>JAFJYI010000022.1:4635000-5835000 GCA_019022655.1 Acacia acuminata | reverse complement strand
TCAAATAGTACATCCACATTGATTTACTATCCATTGCAAACTTATAAAACAATGCTATATAAAAATCATTACTGAGACAAAAAATATTTTTTGGGATATGTCATAGCTTCTTTAGGATGTATGTATATCATACTTATAAACTTTGTAGCCTATGCTTTTTCCTCATAAACGCAATTACGATTTATCGGGAAAAAAAATAGTTGCACAAAGTTAAACATATAATTAAAAAATGTGTAGGTGACAAATTAAAAATTGAGAAAAAATGTATGTACTTACACAATACCCTAATACTCCTACTCCCTCCGGTCCTAATTATAAGAGCTATTTACCAGAATTTGGAGAAATTAAGGAAGAAAGTTAAACTAGTTAATTATAATTATTTTCCGAAAATATCCCTAATTAAAATTGAAAATTACATCAAGGGGCAAAATGAGCCGAATCGGTAGCCCGCAGAATTGATACTCTGACTCACAATTTCTCTAAGCTTATACAATGATTTCTCCCCGTTGGTACTGTACTAACAATTCCACGGCTGCTGATCTGATAAATATGCATATTAAAATACAATTCTCTTGATAGTTACAAAAAAAAAAAAAAAAAAAAAAAAAAAAAAAAAAAATTTGTTATATTTTACTCCAAAAAATACAGCGAGCTCGCAGTTGGTACTGTACTGCTAACATATTAAAATACAATTCTCTTGATAGTTACAAAAAAATGTTTCTAAAGGACTATTAAAATTAGTTTATTTAAAAATAAAAAATAAAGTAAATCTCTCATTTAATATAATATAAGCATGTTGTTAAATTAATTATTGTGGAAGAAGTATTAGTAGGGGTAATATGGAAAAATATGACAAAAATTGCTCAAAATTATTTTATAAGAAAAAAGTATAATTGAGGTGTATATAACATTAATGAGTTGCAAACATTATTTACTTTATAAAATGTATAGGTGTATTATTAAATTATTATTATCTTTAATTATTATTGAGAAAGTATAAATAGGGGTATTATAGGAAAAAATTGACAAAAGTTAAAACTTGCTCTTATAATTAGGGCCAAAAGCAACTCCAAAAAGTACTTTATAATTAAGACCGAATGGAGTATTATCTATGGAAGGTATTGTATTCTATTATTAAACAGTAGGCGAGCCTTAGACAATCCAATTGGTAAGACCGTCAATCAGCTATATGCTAGCAACTTGGTTTGAACTAGAAAACCATTTTCGAGGGGTTGAGACTAAAACTGAGCCATGCTTGAGTTGAAAACTGAAATAAGACTAGTATAACTAACACGATTTTTAGAAAGTTGAATGGGTTTCGGACGTCACAAAAAACTGAAAGAAAAAACAAATCTATAGAAATAATAAGAAAAAACATTGGATAGCTAAGGATAAAACTTATGTCAAGCTCCTAATACTACTACAGAAATCGTGATATATGACTGTTATTAACCGTCATACTTCACTGTTCAGAACCATTATTTATTCCGGACTTATTGTGATGGTTATAATATAACACTCATTATATATTGAGGCTTGATGAGGTCCTGAATGCCCATTACTCTGATAATAGTTAACAGACACATGATATATGGTAATGCTTGTATCATACATAATGGTTCCGCTTTAACAACTATTATATATAGTTGACATAAATAACAGTTGTTAGATAAACCGTGATTTATCGAAACTAAATTTTTTTTAAAAAAAAAAATTTTTGGGGGGGGGGGATTATGCTTTAGATAGCCCCTGCATGTACATTTATACAAAAAAATCATAATATATATTTACATTCATTCATATATAGAACAATACAAAAAATTAAAGTAGAATACATTTATAGTCATTCATATACATGTTTACAATATTAAAACCAAAACTTAAAACAAGCATATCATCGGTATCTAGAAATTTACTATCATTCTATATGTATTTACTTGCCCACAAATCTTGCATGAATGTCGCCAATTTTTCAGCAACTTCTTCTATTTTTGAGTTGCTAAATGTCGTGCAAGAGACATCAAAATACTGTGCGCAAAATGAAATAAGATGAAAGTTAGATATTGTAATATATAGCTGAACGAATATATATAAATGAATTGAGCATTTAATATACCTTAATTGTATGTATCAATATTTTCAAGATCGTGGGCAATAATGTCATTCATGTACCGCGTCATGCATTAATTTCCCACAATCGTTGTTGTCCAGTTCTTTGGGCACTATAAAGAAATATATCATAGTCATTGGTGAATAATATTATGTGCTTCATCAATTTATTCATATTATAGTCATTGGTGATATATACCTTCGGACACATCCATTAGAAGGTGCATTTGTAGGTGCCATTAGTGAGCTTGTTCTTGGTGCACTCAGGACTATTTTGAGTGTTGTAAGTGTAGACCACTCTAAGAAGATACAATATAAAATTACCTCTACAGAAACATGAAAGATGAATTGAATTATAAGAGATGATGAATGAATAAATTATTGGTTGAAAAACTCCTACATGTATGGCCTCTTTGTCTCGTCTAGAACTTTGATTATGGAGTCATAGTATCAAGATCCTTTTGCACATTCGACTTATGACTATGAGCATCCAATGATTCCTAAGTACAAGAATAGATCACACCATCAGGAGAATTACAAAATAAATAAAAACTAATTCAAGCAGAGTTAATGATGTTCCTACCCTTGAACTTAAGGCACCAAGAAGTAAGTGTCACTTCTGTCCGGTGCCCACCTAAGGAATTCATCTCCCAGAAACCTCGTGTGTCGTTGCTTGACATCGATCTTCCTTGATGTTGTCACCATGTACATTGTTTTGGTCAGGGCGCATGAACTTGATCTTATCTTAGAGACCATGGGGGAGGAGGTAACTATATGGTACAAGTACTTGAAATGTCGAAACCAACATATTAAAATGTAATTCAAGTTCTAAGCGGCCAACTATTCAATCACAGTTGAAGAAATACCTCATAAAAAAATTCACAGACATTGGACTTGCCATATCCATGTTCAGGATCTCAGAAACAAACTCCTCGATTATAGCTTTCACTTGGTCTGGAAGATTGAAGACCGTACCTCTCTCTCAAATGTGATCATTAGACACGGGTCTGAAGCAAAGCACTTGTCAGAAACTCTCGGAGGGACTTCTAGGCATATTGATTAACAATATTATTCTATGAGGAAGACTTCTTCCTAGATTGACCATTGGGGTTAGATGCTTCCTCTTCTTGGACTGGGTGGGGGGTTTTAGAAATAGGAGGCTTAGACTAAGTGGTGGTCTTGAAAGTGAGGGGCTAGGAGTGGTTAGGGAGGTTGAACTTATTGGTGGGAAACTTCTTTTGAGTGGATGACATTTTTTGATTGGTCGGCTTCCATATTCTAAGTAGACGGTGAGGCCACACAATGAAGCCTCCTGTAGCCCCTCCCACTATATATGTGTCTTTGGTGGGCACAGGGAGCAGATAATTGGTGTTGATTTATACCTTCATATGTTCAAGAGGGATAGGCTCATTATGAAGCAAGTTATCCTCTGGGCGGTTGAACATGCAGGCCATTGCAACTGTATGGTGTCCAGGCTATCAGCAAAACACTCAACATCCACCAAACCCTCAAGCAGATCATAAGAGGAAGTGTGCAGATGCCTCTAGTACTTAGGCTGCCATTTCCCCTTAACGCTTCATAGTATGCTCCTTTTTCAACTCTTGTGCGAGAAATCGTATTTATTCATGTATTTCATCACACTATTTCTAGAGCTTTTCATACTTTTCATCCCAATTATTTTTTCAAGGTTGTTGGTGACCATAATATTTTGTCTTAGTCAATCTAAAGCCAACACCTCTAAGAAGACCTAGATAGTAAGCCCTAATGTCTTCACCAGTATATCTCTTATTCCTATTTTGTAACCTCTTGGGATATGGCTTGCTGTGTAGTTAACAATAATATTAATATTGATAGTTAATTGAAGACATTATTTCTATGAATTGAGGGCTTATATTAATATTTACTATTTTATCGACAACTGCTTCACTTGAGGATCATCATAAGAGTCATCTTTATTTTGCCTTGCCACTAACCAAAATTCATGACGGTTCACCCTCTCTTGTAAGAATACTTATTGTTCTTCACCCTCTCCCTATTCAACCGGCTTAATTCCTACAAAACACATAGCACTCAAGTTAATATTGAAAGTGAAGCTATATACCCAAGAGGGGGTGAATTGGGTTTTTAAAAACTTTTGTAATCTGCTCTATTGTTAGACAAAGAAAAACAGAGATGGATAGAGTAAAGGGAAGAGCAAATGGTGTAATAGCCCGGATTTTTAGAAATAATAATAATAATAATAGATTAATAATGATGATGATGATAATTGGTTAAAATAATAATAATAGTAATAATAGAAAAAATAATAATAATGTTGTATTGTTTCGTAGCAATCATATTATTTTGTAAATAGTATTATTAGATTAGTCAATATTAGATCCAAGAATCTAGGAGTTAGTTAGATTAGATTATATTTTAAATTTTTGAATTCATCATCTAATCAAAATATATCGAATAATAAAACTCTACAATTTCTTTTAATTCATTTTATCGGGAATAAGTAAGTAGCCCAACCCAATAGCTAAAACCCTAGTTTTAATTATAAAAGTTAGGTCTAGCCGCTTAAACCTAGAGAGGCTCGATATTTTATTCGCCGCTAAACTTTTCTCCGCCACTACACCCTCGTTCCGTACTCTCGTCAATTGTTCTCCTAGGAGGTTAGCAACACGGAGACCAGGTAATCCTAATTCCCATGAGTCTTAGGTTAGTTTTATGTAAATTTTGATAGGTAATTCTAATCCCCATGAGTAATTCTAATCTCCATGAGTAATCCTAATCCCCATGAGTAATCCCAATCCCCATGATTCTAATCCCCATAAATCTTAGGTTAATTTTATATCTTGATAGGTAATCCTGATCCCTAGGTTATAGTAACCAATTGTTGTTTGATTCTCATACGTGTAGATATATATATATATATATATAATGTATGTTATTGCTTGACTCGACTTGCGTGCTTCAATTACATAATATACCTGTGTGTCTTTTTTCATTGAATAATATTGCCTCGCCTCAACCTCTGTGCTAGAATTGGACATGTATATGTTTTAGTCCGATCTTTCACTGAATCCAATTTGTGCGTCTCTTGTCTTTTTCTTGAGATTGAAAACCAATGCTTCGCCTCGGCCTTCGTGCATGAATCATCTATATACTCATAAAACATGTACGCCTTCTTTTTGGTGATTAAAACTCAAATATGCCTTTCATATGTATCTGTGCGTTTTGTTTGTGCTCTAGGTGTGTCATTTTTTTATTTGGTGATTGAAACACATGTGTCTTTCATTAAAATAAATATAAATATAAACATATATATATATATATATATATATATATATTAAATACATGTACGCTTTAAATGGTTTTGCCTTAGTTGCTTCCGTAAACTTGAGAAAATTCCTTTTTGTGTGTGATTGAACTAAATTAACCGTGGGAGGATAGCTTTGGGATGGTAGCTCCCAAAGTGATGAACACAACTTTTGGGCTTTATGCCACCGATGTGAAAAGATAGTATCCGTTCTTCCCAAAGTGGTGTCTGGCAGGTTTCCGGGACACTAGTAGCAACTTTGGGAAGAGGTGTGCACACTAGGAAGAAATGTTGATATGTTTATGGCCAATTGATGATTGTGATTGGCAGGTTTCCGGGTCACAGGGTAGACTGGAAGGTTTCCGGGTCTACCATGGTTCTCTTCCCACTAAACTAAATAGACTGGCAGGTTTCCGGGTCTATACGAATTTAATAAAGATAAAGAATGATATTTGATTCAGTGTGAATATATGTATATATATGGCGAACATTGGATTTGTTAATTGATTAAATCACTATGTGATTACGTATTTGATTTTATTAATATAATTGAGCCATATAAAGTGTGTTGATTAGGATTACCGGCTTTTGGCGATGTGTGTGTGTTCATAGGAACACATGATCCTTTGGGGGAGCAGATTTTCACGAAAACAGTGTCAAGTGTTGGGGCTAGCGGTGAGAAGTGAGGAAGATCATTCGGATTCTAGCTAGTTTTCTTATTTTATTTTCTTCTTTTTGAATAAAACACATTTATTTAAGTTCAGATTTACATTATTGTAATAAGTAGCCTTGCACTTGTCCCGGACAAGTGCGGCGTAGCACTCCCAAGGTTGTTTATTTTGAATTTCGGTAAAATTTTAGGTTATTATAACTGTTAGAAATTGGGGTGTTACAAAATGGACACAGAGATTTATACTTGGGTTCGGTCCTAACAACTTGACCTACATCCAAATCCCCTGACTCTCTAGGATTTTCCACTATCACAAAGATTACACACTCGTACTCAAAGAGTAGTTCTCTCTAGAACTCACTCCCCCTTACAAGTTATAATCAATGAATTCCCAAATCACCAAGTCCCCCGACTTGTGATTCTTTACAATAAATGTTTTTAAAGTAGAAACTCTCTCTAAGAGTAGATAAGAATAATCATCAAGCACAAAGTATCAAAAGATACAATACAAATTGAAAACCGAAGAATAAATGCTAGGCTTAGATGTATTTTGTTTTCATTGTTGTAGTGGTTGAGAAGAATTGAATGCAACTCTATTTATAAGATAGCATTAAAAGACCGTTAATAAGACCGTTGATTAACTTCACCTTTTGCTTTTGCTTTAGGTCTTTCTTCCTCTAAACTTCACTTAATCCAAATGTCATTTAAGTTCGAGTTGACTCTCGAGAAAATTTGTCCGTTGGAATATCAAGTACTAGATGTAGAAATTATTCTTTAATTCCTACAAAACACATAGCACTCAAAAGTTAATTTAATGTTCGACATCACTTTTGCTTTTGCTTTATTAAAACTCACTAAAAAGATGGTTAAACATATCTAGAAACATTAGAGATTAATCATGACACATGCATGTCTTATAAATTTTGCAAATAAAAACAATTAACTTTTCACTTTGGAATGGAAACCCGGAGGTTTCAAAATCGTGAAAGTTCATTTGCTCTTCGAACACACAAACCTCGAGGTTTGGAGCAATACTCAAGGTTTTGCTAAAAACATTGAAAGTCGAGTTTTGATCGACAAAACCTGGAGGTTTTGTTGCAAACCTCGAGGTTTTCATGGATAGGAAACGATGATTGTTCTCGGATTTGAGATGACAAATTCAAAACGAAACTGGAGGTTTCTCTCGGAAACCTTGAGGTTTTCATTGTTGTGTGAAACCGATTTTCATCTTTACAAACCTCGAGGTTTCACATAAATTTGTGAAACCAAGATTTCGAAGTTAAAGGTGGACAATAACTTCCATTGTAAGGCCAAACCTCGAGGTTTTTGGACAAACCTCGAGGTTTGCTTTTCTATCTCATTCTTTGTTTACAATTATTGACAATCATCAAAACCTTTAAGGAACTAACAAATATTAAATTGATACATGCATGTCTTATAAATTGCAAATAACAATTACTTGGAATGTCAAATCGCAATTTGAGATGACAAATTCTCTCTAATCATCCAGTTTGATGGTGGACAATAACTTCCATGGGAACTTTTATCTCATCAACCTCTTTAGGATTTTGCAAATACGCCTTCGTGAATGCATGACGGAATGTGTGTAGTGAATTGCCATCCTTCTTGACGATAAATTCCTTGATATAATCTCCATCTACATGATATGCAGACTTAAAGCACACAATTCAAGTTAATGTTTTTATACAAGTAGATAGCAAGCAATTAACATGCATGTATACCTTACCCTGATATTGTCTTAAGGGTGAGAACATCATTAACTCTACTTGAATTAGTTTTTATTTATTTTATAATTGTCCAGATGGTGTGATATATTATTGTACTTAGGAACCACTAGATGCTCATTATCGTAGATCTAATGCAAAAAGGATTTGGTACTATGACTCCATGAGCGGGGTTTTAAACATGAGACTCCATATATATGAGACTTTCAACCAGTAAGTTATTCATTCATTATCTCTTATAATTCAATTCATCTTGCATGATTTAGTATACACTTACCGCACTCAAAATGGTCTCGAGTGCAACAAAAACAAGCTCACCTATGGCAGCTACAAATGCTTCTTCCAATGACTATGTTTGAAGGTATATATATTATTCACCAATGACTATAATTTTAGTAAATTATTGAAGCACACAATATAGTTTATACATATAGACACATGCCACAAACACATATATGCGAGTGCATGTGTATTTCACGACAAATTTTTCTTCCTATTTCTTTATAGTGCCCAAAGCAACTAGATAGCATCAACGATTGTGGGTACTATGTGAAGCAATATATGAAGGACATTATTACCCACGGTCCGAAATATTGATAGTTCATTCATATATACTTTCAGTTAACTATATATTACAATATTTAACTTCCATCTTATTTCCTTTTGGGCACAGTATTTTGATACCTCCTGCTTGGTGTTTAGCAACTCACAAATGGAAGAAGTTGCTGAAGAGTTGGCGACATCTGTGCAACATCAGTGGGAAGAGTAAATCCATATAGAATAACTGTAAATTTTTAGATACTGATGATTTGTTTGTTGTAAAGTTTTGGTTTTGTAGTATATACAAATACATGAAAAACTATAAATATATTCTGATTTGGTGTATTGTTATGTATATGAATTAATGTAAATATATATTGTAATTCGTTATGTAGGGGATATCAAAAGCAAACCCCCCCTCCAATTTTTCTTTGAAAAAATTTAGCTTTGATAAATCACGGTTGCTATCTAACAACCGTTATTTATGTCAACTATATATAACGGTTGTTAAAATGGAACCATTATGTATGACACCATAAATTATAGTTGTTATCTAATAACCATTATTTATGTCAACTAAATATACTGGCTGTTAAAGTAGAACCATTATGTATGATGCAATCATTACCATATGTTATGACAGTTGTTGACGTGTACCCGTTAATTATTATCATAGCAATGAACATTTCAAGGCCTCATAAGTCCTAAATAAATAACTGTTTGGAACTAATGTATCTGCATCAAGCTTTTATAACGCTCACATTACATATATGACGGTTCGGAACCATGATGTATGGCAGTTAATAATCATTATATATCACGATTTTTGTAATAGTGTATGTAATCCTATTTTTAAATATTAAACTTACTTTGAGAATATTTTGTCCATGTTTAAAATTTTAATGTTAGTGTTTTTTTTTTCCGTTAACGGTGTTAAAGCTAAACAACAAAAAGATATTTTATAAAATTACTTGACTAAAACAAAATCTTACATAATTTAAAGAAGTTGATGTACAATTTTGTCAAAAATTCAAAATATTATCGAGTTGAACATCTTTTTGAAAATTTGCATATAACTAGTGCTCCGCGGGTATGATTCTAGGAAAGTACTGCATTCACATTATCAATCCATTAATTACACTAATTAAATTATCTTTCTTCACAATCAATCAACATTTCACGCAAAAAAGGGAAAAACAAAAAACAAAAACTCTACCATACCAGACTATAATTCATGAGTCATAAGCAGTATGACTCATTTCTGAAAACTGGGGCAGCACAGAACTCACACTAGTTCAAAACAAAATGTTTACAAAATTTAATTAAATGATTAATTAATAATAGCCAAGAGCCAAACATCAACAATCACATTCCAGTATAATAGAATTGAGAGCGACGTCGTTTCATGCAGACAATGGAGGCAGCTGCAAGGCACAGAGACAGAAAGATGGAATCAGGAGCAGTAATTTATTTAAAAAGTATCTCAATTTTGAATCAAGTCCATGTAATTTATTTTGTTTAAAATGGCCCTTATATTTTTCATTTCTTCCATTATATATAGACACTAAGTCATTTTAAATGTTAAAACCGTTAATTTTACTTTATGAAATTCTCTTCATTTTTACAAATAAAATTTCATTAAGGAAATAAATTAAAATTATCATATCAAAGAGTAAGAACCGAATTATATTTTAAATTCTGACCCACTTCTACTCACTCATGCATTCCTGGATGGAATAAGACAAGAGACAAGGGCTTGGAGTTCACGGGAGCATTATTCTGACTTCTTACCATTTAAAGGAATTATTTATATATATATTGAAAAAGGCAATTATATATATATATATATATATATATATAATAATATATAAGAATCAATCATATATGTTACCCCTCCATATAATATTATTATGTACATTCACTCTCACTCACTCACTCTCTCTCTGAGACACCAAACATTCATAATCAATGTCGAGGAACCAGACAACCACATGTGAAAAAAAAAAAAAAAAAATAGAGAGATAAAATATTATGAATAATCAAAAGAAAAAGAAAAGACCCTTTTAACTTATATAGAGAACAAGTATCTGAGTCACGAGCTGAAATTTGTATAGCAATAATGCATCATAAGAGGTCATTATCAACTTATTAATTATAAACATGTATTCTATGAGTAAAAGCTAATTAAGTGCTTTTTTTGTATACGCACAAAAATAGTATCAAGAGAAAACGAATTGTACTAAAAAGGAAAAGTGACAACATATTTTTGGGAGCTTAGACCCTTAGAAAAGAAACGTACATATTTTTGTTCAATTATTGTGAAGGAAACAAGTTAAAAGACACTTCTTTAATTTTAGGGCATAAACTAATTAAAGCTAAACATTATAGGAAATTCTTATAGTTTGCAGTCATAAAAATAATTGTATATACTTTTTTCAAAAAAAAATAATAATCATAATACAAAAATAAAATGAATGCGTATTTTTTTCTTTTATTTGGAATGCATCTTAAATTCAATTCTTACCAATATTTTTTAATTTATCAAAATTCATTAATAGACAATTCCAATATTTATATTTATAACAATGTATATAATTTTTTTAAAAAGTAAAACACATAAAAATGGGAAATTGGGGAAAAATCCTCCATTAAAAATTTTATAAGTGAGATTAAGATGATAAATTTTTATATACTCCACAAATTTTTTACACATAGAATACAAATTTTTAAGGGACTATTCCCTAATTTTCCCAAAAGTTTTCTCAAAGAAATAAACATCGAAGCCTGAGCATGCAACTATACAAGAGTCTTAAACCTGAAAGGGAAAGAAGGAAGAAGAAGATAGTTACCTAATAAACGGCGTCGTTTAAGGCGGGGATCCAGTGAGGGTAGAGGTATCAAATGGAACAAGTGTAACCAGGAGGAGGAATCTTGCCACAAGTAATGAGAAGCTGAAGGGCGAGAGGGATATATATGTTGAGATTCAGAAGCTTCAGCTTCAGCGTCGTACACAAACACACGGCGGCTTCCAGATCGACCAGCCCTTGAAGCACGGGGCAGCACTGGTTCACCACCGGGTCCCCTATGCCTACGTGGACAAGCCCTCCCAGCAGATCTACGCATGCACCGAGCTTCACTGTGTCCACCGGGCACGTCGCCTGAGCTGGCGGTGCGGGAGGTGGCAGCTGCGGCGGGAACTTGGGCTTATGATGCTTCTTTGGTGGCTTGTGACGGCAGTTGTAGCCGTTGCAGCTCAGAGATGGAGTTATAGAGGAGGAGATGAGGAACAAGATGATGAGGGAAGCGTGAATCTTGGTGGAGATTTCCATTGTACTATTTCTGGGTCTCTTTCTCTCTCTTACTCACTGACTCTGTTGTAAAGAGAGAAGGCTGAGTGGAAGTAGAAGAAGGAGAAGTTTGATGAGTGAATGAAAGACTGTACTCTGGAAGTTGTATATGGATTTGAGTGAATCGAGGGGCGAGTTATATAGCAATTTTCTCCTTGGGACACTAGCTACTAACGTTTGTGTTGTATTACTATACTGCATGTGTGTGTATTATTGTTGTCTTTTTAAATTTTTTTTTTAAAAAAAAAAGCAATTTCCTTGGGGAAAATTGATTAAAAAAAAATCCCCCATTTACAACTTATTGATAAAGACCTAGGTTCTTGAGTGGTTAATTACAACTTATTTCTAGTAATGTACAAACATATTTAGCTATATATATGCTAGTGTCTTTCATTTTGAACATAATCGAAGATATGTTGTGTATAGCTTTAAAAACAGTTGTACCAGTTAAAAATAACTTGAATTAATTTCAAGTAGCTTTGTGAATAAATTTTGTAGTGAGATTTTTTTTTTCATTTCTTGGAGAATGAAATATAGTTTGGTGGTGATCAGCTCAATAATTTTTTTTAAAGTTTGAATGTGTAACTGTATTATAATATGACATTCATGCACGGAATTTGAAGTGATATAATACACATATAATATACATACTCTCTAAGTGTAGGAGCTAGTTAGAAAATTTACTTGTTTACCCAATGTAAGACCAAAATCCATAATGTCTCTCAAATTTATAATTTTTTTTTTGAACTATCCCAATTATTTTATATATTAAGAGAGTTTTCATTAAAAAGTATATAGTTATGATGCAAATACTAACACACATTTTTTTATAAATGACTAAATTAATTTCTTTACTCTTCGTAGATTAATTATCTAGTTCTTACCTAGATAGGAGAGAGAGTATTAAGTTATTAACTAGATATGGACGGTAAGAAATGAATTGCATTACCACGCAGTCATGCATGCACGCACTTATGAATGTAAGACTATATATTGATATTTATATGTCAAATTCGTGATAATGATGTAAACTCATATTATGAACTTGAATAGTTTACTTTTACCATTCAATATGTATTAATAGTGTATAATAAATAATTAAAATATAAAACAATGATAACAATTTGATTTAAATATATTTAAATCCAAATAATTGAAATAAATCTATCAACATTCATAATTTACCATATTTAATAGAGAAATTTCTATAAATTCATATATAAAGTCGTTAAGCGTGATAAAATAGAAAAAGTCAACACGAATTTAAAAGTAAATTAACACGATTTTGTAATCTAGAAATAAAAAACAAGAACTTAGTATATAAACTCGTGAGTTTAACCGAGTTTACAACGATATAAGTTTATCAATAACTCAACTCGATTTAGTAAATTAAAAACGTAAAAAAGGTAAATTTGAAAAGTCAACATGTAAGTTTGACAATAATGATTATAATTGCATACAAGATTCAAATTATTTTAAATTGATGTATGTAAAACTAGACAAGAAAAATTAATTTTGAAAAATAAAATAAACTTTAACATTAATTAATAATAAGGTAATATTACTTTTCATTTCACTTTTATATAATACATTAATTTTTTACTCACATGCATGCATTGTTTGTAGAGGAAGGCCATATATTAGAAACATCCTACACATGTTTAAGAAATCTTGGGAGTTAATTAAGCCGCGTATCTCTGTTCTTTTGATTATTCATAAATTTTGGTCAAAAAAGTTATCCTCATGTATTTAAATAAAGAAATGAAATTGATAAGATATTATAATATTAATATCAAATATAATATATATTTTGTTGGGTTCACGAGGGAACGAAGAGAGGGGGACAGTGAAGTTGTTACGGAAGCTAGCGATGGCGCACAAGAAAAAGCGAAGAAAAGTGAAAGAGTATGGTGGGCAGCTAACAAACAAAAATGCCAAGCTAAGCAAAATTTTTACCTTTAAGCCATATCTCGTGAACATGGGCCTCCATACCTACCTGCCCCCCAAAAAAAACTAATTAAATATAATTATTGGGAAAAATTAGATTAAATCTCTTGTTTATTGTATAAAGAGCAGACATAATCGATAGTTTTGTATGGGAAAATGTAAATTTTTTGTACCTAACTTTATATATATTGTTCTGGTTCAAAACATAAATGTCTAGCCCTAATGGATTAGGGGATGTTAATGTAGGATCAAATGGCTCCTCAGAGATGTTTGTAGATTAAACATCTGAGAGAAGATGATTGCTGAGTGATACCTATGAGGAAGGTATCAAAGAGCATTCTCAGATCACTGTACTACACTGGTGCGGTGTTTCGCCAGAGGGGTAGGGTGTGTGCACAATGGGACTGAATAGTAAATAATGTAATAGAGAATGTAGAGCGTACACCTGATGGGTAATCTCCTATTTATAGAGATTACTTAGGGTTTCGCTCCCTTGACTGCGTGAATTCGTTCCTCAAGCAATGTGCGCCTCCCACGTTCTGCAAATGCCTGCTCCACTACTTGTACGTCTCTAAATTATAGGCATGATCAAAGAACGATTAGCAATTTACCTAATTAATAAGGGATTTTGTCATAAGCACTCTCACTGAGCCGCATATCTGCTAGGCCCATTATATGAGTCCATAACATATATAATTTCACCCTAGTCCTTTAATTTTATAAATTTATCTTTTCATTTTTCTAGCTCTAATATCATTTGTTTCAAATGATAATTTTTTGAAATAATAATGTTATTTTAAAAAATTAAAATTAATATGTTAGCCATGATATTTTTTTTCTCAAAAAATATTTAAAACTTTGATGTCAACATTTTTGTATTATTGATTTTAGGGTTAAAGAAATGAAAATGCACTTTATAAAATTAATGAACTAAAATAAAATATTATTGTGTGATATTCAAGACCTAAATATGTGCTTTTACTTTTAGGATATGTTTGGAAATTTGTTTGTCACTTAGTGGTCAAAAATAAAAAGTAACTTTGTCTCCAAATTTAAGTCTATGTTTGAAAATTTGTCTGTCACGCTTTGATAAAAAATTTTAATAAAATAACAACTTGGTCTCGAATTCTAACGTAATCTAGAAGCTGCCTTAAGTTGGTTAAGAAGGGTTTCTAGTGTCTAATTAAAATCATCTAAGCATCATTCTACAATAGACGAAATCCAACATTTAGGTAGCAGTCAGAAAGTAAATTATATGGTAATTAGGTCCAACCAATTTTTTTTGGTTAGAACTTAGAAGTAGTTATGGAAGCATTTGGTTAATGAGTCACTTTGGTTGTTGTAGGTTACTTAGTTTTTTTTTTTTTTTTTTTTTTTTTAATAATAAAATTTTAGGAAAA
The DNA here is from genome assembly GCA_019022655.1 of Acacia acuminata. NCBI lineage: Eukaryota > Viridiplantae > Streptophyta > Magnoliopsida > Fabales > Fabaceae > Acacia > Acacia acuminata. The sequence goes on along the minus strand of JAFJYI010000022.1, from coordinate 5,819,938 downwards.
GGGTTGGGCTCACCCATACGCCCAAGAAAGGGGGCATTTGGAACCCGATTCGGCCGGGGATATTGGCGCTCTTTTTACCCGTCAAATAAGTTACCACAACTACCTAGGCCTACAGGATGCCTCCCCCAGCGCCTTGACCAACGCAAGGATCGAACCTCCCCCTAATGGTGAGGAAGACTAACCCCCACGCCTAAATTGAACCCAAACACGAGGGATTATAGGTTACTTAGTTAATGCTTGTTGCAAGCTCATATAAGACCTGTTTCTCTTAATTCGGTAATTTTTGAAAAATCCCAATCGATCTCGATTAATTGTGATATCATCTTTCAACTGCATGCTGAGCATGAGTGACAAGGGATTACTTATTGAAGAAATAAATTTGATTATATGATCTAGCGTTATCCATGTAAAATAATTAGCAATCATATTTGAATTATATTTTGAATTGCTAATAGATTAATTCCTTATTTAATGTAAATTTATTTTATTTAATATGTATACTTGTAATTCACATAAATTCTTAAATTATTAATTATAATAATTATAACATGAAAACAATATTTGAATATTGATGTTGTTTCTTAAATTATAGGGAAAATTTCTTTAGAAGACGGAATTACCCTAATTCTAAATAGGTCATTGAATTCAACAAATTTTAGATCAAGTTAGATGTCTCGAAATAGGATTTTTAGAATTTAATAATTTTGCTTTATTACCCCTCATTTGTTGCTTTATCCTAATAAGTGTCCCCTCCATTGCTTAAAATTCCCTGTCTATTATTGTTGTCCACATTTGTCCATTGAGATTCTAGAAATATTCAAAACATCCCCATCAAATCAAAATCTTTTATCAATATACAACTTCACAGTAAGAAAATAAAAATCCCATCCATGGAGGCAAGTTTTCCATGATAATAAGGAACTTCCCCAGCTTTTGTGTCAACTCCTTGGCAGTTGCGAGTGGCAGAGTCAGAAATTACAATTAAAGGGGTGAATATTATAGAATTGAAACCCAAATTTTTATAAAAATATATTTCAGCCCCAAAAATGTTTCAATATCTTCATTTTAGCCCCTTCATGAAACAAATAGTAGGGACTATAAAATGAAAATACTGAAATTTATATAGGCTAAAATATAATTTCCTGAAAATCTGGGTCGCATTCTATAATTTTAAGGGGGCCACCCCTAGCACCCCAGCCTCCACCCCAGGCAAAGTATTTTCATTTTTTTTTAAGGGTTAAGGAGCACATTTACTAATAAAGTATTAGGTCAGGAGCGCGGGCACAAAAAAGTTTTAATGGGACCAAAACAACCAACGAACAATTTTTTTTGTTAAATCATCACAACATCGTCAGGAAGCAACTAACGTCCGTCTAAAACTTCCACCTCAATGCCATGTTGGTTTTTTTTTTTTATTAGCTGAAGAATCCCCAAATCATCATCGTTAGCGTAGCATCGGAATGGCGCAAATATGGGTTTCGTTTTAAAATTTTTGCCAAATCATCATCGTTACAATACAACCCCATTTCATGAAAACCTGAACCGCGTCCGTTGGTTGATCTGTAGTGTTTTTAGCTGCCTCTTCAACTTAGGTTGGACATTGGGTCAAACAGGTGGCAGAAGTGAATACTTGCGAAGGTTTTGGAGTCGAAAAATGCAGAAAACAACCTGAAAGACAAAGCATGAGAGAGCGTTTCACTCAAATTCATACCAACCCCGTGTCAGTATTTTCAACTAGAAAATTTGAAGACCGAGAGTCAAATGGGCAATGGCAAAATCATATTACAGTATTTTCAACGTTGAAAGAAAATCTAGCCAAACATTACTGTAATCAACGCAGCAACAATGTATTCAAAGTACAAGACCATCCTGAAAATCAAAGTGACGGGGAATAGAAGTGAAGCGAGTGAAGGATGAAACCTATGGTTTAGTCGCGGTGAAACCGAAGCTCCACCACGGTGAAGTCCGTCTCCCTTCCGGCTAGCTCCGTCGATTTCGGTTCCCAAAGACAGACACTAGCGTTGGCTACCTCCGTCCGATCCGTCTGGTCCTCACTCCTCTTCAACCTCCAAACGCTCTCATTGTCGGAGTTTACTCTCTTTCTCCCCGGTCTGCCACAATGAATTAGCGATAAGATGATCGCGAGATGTTGAATGGCTCGTCTCGGCGCGCCTCGCTTTCCTTTTTCCCGTCATTCGCACTTTTTCCGGAAGCTCCGTCCTACTCCCGTCGCTAGAGAAGAAGACTGGAACGTGAATGGAGCCCTCCTTCAAATCGTCCAACTCTTTTCCGCAACGAAGAAGACGATGAACGGTGTTTGGTCGAAAAATGCCGCACCTCTGTTTTCCCTCCTCTCAGTCGTCCACCTGCCGCGCTGTTTAACTTTTCAATATGGTGATTTGGGGATTCTTCTGCTAAAAAGAAAAAAACAAAACCAACGTGGCATTGAGGTGGAAGTCAAAACCAACCAGGCAATAATTTTAGACGGACATTAGTTGCTTCACGATGGTGTTGTGAAGATTTAACAAAAAAAATTGTTCGTTGGTTGTTTTGGTCCCATTAAAATTTTTTTTTGTTCCCGCGCTCGACCTAATACTTTGTTGGTAAATTTGCTCCTTAACCCTTTTTTAAATGAAAAGATTTTCATATGGCATAATAGTTGCAATGAAGATATTGGATTTAGAATAGTCATACTTGTGCCATAAGTCTTTCCGTGGTAATGTCAATTGAATTTTTGATTTTGTAATATTAAGAAGTGATGTTGACGTTACAGGGAAAAAAAAAAGATTTTTATACCATTAAATGTCAATGTTCATGTTGTAGTGATTTAAAATGCATCGTCAAAGGTGAGAGGTAGCGTGGAGAAATAATCAAATGAGAGGCAATAAAGAAAAATTATCAAATTCTAAAATTCTATTTCAGGACCTGATTTAAGATTTATTGAATTTAATTACAAAATTTAGAATTTGGATAATTCAGCTATCTTTTAAAGGAATTTTTATTAAATTATATTTTATAATATTATTATTAAATCTAATTATGAAAATATATAACATTATAAAATTCATACCTTTTTGGTAATTATGCATCCATAAGTGCTTTTAATAAATAAAATTCAAATATAATTACAAATCTTAAAGTTAATTTTTAAAAAGTCAAACACAAATTCAGATTGACCAACAAGCACTTTTAACCAATGCTATTTATATAAATTATGATCACGGTTGTCCACCACTAATCCAAACAGGCACTTACTTTAGACCTCTAGTTTCTTGGTTTTCCATTGGAACCATTAATAAGAAAATTACGAACAGGCCTACTTAGAGCTTGGTAAGGCGACCTTATTAATATATATTATATAACTTGTTACAATAATATATAATCATGTGATTAGGAGGTTGTAGGTGAGCCTTAACCAACAATAAAAGTTGTTGTCACGTGATCAACATGTCGGGGTTCAAATTTTCGAAACAGTGTCTTCCCCTTTTAGGGGTAAGGTTGCGTCCCTTACTAGAAAATCTCATGGGGAGGTATTTTGGTCCGACAATTGGCTTTCCTTCTCTCCTCTAACCATCTTCTCCTCCTCCTCTTTTTCCTCCACTACGTACTTATTTCAACCTTTGAATTGAAATTTGAGTGCTTAAAATTTAATATTTTCTAAAATACTAATAAAATACCAAATTGTTAATAAATAAATAAATTCAAAATGTCAGCCATGATATTTTAAAAACATTTTTAATAAACATTAAATCCAAAACGCTCCAATTTCAATCTAAAGATTCATATGAGTGGTGAGGGAAAATAGGACAGGAAGAGGATGGTAAGAGCAGAGGAAGAAGCCAAGTCCATTTCCGTCCTAAAGATGTCCTAGTGTTAGATGGGATAGGGACTAGACCGAGACGTCCCACCAAACCGATGTGAATGCATAAATTTGTAGACCATAAAAGATAGAGTAAAATACATTGAGTGCCCCTATGTTTTACTTAAATTACACAAACCTTCCATCTATTTTGAATACGTATATGGATCTCCCTTGAAAATAAAACGTATATTACAAAACCCTCCCTTACATATTTGAGTTTATTTCCATCCATCCAATAATTTGTTGGCCATTAAGTTTGACTATTCAACATTAGCTTTGACCAAAGTACCCATTTTTTAACAAATAAATAAACGTTTATATTTGCCTCAAATAATTTTATACAAACAAAAAATAATTAGAACATGTATATGTTCAAAATTTCCTATATATTTTGTAAAATTTAGTAATTTTTATTATATTGTAAAGTTTCAAATTATTTATCATATTTAGGGAAAGTTATTTATTTAATATTCTTTGAAATGATTAAAACTTTTTTTTTTTTCACGACACCATGATTGAAAATAGAGAGAATTTTATATAAATTCAGCTGAAATATCAAAATTCAAATTCAGGCCTCCATTTTTAACAAATTATTGATCGAGTCGAAAGACCTAATTAAGAATTTCTCAATGTTGTTAAGTGACTGGATTGCCCCCTCAAGGTCATCCATTTTTTCCCCAAATCACCTTTGTCGCATTGTTGGCTAATTCTCTCTTTGCTCTCTCGTATCTCAGCATTCAATATGTGTCCTTACGATTCAGTGGCTAGCACAACTGCACAAATCAACACCTAGGTTACCGTTTAGCTGAATTTCTTCATCCTGCAACTAATGACATCACCCCTTCAACAGGGGACAGGACAACCACTAAGGAAGAAACGAAAATTAATTTTGTTGATTCATCAATTCTACTCCTCCCTCCCTACCTACTTGTTCTTCATCATTCTACCGGTAACGAGTTTATAGTTCCTGGGTTCTTCCCTTCACTTATGGATTTGCGATCTCTGCCTATTTTCTACTCCTATTTTCATTTTTTTTCCCTTTTTCAAATTCTAGTTCATCGAAGTCCATGAAACAGTTTGTTTGCAAGTTGTTTCTATCAATTTTAATCATTTTAGTTTGACAAAGACTGCTTTTTAAACGGTGGCTTTTACCCGTTTTCATTTGTTTTGTGTGGGAAATATCTTCCTTGGGCTGATAAAAATTATCTTCCTTGAACAATATAGGAGTGACTGAATGAATCCACCCATTATACTCTTATATTTATGTAATATCTTGTTTGTAGACCATAAAAGAATTAATCATATTTTTAATTACTTTTTCTATGTCTGCATTAATTAAATTAAGTCTTTATCTCAATATGAAAACAATTAACATATAAGTAAAAAATAAATTAAGAAAAAAACTCTTAAATTACTTTAAAAAAATATTATCAAAAATTAAGGGATTAGTAATGATGAAGTGTAAATTAGTAAGTAAAATTTATTTTAATATAAATTTTAATTAAAAATAAGAATTCTTAACATAGTTAATGATTTGGACTTAAGTATATGTTTTCAAAATAGAGAAAAAATGTATGTGTAATTAAGGTAAACTACAAATTTGGTTAGAATATTTTACTCAAAAAGATAGTACCACTTAGCTCTTTAACATAAAATCTTATATTAAAGATATGAATCATAGTTATTTTATGGGGAGAAAGTGTATAAATACCTATCTATATATCTCGTATGTGTGTCTGACACCATATACAATCTTTGAGTATAAAAATACCTATAATCATTGAAAAAGGGACAAAAATGTCAGCTTCATTGACCAAAATAAACTTTAATTTCGTTAATTTATGGTTTTACAAGCCCCACTTTTATAATTTTAAAAATAATTATTTGAAAAAACTCTCACTCTCCCTCTCCCTTCCCGCACCCCTCTGCCTCTCACCCTCCTCCCCTCTCTCTCTCTCTTATCGGTGTAATTCTGGAGCTCCTGCAAGTCTGCGACCATTTGTTGGGGTGGGGGCAAACGCTGGAATCTTGAGCAATTTATTACGCAATTGACCTCAAAGAAAGTACAGAGCAACGAGCCTAACAAAGAAATTAATGGGCAAACAACTTCCAGAACCATGTATCTGAAATGCCGTGAAGCAGTGGGAAAATGCCATGTTCAGAAGAATCAAGGGGCAACAATCAAGTAATATGTCACAGAAAAACTTTCTTGACATTTTAGGATCTTAACCAAGGAGCATGGTTGTACATACAGTGTTGTAGATTATCCCATCAAAATTTAGCAAGTTCCATTCTCTTTTGAATGTTCAAATTATTTGCTGAAACTAAATAAAGAACTCATCAACCATTCTGAGCTCTATGCTCGTTCTACGTAGTGTATAAACTACAAGTTTTCTTAATAGAATCAGGAGCATCCAAAGCCAAGTCGTCAAGAGATTCTGCAAGCCTTCTAAATGTTGCGGAAGCACTATATAGAGCGTAACAAATTATACTAGAAAATTACCCAAGCTAGAAAATAATATTTCTAGACGTAATTTAATAATATAATAAGCTACAACTACTATATCTAAATGCAGCTAATAAATAATAATTATACAAATATAAGAGAAATATCAATTCTTAAATTCACTCCAAATAATTTACAAGTGAAAAATACAAGAGAGGAAGAAATACAAATGTCTTAAGAGACAATTGTGGGGTTAGGTATAAGGGAGGAGGAAGGCCTCTATTTATACTAAATCTTCTGCCTCCTCCCTCATGAATTAGGCGATGTGGGACTTTGCCACCCACAGCCAACAAATCTCCACCTTGGCAAAATCCCCACATTCTCAATTTCCTATTTACAAATTCTAATTGTAACTTCTATTCAAAATACAATGCTCAACAATGTTGATCAAATCCAAACAATGTTGAAACTTAGTAGAAGTCACCACCTTCGTCAGCATATCAGCAGGATTATCATCTGTCCGTATCTTCCGTATCGTGACTCCACCTTCTTCCAATATTTCCCTTATAAAATGATATCGGACGTCAATGTGCTTCGTCCTTGCATGATAGACTTGGTTCTTTGCTAACTGAATAGCACTCTGACTGTCACAAAAAATAGTGATGCTTTCTTGACCAATACCAAGCTCTCCAAGCAACCCCTGAAGCCAAATCGCCTCCTTTACAGCCTCTGTAATTGCCATGTACTCTGCCTCTGTTGTAGACAAAGCTACCGTTGACTGTAAAGTTGACTTCCAACTAACTGGTGCACTAGCAAGAGTGAATACATAACCAGTAGTTGACCTACGTTTGTCCAAATCACCTGCAAAATCCGAGTCACAATACCCAACTAGACGTTGATCAACATCCTGCTGAAAGACCAATCCAACATCTACAGTATTGCAAATATACCGTAGAATCCATTTCACAGCTTGCCAATGCTCCATTCCGGGATCATGCATATACCTACTCACCACTCCAACTGCCTGTGAAATGTCTGGTCTCGTACAAACCATAGCATACATCAAGCTACCGACAGCGTTTGCATATGGCACCCTTGACATATATGTTCGTTCATCTTCATCTTTTGGCGACATGTCAGCATTAAGCTTAAAATGCGGAGCAAGTGGAATGCCAACCGACCTGGTTTCTTCATTCATACCGAAACGGTGTAGCACCTTCTTCAGATACTCCTTTTGAGATAAGAAGAGCTTCTTTGATTGTCTATCTCTTGTTATCTCCATGCCAAGTATCTTCCTTGCCTCGCCTAAGTCCTTCATCTCAAACTCCGTCTTCGCTTGACCCTTTAGCTTCTCAATCTCTACTTGATTTCTTGAAGCAATCAGCATATCATCAACACACAAAAGGAGATAGATAAAGGATCCATCTTCAAGCTTTCGCAAATACACACAATGATCGTATTTGCTTCTCCTGTATTTATGCCGCAACATAAACTTGTCAAACCGTTTGTACCACTGTCTCGAAGACTGCTTCAATCCGTATAACGATTTTTCAAGTTTGCACACCATATTTTCTTTTCCAGCAACTTTGAATCCTTCAGGCTGAGTCATGTAGATTTCCTCCTCCAAGTCTCCATTCAAAAATGCAGTTTTTACATCCATCTGAACTAGTTCCAAATCCAACTATGCTACCAAAGCCAACAAAATTCTAATGGAGGAATGTTTTACAACTGGAGAAAATACCTCATTGTAGTCAACTCCCTCCTTCTGAGCATAGCCTTTAGCCACCAATCTTGCTTTGTAGCGTACATCACCTTGGTTAGGAAATCCTTCTTTCTTCGCATACACCCATTTGCAACCAATTGCCTTCTTACCCTTTGGGAGTTTGGCCAATCTCCACGTACCATTCTGATGAAGGGACTGCATTTCTTCATTCATCGCATCCATCCACTTATCCTTTTCTGAGCCCCGAACGGCCCATTTGTAAGTTGAAGGAATGCCATCAGTTGCAATTGAAGTTGCACAAGCCACCATATCCATGAAGCGAGTAGGTTTTCTCACTATTCGTCGTGGCCTGCCGGTTGCGATTGATTCATGTTGTCATGTGAGGTTCGTGTGTTGAAACCTCTCTTTCAACGGCTCTTCTTCTACAGGAAAGTCTTCCCTCGTTTCCCCGTCTCTTCTCTACCGGGAACGTTAGCTCTCCTTCAAACTCCACCTCGCTCGAAGCACCATCGGCCTCGTGTGTTATCTTCGAGATCTTTGCCGCCTTCAACATAGCGGTCTCATCAAAAGTAACATCCCTGCTAAATACAACCTTCTTCGTCTCTGGGCACCATAAACGATATCCTTTGACTCCAGAAGTGATCCCCATGAAAATGGCTTTCTTTGCTCTCGGATCCAATTTTGATTCTTTCACATGATAGTATGCAATTGAGCCAAACACATGTAAAGAATCATAATCATTAGCAGGATTACCATACCATTGTTCCAATGGTGTCTTTCCATCAATAGCAGCAGATGGTAGACGATTAATGAGATGGCTCGCATATGTAATTGCCTCAGCCCAAAATTCTTTGCCCAAGCAAGCATTGGACAACATACACCGAACCTTCTCCAGTAAAGTCCGGTTCATGCGTTCTGCCACCCCATTTTGTTGTGGTGTATTTCTCACGGTGAAGTATCTGACGATGCCATTGTCTTCACAAACCTTCTGGAAAGGATCATTCCTATATTCTCCACCATTGTATGCGTGCGAAGATATTTGATCCTTCCGCCTGTTTTTGTGCTTCTATCATCGTCTTCCATTTGAGAAAATTCCCAAAAATTCATCTTTGGTCTTCATCGTATACACCCAAACTCTTCGGGAAAAATCATCAACAAAGGTTACAAAATAATGCTTTCCTCCCAATGAAGCTATTTTGGAAGGACCCCAAACATCAGAGTGTACACAATCCAAAATACCTTCTGTATTGTAAATAGCTGTACCAAACTTAACCCTTGTGTGTTTCCCCTTCACGCAATACTCACAAAAGTCCATGATGCAATGCTTCAAACCTTTCAACAATCCTTGACTTGCTAAAGTCTTCAAGGATTTTCCTCCAGCATGTCCCAAGCGCATATGCCACAACCTGGTTGCTTCTGCATCCTTCTCACTACTGGTTGTCACTGCTGCTGTCCCAATAACTGTACTACCATGATAGTGGTATGTGTTATTGTTCTTCCTAATACCCTTCATTACCACCAATGCACTGGAGAATATCTTCATTACTCCATTTTCTGCAGTAATCTTGAATCCTTTCGAATCTAGAGTTCCTACAGAAATGAGATTTTTCTTCAAGTCCGGTACGTATCGAACATCTGTCAATGTTCTGATCAATCCATCTTGGTTCCTTAATTTGATTGAACCAATGCCATATGCGGTAAGAGAAGAGTTGTCTCACTGGTGAACAGTTCCACACTCGCTTCTTCAAAATCGATGAACCAGTCTCTGTTAGGACACATATGATGGCTGCAAGCTGAGTCCAACAACCACTCTTTCGATGGTTTTGACAATGTCGTTGTAGCTAGCGAGAAATCTGAATTCTCATCATCACAATCGGCTACATTGGAGTCCATAGCCGCCTTCTCATCTCCAGGTTTTCCTTTGTTCTTAAGCTTCGGACAGTCCTTCTTCCAGTGTCCCTTTTCTCGACAAAAGGCACACTCATCTTTGCTGGGTCTGGACCTTGATTTGGATCGCCCTTTCTTTGATCTCTTCTTGTCTTCGGTACGTCCTCTTACCACTAGAGCCTCCGCATCTCCACCCTTTTGTTTCTCTTTCCTTCTTTGTTCATGGCTATACAAAGAAGAACAAACTTCGTCTAAAGAAACTTTCTCCTTGCCGTGAAGTAGAGTAGTCTCCAGGTGCTCGTACTCATCGGGAAGGGATCCCAACATCATCGGGCGATCTTCATCTCCAAATGTCTCGTCCATATTCTCGCAAATCTGTCACCGCTTATTGAAGCTAGTGATATGTTCATTCATTGTGGTACCGTGAACGTAAGTGAAGCGAAACACCTTTTCTTCATATAGAGTTTATTCGACGAGTTTTTCTTCAAGAACTTGTCCTCTAGTGCCTTCCACAGTCTACATGCGAAGTTTCCTTTGTGTACGGATACTTCGCTCTCTTGAAAGGTACGATCGATAGTACCACAAGCAACACGATTGACGACCCTCCATTCTTCTTCCTCCATCTTATCTCGGTTTTTTCTCTTCAAGGGCAAAGTCTAGTCCTTCTTGAAAAAGGACATCCGAACCTCGCCTTGCCACATGCCAAAATGCCCGGATCCGTCAAAAATTTCAACCGCAAACTTCGCATTGGACACTATTCTTGTTAAATACGAAGATGCCAACGACGAATATGGGCACTGGCCGTGGGCACATCACTCTTTTTGTCTGCCATTTCTGCTCCAAAAATTATTTAATAGCTGCCAAACACAAAAGCCCAAAAGTAATTCTTTTCGATGTGGAAGCTCGGACTAAGCCGCAACCACGAGCATACTCGAGGACGAACCTCGGCTCGATACCAATTGTTGCGGAAGCACTATATAGAGCGTAACAAATTATACTAGAAAATTACCCAAGCTAGAAAATAATATTTCTAGACGTAATTTAATAATATAATAAGCTACAACTACTATATCTAAATGCAGCTAATAAATAATAATTAGACAAATATAAGAGAAATATCAATTCCTAAATTCACTCCAAATAATTTACAAGTGAAAAATACAAGAGAGGAAGAAATACAAATGTCTTAAGAGACAATTGTGGGGTTAGGTATAAGGGAGGAGGAAGGCATCTATTTATACTAAAACTTCCGCCTCCTCCCTTCTCAAATAGGCGATGTGGGACTTTGCCACCCACACCGCACACTAAAGCACAGGGCTTGAACGAGTTCAGGACATAGATAGACATGCTCTTTAAACTCGACACCGACATTTAGTTTCCTCCATTGGTTTTTGTGACGAAAACTCAGAGATGATTCTTGTCTATGAATACATGTCCAACAACCCTTTTCCTTCTCATCTCTACGGCTCCAACCTAGCTCCATTATCATGGAAACAGAGGCTTGAAATCTGTATAGGTTATGCTCGTGACCTTCACTATCATCATTCACTCAGGCGCAGCATAAAGCATCATTCACAGACATGAAAACCATAAATATTCTCTTAGATGAGAACTTGGTAGCTAAAGTTGCAGATTTTGGGTTGTCCAAGGCAAACCAGAAAACCCATGTGAGTACAGCAGTGAAGGGTAGTTTTGGATACCCGATCCTCCATAGTTCGAAGTCAACGTTTAACCGAGAAATTCGATGTTTTATTTTTTTGGGGTTGTGCTTATGGAAGCTATTAACAAATGTAATTGGAGAAATAATTAATATAGAGAAAGAAGGTGAAGAATCATGTATTATTCTTATCGTAATAACATGCTCATACAATAAGTAATTCACTTAAGTTAATTTTAAAACCTCTTAAAACTATTAGGATATCGAGAGAGAGACCAATTTAACTCTTTTTTAGAGGGAGACCAAGTTAACTCCCTCCCTTTAGTGAAAACTCCACATCCCACACACCCTAATAAAACACAATAACTAGACCTTTTATATAATAGGATCTTAACCAACTAATCACCTTATACTTCTAATAGAAGCATTATGTGCGAGGCTTGTGCTTGACCCTACACTTCCAAGGGAACAAGTGAGAGAGAGGAAAATCCACTTACCCTACTCATCCAAAAGAAGAGTAGGGAATGCTCATCCACAAATAAAAGAGGCTTTTTAAAAATTAAAAAAAAAATTCTCTTAGAAAAAATATCTCATACCCTAAAAATTAATTAGCTTAAGATATTAGGTGTTGAAAAAGTATTTTAGATATTGGGTACTACTGAAATATCTTTCGGGATATTGGTATTACGGGAAAAATATTTTTGAATGCGGACTATAAATTAATTAATTTAAGATATTGAATGCCAAAAATATTTCAAGGTACAATATACAATTTAATCCCAATAAATAAGAATGCATAAAAAATAAAAATAAAAATGGTCCCTCACCCCAAAATTGGGGGATGATCATGCCCTACTCATAGATACGATGAGTAGGCCATGTGGACCTGAGAGAGGGAGGGTGAGAGTTTTCTCTTAAATAATTATTTAAAAATTATTAAAGTGAGCTCCACAAGACCAGAAATTAACGGAAGTTTGCATTGATTAATAGAGCTAGCATTTTTGTAGCCCTTTTTTGAAGATCAGAGGCATTTATATCCAATAATTATATATGGTGTCAGACACATTTACAGGATATGTAGATGAATATTTTTGCACCTTCGGCCTATTTTCTATGACTTCTCTTATTTGGGATATGTCAAATGATTTTCTTTATGATTTTCAATGCATGTTATCAAAACTTAGATATGTGTGTGTGAAAACAGACAGAATTTTCTTAATTAAAGAAAAGATGCATTATACATGTAATTAATATACTACTTCTTGGAACCATTCTTGGCAATGGAAGCTATCTTAGATTCTAAATAGAGCTAATTAAAAGATAATAAAAGGGTCAAAAGACAGTTTTACCCCCAAAATATTTGTAAAGAGTACTAGCTAGATATCTCAAACAATTTATTGGAGCAATGTCATATGTCTGAGTCAACATGGATGGAATATTTTTCCTTGCCTAACAAAAATTAACATCATATCGACGGCTGAGTTTAGATTTGATTTTGGTTAGAAAATAATTTCTGCCTAAAATATACACGGAAGACTATCTGACATCCTAACGTTTAATCACGTGGAGTAATTTGAATCCATATTTTTTTAACCTACACCGATCAAGTAATTAATTTTGTAAATATATATTGTGATAGATCATTATTAGTTTAGCCTAGCTGTGTTGTCCATCCATCTTCCATTTGCTATATAAGAAATGTTTGCTGGGATTTTCTATATCAGTAGATGCTAACAAAAGAAAGAAACAATATCATCAGAAACAAAAAGAAATGGGTTTCAATTCCTGTCTGTCCTATCTCCTAAAAACAGAAAAACCAAATCAAAATGGCTCTCATTACTTTGTCTTCAAGGTGGACGTACGTCTCGTCCTCCTTGTTCGAATTCACGACGACCGAACCCCTCGCCATTGACGAGCATCTCCAGACCAAAGAGGATGGGGATATTGTATGGAATGGTGGCGAGGGGTCTCGTCGTTTTGGCAGAATTCAGTGCGTTTCATCAGGGTAATGCAAGCGTCATAGCCAAACAGATCTTGGATAAGACTAATAATAATGAGCATCAAGAAGATAGTAATGTGTCGTATTCACATGATCGATACGTTTTTCATGTTAAGAGAACCGATGGCCTCACTGTTCTTTGCATGGCCGATGACGCCTTTGGAAGTAAGCTTTCCTTTCCACCCTTCTTTTTATCTTTTTGTTATGCAAAAAATGTGGGACTTGTATTATCTATATATTTTCATGTTTTTACAACAATTCTATAGAGTAACTTTTTAGAAAAAGTTTTGGAAATAAAAAATTCTGTTTGAAATCCTTATTTTGAAAAACATATCTATAGCATGGCGAGGTGAAAAGTGAAAAAATAAATCACAAGGATTATTGAATTTGTTTTGAACCAAAGATCATAAACTAAAAGTTATATTTTCTCCGATCCCTTTTTTATAACTAACGTGAGTGTCTGGTAAGTCCGAGAAAATATGAATGAACTACACGGTTGGATCAGTCATATAAATAATACTCCCTCCGGTCCTAATTATAAGACCTAGTTGATTTTTTTGAAGAGATTAAGGAAACTAATTAAATTACTTTAGAATATTTTTATTTTTATTTTTTTCTTCAAATTAATTAGTTTAACAAATATAAACTAATATATAATCTAAGGATATACAATATATAAAATGATTAAATGACTTATTTAGCTTCCTTAATTTCTAAAAAAAAGTCAACTAGATCTTATAATTTAAGACCGGAGGTAGTACAACTTTTGTTAGGTTTTTATATATCACCCCTCAGTTCTTAATATAAGAGAAATAGTTGACTTTTTTTTTTTTTTTAGAGATTCATTAAATAAGATACTAAATTATAACATATGTTATATATCATTAAATTATATATCAGTTCATAAGTCAAGCGAGTCAGTTTGGTGGAAGATTTTAATGTATAACTTAATTATTTAGTTTCCCTAAACTCTCCAAAAAAGCCAACCATTAAAATTTGCATGGAGCAGGAAGGATCCCATTTACATTTCTTGAAGACATTCACAAGAAGTTTGTGAGGACATATGGAAGAGCAATTCTATCAGCTCCAGCTTACGCCATGAATGATGAGTTCTCGAGGGTGCTCAGCCAGCAAATGGATTACTATTCCACCGACCCAAATGCTGATCGCTTAAGTCGTATCAAAGGCGAAATGACTCAAGTAAGCATTTAATTTAATTAATTGATTTCCCCTTCCAAATCCCAACTCTTCTTCTCACTATTTGGTATGAGGGATTTGGATGAGTAGAAAAAAATTTCATGAGTTGAATTTAAAGAAATTGGAGAAATGAAATTATAAAATTTTAATAAAGAGAATATGTAACATGAAAGAGTAAAAAAAAGATTAATTAAAACATTTTAACCCTACTTCTCTATTTTCTTTAAAAATCCAACTCAAAAAATTTCAAGCTGCCCAAAGCCCGCCTTGTGTATTTGCATTGTTTATAAGCCATGAATAAATTGTATACATCCCATCTAGAGTTTGAACTTCGTACAAATACATAATTCCATTCTTGTTAATTTATTTGGTAACTTTTGACCCCAAAAAAAATTTATTTGCAACTAAGCAAGTGGGGGAATAATTAAACTCTAGTGTAGCTTCTAAAAAATTAAAATTGGGGAAAATTTTAATCATTTTATTCTTGTATTTTGGCTCAATTATAATTTAATTATTATAGTTTGACTTAATTTGTAACACAGTCTTTAAATTTTGACACATGCAACTTAATCCCTATAGTTTTAACAATTTCATTTTTTTTAATGCAGGGATTGATATGTTAAATAGTTAAATTATAAGGATTGAGTTGTTGTAAGTTAAAGTTGAAGATTGAGTTTCAACTACACTAAAATTATAGGGATTGAGTTGCATCAAATCAAAATTTAAGTACTAAGTTACAAAATAATTAAAATTATAAGGACTAAGATTGATTTTTCCAAAAAAAATTACATCCAATAAAATTATTGACATTCAATGAAGTTATTGAATAATATTTTTTAATTAACAACTTATCTAAATATTTAATTATTAATAGAGCACCATAGTGCCCTGCTATCTATGCGTAGCTGACCTAATCTAGAGCGCAAGAGCAAAAACTTTTTTTTCTTTAGCATTGGTAACTTAATGGTCGCTGGCAGGGATCAAAGCCTTGAGAGGAAAGGTCAGCTTTAAGGTGACACACATGCCATCTCGTACATCTTGAAGCGCTGGCGGAAGAGCAAGAGCTTTTTGTTGTTGCTATATGGTGTCTAAAAATTAAATAATGAGGTTATCTGTGATCTGATGATTAAACAATAGGTTCGAACTGTGATGCTAGACAACATAGAGAAAGTATTGGAGAGAGGAGATCGCTTGTCCCTGCTTGTGGAGAAAACTGATTCAATGCAAGGAAATGCTATTCATTTCAAAAGGCAGTCCCGTCGTTACAGAAATACACTTTGGTGGAGAAATTTCAGGCTTACGTAAGTAATTCTAATATGATAATTACTTCATATATATATTTACCTCTATGAAAATAAATTAAAAGAACAATATATGATTTGATTTTCCCAACATTGTAATGAAGTTGCACAAATAAACCATTCCACGTTCTTGCATCATTTATCTTAATTTCCAATCATATCTTAATTTATGTATATATAATTAGTCTTAAATAATATTTCCTATGGTCCTAAATATAAAATCCAACTAATTTTTTTTTAGAGATTAATGAAGCTAAATATATCATTTTATCATAGTATATATTGTGTATTATTAGGTTATATATCAATTTATAAGTCAAACAATTTAATTTAAAGAAAAACGATTAATATAAATACTTTAATGTAACTTATTTTATTTCTTAAACTCTCAAAAAAAAAAAATCAATTGAGTTTTATATTTAGTATTGAAAGTAGAATGATTTATCTAAAACTTTGTAAAAAACTTCTGTAAAGCTTAGGATCCACATTCAAGTTTGTGTATGCATATACGTACATACGTACGTATGTATGGATGGATGTATGTATGCATGCATGCCCCACTTTTGGCTTTGAATTATGGTTTATTATATTAGTTAAATTTGTGTACTTGGTAATATTTTTAAAAAAATATTACTTCCCTAGCTCAGCTAACAACCATAGTATTAATATTCAACTCAGTTCCTTTACTAGTTCAGTCAAGAGTTTCATATGAATTACTTGGATTGAATTTTATTCTATTTTCTCACGGCCCTTGTCCTAAGCTTAAAACAAAGTTACTTTGGATTAAAAAAGAGATAGCCATCCGTCATATTTATAAATTTGTGTACTGGTCTAGATTGTTTTTTAAGAAAGTTTTGTTTTCTTGACTTGGTTAATAACTGTTTTTTCCTGTAAAACTTTCATCTTGCAGGGCCATTCTTATCTTTGTATTCATCATCGTCCTGTACATTATGGTGGCATTTATTTGCCATGGGCCCTTATTGACGTCGTGCTTGGCATGAGAACCTGTAGAGATTCAAGTTTAATGTGAATCTTCCATATTCATTAAGGGCATATACAGTACATCAAGAAACAGATATAAAAAATGATAGCTTTTGATACGATATATTTTTCATTTCATATTGATATGATGTACATCAAGAAAGAGGGCTCAATTCGCTAGAAGTTATATGGTCGAATCATTTGTACTACCTCTGGTCCTAATTACCATCTTCATCTAAATCGCTTAATCATTTCATGTATCCTAATTATAAGACATAGTTGACTTTTTTGGAAAAAAATTTAAATTATTTTAGAGTATTTTTATTTTTATATTTTTCTTCAAACTAATTAGTTTAACTAATAAACTAATATATAATCAAAGATTTGCAAGTAACTTATTTAGTATCCTTAAATTATACTCTATATTAGTTTATTAATCAAACTAATTAGTTTGAAGAAAAAAATATAAATCCAAATACTCTAAGGTAATTTAATTAGCTTCCTTAATCTCTCCAAAAAAGTCAATTAGGTTTTATAATTAGGACCAGATAGAGTATTAGCCAAAAAAAATTGTATTCCATCTTTTTGTCTAAAATACTATTTGTGAATCAGGTCAAAAAAATTTATTGTTTTTGAAGAAGTTTTTGAAAATGACCAAGTACAATGAGAAAATATAAGTAAATAGATGTGAGTTTTTTTTTTTTTGGATCTTTGACAAAAAAAAAAAAAATTTTTTTTTTGGATCTGAATAGATGTGAGATTTTGTTGTTTGGAATTGTTGTATCTATAGAATAATTAATTATTAAATAAAGGGTTAAGGTTTAAATATTCTGCCAAGAGCACAAGACACTATGTACTTTTATTGCGAGTAAAAGTATTCATAAAGTTTTTATGTTGGTATAAAAATGTCACTGTTAAATTAACTAAAGTTGACCATTAACAAATAGAAAATGGTGTACACCTGAAGTTTTCAAAATAGAACATAAGTGGTTTTTAGTGGCTTTGGAATTTTTGTACTATTTGAAAAACTTCAAGTATAATTTTGCACAATTTTCTTGATCTACATATTTGCTAAATAGTCAACCTTAGTTGATTTAATGACTATGACATTTTTTTCACCGTTTTAAAAACTACATGTATATTTTTTACACGAAAAAAAGTTTCTGGTGCCTAATAGTCTATTACCCTTGATGAAATACGTTATGAATAGATTTACACCTTAACCCTTAAATAAATATCATTTTTTGCTTATACTTTTTTTTAATCAGAAGTTATTTTTTTAATAAGAACAAAGTAATAAATTAAGATATAAAATAGATTAATGCTTATATTTTTAGTAAAAGAGTAATAAACGATAATTTTTTTAATAGAAGTGACATACCGGATAATAAATTCTGAAGTATAATATGTTGCTTATTTAACTTTTTAATATAGGGAAAATCCTTTAAAAATACATTATTAATTTTAAAATTCCCATAAGGTTATATGAATAAGAAAAAGGACAAATAAGGAAAAAGGTAGAGTCGGCAAAAACGGGCCAACCCATCGGGTCGGCCCGTTTAAGCTTTGGCCCTTTAAGGGCCGGCTTGAAAAATGGGCGAGATATTTGAAATTAGCCCGATGGGCCGGCGATGGGCTTAAATGGGCCGGCCCTACTGGAGGGTCTCGGGCACCCCCTACGCGCTTCTTTTTCACCGTAGCCTTTTTTTTTTTCATTTTTAAATTTATTAATTTATATATATATATATTGTATTTGTTATAGAGTTATTTATCCATTTAACTACAAATACATAATAACTATACTCTAATTTTATGATTTGATTTATTATTTGTTGCAAATAAAGATTATGGATGTGTTCATGAATGCGGGAGAAGAATTTCATGATATTCTTACTAATGAGCCAGGCTATTATTCAAAGTGAAGAACAATCAAATGTCGTTAAAATTGATGATAGTGATGAAGATGACGACAATAATAGTCATCGTACTAATGTCGCTTAGTGATATGCTTTTTATGTTTTATGTGAGTTATTTGTGAACATAGTTTGCTTTTGATTATGAATTAGTGACTTTGCTTATTTATTGGATGATTCGTGTTGTAATTTACTAATTATATTTTTTTAAAAAAAGTAGAGAAAAAATAGTTAAAATTTGGAATAGTAATTTTCGGGCCACAGCAGTCACCCAGTCTGGTGCTCTCGGTAGGGCTTTGAAAAATATGTGTTTTTTTCTTACTTACTCCTAGAGGGCCGGCCACGAGGGCCGATTGCCAGTTCTAGAAAAAGGTATGACTCAGGGATTTTAATGCTTGGTACTTTTACAAAATTGCCCTCAAATATTTTTTAAAATGTTTTATTATAAAGTGTTCCATAAAATAAAGTTTTGCTTATATTTAATTATAAAAAAAACTAAATAAGCAACAGATTCTAAAATCAAAGAAGTGTTTATATCTTTTGTAGAAATTTTTTTATATTAAGACAAAATTTACCAAGAAACACAAAACGATATAGTAAAAATAAAAAAGTCCTAAGTTTACTGAATTATCAAGGGACTAACCCAAAAATGTATCAACAGCATGCGAGGTAGACTGGTAGAAGGATTGGTTAAATTGTACAAACAATTCTTGTCTTTTACAAAATAGGTTGTTACAAATTTTAAAGAAAAATAATTTCTTACAAAATATCAAAAATAACTTAAATTTTTAAAAATTACATAAGTTTCTTTTATATTTTTATAAAAATAATTATTTATTATTTATTTATAATTGATCATACAATTTTATTTTTCTCAATCATTTAGTATTCCGTTCCGTTCTTAATGTAAGACCTATTTGAGGGGTTGATCTTGATTTTAAATATAAGATATATTTTTTATATTTATCAATCTTTTACATGATTACCTTAATTGATACTCTCTCAACAATAATCAAAAGAGAATAAGAAAAATTAAGAAAAATAATTAGTTGATTTAAAAAGAATTTTATGTTCAGTAACATAACTAATTTTTTTCACGTAAAACCTGATTCAGTGATTGAAAAAAATAGGAAAAAAATGAAAACGAAAGCGGATCCAGTGACCCGATCCATCATCCCGACCCAGGTTGTACCCTAAACCCCCTTGGCTTCGAGCGCTCGCTCTGCCATGTTCCTCGCTAAACTATGCTTGGCGACTCAGGAGGTGTGTTACACTGACAAGACGTCAAGACCTCGAAACGTAGTGGGCGGAGGGCATAATACAATAAGCTCCGAGGAAGCTTCAACGTATGGCTCAGAAGCCTACAGATGAAGAAGCCTTCGGTGTTGCCGTTACTGGTCGCACCTCCATTCCCTCCGGCGACAACTCTGTTTGGGCCGATGTGTCGCCCCTCCTTCAAGGCGCTTGCCAAGGTCGCATTTTGTTTTTTGTTTTTTTTGGGTCTGTGTTCGTTTTACCTATTAGTCTTATCGACTGGCTCCAGGTGCCTGGATTTTGGCGGAAAAATCTAGTCAAATTAAGTTGACGCAGTATGATCAGTTGATTCAAGGGTTTTTGATGTGAGGCATGGCATTTGAAAATGAGTCACGTGTGGGTTAATAGAGTTTTTAGATTGTATTTTTATATATTGATTCTACAACTTGTTAATTTTCTTGGTCTTTTATGTGATGCTGCTCAACACAAATACCAAATATGCAATTTGATCATTAAAAAATCTTTGCTCCTTTTTCCCCCGCTCTTAGTAGTCTCCCACGTTCTCATTTCATGCGCATGCCTTGTAAACTAACACTAAAGGTTTCATTTTTGTGTCCCTGGCTAAAAGGCGAGAGATAGTTTATTTAACAATTAGGCTGTTTAATTAATAAGTGATAAGTGATTAAACTTCATTTGCAAAAAAAAAAAAAAAAAAAAAAAAAAAAAAAAAAAGGTGATTAAACTTCACTGCCTCGTTCGTTCTTATTATGTTGTTTAAGTTCGTTGCTGTTTATTAATGGCAAATCTGGGAATAGCTTTCCGCCTTGGATTTCTAAACTCGAATGGTCGCCATACTTTGAGGCTATGCTAGCTTCTTCTTTTTTAAATTTATTTAATGTAGTTGGCTACAGATCTTCAGGAGGGAGAGCTGATTCATGGAGATAATTTCAATCTATTTGCTGCAATGTCAGCGTTGGAGGTATTTTTACATCTTGCTAATTACACTAGCAGTGGGCTCTGTCAGCTTTTTATGCCACCCCTTTTTATGATCATAGAAATATAGAATGATGGTGGTTTTTCATATGAATTAGTCTGCAAACAAAATCATTTGACTTGCCTACTTGGAAAAGAGATAATGAGCATCCCTTGCCACACAAACAATACACTAAAGACATGCAGAGAATTTGTCCAAAATATCCTTGTTAGTGGTTATTTAGCACTAGTCATGCTTACATTTTTTAAACTTTCTATTTTTTTTTAATAGATAATGGACCCAAAGATGGATTCAGGCATGGTTTGTAGATATTACTCTCTTGAGGAAGCCATTGAGAATGGTGCTGCTCCAGTTCCTGTCAGTGTTGATAAGACAACTGATATGCGATGCACAATTGACATCATGGACCATCTTCTAGCATGTGAGGTAATTTAACTTTCAGAATTACTCGCATATGCTTGATATAATGCATGGCTTGCTATAATCTGGTGCTCTCAATAAATTCTTGCTATCTTGCTTACACTTTCCTTTCTTATTATCTTAGCTATTATTTCACATGGCAGGCAACATGGCACAAGGGTCATTCATTGGCTCAAACTGTTTATTCTTGCCTCTATCTCCTACAGCCTGACAGAACATCATCACATGCCCTGTTGCACTCGTACTGTAGAGTCACTCGTGCAACGTGCAAAGCAGTTCTTTCAGTTGTCTCAGATGCACGTACACATGAAGTAAAGTACTCCAGCAGATCTTTTTTATCTCTCATGCAGTTATGCATTATAAAGTGCCGTGTGTTTTTCTGTCCTTAATATTAGAAATAGTTGTAATTATTTAAGTGCCTATTTGAGTTAGTCGTAGAAGTTGCTTTTCCAACGTGATTTAGGGTGTACGGGGTAAGTATGTGAGAAGAGTTTTGTTTTGACTTGCATAAATGTACTTCTTGAAAGCTAACTCAAACAGGCACTAAATAAAATCTATGACTATGCATTATT
Source organism: Acacia acuminata (assembly GCA_019022655.1). Taxonomy (NCBI): domain Eukaryota; kingdom Viridiplantae; phylum Streptophyta; class Magnoliopsida; order Fabales; family Fabaceae; genus Acacia; species Acacia acuminata. Next base: position 5,797,732 of record JAFJYI010000022.1, on the reverse strand, counting down.
GGTTTGCCATCAAGTGAAGGATATGACATGAAACAAGAGTAAATAGAATACTGGGATACTGTTGATGCCATTATTAAGTTATATATCACTCCTTGGATTAAATATATGTTTACGCATCAGTAATGTTGCGAATTTACAGGGCATGTGGTTTCCTTTATCAAAATCAAAGTTTCTTGTTGGTCTATTTGTGCATCTTTTAAGCATAATATATTTGTCATATTTTATGTATCAGATGGAAGTATGGCTGACATATGTCAATATTTGTTTGTCTCCTTTAATCCTTTAATTAAAATTGTGCTCGTACCAAAAATCTATCTCTCACTCAATAAAAAATGGTGATATTTGTCTTTTTCAGGAAGAGGATCTATTTACTATGGCATATGGCCTTCCTCTGAGTGTAGATGGAGATGAGAAGTGTTTATCAATGCTAAATGCTGTTGAGGAAACAATATCACGCCAACTGCGTGCTTGTAAATCATCATCTAAACAAAGGGTACTAGAAGGTAATTTCATGTTGAAACTGTAATTATGTTCTGTTTTGTTGGCTATTGTACCATTATTTTGTTGGAAGCTTCAGTTATCTTTGTTGAACTGGGTGACAGTGAAGTTTTATAGCCATGTTCTTAATATGTTATGGTTAGCCCCCTGGAGAGTGAGTGATAATTTCCACAAAATTGAAAGTGTTCCCTGTGCTCGATGTAGCAGGCCTTATATCATTCTATCCTAGAGCAGCCTTACTTATCTATGAAGTTCCATATAATTGCTTCATCTAAATACAATAGTTTTTATTCACATGGTATCAGAGTTGGTTACGGAGAGAAAAGAGCTTGATTAGAGAAATAAATAAGTTCTTTCAGAGTTTCTCTGGGCAGAGATTTGTTTACATCTTTAGCAAAGCTTTGATCCTTTGTTTCTTCCCCTCCAATCACAATATATTCATCTCTTCAACTGATTCTAGTATTTACATCCTCTATAAGCGTTATGCACTTGTGTCTCTTTACTCTTAACTTTTACATGACACAAACACCCGACAAACTGCCACAAAACTTGGGGAATGGCATCACCCACCTGATCAGATCTCCATGGACCCCTTGCATTCCACCACTATCTGCCCCAGAAGCTTTGTAGTGTTATCCTTGCATTAGGTCGTGGAGCTATATCTCCTGCCACCATTTGTCTAGAAGTGGTTACCAGCCTCTCGTCTATCTTGGATCTTCACCTTCATTAGTTGGGCCCTATCTGTTGTGTCTGACACTTTCATGCTCTATTTATTTCATTTCCAGAACAGTCAGTAAGAGATAGGAAATAATATTGGGGATGAAGTAGGGGTGTTAAAATGTCGAAGTTGAAAATGAATCTAAGGCTCTTAGCCCAGAATAACAAGTTTGGTATGATTCATGGATTATCTTCCCTTGCCAAAATCATGTCATTTCCTTGCAATGGTACTTGGCTGTTATTGGTTCCCTCTTCAAAAGTGGTTGGCTGTACTTGATCACACATCTCAGTGAGTTCTCAACTAGCACGCTTGAGAAGTTTTTTCCCCCACGAAAATATCTTCTTATCAAGACACCCTTTCATATGATTTGAGAAGATGATTGAACAAGTACAAGATTCAAGGCCAAAAAAATAACGAAGGTATTTCAGCTTAGGAGGAATGTCTTTAGTCATGTACTGCTGCATGATTATGGTGTCAATCTGCTAGTTATGATATATTATGCCCTGTCTTTTCGTATACTAGCCTAGGCCCGCGACGCGCGGGTGAGAGGCAATATATTTATTAATATGTTGTTATGTAAAAAATCACTTAGATCTCTAAGGGAATAATCAAAATATTTAATTAGATATTTGCTAATATTTTGTACATATCTTCCCCATTATTAATTTACAAAATATTGTGTAACTACCTTCCTCATTATCCATCTTTCATAACCGCCTCACTTTTTTTTTTTTAGTGTTTTGAGCCTGCTATGCTGCTGATGTGTCAACCGGGAGACGCTTACTGCTCTACTTTTACATAGTTAAGACTATATATCCATATATATAGTGAACAAGTTGCTTGAGCTAATACTATATATCCCTATATGCTCAAAAGCTACTTTTAGCCACCAAAGTATATTTAGTTAATAAGAATGTGATCTACATCTTATAAAGGCAAGTATCTCCTTATAGAAAACAAATAAAGGCAAGTGTTTAAACTTTAAAATTTTGTTATTGAAGTTACTAATTTATATGTAAACTAGCCTAGGCCCACGTGAAGCATGGGTGAGAGGTCAGGTATTTATTAATGTGTTATGTAAAAAATCACTTAGATCTCTAAGGGAATAATCAAGATATTAAATTAAATATTTACTAAATATTTTGTACCTACCTCATCCATTATTAATTTACAAAATATTGTGTAACTACCTTTCCCATTATCCATCTTTCATAATCGTCTCGCTTTTTTATTGTAGTGTTTTGAGTTTGCTATTTTGCTGATGTGTTGGCTAGGGAGACTCTTACTGCTCTACTTTTATGTAGTTAAGATGGGTGTGGAGTAGTATTCTGCTGTCCTGGAAATAGCTTTATCTCAAATTATCTTCTATATCATTTTGGAGGATGTGATATTCTACTAGGGGTCACAGGATGTTGAACAGTTGCTTGCATGAGATATATACAGCTTCTTTTGAGAACACCATCTTCTCGAATCTCCAATCAACTGTGACCTTCATTGTCACTAGGCATTTTCTTATTTTGTACGGCCATTGTTACATCTAAAACATAATTGTTTTTTTGAAGACATTCATTAGATGTACCTTTATTATTTTTAGGCATTTTATTTTCTCCAGTGTTCATTGCTTCTAAGACACAATCTTTAGGCTTGTTTGGGATCACGTTTGGGGCATTTAAAAGTACATATTCACATAAATCGAGACAAAATTCCTCTCACATGCTTACTTTGTATACCGTAAATCACGATTAAAAAGTCGCTTTTGAAGGTTTCAATCGCTGTTCCAAACAAGCACAATCTGTTAAGGCCTTCAATGTCATGTTTCCTTTTCTAAACATATTTATCGAAGGATTGCCTATCGTCATCTTTCAGAACTTAATCTTAGAGCTATGCATGGATGATGTCCATTCACCAGCTTGATGGGTGTGTAAGAAGTATTAGAACTTTACTTTGAAGTGTTAAGTTTTTGTAAATGTGTGTTTTGTTACATTTATGCTTTTAATTGAGTTGTGAACCATTCAGTTGCAGATATAGAGCCGCTTCAAAGTAATCCTGATCAAGAAGGGTACTGCAAAGCATTGTTATGCCGATTACGTTTTCGTAAGGTCTTATCCTATGTATATTCTTTTATAAGTTATGCAGATTATATAAAATTACATTCTCATTGTTTGTGACAACTTTTAAACACATCAGACATAGGTGTCTTTATGCTTGCATAATTTTGCAATCTAATCAGCGTCCATCCTTTCAAATTTACTTTGATTAGTGCAGTTTAACAGTTAAAATTGAGGATGACATACTGCTCATGTATAAACACTGTTGTTTACTTTACATATGGCTTGAGAATGTGGTTACAGCACCATAGCTACTTCATACTTAAATGATATATTATCTGTTTATTTTCTATCGTTTTCAGCCACCTTCATCCTTGTTGTCAACAAATCAAGCTGTTTTTGACCGACCTACCTTCAATTTTTAATTTCTTCCAGCATTTGTACCATCTTTTGATGTCTATCAGACGGCCACAAGGGAGAGGACTGGAGTTGGCAAGAAAACACATAGCTTCATGCATTTCAGAGCTTGACTTCATTCTTAAATCCTCAGAATTTCTTAGAGATAGTGCTCAGGGAATGTGCAAACAAAACATAGAAGACACAACTGCATCTGGTTGTCAAGCAATTGGATTTGATGCTAGTTTAAACTGCAGATCATCAGCCCCAACTCCTCCCCGATCTATTAAAATTCTCAGTTGGAAAAAGGTGAGTGCTTAGATTGTTACCATCTGGGAAGCACTGATACTTGAGAAAGCCTTGAGTATTGACGTTTGATGTGTATCTGACATTGATATATCTGGTAAACATCTGGATGCATATACCAGGTGTAAATGAAGTCATTATTTTGTAAAAACAAATTCAACTACCAATACAGTAGAGATACAGCACTCATAACCACATATATGGCTTGATACTCAGCTGATACCTCTGATTGAATTATTGAAACCTACCATTTAGGATATTGACATTTTTATTGAGCAAAACACGTTATTATAGTATCTGGATTTAAAATTTCTTGCCCTTTCTCTGAAATTTCTTGCCATGTCTGAGATCAATGTTCATCCAATTGACTGGTCCAATTTCTTGCTCCTGGTCAAATGGTTCTGACATCCTCTCATTTAGAGCTATTGCTGTTTTCTTCAGTGAAGCCAATTTTGATGGGATAAGTGAGATTGCTTCCCACTCACTGAAGACAAGTAGTGAAAATGGACAATTGTCTTGGGATTGTGGGATGTAACAGGTTAAATTCACAAGCATTGTCAAGCCTGTAGTATACTATATACTTTGAAACTACATATTATATTGTCAAACAATTATGTAGCAATAAACATTGTAATACATTTTTTAGATATCAAAAAATAAATATATCTTAATGAATTTTGATAAAGTATTTCAACTTGTTATAGTGTCGTACTTATATATATTTTTTTTAAAGAAAATTTGCTGTATATCAGTATTTATACCATACATGTGCTTCATAGGTTACTATTACTATGTGGCTGTGTCTCTTGTAATGCTTCCTGTTTCTCTATGCCAGGCTGTTCAGTATTTTGTGAAACTTCTTCAAGATCTAGACATTATGTGTGCCTACTCCTTGGATCCATCATTGGAGGCTGCTTTGCACTTTGTGATTAAATTCCAGAAATCTCAGCCTGATTTGGTTGCTAGATCTCATCTTCAGGTTGATCATTTAAATGCTCTTAATTCCCTCTCAAGTCGATGAATTTTTATTTTTGATTATTCTTATAAGACATTTACTTTCTGTCTAGATAAGAAGTCCAATTATTTAAATATTTTTCCATATAGATAAGTTGTTTTCAACCTCTACCTTTTGCGAGATATTTAAGAAGACACAGATGTGTTGTCTATTATGAACATTGAAGCATCCCATTGTACTTAAATGATAAAAAAGGGTATAAAAGTATCTTTTCTTCATTATAGTGTGTTTTGTGTGGATTATTTGCACCCTTTACTCAAACAGTTGGAGTTCAATGGATGTGAATATGATGCTTTTAGAATATTAGAATATTACCATATTTACCATGTCAAGTGGAATATTTCGAAGTTATCATCCCAAGTAGAAGGTTACATCAGTGGGTATTGCATTAAAGAAGTCTTTTCTTGATTAAGATCTGCTCTTCGTGTGATATTTCTTTTGAAAATATAATGGTTAAAGGATATCTGCACGTTGGAGGAGCCTGATTTTTGGAATCACCATTGTCAGAAGCTTACATAACTTAACCTGAGCATGATAAAAATTGACTTTTCATGGTTAAGCACCACAGTTCATGTGGTACTAATGTACTATTTGAATGATATAACCTTAATAAAAGTAAATGATATATGTAGCTTTGAAAAACATGATATGGAATGCTAGAGATACTAAGGTCCCTTGCCTTTTGTTTATATCGAAGTTGTGCTTGGGGTTTGCATATTCATGCAAGCTCCTTTGAGTTCTTTCCTATTGGTTCCTTACTTCATTATGCATAGGCTGGTAAAGATACATAAGTTGTGCATGTTACAATGTTTTGACTTGCTACTCTTGTTTTGATATCTGGTCTGTTCTTTAAGCAATAATTAACTTTTCATCAGCTTCTGCTGGTCCAAGATGGGAAACTCTATGGACGGATTCCAATGTTTGCTTTGATTACTAGAGCTGCTGGATTGCCTGAAGTTGCTAAGGATCATGACATTCAAAAGAATGAATTCATGGTACAACTCGAGCAGGTAGTGAAATCATAACCAATTGGCATGTTGTCCTCAAAACAATTTTTTAAACCCTTTTATTTGTTGTGCTCCTGAAATCTATAGATATGCATGCTTGTGAGGATGGAATGATTATACCAGATTATTAACTAACAAAATCAGGGGTTGACTAAAGGGCTTATTTGTATGATTACTTTGTTATTGTAATCAATCTGGAATTTCAACTAAAATGGGTGCTAGCGTTCTCACATCTTGTTGCAGTTAGCTTTTTCTCTAATCCATGCAATATATTGTTTGCAGTTAGTTATGAATTTGCTCAAAATCCTGTGTACCAATTCTGCATGGCAAAGACGTAAGCTGGGAAAAATGTTACAAGACTGGCGAGTTATCCATGTTCAGGTTCTTCCTTTTCTTGTTTTCAGGAAAAGATGTGGCTTTTCTCGTGAAATTCCCTTGGCCCTATGTTTTCTGCTTGCTGTAAAATCTGTTTGAATGTGTTTTACTTTTTAAACGTGCATAATGGAGACACAAACTTTTCTTCACGCAATTGCTTTTATTCTAATTGAGAAATTAAGAAGAAGTTGTTTTTTTTAAAAAAAAAAAAATATTTTCATTAAAGTTTTGTTCCCTTTGTTACAGATAATGGATTTCTTTTCCTGGATGACTTATAATGAACTTGAGATTGCAGAATCTAATTTCCTTTCACAAGGAAGAAAATGCATGTATAGATATCATATTTTGATATATCTGCTTAATCTCTGGATTGAATTTCCATACCACATTTCTGTATGTTATGTCATTCTAATTGAGAAATTAAGGTTTTTTTTTTTTTTTTTTTTTTTTTTTTCCTCATTAAAGCTTTGTTCCCTTTGTTACAGATAATGGATTGGAAATATAATTCTGAATCTTTTAATCTTTTTAATTGGCCTTATCTATTTCCTGGATGACTTATAATTAATTCGAGATTGCAGAATCTAATTTCCTTTCACAAGAAAGAAAATGTATATATAGATATCATATTTTGATATATATCTGCTTAATCTCTGGATTGAATTTCCATACTACATTTCTGTATGTTATGTCTCTGTGAACGTCCATTTATGCATATCTTACATTCATCCTTTACAGCTGGAGCTGGCTTTTAAAAAGGAGTTTGGAGAAGCTTCAAAACCTTCCTATGATGAGGTGTGTTTCTTTACTGAGTGACAATAACTTTCTTGGGTTCACCAAATACCTACATGGAAGTGATGCCTATAGAAAAATTAACTATTGATTTGTGATAAGTTATATCAAATTCTCACAAATTGAACTTATTCCCTCTAGCATTTCAACACAATTTTTTTCTTTTAGTAATATTTGTTGATTGTCTACTGGCTACCATGGCTGAACTATAATTTATTCAGCTGCCCATTTATAGCATTGCTCTGCTTCTGCAGTTATGCTTCAAAATATTCCAACAGATCCTCATGTGGGTTGAAGAGCAAACTTATTGGATAGCGCATCGTTTTCTTATTTTGGGTTTTGAATTGGAACTCTACTCTGTACATGATTATTGCATGGTATACTGGTATATATATACAGTATTGATCAAGCTTGCAGAGAAGACACATCTCAGGATCGTAATGAATACTGGCACTGGTATGTACTTCATCTGAGTTATTAAAATGCACTGTTCGTTTTTTAAAATATGTTGTCTTCCAAGTTGAAAACCTTAGCAGTGTATAATTTAGCGTCCTTGTAAATGTGTGTACAGAAGTAAGAACTAACGCATTCCCTCAAGGCTCTGACTTCATTATGCTGTTATGCTTTGTCTTGATCAGCCAAAAAGAAGGGAAAGAAGAAAAAGGATTCTTTCAAGGATGCAGGCAGGGATTATCAGATGCCAGGAGCTGTCTTGTTTCTTCAGAGCCAAATATATCTAGCTGAAGGATTATGCATGGTAATCTCATTTTTTCGTTGTAAAAAATGAAACCTATGCCAGGTTTTTGTCTCAAAGTCATTCATGTCCTTCATTTCATATGGTCATTCGTTTGTTTCGTAAACATCTTGAGGAGACATGTGGCCTGTTAACCTCTCATTTACTTTGTGGACACGATATATTTTTTCAGTATAACCCCTTTGTAAGTAGTTTCTTTTGTTTATTTCCTAGATGTTTTCTGCCTTGAAGAATGAGCATGTCATTGCCACACCGCAGAGCCCTTTTAATACAGAACATGAGGTAAAGGTTTTCTTTTCGTATTGGCACTGAACAGCTATTTAAACTACTTTAGTTTAAACATTGTCAAGCCTTTTCGGCTGTTCGTGGCCAATATGTAAATACTTCTATAAGCACACGCTGAGCTATGAGGCTTGTCCCTTGGGGACTATCTCATCTAAATTTTATTTGTCAAGGAAAAAAAGGAAAAAGAAGAAAATACATTTATGTTAATTCGGGGCAGAAATCTTCATAGTTTTCCTCGACACCGGTTGTTGTAGTTGTACTTTTTATCTGGTCTATATGTGGTGAGTCCAATCAAACCCAATATGTTCGTTGGAAAGAAAAATGAATGAAAAAAGGAAAACTAAAATGTTACCCTTTTATGCAGATATTCATTCAGCAATTTGAGCTTCTACGAAAGGCTTGTCTCCCTGATCACATCTCATACAGGTCCTTTAAGGAATCAACAATGCATGCTAATTTCTCCGTAAGTATTCATAAATGCTTAACCATTATTACATATGTTTAAAGCCCCCATGGACAAGAGGCTCAACATTCATATTCATAAATCTTGTTTTCAGAATCTAGTCATGTGTGATTACTTCAAGGAAGCCCAGAAGATTGCAAAAGATGCCAAGAGTTGCTTTGCCAATGACCCCGACAAGATGAGCGAGCTGCGCAGAGTAGAGCAAGTAGCAGAGCATAACAGTGTTGCTTTAAACCTCATTTGCAGGATTGGAGCCATTGATCGATCACTAAAGGTTTCTTTTGAGTTCAGTCACCATCCAGTTTTTGCTACAGCCATTGTAAAGAGATCTTGATGAATCTGAGAGGGAGGGAGGGATGCAACCAATTTTGAAACAATTACTGGGTGTTAGGAGCCAATGCCAATGGGTTGTGATGTTGATTTATCCCTTGTATCGGTAATGTTTATTCAATTAAATTTTGGGGTTCACCTGTGATATTGGAATTGTATTATTCTTTTCATGAAGAAAAAAATAAATTATTTCTATGGACTTCTTTCTACGCAGTCTCTACTTCCTTTTGCTGCAACTGAAAAGGAAGCCTTTGCAGAGTTTGGATTCCTCTTGTTCATAAAATTGAATAAATATGGTGTATTTGTGGAGAGATCAAAAGATATAATGAAGGGAGAAAGACATGCAAAAACCACCAAAATAGGGGAATCCCAAAATAGTGTCTTGAAATGGCCTAGTTTCTATGAAGTTTTTATAAATTATTCTAGAATTAAGTTTTTTCAAAATGATATAATTACTCATTTTGAAATCAATTTCTCACTTTTTAGCTGTCTTTTGATAAATTATAGTTGTTACTTATTGTCAGTAAAAATAATTAAGTTGTTAAATACTTGTTAAAGAGTTTTTACCATTTTCCTTTTTCAAATTAAAAGTATTTAGTTAGGTAATTTAGCTTAAATATAATCTCAGATCAGTTCTTAGAGATTTCACAATGATTTGGCCATTTCAGGTTCTAAATTGGGAGGTGCATATTGGAGGTTTTGTATCTTTCTCCCCTGATAATTAGGATATGAAATTCACATGTAATTTTATTTTGTTGTTCATTCTACATATAATTATATATAGGTACAAGTATAATTATATGGTACTCCCTCCGGTTAATTATATGAACACTTTTGTAGTCTGCAAATTGAACTATAAAAATGTTCCTATAATTTGGACCGGAGATAGTATTCGATATGGTTAATTCAGATTTGATTTAAAACTATTTTATCACCTCCTACGATCATCACAAAGAATGTTCCCTTTGAGTCGGGTTGGGTTCTCTCATTTTCTTCTTTGAATTTTTCATCCCAAAGTCTCATATCCACCCTTAAATAAAAAAATTTGATGGTTGGACTTTAATATTTTGTAAAATTATTATTATAAGCATAGATAAATAAATTAAAAATGTTAACATTTGATCATACACTTCATAAGTGAAGTTTAGAAAAAATAAAAAAATATTGTAATAATAGTTTTATAAAATATTAAATTTAAACCATCATTATTTAATCTAAGGGTGTATAAGAAATACTGAGAAAAAAAAAAAAAGAAAAAAAAGAAAACCGTTAGATCTGCTTCCATTTAAGTTCAATTAAATGGAAGAGTGAAAGTGAGACTAATAATTACACTAAATTTGTTTTTTTCTTTAGAAAATATAAACAACTGTTAATCTATTATGTGCTAACTACTAACCCACTAATCTCACCAAACAATATGCTTTTTCTTAAAATAGTGGATTTGAAAAACAATATAATTTCGGGCCAAAAAATTATTTTTCAATAACCAAAAAAGATTTCTGAAGAAATTTACTTTATTTTATTTCTTTTAATATACATTATTGTTATACGTAGTTAGCTACTCTCCTTTTAACAGTTTCATGTATATTGTATTTCTTTTGAATAATAATAATAATAATATTTTTTTTTAAAAAAATCCCCAATTGCAAACTAGGTACCTTGGATAGATTTAGGTAGGCTTTTCTAAATATAATAAATCATCAATCAAAGTTATATATTTGTCATGATACTTTAAACGAGAAGATTCTCTCTAAAATAAAACATAATAAATCTCATATCTCTAATGATAATATATTTATTTAACAGCGGTATAATCCTCTATTTGATTCTACACAAAATTTAAAGAATAATCCAACAAATATTGAATTGAACTATGATGATTTTGTTTAAAATAAACGGCATTATTTAAAAATTATAAAAAAAGTCATTTAATTAACAAATACAATGAACAAATGTCAAGAAGAGGGAAGTAAATCTTAGAGCCAGCTTGGAAAAACCATATTACATGCCTATAATGATAATCATAATTGCATTACTAGGAGGAGTGTAATTGGTTGCTCTTTAGCATAGTAGTAGGATTTACTATGGTAATGATTACCAAAAAAATTGGCAGTCCTCATTCATACCCCTCTATGAATATCCATTACCATTCTGTTGCATGATTGAAAAAGTCTAATTTTCCTTTAGTCCTATTTGTCTCTATTTTACTTGTCTCAATGTGCTTGTTACGCCACGCCACAACCGTTGCCGCCACTACCTCCTCTCCCACCACCGTCACTACCACCCCGGCCGCCAATACTACCACCGTTGCCCCCGCCATGGTAGCCCCCACCACTACCTCCTCCTCTACCACCGTCACTGCCATCACTTTCCATCACCGCAACCGCCACCTTCGCCTCCTCCGCTTGCCACCTCCGTTGTTGTCGCCATTGCCATCGCAAGCCATGGAATTGCCTCCACCGCCACCACATTCTCCTTGTATTGATGTTGTTGTCACCCACCTACCATTGCCATTGTCACCACCATTACCTCCTCCCCCTCTGCTACTGCCACCTCCACCTAGAGGAGGATGCATGTGTATGATAAGGGGGCAAGTTCCCACCCTTAAAATTTGATGCGAAAATATGAAAATGCCCTTCTTTTAAAATTCAAGTTTCCCCAATTTAATTTCCCTTATTCTATTTTATTTTCCGGTGAGCTTTTTTTCTCCTCCACCTCTATTATCCAAACCTATCAGCAGAGAGCTCTATTTTATTCTAGACCCATCGTTTGCATCTGCATACTGATTCATCTCCTTTCAAACCTCAATCTCCGTTATTGGAAGTTGGAACATTTGCTTCTTCCTCCATCGTCGGTCCAGTTGAGTCGCAATCTGTTTAGATCTAGATCTAGACTAGACCTAGCCAGTGGCAACTACTTGCAAGTCACGTTCCAGACCAGACCTAGCCACCGACGCCGTGATTCTATGACCGATGACTAGCGAAGTTGTTCTCTCATTTGTTCATGACCACAGTCCAGGTTGTTTCAGCTGTTCATTTGCTCTCTCTCTCCTTTTTTAGAGTAAATACCCTTTTTGGTCCTTAACAAAAAACGTGATCCCTATTTTGGTCTCTTAAAAAAAAGTCCCTTTTAGTCCATAAAAAGGACGAATAAGAGCCGATTGGTTGACATTTTGATCCCTTACAAATTTTCAAAAAGTCCTTTTTAGTTTCTTAAAAAGAACGAATAAGGGTCGATTTTTTTGTAAGGGACCAGAAAGGGTATTTACTCTTTTTTTTTTTTAAAATACGATTTTTAAAGTTGCTAATAGTCTCTTTTTCATATTTTGTGTGTATGGTTTCACTTGAGGTTGTTGGTCTGTATAATGAGAAGAAAATATCCGATCGGTACTTGGTAGGGAATGTGCAAGAAAATTGGATGAGTGTTTTATTTAATCATTTCACATTTTGTTTACTTTTTATTTGATTATTTGTTTTATTTCCTGGCTAGCTCCAGCTGAAGATTGGATGAGTTATAATTTTACTTATAAATTCCAAAAATTGTTGTAGATTGTCATTCCACAAAAGTTTATTTGCTTTCAAAATTGCTTGTAAATATTCCAGGAATTGAGTTATAATTTTGCTAAATGTGTTATGTTGTTGGTGTGTTTGCTATTATGTAATTTTTGTTTTTCAAATTTTTGTTTGGTAGATATATATGTGTAAAATTTGACTTCTAATCTTATGTTGATTAAATAATTATTGTATAGCTTCTAGTGCAATTAACTAATGGGAAAATTCCATTTAAATACCAAATGAATTTGTAAAACCCCCAGAAGTACCTCGAATTTGCAAAAAGACTTAGAGGTGACAAGGACCTTTGGGGGTTTTGCAAATTCGCGCCAAATGACCATTTTGCCCTTAGGGTTAAATAATTAAAAAAAAAAAAAGAAAATACCCCCGCGGTGGGCCCCACCGCCGGCGGCCACCACCTCCACCGGCGGCCGGGCCACCACCTCCGACGGCCACCACCTCTGCGGGTGACCGATCGACGCCACCACCTCCACCGGTGGTGGTGGTGGTGGCCGTCGGTCACCCGCAGAGGTGGTGGCCGTCGTCGGGAGGTGGTGGCCGCCGGTCGCCGGTGGAGGTGGTGACCGCCGGCGGTGGGGCCCACCGCGGGGGGTATTTTCTTTTCTTTTTTTAATTATTTAACCCTAAGGGCAAAATGATCATTTGACGCGAATTTGCAAAACCCCCAAAGGTCCTTGTCACCTCTAAGTCTTTTTGCAAATTCGAGGTACTTCTGAGGGTTTTGCAAATTCATTTGGTATTTAAATGGAATTTTCCCTTAACTAAAAATATTCTCAACCACATTTTCAACAGTGTTATTAAGTAGTCTTTGCCGAAACAGTTATCTCCGACGAACACCATGACGGTATTTACGGTTTCAAAGACGATGTATATGATATTCTTGGTGAAGTTTTAATAGGAAAAAAAAGGGAAAGATGATTATTACAAGCGTGGAAGAGAAAGAGGAGGATTTATTACAAGTATGGAAGGTTCCTTTAGTCTACCATAATAACCCCATAATCAATGTAAGTAAGAATTGCATGATAAGATAAAAATGTACCAAGAAAGGAGTTATTTACAAGTTTGACTTTCTATAATTTTTTTTTTAATTTTAAAAAAAGAATACTTTCCCTACTTGTTGGACTCCATATCGGACAACATTAATGAAAATGTTTAAATTAGCGTATCAAAGAGGCAATAATTACTAAATGGCAAACCATGCCATTATCATAATGTTTTTTTACACATATATAATTCAAAATTTAAGAAAATTATATGTATATCATAATTTCTTTAAATTTTGGGACATAGAGGAAATTCTTTAATGATTTTTCCTTATTTCAATATTGGCTTGACAACTGAAAGCTCCAACTTTATACTTGTGGCTTAAAAATATATGAAAGGGTTAACTTTGACATTCTTTAAGCCCCAGGTGGTTGGCCTAAAACCCTAGCATTTATTTATTTATTTTTGAGAAAAAGATAAAATGATATTACTAAAATTAAAAGTTTTACAAGATTCCAAAGCAAATGCAACATACATATAGACTAAAATGCTGATGGTAAAGTAAAAAAGGAATAACATGAATAGGTTGCAAAATAAAGTCCTTTATTAGAAGAGCAAGTATTTCCAAAAGCAGAAGAAAATAAAAGGACATAGTCTTGAAATGCTTTTTCACACAAAGTTGTAAGATAACCTTGTAATAGGTTGTCCTATGTAGTAATAGAGTGGTACAAAGAGATAAGGAATCTTGTAAAGTTATATAACAAATTCTTCATGCACTTATCAAGATGTCGGAATAGAATAAAAAAATTAGGGTCGGGTTGGGATGCCAACTCTTTATAAAAAGCCTTGTAAGTATTCCTTGTAGGACACATTGAGTTTGAATCTTCACTCAATTCTCTACCTACATACTCTTGATTGGTGACTTCTATGGAGATCTTGTAAGAAGTTTTTGAGCCATGATAGTAGATCGCTAAAATCCAGGATGGGGATTCTAACATGCAAGAATCCAAACCAAACAGCCCTTAAAATTGGACATGAGAAGAAAATATGATGCAATGACCCTTCTTCACAACCAAAGTGATAGAAATCACTTATATTCAAATGATGCTTCCAAAGAACATCTGTAGTAGGCAAAGCATCATTAAGTAGTTTCCATAACAAGAGAAGAAACTTTGGCATTATAGGCAATTTCCCAAGTGTTGTCCAGAATGAATTATCAAGTGATGGATTCAAAGAATTGTGCTTTATGAGAAGGTGAAAGCCATCTTTGACCTTATAAGATCCTGAGTTGTAACCCCTGCCATAAGAAACTATTCGGAGTATCAAGGAAGGATATAGGAATGTTCAGAATTTATGAGCAATGTCTTGGGGGTACATTGCAGTAACCAATGGACAATTACATTTAACAGGATTTCAAGTAGAGGGGATATGCATTAATAGATCGTCTACTCGATTGATAAGACCAACCGAGTTAGGATCTGACTGCATCAGCGACTGTAAATGATGATTAAGTGAGAAGGATGAGCCATTACCCACCTTCCATTGCAATTTATCAACAATGATGCTAGCACATTATTCAGCTATTCCTTTCCATATTTAGAAAGTATTATATGGGAGTTTGATTATGGAATCAGAGCTGATATCAATGTATTTGGATTTCAAAGTTCACCGCAGAAGTGAGGCAGAATCTGCTGAAATTACTCATACAAAGCTGCTTGGCTAAGAGAGCATGATTTACCAATTTAAAAAATCTCAAACCTAACCCTCCTTTAACTAATGGCTGGATGAGAAGATCCTTTCTGAGTAAGTGAATTTTCTTCCTGTCACTATAGGAGCTGTTAGTATTTAGGTGTCTTAGAGACAGTCTGTAAGAACAGATCAACACCTTTTTCTACGTTGTAGTATTTCATTATTAATAAATGAGCATATTTTATCTTTATCATATTTACGTTTCACCTTTATTTTAACGTAAATATGTGTTTGAAGATAAAAGCCCTAGGAATAAAATATGTGTTAATCTCGAGGATCAATGATAGAGATCATAATCATGAGGACTCGAGAACACTGTATATCTATTACCTAAAATTTGTTCCTAGTCTTGAATCACCAAGAAAGGGCATTGATGATCTCAATAAGACTAGTACGACATCATCTACTTGTATAAAGATACAAGGTAGGG
Source organism: Acacia acuminata (assembly GCA_019022655.1). Taxonomy (NCBI): domain Eukaryota; kingdom Viridiplantae; phylum Streptophyta; class Magnoliopsida; order Fabales; family Fabaceae; genus Acacia; species Acacia acuminata. The sequence continues at coordinate 5,782,013 of JAFJYI010000022.1, read as the reverse complement.
ACCTCATGGAATGCATGCATGGAGATGTCTTAGTTGATGTCGTGGGTAGATCTGTTAGAGAACAGATAGTACTGAACAGACCCGCCGAGAGACTTCACAAAGATTTATTGTAGAGAGTATCATTGGATATGTAAAGTTTCTCATCGTTTGGTAGTACGGATCGTCCTAGACTTAAGGATGTCATCGAACACTATGTCCTAGGGTTACACTTTGACTGTACAACTATATCCACCTGAAAATGGGGAGAATAGTGTACTCTTGGGTGTAACTCAAATATATGAGTATAGATGGACATGCTGAGAGGACTCACAGTCCCCTACAAGGGATTAGTTATTCACAAGACCGGTAGAGCTTGGATAGCTTCTAATTAACTCAGGAGTCTGTGCGCACAGCAAGTGATCATGAAGATTCATGATCTATTATAGAGTTAATATAAGAAGATTCCTAATTCTGTGAAATAACTACATTTAGTCCATTAAGATAGATGATACTCTATCTTTGCTCTCAACTGAATGTGAATGACGGTGTGAGGGATGATGCCTGCACGGTATCCAAATATGAAAGGTAGATCACTTGATCAATTCAATTAGTTTTGGGGCCGCAGAGCATTACTAGTGTCTTATAAGGTCATTAAATAAATTGGTCCCATTAAAGGGTTTTTAATTGGTTCAAGTTTATTTATGTCAGTGACTAATTGGGCCTAATGGGTCACACAAATTTATTCTTGATTGTTTGAATTTAGCAAACTTGGGCCAATAATTGTTATTGGGAGTTATCAAGAGTAAAGGTGTAATTGGGTTGGAGTAGGACTCCAAGCCTAATGAGGAGAAAATGACGTCATATATGGTGTCCCCAGTGGGAAATCAATTTCTCTACAAAAGGGCCCAAATGTGTTGGAAGACCCAACATGGTCTTAGACCAAGTTGAATTTGAAATTCGAATTTTGAATTTAAGTTTAAAATTTGAATTTGAATTTTGATTCAAAAGGTTAGGTTATAAAAATAATTCTGAATTATCTAAGATCCAATATAATGATTGGATGAAGATAGGAGAAATAATAAATTAGGATTGATTGTAATGATTTTGAATTTTAGTTTAAGAGATGAATGTGATTTATCATCTTAAACTATTATTCAATCAAGATATGGATTTAATTCATTATGATTTGGATTTTCCAAATCATGTTTGGATTGGGCCTTTTTTATGAGCACTTAAATTAGGGTTAGACTCTTATAAAGTGCTGATTTTTTATGTGCCCTTTTTATGAATGTTTTTTGAAGAAAAAAAGGAAATAAATGTAATCCATCATATTAAATGATTGATTCAAACAATCAATCAAGATATGAATGTGATTCATCATCTTAAATTCAATCAATCAATCAAGATATGAATTCAATTCATTGTGATTTGGATTTTCCAATTTAAGCTTGGATTGGGCCTTTCTTATGAGCACTTAAATTAGGGTTAGACTCTTATAAAGTACTGATTTTTGGTGTGCCTTTTTCCTGCACGTTTTTCTGAGAGAAAAACAAGATCCTTATACTCTCTAAATTTTCGGTCTTTACTAAAGGTTTAGAGAGAAAGACACTATCCATAGAAAGGCAAGGTTCCAATGATCTTGCTCCTCCTATCTTTAACCTGATCTTAAGAAACCATCATCTTCTTGAAAAGATAAAAACCCAAGGAAACCACAACTCAACCTTGACTTCGCCTAGCAAGCCTTCAAGGAGTGAGAGGTTTCAAGAGAAAGAGTTCTCATTGCAATCGGGGGATAGTTGTGTGGATCAACGTTAGAGGACATCAACAACCTTAAGTCTTCAAGTGATCTAAGGTATTCTAATCTCCAATAATCGTTTCATCAAATTATCCTAAACCCCAATAGTTCATTTTAACGAGTAATCCTAAAACTAATTGTATTATAAATTGTTATGAATTCTCACGAGTGATTAATAATTATTAACTAATTGATTAATAATTATTAACTAATTAATGTAATGAGTTAAAGTTAATAATTCATTAGAACCGTAAAGAGTTACGGGTTTTCCGCATCGATTAAACAAATTTTTTGTTTTCAACCTCATGAAAACGTTGCATGAAAGTCATGTAATAGGCAAAATTAACCAACAGGAGCCCCAAAAGAAATTCACATAGCAAGAATCTATTCTATCACAGATGTACTGAGGTGGATGATACAAGAAAGAATAGAAGTATTTACTGCAGCCAGTGTAGATTTGATCGAAATTAGCCGTGATGCTTGAGAAAGAAGTTTGACTTACTAGGCACCTTTTTTTTTTTTTTTTTTTTTCAATGGAACTAATCACTTGTTGGTAAATCACTTCTTTGCTTCTTCTAGGATCGACCGAGGTTCTTAGATATTTCTTTATATAATTATTTTATTTCTTTATTTTTTTAACAAAATTGAGATATGATATGAAGCTGACTTTTTTTATTTTAAATATTATTCTTAACTATTTTTATTCATTTCTTTTTTTCTTTTATGTATTAAGATAAGATATGTGAGATCTTTCTTTACTGCAATATAGCACAAAAGAAATGAAAAGGTTGTTTGATTTTGTGAAATGATCTAATTGCCCTAAGTGAAATTAGTTTTTTATTCTTTTAGTAGTTGTTATCTAATAAGTTAACAATGTTCCTAGTTAAAATCTTAACTTGAGGGGAGTGTAAATAATACTTAGTTGACAGGATTAGGTAGGTATTAGTTACTCTTTTTCTTAATACAAAACATATTTATCCACTTTGATAAAATTAATGAAATTAATTATATGTCATATTATTTTTAAAATACCCTAGTCATCTTTCTTAATTCTTTTGTTTCCCCTCCTACTTGATTATAGTTGAGAAAATATCAATACGGGTAAATTAGGAAAAAATGATAAATATGAAAGTTATGTCTTATATTTAGGGTCAAGATGAACTCCCAAATATATATTATATTAAGGACAAGAAGAGTAATTGTTAATATCGTGGTAGTTATATATTGTATTGGGCGGCAACATGTAACATGTGTTAAACTATAGTTACTCCATCTAGTTCTAATTATATGACAACATTCGAAAGTTGATTTTGATTCTAATTATAGGATAAAATTTTATTTTTTGTGAATTTCTTCTCCTATTGATACTTTCTCAATAACAATTAAACACAACAATAATTTAATAATGCACTTATATATTTCATAAAGTAAGTAGTACTTACAACTCATTAATGCCACATACACATCAAATTTACTTTTTTTTTTTAATAAAATTAAAATATGACTGGAATGAGAAAAAAAGTAATTTTAGAAATACTTTTTTTTTAATCTATTCAACCCAAAAAAATTATGGTGGAATGATGATGATCAAAGCTAATCTCCTGGACTCGACCATCGCGCATTGCCCAAGGGTTGCAAATTTGTTGGGAAGCTTTCTCCTTTGTTTCCTTAACCTGTAAAACCATAAAGTTTAATTACACAAGGCATTTTAGAAAAATAAATATAATTAACTAAACAACTATTGGTAAATGTGTCCTATAATTAGGAACAGAGGGAGTATCATTTAATTTTTTAAGTTATGAGGGGAGGGGGGAGGGGAGGGAGGGATAGTGAGTGGAGGGAAAAAAATTTGAAGAAGTGAGTTAAAATTTTTAATTAATTTTTTTTACTCTTTTATCATACATGTTATTTTTGTTAAAATTTTTATAGCCCTGCTTCTTCAAAATTTTTTTTTTTTTTTTAAAAAAAATTAACTCAAATTTTTTCCCTTCCTTTCCCTCCAAACCCCTCTTACCAAACATGCCCTTAAAGGCATTCATGCAATTTTGCTGGAAAATATGATTTCAGTAATTAGCTCCTATAAACTTCACATTAATGGAGGTTGATTTGCTTTTATTTTAGCCCCTTCTAAATCAGACTATTTGTGCAATTGTTGATAGCATGATAATCAATTTTTCATCAAGTTCACATTACTATTCAAGAAATAATAAATTTTTCGCCAATAAAGTATTATTTGAAAATTTGATACAGAGGTGAGAGGATTCAGTTTAAAATTTTTAAACTGCAATTTTATAATATATATATATATATATATATATATATATATATATTTTTTTAAAGAAGTCTCAATTATGAGATATTGATGATTTGAACTACGATTCGAAGGAAGAGTATCTAAGAATGGCGATTTTAGTTGTGGTAAAAAATCAAATTAAACTTTTTTGTCAGGAAAAATTTATTTCAGCAAGAACCTTTTATAAAAAATTGATTCTTTTGTAAATAAGTAATTTGAACTTCTAATTGACCAAAAGTGATGGAAAATAAATTTTCATGCTATCAATACATATTGCTTAGATAATATTAGGTTGGGTTTCTTATATATGAATCATCAATCAAAATTATAATTAAAATATACAAATAATGGACATTCCTATGATCTAATGTACTTCCTCTGGTCCTTAATATAAGACATATTTACTTAATTTGATAAGATTAAGAAAGATGGTTAGGTTATTTAATACAACACTCTAGTCATTTTCCTTAATTCCATCATTCATTCTCCTCCTTGTATTGTTGAGGAAGTATAAATAGGGGTAAATTAGGAAAAGATTGATAAATATGAAAAATATGTCTTATATTTAGGATATCAACTCTCCAAATATGTCATATATAAAGGACATGAGGAGCACATTTTTTTAGAAATTAAGAGAGCTAAGTAAATTATACTTAACTCTTATTGGGTTGATGAGGTGGCGTGCCACGTGTACACCGATTAAACTTAACGGTCAAAATTAATGGAGGGGCAAATTTAGTACTTTTTTCATACTTCCTAAGCAAATTTGATGCAAAAAAAACTTCTCGGGTGTTGAGCATGGCAAATTAGACCTTTAACCCTTAAATAAAAAACACATTACACAAACCTCCCCTGGATTTTGAAGACTCGACTCCATTTCTATCGATCCAATTGTTAGTTCACCGTTAACTTTGATTTATAAACACTTTTTTTTTTACCAAAATACCCTTATTGAACATAAGAATTATTTAAACATTTATATTAACTAAAAACATTATACAATCAAGAAATAATTTTAACATGTTTTTTTTTTCAAAATATCTACTATATGATAGAATTTATTAATTTTTATTATATTATAAAATTTTATAATTTTTTTGGTATATAAAAGTTTATAACTTTAATTTTTCATCATATTTGTTTGAGATAATAAAGGGTAATTTAGTAAATAAAAATTATAATTAAAAAAATTTGGAATCATTTTAGAATATTCTTAACGGGTTAACAATTTGGATTTAAGTATATGTGTTGAAAATAGAGGGGAGGTCTGTGTAATTAAATCAAAACGTAAGGATGATCAAAGTATTTTACACTAATTTTTACTATAAACTATACTATCTTATATTTAAGATCACATCAGACTATTTTGAAGCATTGATCTTGTACTGTACCCTCTGTCTGAGTTCGGTAAAATGAGTTTGATCAATCAAGCTTCTTTGTTTTGATAAAAAATAATAATAATCAAGCTTCTTTGTTTGTTCTATTATTCTTCTTCCTGTTTAATAACTTTGCGTTGATTGGATAATTGTACAGTGAGCTCTGTTCGCACCATTATGTCGTCGTCTTCCCAAGAACGGGTTCTCCCCGGTGATGATGCTTCTCCCACCACTCGCCTGTCGGAGTCGCGGCCACGTGGTCTTGTTGGGGTACGGAATGATCTTGCAGATATCGGTGAGTGTTTTAAGAAAGCCGTGAGTGGACTCACCGAGTTCGCCTCTGAGATGTTGCAGTTCAAATATGATGACTACGACGAGGATGATGATCAAGAAGTGCCTGGGATAAGCGATGAGGTCCTTCGTTTTGTGGAAGAAATTTCTGAGCGACCCTATTGTTGGACGAATTTTCCAGTGCTACTTGATAATGGTATTTGAAAACTGACTTCGATTTCTTGTTTTTCCTTCCTATTTAGTGTGCTTTCCTTTTGATCATCCTAATTATTCTGCTAAATCAGTAATGTTTTTAGGGTATGCATTATATTATTTGATTGTTAGCCAAGTGATGATTTGATATCCTGGCAAGATTTTTCCTTTTACTAGGTTGGATTATTATCCCCAATTCGTAGTTCCCTGGTCTTAAACTTGAACTCTCATTACTTGGTTCTTCCCATGTTGCCCCTCTGTCACTATTTTGATGATATGGCTTATTTCATTGTGATTGCTTCAACGAGAAATTCTTTAACCAAAGATTGAAATTATAAACTGATAAAATTGGCATAGCTTATGGTAATATCTTGTTTGGTAAGAAGTCGACTTCCCTAGATAAGTGTATCAGTAGTTCCATAAAATATATGGTTTTATTGGTCTCTTCTGTTGGATACAAGTTATTTGGTCCAACTTGTCAGAAATATGTGGTTTACAAAATCCTTTATACCTTCTTAAAATTTTTCCTCTGAAAATTTATACTGAACTCTCCTTTCCTTGTTAAAGAAACTGGTGATTAAGATAGATTGTGATGCTAAATGCTAGTGACCATACAATGAGGTAACCAATATTTACAGTATGGAGTATTTAGCTTGGTTTGCATCGCCCATAAACCAAAAAAGTCCCGGTGTAAACAAAAAAGTCCCAGTAACTTAGGCCGTTAGTGACTAACCTTCAAAAAAAAAAAAAAAAAAAAAAAAAAAAAAAAACCCAAAGGTTGAGCTACTTGTAGCAGCTCAAGGCAGTGCCTTTTCTTTAGGCTTGGAAGGGCAAGCCAGTAAACAGGTGTCTTTAGTTGCCTTAACCTGCTAGAAAAGCTAGTTTACTTCATGATATAAAGTCTTCTACAAAGAATTCATTGATTTGACTTTCTTGCTGAGCTGATTTCATATTAGATGCCATGAGTACCGAGAAGTTAAAACAATGATTTTTTTCACACACAAAAAAGGGCAACCTTCATGCATTGATTTTCTTAGACACTAACATGGGAAATTTCAACTTTGTTTCAGAAGATTTCAGTATGACCCACACTCAGAGGCGACATGCATTAGCTATAGAAGAACTAGTGCCTGAATTTTTGACACTTAGACTGGACCTTTGCAGCCACATGAATGTGGAGACATTTTGGTTGATCTACTTTCTCATGTTACTTCCAAGGCTAAATCAGGAAGATTCTGAGTTGCTATCAACTTCCAAGGCAAGCAGCATTTCCTTAACATGTTGTCTTCATCTATTTTGTTTCTCTTGAACCACTTGTTCTAGATATATGCTTTTCTTGCATTTTTTGTTCATTTGCATATGGATAATTGGCTTCCAGAATCTAGCTTTTGTTTATCTGTTTGACTCTAAAAATCACCAATAATTGCATTATTGAAATTTGAATATGTATAATTGTATTTTACTCTAAATATTGGCATTAATAACATTTATATTGTCTTGCCACTTCTTCTCTGCATGTTTGAAGTGAAACCCTGATGTCTTGAGTCTTTCTAATGGTATATCTTGGATTCCGATCAGAAATTCACCTCCAGTATAAATGAATGTTATTGATTTTTTTTTTTTTTTTTTTTTTTTTTTTTTTTTTTTTTGCATTCGCTCCAGCTGCATAGTGTGGATTAAGAGCTTCTTATTGTTCAACATGGTTATCATGAGAAGACAATTTCATGCATAACTATTTTCTGCTTGGTGTTCAGTGTTCTCAATTTTGGCAGCAGAAAGATTCTTTTTCAAGTTACCTAATTTGTATGTCTATCCCTATCTTTTTTGGTTCAGATTGTTGAGTTAAGAAGTATGATTTTGAAGAACCTTGAAAACAAGACTACTTTAGAGGATGACAACCCCGAAAACCTGAGGAATCCAAGTCCACATCGAGAGGATGGGAACGAATCTTTCACAGAAAGAGACAATATTTCACCTGATGAAAACCAGATTTTGGATGATGAGATTATAAGTGCAACAGAATGTTTAGGAATTGATGATGACACAGAGAGTTGTTCTGCAAAATGGTATGAAGATACAGATTTTAGCCACACCCTTTCACAATTCAAACAAGAGGAAGAGGATGATGATGATAATAAAAGTGCTATTTCTGATCCTAGGGAGGCACGTGACCTAACAAGGGTTGAGTCACGTGACGGGTATAGTGGTTGGGTTAAGTTGTAAAAGAACTGTGAGGGAGGAGGTGGTGGTGATGGCCAGCAGAAGATTCAAAAGATGAGTCTAATGATTGGTTCACTATGTGATCATATTCAATTGGGCAGGTTTTTACCTTTTCTCAAATTTTTCAAAATAATTGTAGAGTTCTCTCACGTACCCCCACTCTCTCTGATGAGGGTTACGCATTTTTAAAGATTACAAAATTTTATTGAAAATGTTTCTTTAATGTGAATATATCAGTATTGTCAATGCTCAATTTGTCCAACCACTTCTTCTTCTTCTTGTTTTTTTCCCCAATTAGATTTGTTTTTTTGTTTGGGGTGTGTGGGGAGGTAAACTAGCACAATTAAGCTCCAGTATTCATACTACTTGGATGTGTAAAAGTTATTTATAATTTGGATAGATTAATTAAGTTTGATGAATTAGTTAATTATAACAAATGTGACCATATTTGATATTTCTCTTAAAAACTCTGTAATATTAGATCACAAAATAAGCTGAGGTCATATATTTAGGATCTAATCAAACCTCTAATTAGCCCCTATATTACTATTTATATGTCATTTTTACCATTACACTATAAACAGTAAAAAGATTTACCACAATGCTACCCGGTGGCAAGCATTTATCAAAATGTTATAATAGAAATCATTCATTTAGTGAACTGAGATTTATTCCAAAAACGGTTTTAGTTTATCTGACATTTGTTGTTTTTATTGAAAGGTGAAATCTTTTTGAAGAAGAACGATATCCAATATGTTTTCATATTACAGAATCACATAACCCTGATAATGTATCAATGCATTTTGTCAGTAACTAATTCCTGTCACACCTATTCATTTAAGAAATTTCCACACAATACAACAATGCGGCAAAACAATAATACTCAAACTTCATTTAACCATGGGATAGATGGCGGCATGTTATCGTTACTATTCTTCTAGCAATTGATGAATTTGATCCAACATCCAAGTAGTACATACAAATGATATTTGTGAAAAAAAGGAGGAACAAGGTTTGGGGAGATATTTTTATTATATTTAATAGACAATAAAGTGGCATTCATGGAAAGTTGGAAATAAAGTGCCTATTTGACATGGTTGTTGAAGTAAAAAAAGTCCAGCGGAAGTGAGTAAAAGCCCAACGGGCTGGGGAAAAATAACCGTTTGAGATAGCTTCGGTGGGTGATGGGCTTTAAAAAAAAAAGTGAATTTTTTCAAAAGTCACTTTTTCTAACTTATGACATGACTTATTTCAGCTTTTGGAAAAAAAAAATGTTAGAAATAAGTGATCTAATAAGAAATATACTATTAAATATACATTTGTATGCATTCTGAATTATTTATTAGAATTTAATTAAGTACTTTAGAGTTTTAAAATAATAATTTAATTTTTTTTTATCAAATTTAAATTTAAATTTTTATATTTGAAGACAACATCCCAGTATTATATATGAAGTCAAAACCTCTCAATGCAATCCTAAATCAGTGAAACTGGGCTTTAGATTGAACAACCAACATGACCTCTAGAAAATTTTTGTGAAGATGATGAGTGCCATAGGAATCTTTTCATATGAACTTTGTATGAAGGTAGTAGCTTTCTACCATGCTCACTACCCTTTGCTCCATAAAAAACATGTATCATTAAAGCAATGAATAAATAGGAGCCCAAAAAAAAAACAAAAAACATAAGGTGGTAGAAACATTCTCTCGGGATGGTGCAATGAGGAAACTAACAAATTAAAAATATTGCATTGCATCCCCATGAAACTTTACAATAACACTTATTTGGTGGAAAGTTAACATAGTAAATGGGCTTATGTCCATTGTTCATTGTTTGGGCCTGTTTGGAAACTCATGTAATGGACTTATTATTCCATTAGATGGGATAATAAGTTCATTAAAAAAATTATGACTGTTTGGGGACACTCTTTTTTTGATGGACTTCAATGTGTAATGGCCATTTTTTTTTTTTTTTTTTTTTTTTGAAGCTCCAACCCCTTGGCTTATGATCCCATTAGTGGCTTCTCCATCAATTTCATATGTGGGCCCATTTGTTAAATGACCATCTCACTCTCCCTATTTGTGCCTCTCTCTTTGTCTCGTTCTCTTCGTTCTTGAATGCTATGCATCAAGATTATCATTTTTCTAGTGGCTACCACGTTGGAATTCTGGAGGGTTTCATTTCTCTAATTCCTTTTGTTAACGTGTCACTCCCAATCCGCTTTAATTGTCTCTTACAACCATAATAAACATGATATTTCTAAAAAAAATGTTCTCGAGACCTCCAAGTACAATGGAACAAGGCATAAAATAACATTTAGAATGATACCCATGCAATAACGGATTTGAGAGAAATAACGAATCTGCTTGATACATTGAGAAGCTGCATATTTATTTATTTACATTAGTACTTTTATATATTGTATGATGCATATGTATTTATTGTGTTGTAATTTATTTAATGGAATTTTATCATTTTATTTGGAAAATTTATATTTATTTAGTCAACACATATGTATGTGTGTGTGAATTTGATTCATACCCTTTTCAGTCATTTTTCATCTCATCTATCTTTCTAAAAGCTATGTCAAACAAGTTCCCATCACAAACAAAAGCCATTTCTGCTACTGCTATCCCAAACACAAATCACATCAGAAAAAAGTCTATTAAGAAAAGTCCATCAGAAACAAAAGCCACTTCTCCCACAGTAATCCCAAACGGGCCCTTTATTTGCCATGCTTGAAATTCACACAAATAAATCAAACTTATTGTCCATTGTTCTAAATGCTTGTTTCTTACGCAATTGGGACTTATGTACATATTTAAAAGTTTGCATCAAATATGGAGAACAATTCTGATGAAGATAGTGCCTTAGATATTGACTTTAATGATTGAAGAAGAAGTGGATGAATATTTTCTCGGTGATATCGAGGAGGTCAATATAGAACGTAGAGAATATATAAATAAAGAGCATGAGTGCAGATTCGGAAAGCCTTCATGATGAGGAAGAAGTTGGAGATGAAAATGGAGGCAGAGATGAATGCATTAGGAATAGGTTTCCATTGTATAAGTTGTCAGAAAATATGAGTGAATACAAGTGGGATCTATGAACCCTTTACAACACTGGAGATGATTTTAAAGAAGCCATAGTTTCATATGATGTGCATGCTGGTAAAGGGCTTAAGTTTGTTAAAAATGACAAGGAAAAGATTAGAGTAAAGTGCAAGCTGGGCTGTGATTGGAAGGCATATTATACAAAGTTAAACGGAGAAGAGACATGAAAATTAAGGATGATCACTATCTTTTTCAACAAACTTTAGCAGTGTTTGTTTATTATAAGAAAGATGTTTATCAAGCATGTTATGAACATATCATTTTTCCTATAAATGGCGCTAAATTATGGATAAGGACAAAATATCCAGATGTACTTCCACCTCCATATAGAAAGCCTATTGGACACCACCAAAAGTAAGAAAAGGATCCAAATGAAGAAAAGAAAGGAAAATCTAAGATGGATAGAACTGATTTTGCAGCAAAATGTACAGATTCACTATTGGCCACAACAAAAGAAGTTACAAGGACTCAAGCAATATTAGAAGTCATGATATTTAAACCAGTGCAAGCATCACTTAACCTATTGTATTGAGTACCTCAAAGAACACGCAAACAAGTGTGCAGCCAAGTGAGGTAAAATCTATGAGTTCAAATTTATAAACTTTGATTACTTATGAACATTTTATTTAATTAGTAGTAACATAAGTTTTGGTAGGGTACATCATATGAACCATCAACTCATGAATCAATGACTTGGCTGGATATGCAGATGCGACAGGTATGTGAGAATATTATGCATTTATTATGATTAGATATAGGTATATTTCTATCTTAAGATATTTCCTATTATATCCCAATTAGTTTGATTTACTTTGATTTGATTAGATTTTATGAGATTCTAGGTTTAGCTCTAGGTTTGCCTATATGAAGGCTTATATGTACTCTTTCGATTCGTGAGATTAAATAAGAATTATATTTTTCTCTCAAAGTTCACATGGTATCGAGCCAAGTTTTGTGGTATGGGTTTAACCCTAGTAACGTTTGAGGCACGCTTCTTCATCAACATCATTGTTGGTGGTAGTTCCTCTGTCATTGTGCCTCTCATCTCGTCTGGCGACTGGTCCCGTCGTCGTTTAAAACCTTGATTCTTCATCAACATCATTGTTGGTGGTAGTTCCTCTGTCATCGTGCCGCTCATCTCGTTCGACGACTGATCCCGTCGTCGTTTCCGCAGATTCTTCATCAACATCATCGTTGGTGGTAGTTCCTCTCCGTCATCGTGCCTCTCATCTCGTTTGACGACGGTCCGTCATCCCGAACTCGTAAGCACGCTTCTTCATCAACATCATTGTTGGTGGTAGTTCCTCCGTCATCGTGCTCCTCAACTCATCCGATGACTAGTCCCATCATCCTAAACTCAAATTCGATGGGCCTCTGAGACTCAAGAAGTACAAGCCTAAGGGGGAGTGTTAGTAGTATAAAGTTGTATACGCAAGTTGGACATGATTAAAATCTATGATCTAACTTAAGGGGGAGTGTGAGAATATTATGCATTTATTATGATTATTATATTATTATGATTAGATATAGGTATATTCCTATCTTAGGATATTTCCTATTATATCTCAATTAGTTTGATTTACTTTGATTTGATTAGATTCTAGGTTTAGCTCTAGGTTTGCTTATATAAAGGCTTATATGTACTCTTTCAGATTCAGAGATTAAATAAGAATTATATTTTTCTCTCAAAGTTCACAAGTTAAAATGCTTGTAAATTGTAGAATGAATTTTAATAATGTAGAAAACATAAAATTTATAGTGACTTGACCAAATGTTTTAATGTAGGAGACGCCTCCTATACATGCATCTTGGCAAAATGTGCCACCATGGCATACTCCTAGTTCTCATATTGTACATAGGCCAAATAAGTAAAGCAAAACGACAATGGCAAGCAAAACCCAAACAACAAAGCCAAACCAGAAATTGATGCATTATGAGGTCAACCAAATGCAACCACCTAAAGCATTTGTTCTTGTTTTTGTGTCAAAAGATCATCATGTTTTAGTTTGGATTTATTTTACAGTTACACTTTAGTTTTCTTCCTTACGACAATTGCTTTTAATGTTTCCCTGCTCTCTTTTCATTATTTGAGAAGTGAAAGTGTTCAACGAGAAATTTATGGATCCTCATTTTGATTATTAAGTATTTTGAACTTTTCTGTGTAGATAATCCAAATTATATTATGATCATTTTGCAAAATCGGAGACAACATCCGTATTCTTTGTTCCAGTAAAATGCCATCAAGAATTTGCTTGGGATCAAAGACTTCTGCAGAGAAGTGCAAATAAATCTTAGGAAGTCCTGCACAACCATTAACAAAACATCATTATTTCAAACATAAAATTGGACTTACGTAAACTTAATCATCTTATAATAAAAATGAATATATTATCTCAAATTACAAAAATGATTGGATAAAAGAAGTGGAAAAACAAGCAACTATAAATGCCCTATCTGGGTCTACCGTCACAATGGCTCTCTCATGACTTTGTGCGATGTCGAGGGACAGAGTTCGTATCACCACCAGATAACATACTCCCGAACGACTTGCCTGCTCCCTGCTAGAAGCTTGATGAGCAATCTCGGCAATGGATGTCGAGTCTTCAACCTCAAAGATGGAGTCCACAAAGAAACCAACGATTGCTTTTTAATCTTGCAGGTAGACGAAAGATCCAGATGCTGTGGGTAAAAAGAAATGGAACGATGTGGTTATGTTACAGCCTTACATGTGTTTGGAGGAGCTGGTGGGTTGTCGAGGAAGGAGATACGACACATGCTTTTGCCTTATTTTACGTGGGAAAATCTGGTCTAAATTAGCAAAAAATTGATTAAAAAAAAAAGACCAAAAAAAAAAAAAAATCAGATATCAGAAAAGGTTTTAGGGCCATTTCTGATATTATTTCACAAAACGTTAGTTATTAACATGTACTGATATAGTTGTTAATATATATTAATTTTATTGTTAATAGGATTTTTTTATTGTTATATTATTGTTAATGTGATTGATTTAGTTGTTAATCGCCTATTGATATTATTGTTAACGATTATGAAATAATATCGAGAAAAGGTCTTTTTTGACCTTTTTTGACATTTCTTTTTTTCTAATTTAAGCACCTGAGGTAGATTTTCTCTTTTTTATTTTTTACTTATTTATTTTTATTTTCAAATATAAATAAACCATAAAAATTAAAAAGATTAAAATGTAAGTACAAGTAAACGTTTAATTGCGGAATGATCACTTAAATTTGATGCCTGAACAATTTTCGTTATGTGATTCCAATTTTACCCTTTTTAATCTTTTGTATCCTATAAATTAATGGGATTATGAAATAATCCTCTGATAGAACGGTCCTCTGTTTTTTTCCCCCTCTTTTCATGCTTCTCCCATTCATGCTCGAATCGACGATATATTGATCCTTCGAAGCCACACAGAATGAAGAATCATATGAAACACATCATAAGCTTTCGTCGGCCGATTCACCTCAAAATGCTTCTGTACCTGAATCACCCTTCTCTGCATTCTTAGATACTCACGTTCTTCCACACTCTGCAACAGCTCCTTCAATTCCGATATCTTGTCCGACCGAACATGCAACGAAAACTTGCTCCAATCAAGTACATCCGAAAACGGCGGTTCGTAGTCGTCTGCGATAATCACAGGGACGCAACCGGCATAGATGGCCTCCACGGTCCTCGGACTCGCCACCTCGAATCCGCTGGGGCACAAGCAGAACTTGCTTCGCTCCATCATTTCCAAGTATTTGAGATCTGGAGGAAGTTGTTCGTATACTTGGAGTTGTTCATCTTTACCCTTCCAGGTGTCGATTAGGGTTTTTCTAATGCTTCCGTGGATTCCGCCAGCGAAGAAAGCGAGGATGGAGCGATTCTCTGGGTGTTGGCCGTAGCGAGGATAGCTGGATTCACTGAGTCGCAAGTTGATTTCAGGTATGGATACATCTTTTGAGGGATTGAACCCTTCTGATTTGTTGGCGTTGCAAAATGCTCTTATTATGTTCTTGTACAATTTCTTATCTGGGTTCTCCTTTGAGATATCTGGTGCCTGCAACAAGTTGAATGTGGAGCTAAGCCATTAATACTTTTTTTTTTGTCACATTAACTTATACATTAATACCGATTGTTGTGCTTCTGTGTGTGGTGAAGTTGCACTATTCTTGTTTGTTTGAAGTTGCATTCTGTAGAAACCAGAGGTTTTGTGCGCCTCTGTTTTTCAATTTAATTTCTTGAATAGCATGTATACATTTAGGTAGTAGAAAAACCCTAATTCTCCAAGGACACATTCTTTAGATTTAATTTCTAATAACCTAGGAGACACATTTTTCATAGAATAAAGGGTTAAGGTACCATGAGCTTTAGTCCAGCACTACATACTCTTCATATATGCAAAAATACCCTGAACATTAAAAAATGGAGTAAAAATTAACTTGAATTGTTATATAACACCATTACATATGCATATACATATACAAATATAGTGTGGCCCCACAACAAAAAGTTTTGGTGTTATGTTATATTTAACAATGTTGACATTTTTGCACATCTGAAAAGCTATGGTGTTTGACGCACTTTGGTAAAAGTTCGTATTTTTGCACTTTAACCCTAGAATAATATATCATAATGAATTGTACCAAACAGGAAATGAATTTCTGATGTAAGTCGATAAAAGGGATTAAGTTATTTACCCAGTCATGACAAGAGAGGAGCAAATGGTCAGCCCCGTTGGTTCCATTCCAGAATGGGTGTTTATGTGCTATAAGGTGTGTATAATTATTGACTGTTGTGATGAGTTGATCTCGATCATAGGTGACCAGAGGTTCGTACAGGTGACTCACAATGCTGCTGACACTGATGGGCAAGAAGAAGACATGGGCTTCATCTGGATGAGTAGCAGAGAATGAGGTATTCCCTCTCTCAATTTCTTGCATGAAGAATCCTTCTATGCCGTAAATTGAATGTGTGGGACCTTCATGCACCATGGGGGGTTCACCTTCCCGGTAAGTCCACACCTTGAATCTCCTCAACATCTCTGTGTGACTCCTGAACACGCCCAATGACATTTAAGGCAATGAGGTCAGTTATTTGCTCTAATAGGTTCGATGATTTTTCGAAGATGGAAATCAGAAAAAAAAAAATTTAGCCGCTAGTGTGGGTGGCAATGACCGAGAGGGTGGTTTGGTGGCCAGTGGCTTGGCCGATTTAACAAACAGAGGTTAACAAACAGGTCTGTAGCGTAACTGGATTTAAAATCATCTTTTAGACTTTCACTTTTCACTTTTCATTTGTTGAATTGTTGGATTGGTAGTAGCTTGACTAGATTTGAACTTGTTAGTATTATTGTAAACTTATATTTTGGTGTTTTATGTAATGAGTCCACATAAGGTGCTTAGACCTTATGTGCTTATTACATGTTTATACCTCAATTTAAGGTATAAGCATGTAATTTTTTTATCTTTTATTTTTATATATTTTTCTTATTTATATTTAAATTATGTGCTTCTTTTTAAATTTTTTTGCACTTTCAATATTTCAAATTAATTAGTTTCTATGATATTGGTGTTACAAACAGATATATTTGAATGTAGGACTAAAACTAATTAATTTGAGATATTGACAAAAAAATCATTGCAGAAAAGCATCACATAATTTAAATATAAATAAATATAATATATATAAAAAAAAAAAAAATTACATGCTCATATCTCAAATTGAGATATAAGCATATAATAAGCACATAAGATCTAAGCACCTTATGTGACTGGGTTTAATAAGACCAAATATCTATTTGAGGCCGTGAAGGTCTTTGGAGCCTACTTTTGTAATAGGATTTTATATAAGCTTACAGGGTCGAGCAGGGCATAAAGCCTAAATAAAGGCCTTTATAAACCAAGAAGCCACTTGTGGTTGTTTAGGACCACAATGCTACAATCAATCTTTGTTTAGCCAAAATATAGATTGGACTCATCTATTTTTATTCTTATAGTTAGTAAAAGCTATTGGGTTATCCAACGGGAGCTGTCAGAATTGAACCATTTTCCTATTTGTAGTGTACTTTTAGATTCAAGCACACTTTACTTCCTGACAAGATAATTTATCTATTATAGTTTTTTTTTCCCGTTGGAAAAATGACGATCAGATCTCGAAAAGCTAATTTAGAAATTTTTAAAAAATGAATTACAAATAGTAGTTTAGATAATTTTGTTGTAAACCAATTTGCAGCTACTTATATTTTTCTTTGGTTTTAAATTTGGTACCTGTATATTTTTTCTCTCCTCATTAAATGCTTTAATTTTGTATTGTTAGTCCATTAACTCATGTACAGTGGGCTAACAGTGCCAATGGAGCAAAGTTATATGAGTAAGCGATGTTAATAGAGTAAAATTAATGATTTAATTGAGAGAAGAAAATACACAAGTATTAAAAATTGAGTGAAAGTATCGGTACCTGTAAATAGGTTTTCCCTTAAAACTAAATTGATTTTTGAAGTGACTTAATTCTTATGTGAGAGTAATATTTTAGGCATGATAAATGATAATATGTTATCTAGTGCTGCAAAAAAGTTACTGATTTGGTCTTTTAAGACATATTTATCTAATTTAATTATATTTAAAAAGTTGATTAAATTAGTTGATATCACACAGATTTTTGAAAATACCCTAGTTACCTTTCTTAATTTTCAGATTCTCTCTCATCCTTAATTATTGTTGGGGTTCACATTAGAGAGACAAGCACATTTTATTTTATTTTATTTTTATAGATTTTATTTATTTAGATTAAATTATATGTTAGTTTCTGAATTTTTTTTTCACCCAGTATCTCAAATTAATTAATTTTCTAGATACTGGTGTTACAGGACAGATATTTCTGTATACAGAACTGGAAACTAATTAATTTGAGATACTGAGTGTAAAAACAAATTCCAGAAACTAACATATAATTTAATCTAAATAAATAAATTTATAAAAAAAAATAAAATAAAATGTGATTGTCCCTCTAATTAGAGGGACAAGCATATAAGAAGCACATAAGGGACAAGCACCTTATGTGCTTCCTATTGTTGAAGGAGTATCAATAAGGGGTAAATTAAGAAAATATTGATAAATATGAGAAATTTGTCTTATATGTAGGATTAATATTCACTCGTAAATATGTTTTATATGAAAGACAGAGGCAACATTGTTAAACTCGCGAGTTTAAGCAAAATCGTATCGTGAATTCAAATCATATATTAGTAAAAATTTACTTTTATGTATTAATAGTATAGAATTAAATAATTAAAATATAAAACATGACAACAATTTGATTTAGATATATTTTAAATCCAAATAATAGAAATTAAATCTATCAACTTTCATAATTTATCATATTTAACAAAGAAATTTTTATAAAATTTATATATAATGCCTCCGAGTATGACCAAATTGAAAAAGTTAACACGTGTTTAAAAATGAGCTAACATGATATTTATAAGTTAGAAATGTAAAAATAATAATCTCGGTGTGTAAACTAGTGAGTTTAACCGATGTTACAAATGACATAATTTTTTCAACGACTCGACTTGATTTAGTAAGGTAGAAACGTAAAAATAGTAAATTTGAAGAATCAACTTGAGAGTTTGACAACAATAACCAAAGGCGCATAGGAGCTAGCTAAATGGGTTTCTTTGGTTATAAATGTAAGATCTCAATTCATTTTGCCTTTTAAATTTACAATTCTTTTCTCACTATCCTTATTGATTGTCTATATTAAATGGAGTTTTTACCAATGTGGGTAATGATTCAAGAGGGTATGTTAAGGAAGAAAACAAATAAATTAACTTAACTGATGTTATAACTATTACTGTTAGAACGGATAGAGTATTATTGATGATGATGTTATCTTAAAAGACATGCGTCCCAAAGTAAATTAACCCCATTAACAATAAAAATATGATGCTAAGCAACAACAACATTGTGCAGTAGTTTGCTGCAAAATAGAGAATCCTAAGTTGTGTGTGCGTGAGAGAGAGAGAGAGAGCTTAACTGATAAAAAGCATACGCATTGTGGTAAATGCTTGTGGGGACGAAGCTATCCTCTTTCTCAGACGTGAATCTTCTGCTTTCGATGGCTCTGCTTATAGCTTTCCTTGCTTCATCCAACTCGTCAACCTCCTTCTTCCATTTCTGCTGATCCTTTAAACATTACACAATTAATTAACTTGAAATACACAAAAGAAACCAGAAAGGGGGGAAAAAATCAATCTCAGAAGGAATGACAAAAGGGCTCACTGTAGTGTAATAATGGGAATGATTGAGATGATGAAGAAGGATTGATTTGTGATTTTGAGTTTGGAGTCTTAGAGGCAGAAGAATGCTATCATCTCTTTGGTAATTGTAATTGTAGATGCTAACCAACAGAAGGCTCAACAAGAAACTTATCAGAAGTTTCAAGCATAATCTCAAGGTCGCTGCCATGGCTTCCACTTGTTTATTATTATTACTCGCTTCTAGCTGTAGCCATGGTTTTATAATAATATACTATTAATGAGGAATATATAATGTGGATTGTTATATAGTAGTATATATATAATGTGGATGTTACATAGACTTTCTCTCAATTTTCTAAAAATACACAAGTTTCTTTGTTTATCAAATAAGTTATGTTAAATCATGCAAAATTTCATTCTTTATACAATTTTTCTCTTGATAATAAAGGATACATGTGTGTAAATCTCATGCAAAATTCTAGTCATCAGGATAACGAGCAGTACTGTTATGATTCAAAATAGTGAGACTTATTAAAACTTTTAGTGAAAATCCATATGGGGGCCCTTTTAACAAAGAAAATTCCAAAAAAGGCCTAAAGGTTCTAAAAATCTCAAAAAAGGCCCTAGGGCCTTTTCTGGTATAAATTCATTAAAACGTTAAGAACTAAATCAGTCTCATTAACAACTAAATTAATACCCGTTAACAACTAAATCATTCGCATTAACAACTAAATCAGTCATATTAACAACTATATCAGCTTCGGTTAACAACTATATCAACCCCGTTAACAACTAACGTTTTAATGAATTTAGTTGACCATTAGGGTTTTTAACGAGGGCACGCTCCATTTTTAAACTTCAGGGGCAACATTGCTACGCCGAAAACTTCAGGGGCAAAATTGCTTCTGGGCACATACTTTAATGGCAAAAATGCACCTTAACCCATGAATTTATAATAGAAAAGGTCCTGGGGCCTTTTTTGAGATTTTCAGAATTTTTGGGCATTTTTTGGGATTTTTTCTGTTAAAAGGGCCCTGATATGCATTTTCCCCAAACTTTTATGTTATATCTAGATTTAAAACATTAGTTTATGTATTGAAAATGAAAGAGAGTTTGAACATTTAAGATAAGTATATTAAGTATTTAAGTTTAATTAAATTTTTTCAAATTTCATTTATTTTTAAATAAGTGTATGTGAATGTCCATTTCATGTCATAGAATCTTTAAAAAAATTGAACCCTTTTTGGAAAATATCTACGCTTTCTGAAAAAAAAAAATGGAGATAAATTTGTATTTAAATTAAGAAATGTTATCAAATTCGTTTTTTCAAAAAAAAAAAAAAAAGGTTTAATTTACTCAAGCATAAATCATAAGGCTTTTACAGGTAATGCTCCAAAATTTCTACACCATCAAAATGTTTAATTAATTAAGACATAATTAAGCACTATATTTAATATCCAAATAACATAAGCTCATATTAAATTAAACCAAAGTGTTGGGTAGCAAGTAATTAATGTTTGATGTCCTTATTGGATTCATACGTGTTTATTTTGTACAGGTACAACATTGCCCATATCTCTAACACTTTATTTTTGTAACTTTGTTAAAGTCGTATTTAAATTAACATAGAAATGTATTTAAGGCTTAATTTCTATATACTGGTCTTGAACTCTTCAGTCTTAATAAATGGGGTTTTAAATGCTTAACGAAATTAAGCTTCTTTCTGTATGTTATATATTTGTAGTAAACTTTGTTAATTTGGGGAGAGATTTTGATGATGTGATGAGTTCGTATTGCTTATCGTCAAGCACACGACACTATCGATAATATATTATAATAGTAGTTGGGTGTATCTCTTTTTTGTTGGGTTTTTTTTATGGTGAAATGGATCTATCTTAATCACTTCTATCATAATCAAAGAGAAAAGCCTTGAAAAAACTTCTAATTTATATTTTTGGTTGAAGATTTTAAAAATTAAAATTCCTTCTTATGGACGATAATAATGCTACCTTATCGGTATTTTTTTTAAAGTGATACTCACATTTTTTTAGTTACTATTTATGATCCTTAATATAAGAGTTAGACAACTAATTTGTAGATATGACTTGATCACCATGTAGAATTCCATCTTGGATGTAAAATTGAACGCTACTTAGGATATGCCACCTTGAATGCCAAGTGAGATGCCACATGGGATCACATTACCACTAATCACTTTTTTAGAATCTCGCCGGTATGATTGCAAAACTCATCAATTATCATGCTAAAAGTAAAATGATGTTTAGCAACTAAATTCTAACAATATGTTCCATCTTTAATATAAGAAGGGATAAGTATCATTTTTACTTAAAAGTTTTGGTTAAGAAACACTAGGCACCCAAAAGTTTTGTTTGAAGCAAAATTGCCCTAAAGTTAACAAAACGTAGCAATTTGCCCCATAAGTTTTTTCTAAAGAGCAATAGATATCCAGAAGTTTTTTTTAGCAGTAATTTTGCCTCCAAAAGTTTACAAATTGAAGTAATAATTTAATGGTCAAGATTAACAAGAGTGCAAGATTGCTATGTTTTGTTAACTTCTAGGTACCAAGTGCTCCTCAGTTAAAACTTCTAGGACAAAAATGATACCTATTTCATATAAGAATTAGTAGAGAGATTGTTGAAGGGGCTGTATCTCTTAGGAGTACAAGAAGAAAAAATGAAGAAGAAAGTAGTACACAAAGTCTTCAAGGCGTGAGTAATATTTTCCTTTGGGCTTAATTTGACCCCACCTATTCGTATCTCATAGGGCGTAAGTGGGATTGATGGGCGAATTTCCTATAGGATACAACTAAGATCCTTGAGTATGGATTGCACTCCCAATACTCTAGCAAGACAACTGATTTTTTATGAAATGATAATTTGACTTCATCTTTGTATATACTAAAGGACAATGACAAAGAGTTTGATCTCTTATTGTGTGATCTCCGATCTGTCAGAATGGTTGATGGTGTTGGCTATTTATAAGCCATGAAGTGATGCCTTGAAGTTGTCCCTCCCTAAAATGGTGCCTCTTGAAATAATATCTCTTCAATTAAAAGTCATAATAATTTGTTAGATTTATGAATCTCATATGTTGATTCATGAGTAAACATGTAAACAATTATACCTTTACATTATGTATAACTTTTTCATAAACAATATAACTTTTCACCAAGTGATGGTTGCCACACCTCTGGTTATAACCTTTCACACCTCTGGTTATAACCTTTCACATGTGTCTCCCAAAACTAAAGAGACATAATCTAAGTGACTTTTAGTTTTACAACTCCTTATACAACTTTTCATATAAATCAATCCCTTAATTTAATGAACTTTATAAAAAACACATCTCTTCATTTTAAAATATTCCAACAATCCTCCACCATTTTAAAATGATCACAAACTCTTATCACTTTGGAAATCTCATGTTGTCAATAAAGGTATCTTAAGGATTTGAACATTTACCTAAGTAAGACATGGTTTCACCCAGCCAAAATAATATGGTAGACCAAGTTTTGAACCAATTATCCCATATAAACATGTATGAATACGCATAGGATTTCAGACCATTGTACGCCACTATGAATGACACATTCTTTTTATGAGAATTGTTTAGAGTCAAGCCCTTAGACTCTTAGAAGCGACCTTACTTCATTCTCATTTAGGTAGACTCCATCAAGAGCATCACCATGATAAATGCCCTAGTAAATATATGTTTACAGATCTATTAAGAGCTAATTTGAGGCTCAACCTACCCCTTTCTAATTTCATAGTTACCAAGTACTTTTCCAACCTAGGATGCATTACAAGTCAAGTATTTGCAATCACTCTAGTAACGTACTTTCACCATTGAACTCAAGACTTGATATGATGGTCAAGTGTGAGTTGGGTTTCCACTAATATGTAGGGCTTCAATCCCATCCCTTTTCATGTTTTTAATACTAAATCCCTTGTCAGACCTTTCGTTAAAGGATCTGCAAGATTTAATTCATATCTTATCACTACTACAAAAAAGCAGATTCACGTCCTGAATTAGAGGTGATACACGTCCTTTTTCAGGAGGACGTCTGACCAGGGGTAGTTGTAGTGTAAGCTATAAGGCGTCCTATGCTGAATTCAGGACGCCTTAAAAAAGGCGTCCTATGTTAAATCAGGACGCCTTTTTTAAGGCGTCTTACGAAGATTTCAGGGCGCCATAAGAAAGGCGTCCTGATTATTAGTGTAGGATGCCTTTTTTAAGGCGTCCTATTCTTTTGATCAGGACGCCTTTTTTAAGGCGTCCTATGAATGATTCGGGATGACTTAAAAAAGTTTTAAAACGAATATAAGGCGTCCTACACTAATATTCAGGACGCCTTATATAGATATTTTTTTTAAAAAAAAAAATATCCCCTGCAGTATATTTCCCCTACTTACTGGCATTGAAACAAAGAAAAACTGAAACCATAACAACAGAACAGTCTGGCTGCACGAAGGCCTATCCCAATAAAACCAGCAAATTAATTTCATATAAAGTCCTATCCCAATAACATAATAGAATCCTGAGAATGAAATTTCATAAACACAGCAATGACTGAAAGAAGAAGGAACATGTTATTACCATACCAAAAACATTGGCTACAACCCATTTGTAATACTCTAATCAAATGGAAAGAAACACAAGCAAATGCTTATGTGCTCACCATTTCTCTTCCTTCGTATCGATCAAAAGACTTGTCTAATTTGTCAATACTTTTTTTTTTTTTTGCTCGAAAGACCAATATATTACTATCAATAAATTACATAACGAAAGCAAATTCAACATACCAAAGACCACTACACAAACAAAAACGAAACTAAACCGAAAACAACAAAGAAAAGTAATACAACCAAACGAAATCCGAAAGGAGCAAACATAACAGAATCTAATACTACTACTACATAAACATAAATCAGCCACCATTCAGAACCAGACTAGTGGCAGAAGTAGCCTCCTTGAAATTAACTTTGTGGCAAAATAGGCATCACAATTAACTTTCAGATAGTTAGGAGGTGGAGCAGTCCAATGGGATACCTTACAAACAGCAGGGCCCGACACAACAGATGCATAAGATATATTTCCTAAGGTAGACCAGTATTCACAATTACTATTCAGAGCCAGCCTGATGCATCATTCCATCATTCAATATTTGAGCATATAGTTCTGAAGTTTGCGGCAAGCACTCCACAAATTTCCATCATTCCATCCAAGAATTTTCGGTGATTCAACTTAATCGTGAAATCATACAAATTTAATAATGAAAAATATCAATATACAATACACAAATTGTCATCACAACACATTATTACAAAATATTGTTAGATGAAATTCAAAGCACAATACACTAACATCAAGAACTAAGAAAAGAAATCACAATTTTCTCAAAGGCACAAAAAAAAAAAAAAAATCTGAAAATAATTCTTTACCTCAGCCTCGAATGTCTAGCTCATCAAGCATTTCAGTCAAAATTTTAACCTCAAAATCCAGACCCATTTTCTCAAACTGACCAGCAATATCAAAGTCACATTGACAGCAATTAAATTCCAGCAGCTTCAACAATTTATCTACCATGCCAGAAGTGTAAAACATGTTACATTGGTACGACACATATCGTCAATTAAATGGAGGCATAAAGACGGACAAGGCAACACAAGACGTACATTATCTATATGCGTTCAAGAAAATGTGCAGCCAAAGCGTTTCGAACTGTATCAATGTCTTCCTCCGAGCACGGATCCAGACTATCAAAAAGCTATAAATTGGAAAACAAGACATAAGTTAAACCAATGAAGTGAATGAAATAATTAACAACTGAAGTACAACAAAAATCTAAACATTTGAGAATCACGGAGCGATTATGTACATTTTGAAAACCTGTAGTACGTCCGCCCTGAACGATGGTATGCATAAAATACATAACGTAGTATCCGCACTCAGTTTGTCCTGGTTGTCGAGGGTACTATAAATCAAAAGTAAATTGTTAAAACGAATAAAGGCATATCAAAAACTACTGTGTCAATGAAATAACTTGAATTGAAACTACTTACTTTCGGATAAAATCACTTCGGTCCACCCTACTTTGTGCTCCAGAAATCGATCTAGCCGCCTTGAATGCACTATCATTAAAATGGAAATTAACAAATATGAAAACAAATCATATAAATGAAGAATCAACAAGATGGACCAACAGATTTGGAAAAAAGTTTCCAGCAAGCACTAAGTCAGTAATGCAATGAAGAAATGTGAGTTTGCAGCATATTAGAGACTCATTTCAGTAGGTATACCTCATATAGTTCTCACAATTTTGTAGTTTAGGATGCATTCCAGCAAGCTAATAACAACAAGATGCACCAACAGATTTGGAAAAAAGTTTTAAATGCATTAAGATTGTATTGTTGACATTTTCTGGAAGGGAAAAAGTTTAACAAGATTGAAGAACATGTTGCAACCTATAAGAAATCAAAGAATGAATAATTATAATAGAGTTTTAAAAAATTGGTACTAATGTATAATGAAATATGAGGAAATAGAGAGAACAAGGAATGGCCAGATTATAAACTTACAATCTGTTCTCCAAACCGAACAACCACATTTTCTCTGGTATTCCTTTTGCAAAAATTGTCAAAACCACTTCCCCTAGGTTTTGGTAGGATTCATGTCTTGGAGCAATAATTATTAGATGACCATATGATTGAGGTTATTGCACATGCATTTAAAGGATTAACATAGATGCATAAACAGACAGACAAAAGGATGATGAGAAAAAAACAATTACAAAAAAAGTTTCACAATTTCAAGGGATACAACTCACATGTAATCCAATTAAAAAGATTATTAAAAAGGAAAAAAGAAAATCGCACCCCAAAGCGAATTCCAAATTCATTAACATAATCACAAAATTTGAGATAAAACCGCCTTCCATGATGGTATAAAGAAAACATTACAAGATAGAATAAAAGTACAAAATCATTCAATCTCATCATACAAACAAGTTGAAAGGTGGCAATAATGATGTCGCTTAACTTTCCTAAGAACTTTAATCAATTAAGGAAAAGAAATAAAGGCAACACGCAACCCGTATCTTGGTTTCACAAAGATATCGTGTTTGCTTGATGTGCACGACTAAGTCCTTCGTCTTCTTCTCGTTGTACTAGGCGATACATTCAATGCGCCACATTTGAAGATAAAGAGCTACGAGACCATTGGATTTGTCTGGGAAAATTTACACAGACATGTTACCCTCTCAAAAACTATAAAAAAGATTAACAAGACATAACGCACTCGTCACATAGCACATCATAAAGCAAGGACAGGGATTCCAAAAGGGAACAATAAATATATCGTGTAAAAGAATTTAAGCCAACAAAAAATAACTAGACAAGAACACAAGAACAATTTAAAACGAAATAAACAAAGAAATCATCATCACCAAAGCCCGTACAAGTCAAAGTCGAGCACATGGGCGATGGGATTATGGGAAGAGGGAATTTGATTCTGATTTGGGAGGAAAAGGAACAAGTCGAGGCTATACATTACATTTACAGGATAAGAGAGACACAGATCTACAAAAATCGGTAAAATCGAAATAGAAAAGGAGAGACAAACCACAATCGCTCGTCGCTCGATCAATTGGTTCGAAATCGCCGGAGTTGAAGGAACAGAGGTGGACCGTGGATGAAGAACCGGAGTTGGAGCTTGAGAAACCTCAGGGGAAGGAAGAGAGCTGGACGAGTGCAGAGGGGACTCATGGGAGAGAAGAGAATGGGTCACAATCACACGTTGCCTTTCTTCAAAGTTTGGAGGTGGGGGCGTCGGAGACGGAGGAGACGGTGGGGCGCCGCCGTAAAAGAAGACGAGAGAATAACACAGAAGCCGTGAAGAGAGGGAGGAGAGACGGTGAGAGCGTGAATACACAGGTGTGAGACGCTAGGGTTGAGAGAAATTACGAGTGGGGCAGGCAAGACGCGGGTGTGGAATTAAAATGCTGTGTTTGGCAATATCGACGTCCTGATAAGTGATTCAGGGCGCCAAAAAGGAAATTAGGGCGTCTTGATATTAATTCAGGACGCCCTTAATTTAATAAGGCATCCTGAAGTTATACCAGGATGCCTTACTGTGAGTCAGGATGCCAAAAATTTTATTCCACAGCCTTTAACTGGCGCCCAAGAAATGGTGCCAAACCGCTAAAACATTAATATTGGGGCAAAAATTTTTAAATTAGGCGTCCTAAAATAATTTTAGGACGCCTTAATTTATTTTAAACGTTCTAAAAATTATTTCAGGACGCCAAATTTGAGAATATCACTATTTATTTTACAAGAATGCCACTACGTTCACTTTTAACTTCCTTTTTAAAAATAAGGACGTCTCTTAGGGAAGTAGTTACCCTTTTTTGTAGTAGTGTATATAGCTAATGAAAATTATTTCATTCAAAATCAAATCTTTCACATAGTCTTAGGCCAATATGTCACAACTTTCCACTATAAACTTGGCTATAGCCCTTGCAAGAATAGATTGACTATCACAACAAATATATATTAGTGTCGCTTAATATCGAGTCAAATAATGAAGGACCATAATGTCAATAACAACTCATTATTCATTCTCTATTATTAAAACTACCATAACCAAACATGAAAATAGAATTTATAATTCTATCTTTTCCTCTTTTCTTTGAGGTCTTATGAGACTATCCTTCCTCCCCTAAATGTACCTTCTCATGAGCATAGATGTCATTTGTATCATATATCATTAACCATACATGATTCATTCCTCTTCTATGCAAAGATAATCCCCCAATTGCTCGAGAGAGATTTAATTTTATGTTTAATTAAGACTCTTTTTCAGGTCTTTCCATGAAGGAGGGAGTTTTATCTATGATTGACGAAATAAAATAAATTCATCCACTTGCATGTTAAGTTGTTTGAAACTATTCAAACCTTGTCCAGTTCATGCATTTATTATATAACATATTTTCCATCAATCATTCCAATTAAAACAAAAACACAACATGATAATTATCAACTCATCTAGTTGAGCATAGAATTTCTCATGATAATTATGAATTTAGTAAATTTAAAATACATAATGCTTCTTTTCACTTTCTAATCATCATTAAAATATTACATGATTCCACAAGCCAATAAACCACATAATTTTAGGCAAAATAATTGCATCACAACCAGATCAAGAATAAATCACATGAATCTATAAACTAATATTCAATAAAGCAATGAAAATAAATACTAATCAATCTCCTTTGCCATTGACCAATTGAATTTAAGATGACTCCTATGTGAAGTTCTCGAATCAAACCATCCATTTCTTCTAACAAGCAAAACCGGTGTCATCTTAGAAGGTTGCCCCCATCAAATATTTCTAACTTGGCAAATTTGTACTCTACTCCCTCAAAGATGCCATTTGGATTAACTAATTAAGCTAAAGATTGTTAGAAGATACTGTGTTTAATGCGAAATATCTTGTAGATTAGTCAAGAAAAGAAAGAAGATATTGAAGAAAGAAGTTATCAAATAAAGGAAGATGAAGTAAAAAAAAAAAAAAGAAGAAGAAGAAGAAGAAGAAAGGAGTTACTGAGTTTGTTTATTGGAATGATCAAGAAGGATAAAAAGGAAGAAGAGAAGAGGTTAAAAAAACAACTTGCAAGATATAATGAGAATATCAATATTCAAGTTCTTAGATTTGATATTGAAGGTCTCTATGGTTAAATGGAACTTAGAATGACTTAACCAAAAGTTAAAGTGCCTTATATGGAAGTCATATAAACTTCACCGAGTTATACTTCATCTTGAGTTGCACCTCCAAAAGGATTTCTACATGTTTCACTCGAGCTAAGGAAGCTCTACTCTAGTGATAATCATATTTCAGCATACTCTATTAAGCTTTGTTTTCATTCAACATGACAAAGGTTCAGTAATTTTTCTTCAACCACAAATCCGATAGAGGTGAAACTTGTTTTATATGAAATTAGACTCTAAATTTGGTTTATGGAAATCCATTTCATGCTCAAAGAGTTTTTGATGAAGAGATATAAACTTTGAAAGTTGGTGCTCGCAGACTAGTAGCTACTAATTTGATCATAAAGTTTGGAAGCCAACGAATTTGAAATTGGTTCTTGTTTCATTGGAAAGAATACTTAAAGATAGATATTAGGATAGGTCATTTTCTGAATTTGGAGTTACAGTTGAAGAGTTATACCCACTAGAAGTTAACTTTTGTTCCAAATTATCAACCTGGAAGTATTCAACGAAAATCCTTCTTCATCACTTCAGTGATTTGTCTTATCACTATCAAGGTACCAGCTAGTGCTAAAATTGTTTTGCCCGAAGAAAGAAAGATGCCTTAAGTGAAGCTAAATCACTAAAGTGATGTTTGCAAACTTTGTCACTGGGAGGAAACTAGCTAGTGCTTAAATGATTTTGAGAATCTGTCAATGCACTCAAGTGATAGTAGTGTCACTTGAGTGATGGAAAGAAATTTTATAACAATTTCTAGGTACATGATGGTAACTCCCTGCTCTTAAAAAAATCTGGTCAAGCACTCGAGTGATACCTATGGCACTCAAGTGATGCTAAACAAGTATCGAGGTACCTAATGATAACTCCCTATTCTTAAAGAGAAATTGGATCAAGCACTCGAGTGACACATATGGCACTCGAGTGATGCTAAAAAAGCTTCAAGTTACCATTCGGTAACTGGATAGAGATAACATTAGGAAAAGTCTTAAAATTGAAAAATCACTCAAGTGCAACAATGTCACTCAATTATACTTGTAAAAACATGTTATTACTTTTCAGTTTCTGGCCAGTGATCAAGTTATTCTTTAAGAGTGAGAAAGTCACTCAAGTGAACTAAAGACTACTCGAGTACAACAATATCTCACTTGAGATTTACTAGACAATAACTCCACGACTTATATACTTTCTTCTAAACTTCTTTAGGCATTTACCAACCGGTACCTTTATGAGTTGCAAGGCCACTTGAGTGAAAAATTGTCACTCTAGTGAAAGTGATAGTAGACTTTTGAAACACTGTCTCAGAGTTTTTGATATTGTTCCAGACTCTTATAAACCTTGATTATATTGGTTCTAATCATTCCTAAACTATTATTAATCAAGTTTATATGAATATTATGGGTGATTAAACTTAGATTACTGCTCAACGGTCAAAAAGCAACTTTTTGTGAAAAAAGTTGCAATGGCTATTTTTCAATAGGAAGAAGAAAATCTCAATAGCCTAATGAATACTTTAACATCTCCAATGGTCATATAGCTACATCAACTATAAAAGGAATGACATTCAAGATGAACAGAAAAAGTGTGTGTGCACACAATGTCGAAATGCCGAAACTCTGAATCTTAGATAAAGCGTTGTAATCATACTTCTACCTTATATTTCAGTATTAATCATTATCTACTTCATATAAAGAGAAGCATAATTTCATTGTAACCATTCTATCTTTGTGAGAGTTACTTAAGATTGAGAATCTTGAGCGGGAAATAGATTGTATCCTTATTGTGTGTAAGGTGGAGTTCTTATCTCAGTGCGAGAATTGTAAAGGCTTCACAAGTGCCTGGATTAAACTTGTGTGATTATAGTGGTTCTCAAGTACCCAAGTTTGAAATTGAGGGAGATAGTGGATTGAAATCTCAGAAGGAACCTGGGGGTTAAACGTAGGTCATCATGGATAGACCGAACCAGGATAAATCACATTTTGCATTTCTCTTCCCTAAGCTCTTATATTTCCAACATTTATGATTTGAATAACTGACTGTGGATTTATGATTCATTACTTTTATACTTATTATTTTCACAAAGATGCGAAAATATTTTCATAGTTTTTAAGTTTTTATCTCACACCTAATTCACACATGACATCGTTTTGGGTGCCAGTTGTTCTAACAGAAGCAACATCTCTTCAATAAAAGTCATAACAATTTGTCAGATTCATAAATCTCATATCACTAGTGCAAAAAAATGTTTTAAGACTGGACTATCGACACCACGGTCTTAAAGGTATGACCACCAATGGCAATTTTGTAAATATAAAAAACTTCTTGGACCGGATCATTTTTTCATAGGTCTTAAATATATTATTCAGACTGGCCAAAAAAACAACCGGTCTTAAAAATGTTATTAAAAAAATTGAAATATCAATATATTATTAGAGAAATCTTGTACATAGGGGTGAGCAACGGGCAGGTGGGGCTGCCCCAGGGGTAACTCGCGGCCCGCCCGTTTAAATTTCACGGGACGGGGCACCACGGGTACGGGGCAAAAACCCGTTTAACCCGTATAAACGGGTACGCCTAAACGGGTCCAGGGAACCCGTTTAGGTGTACTGGGCTTTTTTGTTTTGTTTTTTTTTTAAAATAGGGTTTTAGGGCCCAGTACAGTTTTTTTTTCCAAGAACAGTTTTTTGGGCCCAGAATATACTCCTTTCGTTGCGTTTTTGGGCCAATTACTTTCATGATTCATGATCACCAAAGCAAGTAATTTTTTTCATGATTCATGATTAAAAAAAAAAACCAAAGAAAGTAATTTGAAAATAACGAATCTTCATACTTTTTTAACCGAGTTCCAATAATGTTATTGTACTTTTCTTTCAACCTTTTTTGTCGACATAATCGTAGTTTAATTATACACCAAGCGTTCTTTTTAAATTGGAGTGAAAAGAAAATTTTCTTTTCCGGCCATAAAATGAGGGCATAGTATTACTTTGTTTTATCTAATTTAAACTATGAAATGATGCCCACATACAAGACCATATTACTTAGTCATATACACAAACTACAATGAAGCCACATGATAAATTAAAAACAAAAGAGGAACTTTGATTCATAAACTCTTTGAAGTCCTTTAATATTATATTCACCACGCTTGAGATTCTATAATTAAATTCGCCTATCAAAATATAAATGATAAACTCTATAATGAAAGAACGATATCAGATGTGAATATGTGTGTGAATGTCCTCAAGGATTTGGAACAGAAGATGTGATACTTAGTATATGGAATCGCCTCTGTTCTACGACGACGATTGGAGTGTGGCAAAATTGAGAGAGGAATCTGAGAGACGCCATTGTGTGAAGCAGAGTGTATTAAAAGATTTGTGATGTCGGCAAGAGGAATCCTTGTTGAGCCGTCTTCTTCCCTTGGTCTTGAAGGAAGGAACAAGAGGAGGTATAAGGCTTTTTGAAGGGAGAGTAGGAGCGTTCTCCTTGTTGCTCCGATCTGAGGCGACAGTGACGTCCTCCATTGCTGGTAAGCTTCAATGCCATCAAACAAGCAGTGGAAGGAAGATATAAATAGATAAAGGGAGATTTGAAAAAAGAATGGAGGAGGGAAGTGAAGAGTGATGAAATGAAACCACAAGAAAATGATATTCTGCGCTTCTACTCTGCCTCTGCCAGTTCTCCATGGAGTCCAACTCCGCCCGTGACTCTGTCTCTGAAGCAGACAGCTGGGGGAAATAATAATAATAAAACATTGAAACGGGTAGCAGGCGGGCACGGGTGCCCCGTGCCTCAACCCGTGACCCGCCTGTATAATGGAAACAGGTATGAGTCTTCCCCATACCCGTGACGGGCCCAATCTGGGCGGGTTTAATCCGGGAAAAATTCTACGAGGCGTGGGCGGGTTGCGGGTCACTTGCTCACCCCTACTCATACAGCCTGACTTATATTTTCTGTGGTCCAAAAAAATAAGGAAAAATTTAAATATATTGTCTAAAACTTTTAAGACCAGATATATATAAAAAGATGGTCTTAAAGGGTATACTTTTAAGAACAGACATAAATGGTTCCCCGTACTAAATATTGAAATTTTTTTAAGACCGGACATTAATAAAGGACGGTCTTAAATTGTAACCTTTAAGACCGTCGTTTACTTCATCCGGTCTTAAAATTAAAGCGCCAAATATAATTTTCTTCGCGCGAAACCTTACCTTATGCCTTCACGTTCTCTCTGAACTCTGAAACCTCTCGTTGTTGTTGTGAAACCCCTCTTCCTGTTGCATTACCTCTCTTCCTCACCCACCACCACCATCCTCTGTTACTCTCTCACTCTCTCAGGCGTTCCTCTTTCGCACCACCACTCTCATAACCTCTCTTCCTTTCTCGAAAATGAACGAAGAAAACAGTTATTCTCTTCTTCGTTCAATGCCAGTTACTGGTGATATTGGTGTGAGTCAGAATGAACCCTCTTCATCTCACAATGAGTCTCGTAACCGCCCTGCACGCCGTGGTAGAAGTGGCACACGAATGAAAGACGTATCCGTAAGTCGGACCTTTGGGTCAAAGCTCGAGATCGGTTTGATGAAAAAGTTGGCTCCTTTCGGTCCTAATAAAGGCAAATATAATAGTTTTGTCGGCTATCTAGCACGCAGCAAGGCTAGCATCTTGACAGATGAGTGGAGAAATGTGGACCTTCGCAATGTAAAGGAACCTATTTGGGACACTATCCGCTTACATACATTGTCCCCGATCAGCCCAGAAGTTGAAAGACAAGACATTGTCTTATTGTGCTGATCGGTGGAGGAAGTTTAAGATCTTTCTAGCTAACACATATATTTTTGCCGAGGTTAGCCCTGACCATAATCCTTGGGACAAGTACACATTTATTGATGAACAAACTTGGCAACAATTTGTTCAGTTGCGGACCACTCCTGGAGCTTTGGTGGGTTTATATTTAGTTTTGTTTGCCCTTTTTTGTTTGCTTATTAACTTGTGCGGATATGTGAATGTTATTGTACGTGTTAGTTGTATGTGTGAATAGAAGTATATATTTCCCTCCTTTGTCCTACATAAGAGGAGCATGTCTTAGTTGTATTCAAGTCTGATATGTAAACTGTGCAAAGGTAAAATACTAAGTAGGTAATTAGGGAAATAATAATGGCATAAGAGTCAAACCATTATTATAGTCTTAGCTAGTTCTTTTATAGTAGGTAGTGGTTAGACATTGCTATTAGTTAGTTAGTATGTTAACTGTGTAAAGGAGGAAATGAGTAGTCTTAAAAGGGGGAAACTTTATATACCCAATTATTGCTATCTAATGGGGACTGCTGATCCCACTGGATGCCTTAAAAATGATCAATTTTTTATTATTCGTAAGCATAATTCTCTTTTGTTTCTTAACCTATCTATCTAGCAAAAGTACAAAACATAGCTCCAATTTCTTCTACAATTCTACATCTTCCTTAAATAAAATGTTGAAACTTGATGAAGTGAATTTGAATAGTGTTTGAGGTTCATTTCAAGCAAAAGTTCTCTAATTTATGTTAGTGAAATGGCTGGAATTCATAATTAATAGTTGTTTTCAATTCGATTCACGAAAAGAAGGGAACAAGCATAGGAGATAGGGAGAAAGAATGATTGCCCGCATAGGGCTTCTTGTGGCGGATATGAAAAGGCCGAAAAAGAATTGATGGCGGCCACGGAAGAGATTGGAAGATGAAAGCAGATCCAATCCTTCGCGATACATGATCCGCCATCTCCAATACGTCGCGAGGAGTTGTGGTGATATTCGACAAAAGCCAGCGGCGCTACACGAGTGAACACTCGTGTAGCTGAAAAAAATTGTAAGTATCGTTATTGTTAATTTTTAGTTACTAAACATGTTTCATTACTAAGCTTCTTATTATCTGTATCTTACAAGAAGATCTAAAAAAGAAAGAAGCAGAGGGATCTTTTGTGTCGGACGGGAGGAATGATGTTCTGACCGTTGCGACCGGAAAACTGGATCACTCGAGGCGTGTAAGGGGGATTGGAGGATGGGTAGGCCTGAAGGAATACTTTGGTAAATCCAAACACCATAAACAAAGTATGGTTACCCGGGAGGAGATGGAATAGACGCTGGCCAAAATGAGTGAGCAAGCGGCGGCTAAGGAAGCAATGTTGCAATCCCGAGATGAGCCGAGATGAAGGAGGAAATGAATCGAGATGAGGCTGCTTTTTTAAACTCTCGTCCGAGAGACCGGTGTTCCACCACACTCACCTGCGGCTATGCGCGAGCACTAGGAAGCTGCATTGTTGGACGATCGAGCAACCTTGTGACCTTTATGTGGAGGATCCCGATCATCATGATAGACGATTGGTTGCAAAAGGGGTACACAACTTGGATCAACCGTACATCACCAACAAATGGCTGGTGATGAACTCAGAGTGTCAGTTGAAGAGGTCATCGTTGATGGACCTGTCCCTCTCCCAACTGGTGAGGTGAAGGTTGTGAGTGATGTCATTGGAACCTTAATCTCGTGGCCAGTGAAGCTTGTACATGTTTCTACTCCTCCTAAAGCTCCAGCCCCTCCTAAATTGGTTGGCACGGCTAAGTTGAGTGCCAAGGACAAGCTTGTCTTGGTATCCAATAAACAAGTTAGACTTAATCAATGGCCTGTTAATACAGAAGTAGGTCTTAAAAACAAGTACCCGGTTTTGGTTGACCAAGATGATATAATTTCCCTGATATTTGATAAACAGGAGCTTACTGATGCAATTATTCTCATGTTTATAAAGTAAGTATCTTCTTCTATGAGTACATAACATAAATGTGAGACATTCACATACGTATATACTAATTCCCTGACGTCATTATTGTAGGTTCATGCATCGTGAATTGGAACAACGGGCGTAAGCCAAGATATTGGATTCTTGTGCCCACGGTACATAAGTCAACCACCCTTAGCGGAGAGACAATCATACATAACATCAAGGTTGTCCACCAATAGGAGAGAGTGGTACTTGGCACCATACTACAATAGGTACATATCATAATTCGGTTCTGCAATTCCCTTAATACTGCTACATATTACTGAGTACTTGTCTGTTGTGAACTTTTAGTCGCCATTGATAGTTGGTCTTGATTTGCCCGAATGAGAATAAAGTGGTCTTTTTATGCTCTCTTCACCATGATCCACCGCCTACATTGCAGCAGATGGTGAACAAGTAAGCATATGTCATCTTGATTGTCTAGTTTGAAATCTCTGCTGTAAATTTTCACTGACCATTATTGAGTAAATTTGTGATTTTGACAATAATCCCTTGAAATTATTCCAACAAAAGGTCAAGAAAAGGTTTTGGGCTGAGGTCAAAGAGCCTACATGGATTATACCAAAGGTTAGTACATATATATTTGGACTGGCACACGAGCTTGTGAACTTGGTCAGTAGCAATATATGCTCTTATATATTTCTTGTTCGTTTTTAGACCCATCAGCAACCAAAGAAGTCCAACTTATGTGGGCATTACGTCTTGACACATATGTATAATATTGTCATGCAACCAGTGACTACCATCACTGAAACGGTAAATGGTTACATAACTTTGCCTGTGCGCTGACCCCTTTGATGCAAGGAAGGATGACTAATATATATTTCTTTCTTTGATGTAGCTACAGATGTTTGATTGTGCTGACCTCTTTCCTGATGGTGATATTGAGCGCACACGCAATTTGTTATGTGAATATCTGTATGATCTGATGATCTTAGAAAGTCAGAAAAATAATTGATTTGTGAATTCATTCGTAAATATATGTTGTATCAACAATCATCCTCGAATCATTTGAAAAATATGTTAGTGTTTTAGGACCACAGATTTTATAAATGTCCGGTCCTAAAAGTCATTGGAAAATATGCCCGGTCTTTTTGGACCGTAGATTTACTAAATCGCCGGTCCTAAAAGTCTTCATTTATCATTGAAAAAATATGCCAATCTTTTAGGACCGTAAATTTACTAAATTATGGTCCTAAAAGTCTCATTTGAAAAATATGCCAGTCTTTTAGAACTGCAGATTTACTAAATCGCCGGTCCTAAAAGTCTTCGTTTAATTTGAAAAAAATGCTAGTTTTCTTAGGACCCTAAATATTCTAAATGTCCGGTCCTAAAAGTCTTCGCTCTTTTATTAATTTACAAAATACTGTATATCATCCCATTATCCATATTTCATAATTGCCTTGCTTTTATTTATTTATTTATTTTAGTTTTTTGAGTCTGCCATTATCCATATTTCATAATTGTCTTATTTATTGCTTTCCGGTTCGATAATGCATAAACTAACTAATTAAAGTACTAAACTCCCACGAGAACAAAATTTAAAAATATTATTTAATAATTTTTAGGGCAGCGATTACAAAAAAAAAGCAAACAAAAAAAACTATAAAACAACTAATCCTCCCCGTTGTCGGAGAGGGAGGAGGCGTCGTCTTCAGCAGGATCGTACTCCATATCATTTGTGTGGAGTACCATGTT
This sequence comes from Acacia acuminata, assembly GCA_019022655.1. NCBI lineage: Eukaryota > Viridiplantae > Streptophyta > Magnoliopsida > Fabales > Fabaceae > Acacia > Acacia acuminata. The sequence goes on along the minus strand of JAFJYI010000022.1, from coordinate 5,744,198 downwards.
CAGCTTGTTGTTTAGGTATGAACAAGCTGAAACAATTGGCCCAAGCGTCGGTCGATGTGATCTACGCGGGCCACCACGTTCACCAACTGTTTGTGATCGGATTTGGAGGAGGCAATGGCGGAGGGGCTGAGGTTGAAGAGGAGGAGGAGGAAAAGGAGGACTGGTGGAGCAGGCCATTACGAGTGGAGGCTAAGCGGTGGAGGAGGCCGTGTAGAAGTGATAGAGAAGAATGTGAAGAAACTAAAGTAACAACGGGTTTAAATAGAGAACCCATCCTGAAGAATATGAAACACCAGAAACTTTTTACGGGGAGACGCATAGTTCCTCATAATACAAGGAGACACATAGTTGGGTAGTTTACAGGGAGACGCATAGTTCCTCAGAAGCCGAAGAGTGTAAGGATACAATTGTGCTATCTATCGAGTAATTTTGAAGTGACCGAACATTTTATACCTAGCCGGATCGGTTCTTAAAAGTAATATTTTTTAAGGAAAAATTCTTACTTTACAAAAATAAATAATTGATAAAAAAAAATAATTGACTTTTAGGACCGGATTTTAGATAAAAGGTCGGTATTAAAAGTAATTGAATATTGTTTGAAAAAATAAATAGTAGACATTTAGGACCGATATATAATAAAATGATGGTCTTAAAAGTAATTTAATTGAAAAAATAAATAATATACTTTTAGGACCGGACATATGATAAAAGGACGGTCTTAAAGTAGAAACACAAACATCATATCAATTGCGTATCTCTCTCTCTGTCTTTACTAACTCCTCACTACCTCGTAACTCCTCCTCACTACCTCGTAACTCCTCTCTGCCCCAACTGCTCAAACTATGGTTAGATACAAGAGAACCGCTTGTAAGGGTAGACTTACTGGTGATGCTCGTGCCCTCCGTAGATCATTATACGGTGCGCCTCCTCCAGCGAGAGTGCGTTCTATTGTGACAGAAGAGTCTCGGGTCATTGTACCCATTGTTATTTCAGATGATGAAGAAGTTGCCGCACCCCCCCAACCTTCAGACCATGAAGAGGTTTCCGCTCCCCCTCTCCAACCTCTTGGCCCCAGCGCGCCTACTATTGACCCATCTCCTCTTTCCTCTAATGATGCATTGTGGCTGATACGAGTAAGATAGGAACTTGCTGATCTCCGGCGGGAAGTTAACGCTGCTCACGCTGATATCGCCGAGGCATTAGAGGATAATAAGCTTTAGGATGTTTAGTTAGATTCTTGTCGATAATGTTCAGTTATTGTTTTTCTTTCTTTTTTTCTTGTGTACGTGCATATTCTCCAGCTATGTATGGAAGCAAGAACTAAGCTTGTGTCTTTCTAATATTCATATTCTCCAATTTTCCTTTAATTTATTTTATTAATTCGATTCACTGCGCTCGCCAAAGGCAAACCTCTTTTTTTTTTTTTTTTTTAAGTTTGGTTGATTAATAAACGAAGAGGTGTACGAGGGTAAAAGTAATATACTTTTAGAACCGGAGTTTTTATAAAACTCGGTCTTAAAATTAAATGAATAGTAAAATTTAGGACTGGAGTATTCTTAACCGCTAGTCTTAAAAATTAATTAATAAATATTTGACTTTTAGGACCGGATGTTTTATAAAACTTCGGTCTTAAAATTAAATGAATAGTAAAATTTAGGACCGTAGTATTGTTAACCGCCGTCTTAAAAATTAATTAATAAAATTATATCTTTAAGACCGGATACTTTATAATTAACGGTGTTAATAAAATCCAAAATACTAAAACATGTCTCGTCGCGGGGAAAATTAAATTTCCCTCTCGTAACTTCTCTTGTCGCACCGAAAGTGATTGCTCGGGTTACGTCTCTCCGGTGTTTGTGTGTTGCGTCGTTGCTTCTTCGCGTTCCTCTCTCGACAATCACTTTCTTGTTCCTTAGCTAAACGTCAATAGACCAAGCTATACGAGGTGTTTTGGTTATATAACTTAATGATTTTCCTGCTTATGGTTTTGGGTTTTTCATGCGTTGAACGAAATTGATGAAATCTTATTGTGGGTTTCTCTGTTGTTAATGAATATTGTATTTTGAAGATTATATTTGCACTTTAGACCTACCAAACTGACCAACTAGTGTTTTTAGGTTACTTTTGCTGTCTGCAACATCAACGTTCGTGGCCGGAGAAGAAAGACTAAGCAAACGCATTTGAATTTATATGCTACAAGTGAGTCCACAAGACCTTCATGCGATGCATTTAATTCCTCGTCATGTATTTATTTTGCTTCTTGGATTCACTGTGATACATTTATGACCAAAAGTGATTCTTTGTTCTGTATTTAATAGGCAAGTTTATCCGTAAAAAAAAGGAAAAAAAAAGACATAACCGACATTTGAGCATGTATATGCATTTGGAGTTGTCTTATTTTATATGCAAGTTTCAATTTTTTCGGATTATGTATGTTAAATCTTTCCGTCTATATATAGGAATTCTACTTGGATCACAGTTGGATAAATGCTTTACGGACGAGTGTTGAATATCAGAATGGGGTGAGGGACTTTATAGAATTTGCTAAACAAAATGCCCATGATGATAGTGGGAAGTTTTATTGCCCTTGTGTAACATATTTGAATGAGAGGCGACTAAGTCCTGAAGTTATACACACACATTTAATTTGTGAAGGATTTTGTAAGACTTATACGGTATGGTCATGGCATGGTGAAAAAATGCCAAGTGGGTCTCAACATGGGGAAGTGGTATTTGATGATAATGACACAGATATGGATGATCACATAGAGGACATTATTCATGATGTAGGAGAAGAGACTTTTGAGCAATCACATGCATATGGTAATATGTGCAGTGATGCAGAGACCCGCTATACCCTGGGTGTAAAAAATACCAATTGTTGAACCCTGTATTGAAATTGGTAAGCTTGAAGGCACGTCATGGATGGAACGACAAAAGTTTCTCTGAAATACTTGAGGCTTTTAAGGACATGCTTCCGGATGATAATATGTTGCCACATCGATACTATGATGCTAAGAAAATACTTTGTCCACTAGGGATGCAGTAAAAAAAGATTCATGCATGCCCAAATGATTGCATATTGTATAGAAAAGAGTTTGAAGAGAAGTAGAATTGTCCGATATATGAAACCCCAAGGTACAAGTCAAATAAGGGGCCTACAAAAGTGTTGTGGTATCTTCCAATCATACCAAGGTTCAAGTGGTTTTTTGCTAATGAAAGTGATGCAAAAAATTTGAGGTGGCATGCTGATGAGAGGATTTCTGATGGAGAGCTTCGACATCCGGCCGATTCTTCTCAATGGAAGAAAATCAATCAATTATTTCCGAACTTCGGCGAAGAACCTAGGAACCTTAGGCTTGCCCTTAGCACAGATGGCATGAATCCCTATGGAAGCCTTAGCAACATACATAGTTCATGGCCCGTACTCCTCATTATTTACAACTTATCTCCTATGTTGTACATGAAACGAAAGTACATCATGCTGTCTATGTTGATTTCGGGACGAAAACAAACCGGAAATGACATTGATGTTTACCTTGAGCCCTTGATCGAAGACTTGAAGGAGTTATGGGAAGAAGGTGTTGATGTTTTTGACTCTTTAAAGAAGGAGGTCTTTAAATTGCGAGCCATGATATTACACTATAAACGACTTCCCAAAGATATGGTAACTTGTCAGGGTATAGTGTAAAGGGCCATAAAGCATGTCTGGTTTGTGAAGAAGGCACATACTACCATCAACTCCAACATGGAAGAAAGACGGTTTATCTTGGACATAGGAGATTTCTTAGACGGGGCCACCCATATCGTCGACTAAAGAAAGCCTTTTTTGGTGGCCAAGAGTATGAAGATGCTCCGGTGGCATTGACTGGGGAGCAAGTTTATGAGAAGGTGAAAAATATCAGTGTCATCTTCGGTAAGACAGCCAATAATAGAAAAGAAACAAATATATGGAAAAATAGATCTGTATTCTTTGATCTTCCATATTGGCGCAATCTTGATGTGAGACAATTGTATTGATGTCATGCATGTAGAAAAAAAACGTATGTGATAGTATTGTTGGCACGCTTCTCAACATACAAGGTAGTTCCAAGGATGGTGTGAAGGCAAGATTGGATTTGCAAGTAATGGGAATACGCAAAGACTTATATCCAAGGCCACATGGTAACAAAACTTATTGTCCCCCGGCTTCTCATACTTTGTCTAAGGATGAGAAAAGAAGTTTTTGTGCGTGTTTACATAGCACAAAAGTTCCCTCGAGGTATTCTTCAAATTTTAAGAGGCTTGTATCGATGAAGGACTTGAAATTAGTAGGCCAAAAGTCTCATGATTGTCATGTCTTCATGCAACAGCTACTTCCAGTAGCTATTCGAGGCATCGCCGAATATGATCTTTGAGTCGTTTTGACTAGACTTTGTTTCTTCTTCAATGCAGTTTGTAGTAAAGTTTTCGAGATTGAAAAGTTGGATGAATTGGAGAATGAAGGATATCTTATCTTATGCCACCTTGAGAAGAAGCTTTTTGTTCCTACATTTTTTTGACATCATGGTTCATCTAATTGTTCATCTAGTGAGGGAGATAAAGTTGTGCAGCCCTATCCATTTACGGTGGATGTACCCAATTGAAAGATCTATGAAATTCCTAAAAGGGTACGTGAAGAACGCATACCGGCCAGAAGCATCAATTGTTCAGAAATATGTTTCTGAAAAAGCCATGGAATTTTGTCAAAATTATTTGGCCAAAGTAAGACATATTGGCCTTCCTAAACATCGCATCTTTGAAGGGGGTAGGCGAGGGCTTCGATAAAGAGTGTGGATCCTGATGAATTGTCACAAGTCCACTTATACATCTTGAATAATGTTGATGAAGTTCAAGACAACATAGAAGCACATAAAGAAGCTGTAAGGAAAGAAAATCATAGAATGACTGAACAAAGGTTGATTAGGGAGCATAAAAACTTTTGCAAAGTTGGTTCAAACAAAAGGTCAAGGGAGAGGAATGTGTTTCGATACAATCAAATGGTTAGCACGTGATCCGGAGGTTGATGTCATAAGTTGGAATTCGTATGTGATCAATGGTTATACATTTTACACGAAGTCTCTAGATGATAGGAGCACCGTCCAGAACAATGGTGTTATGTTAGAGGTTGAATCTATGCACTTCTCAAGTTTGAAATACAAGAGGCTTAAATTGGCAGTCATGTCTTATTATGGGGTTATTGAAGAGATTTGGGAGGTGGACTATGTTCAAATTAGATTTCCCATTTTCAAATGCAAGTGGGTTAATGTTAATAATGGTGTTTGGATCGATCGGCTAGGATTTACATTAGTCGATATCAATGGTAGAAGTTTTGGAGATGAACGTTTTATTATGGCAAACCAGGCGAAACAAGTGTTCTATATCACCGATCAGGAAAATAAAATGTGGTCTGTAGCTCTCCAAGGAAAAATGGTCATTGATATTGATGATAAAATTCATTCAAATTACGGTCTTCCTCAGAGTACTCCTTTTTCAAGAGGTCTACCGGACATGAACGAAGAATATGAAGCGGATAATGAACCCGGAATAAGAAATGATCATCAAGAAGGGATATGAGAGGATATCCCTTTATAAAAGGGTCAATTCATAAGGTAATATTCATATGCAGAATTCTTTGAAAACTTTAAGGTTTTAACTATATATATTCCTTCTATGTTCTTAAACAATAATGTCACTGACTGTGAAGCTTTTGTTCTTGTTTTATTTTTGTGGCAAGATCCGATATATATGTTATAAAAGGGGATATCATATTACGTTGTTGGGTGGGATCAGATGAAGGCATGGTACTGTATTTGTAACTCATCATTGTATCTATTATAAGTTATCTTATTGTATATATTCATTTAGGTGTTGTACCATAGTATAAATTAAGAGGCCACATAACTCATGGTGAATAATATTTGTATTCTTTTCCCAATTCAATTTATTCATAATGGATTGTTCATAGCTTGTAGCTTAAAGTAACGACTTTTTTGTACTAGATTGGGTGGTGGATGTGTGTATATATATCTATATGATCGGGAAGAACAAAACAGGGAAAAATACTAGAAAATTTAGATCGGGAAATAATAGCGCCGGTCTTAAAAGTTCAAATGTTAAGACCGGATGAATTTATATGTCCGGTCTTAAAATTCTATGCTGATCTTATAACAGTTGGTCTTTTAAGACCTCTGTTTATTAAGACCGGTCTAAAAAGTTGAATTTTTAAGACCGGATGTATTAAGTACCCGGTCTTAAATTTAATTAATGTTAGAACCGGATTAGTTAGTCGTCTGGTCTTAGAAGTCGGTATTTTTTAGACCGGAGTTTCTTTATCCGTTCTTTAAAATGTCGATATTTTTAGACCGATCTATGGTTTGGTCCGGTCTTAAAAGTTGAGTTTTAGGACCGAACAAAATAGATATCAGGTCTATATAGTACGACTTTTACGACCTAACTTTTTAAATCTCCGGTCTAAAAAAGTTTCTTTTAGACCAGTTCAAATACTGGCTGGAATAAGACCGGTGTCGGGTCCGGTCTTACAGTACCTTTTTTTGTCCGGTCTTAAAAGCCTTTTTAATCCCGTGTATGCTTGTTCATGAACAGACAAATGAAGAGTTATATCTTTATATTATGTAGATTTTTCTCATAAATACAACACAATTTTTCACCAGCGGTGGCTACCACACCTCTAATTATAACTTTTATACTTATTCAAAACATGGATGGACCAAACCAGGATAAATCACATTTTGCATTTCTCTTTCCTAAGCTCTTATATTTCCAACATGTATTATTTGAATAACTGACTGTGGATTTATGATTCATTACTTTTATACTTATTATTTTCACAAAGATGCAAAAATATTTTCAGAGTTTTTAAGTTTTTATCTCACACCTAATTCACACATGACATCATTTTGTGTGCCGCCTATTCTAACAAACAACATCTCTTAAATAAAAGTCATAACAATTTTTCAAATTCATAAATCTCATATGCTTGTTCATGAACGGACAAATGAAGAGTTATATCTTTATATTATGTAGATTTTTCTCATAAATACAACATGATTTTTCACCAAGTAAAGGCTACCACACCTCTAATTATAACTTTCACATATGTCTTTAGAAACTAAAGAGACATAACTTTGGTAACTTTTAGTGATACAACTTCTTACACAACTCTTTATATAAATCACTTAATTTAATGAATATGACTTTACAAAAAACACATCTCTTCATTTTAAAATATTTCAACAGGGATTTGTTTTGATTCTAAATGTATGGTCATAATTCACATGATCTCTTAAATTTATAATTTATTCTTTAAATTATCCCTATTAATTATATCTATTGAATTAGTTTTCAAGTGATTAAAAGGGGTATTTCAAGAAACAACACACATTCCTTATAAATAACAAACTTAACTAATTTTATAAGGGTTTTATACTTCTTATGTGATAAAACAAGAATAGTCTCATGCAACTTGAAAAAACGACATCGTTTTACTCAACCCTCTTTTTTTTTTTTTTTTTTTTTGCTTTCTTCTTATGTTATGATCATATTTGGATGGCGGCGAGAGTACTCAACGTTGTGGAATAGAGGGATATGGTTCAATTAGAAGGAGGCTTGTGAAGAAACCTAGGAGAGTTGATTCGTTCGATGTTGAAGCAATGGAGATTGCTGGTAGTTTCCGCCACCGCTCCAAGGTAATTTTTCGATCACATTGTCCTTTCTTTCGAAGCTTTGGCTTAGCATTCTGATGATGCCCACTTTTTCTGTATTTGTTTGTTGAATTCCTTTTTCTGCCCGACCGATATGGAGTTGTAGCAAGCTCAGAAAGAATTGGTTTTGTAGGGAGAGGTCAACAAATTTATTATTAGTGCTTAGGTTGATGGCTGTTGGTCGATTTCCTTGATGGCAAGTGAACTAGTCGAACAAGTTATAAAGTGAAAGTAGAGTATCGTCCCACAGAGACTGAGATACCGAGGAATGACGCACCAATGCTATGACAGTTGTGAAAGCAAAAAGTAAATATAATTGGGTTGAGAGGTTTTGTAACTATGCTACTAGCAAACGTAACCAAAGATCTATAAACGAGAGAAGATATCGGTGAGAAGTTAGGCTAGACTCGAATCGTCCTTAAGTGCTTCACTCCCCCAGTTGCTCTACCCCGATGCTATAGCATCTACACTGTACAGTTTTCGCAATTGCTATAGCATAGACACCGACTGCAAAGCTATTTGGTTAACCCACCACTATAATCTACCGAAGCTTCTGCATCCGATACATTTGATACTAACTATACTCCTTCCATATTCCTATGGTAACTTTCTAGTCAGACCTGTGTTACACTCAGGGTGTAATAGTTATGAGAGGTAGACCCATTTCTGAAGCCTACAATAATAGGTCTCGCTGTGCACGGGCGGCCTAGCAAACATTGTTTCTCAGAGGTCTAATCTCAACTCCTTGCCGATGGGCGAGGCCACAGATCTAGCCCTTAACTTCCATTAACCGACTAGTAATAAGCACACCGATATGCAAACCAAATTTATTTAATTAAGAACTGCAACTGGGTTCATTCAACACTTAAAGAATCATCCTCGTCCAGCCATCTAAAGTTTAGTTCATGACTGACGAGGGACACACATAACAGACACTAACAGAATGACCCATGATCAATAAAACAAAAATGAAAAATAGAAAACAGAAAGCTTGATGGAATTTTCGACGGCGTGGTTGAGGTCCTGTCATGTCACCACTCCACGTCTTCTTCGTTCCGTCTCACTGCAGGTAGGAATGCTGGGCGGTCCTGGAAGTCTCGTGCTCTTTTGAAATCTCTCACTCTTCTCTTGAGTCTGCCGAAAGTCAAAATCTCGTTCTAGGGCTTTCCGACTCTGTTAGGGTTGGCTCTGCTGTTTCCTTTTATAATCAGTCCTTTCTTGCAGCGCAAGTTCCAGCGAGTTGGGCATTTCCTAATCTGTCGGAATCTATCATATCTTTGAATCCGAATAGATTGCTGCTATTGATTCTGCAGGATTCTTCAAATCTTTCAGTTTCGATCCTTCGCATCTTCTCTTCTGTTATGTCAGCAACCTATCTGTAAATATCACCTTTTATTTTATTCCTGAAATCATCTGGGTAAAAAAGTCAGAAAACATATCACATAGCATTGCTTCCTCTACTCTGCTATAGCATTCAGGATGCCTTGTATTGCACTTCGAATCGCTGTCAGAATGCTATAGCATCGTATCAGCTCTGCTATTTGATTTCTCTTAAAAACAAAGCAATTTGTTCCATTCCCAGCACATGCAAATGATTTCTACTCTTTAGTCCCTATATCATGAATGTATGCCTTTTTGCTTAGATTATCTATAATTGAGCTTGGATTTAACATTCAATTCAGCCAATTAGTATAGGGAAAACATAGTATTATTTGTGCTCATCAATTGCCCAACCGATAGGGAGTTTGTGGCTGACAGGTTGTTGGGAGCTTTAGGATACGGAAAGCTATACAGTGCTCAGAACCCGTTCAACTAGATGGAGCTAATTTCATTGTAGGGTAAGACCAATATATGTTATACACACGATGGATGAAGATTTTTAGCTTTTCTGTAACTTAAACCCCCAATATATGTTATAGCCTTACTATAATAATAGATAATGTTTGTTGGTAAGTTTGATTGTACCTTTCCCCAATTTGATCACTTAATTTTTTCATTCCCTCCATAAAAATTTATTTAAAAAATTATCTATATCACCAGATTGATTCAATATTTCCTAAACAGTATTGTAGTGGTGCCTTCACTCTTCACTGCCTTGTTTGCTTTATAGTATAGCAGCATAGCAACTATTTGAATTGTACCTTGCCTAACACAACCTAATGGCATCACCAAAGCAGATATATCAGATGTATTTAATTCATCCTCTTCTTTATGGGACTCATTTATTTCTATCTTGAAATTTTTGGTTTCAGAGTTGCATTTCTTTTGTTTGCACAAAGGAAGTCATTAGTTGAACGTTTTCTCAAATGCACTAGATAAATTTAGTTGAATGGGTTTCTCCTCAAGAAATTAGAATCAAGGCTATTATTTGAGCATTAACGCACAAGAAGATTTACAAAGATAATTGAAGAATTGGAAATATATGTTTTTTTTACTAATATATAAACTAATACTTTTGCAACCAATTGCACTTTCAGTACAAGTTGCACATGCATACACGGTTTTTATTAGCCTCGGGCCAGGATTTGTTTTCTCAATAGTGCAGGAGCTAAATAATTGTAATCAATTGCATTGTTAATATAGTTTATATGGAAGTTTGATTTTTTTTTTTTTTTTTTTTTGGTATGCGTGTGTGTGTAATTTTTTCTTCTTCTCTGTCCCATATATCTTTAACATTTGTCCATAGGAAGGTATAAAGGCTTTTGTTTTATTTCTCATTGTTTTAGGAAATCAAGATTCTTCATCAACTACACCATCCAAATATTGTGCAATTTTAATCATGATGGCAAAAGATCACTTGAAGAGAGCAGCAATGAGACAACACCCATTTCAAGTGGTAAAAAGGAGGATTCTACCATGGGTGAGATTATATATTTTCGTGATTCAGATGATGAGAAGCTAGATTCTGATGAGGACCCAGATGATGATTTAGATATATAGTATACTCTTGTTGGCCTTCAACATGAAACAACCATGGAAGTGATAAAGTCCAAGTTTGAGAATATACAGGGCCTTTCTAATTGTTGTGGTGCAATTGACAGCAGATACATATTGATGACTTTGCTCTCTACATACTCTCTCTGTGAATAATGTATGGCTTGATCATGAGAAGAATTGCATCTTGGTTTTACTTGATTATAGAGCAGTGGATGGTGATTGCCAATTCTGGATCATCAACCAAAGTTTTCATAGATGAATTGGAAACTTGTAATTATTTACTACCTTTTTTGGGCTAAACAAATAAATGAAGCTAATTGTTACTTGATATGTATAATGACTTTTGTTATTGTATTAGCTATTACTCATTTTGGGCATAGTTGATAGCAATTTTAGTTTGAGCAATTACAATTTGAGCAACTTCATTCATTTCTAACTTTGATATATTACACTTGCTGTATGCATTGAAGTTCTTTTGTACAAATAAAAAATCAGCAAGTTGACTTTACATTTGATTATCAAATCTAATGAAAGTCACAAAAAAAAAAACCCATATCATAACGATTGTATATACACCACAAACTTATCCATATACATTTGAAACCCACAGTACTTCTAGTATTTACTTCACCAACCAACATTGCCCTACAAAATGATTGCAAAATTCTGGTATTAACTTGTCCATATACAAATGAAACCATAAGTGCCCCAAAATGTTTCTGAAAAATAAGTAAAAAAGTATTAAGTATTTAAGTACAAACATACATTGAAATGTTATACTTAAAAATATAATCATGAAAATGGCTCATCAAAAATAAGTTCTTACCAAAATAAAACCATGAACATAATTGCAATCGCTACTATTTTTATGCTTCTCTCTTACAAATTCCATCTACAAATGAAACTTTACAAAATTTTCATCAAGTTTAAAAAGGAAATCACAAACATAAATAGAAAATTTTGAAACAAGTACCTTCAGCATCTAACAACCTATTTTATTATGACCCTTTCGTTGACAATAACTATAAGTTTTTTGTTGTTTTGTCGACAACTCTATGCTTGATTTTATTCATGAAGCAACCTTTGGACGCCCTTTAGTTTTGACTGGTTGAGTGGGATCACGCACATCATTAATGAGTAAAGCTTGTGGAATCGTTTGGGTAACCAGTTCATCTTCACCTCTCTTTCTTTTTCTTTCCAACTATTGTTGCAAAAATTCAGCAACCATAGCATCAAAACTTTTAATCTCACGAATAGAATCTCTTACTTCAGAAATAGCCATAGTACACTTCAAATGAATCAACCATAAAGATAATGCACTAATTTCATTAGGATTTATTTCACCATGAATGGATACAAGATTTTCAACCTTATAGCTTACATTCATGGTCCATCTAGACAAGATATATTTTTCAGGAAGGGTCATTATTTGTTTCTTCTTCACAATGTGTAGAATATGTTTATACAAAATCCCCATAGTCTCAAACTTTGCACAAGAACATTGAGCTGTGAAGCTTTCTGTCAAGTGGTACTCAACAATTGCCCACCATTCTTTATCAACTTCAGGAGACCCCACCCGGTATGTAATAAGGTTTTCCTTTGTTGCAATTTTTTCATGAAAATAATCAAGTATGGAAGCCTTCCACTCCTTTTTGAAAATTTGAAATAATTTTATTGTGTACCGTTCTCCAGCTATTGCTTCAATAGGATGATTAGTCTCCAAAACAGCTTTTGTATTTCTAGTTTTGAAATCCTCATCTTCCTCCACATCCCTCTTAGATTTAATTACTTTGTCATACTGGATGCAAAAATCATTTAACATTGTGTTAGAGTTGACATATCCATTAAAAAATGCATTGATGCTCTTACTTCGGCGACTTGTGGTCATTCCTGCAAAAAATGTATCTTTCAAGTATGCCTTTGCCCAATGATGACGTGAAGCATACATGTTAGCTAACCAACTATTTGTTTTAATAATTTAGTCATTTTCCTTCAAACTTTACTTTTGTCCTCAATAAAATCTTGAAAATTACCCATTTATTTAAAATTAGCGAAAATTACAAAATTCAAAATTTTTAGAAATTGTGCTCATCAATGTTTTCATTTAGTCCCTTCATGAGACTTTTTAATAGGGACTAAACTGAAAACATTGAAATTTTTATGAGGTTGAAGCACAATTTTTAAAATTTTTGGGTTTGATTGTGTAATTTTAGGGGGGCCACCCCTAGCCCCCCCAATTCCGCCCTTGCACACATGGAAGTCAACATCAAAACTATCTTTAAATTGTGCGCATAGTGCTTGACTATGCTCCATAACATGTTTCTTTATATCCCAAGCACAAAAGCGATGTCATGCTCCTGGAAATATCTTGGCAATGCTTTTCCCATAGCTTTATCTTGATCAGTGATAATAGCAATAGGAGACTTGTCAAACATACATGTCCGAATTGTTCAAACAACCATGTAAATGTTGCCTCTGTTTCATCTTCAAACAAAGCAGCAGCAAATAAAATTGTTTGTCCATGGTGATTAACCCCCACAAAAGGAGCAAAAGGAAACTTGAACTTGTTTGTTTTATAAGTCACATCAAAGATAATGACTTCACCAAAATGAGCATATGCAGCTCTTGACCTACCATCTACCCAGAATACGCTTCTTAATGTTCTATCTTCTGCTAAATCCATATCAAAATAAAATGCTCCATCAACCATGGACTTCCTTTAAAAGTGTTTGATGATGCCCTGACATTCTTGCTCCACATTATTCTTTTGCTGGCTGGATATAATATTGTTGATTTGAACTGGAGTAAGATCAAACTCTTTGTTCATATAGCTCACAACCTTTGAGATTTTTGAAGATGTTAAACCCTCTTGATAAAGCTTAGAAACAACAGATTTTTTCAAATCCGAGCGTCTCAGTTCATTCTGAGAAAGAAACTTCTTCACCTTTGTTGGAGTGTTAATCAATGGATGATTGTGTATATCATTGAACTTCTCCACTTTCCATAGGCCATCCTCCAACTTTACTTGTAACATTGCCAAACAATTAGTCCTTGTATCCCTTTGCCTTTTGACATTGTCAACATCAATTCTTTTATCATCTAGTTTCTTAACACCTTGCTTCGAGCACACATAATTCCACCTATATGGTTGTTTTGTACTTGTACTCTTGTTATGGTATTGCTTACATATTCTGAACCCCTTACCTTTTGCGTAAGCATTATAAAAAGCATAAGCTTCTTCTGCTGTCTCAAAAACTCTAGTTAAAATAGGGGTCTTGCTTAATTCAGTATCAACACCTCCCACAATTTCATGTGCATTATCTTCCCCACATTCACCATCTTTGTTTGCCATGATTTCACTAAGATCATCTTCTTTAAATTCAGTCGTATTTTTTTCCAAATCAACAATGTCTTCTACACGTACTAAACGTTTGCTCATGTCAATGTCTTCAATAGTTATAATTTGAGAGTGATCCATCATGGAGAAAAGGAACAAATACATATATTTCATTCCTTGGTGTTCGAGAGGAAGCAAAACCTTTGCCCTGTCAATTTTCTCCTTCTCTAATAGCTTGAGATTGAATTATACCTGTCGAAAAACAACATGTTTCTTCCAATTATTTAAATGAATTCCTAACATTTTGATGTTTTGTTTAGTCATGAAATTATAATTTTATCTTGCTAGCTAGTGAGTATATTTCTGAATTGAAACTTCACCGCGAGAACTTAGAGTTGGAATCTGTTGGTGTGAAAACAGCTAAAAATGGAGCAATTGAGGTAGTTTAAACTTCTCTTTTAGTTGTTCAAATAACTTTTGGCTCTATATTCTAACTGTTCTCTACCAAACTTCTTTGCGACCCAGGTTGATGAATACTCTCAAACATCAGTTCCATCCATTTAGGCAGTTGGAGATGTTACAGATAGGATGAATCTTACTTCGGTTGCATTGATGGAGGGATGGCACTAGCTAATACACTGTTTCAAAATAAGCCAACAAAACCTGATTATAGGTATGAGACATGCATCTTGCCAAACAAGTAACTTCAGTAATTATTAGATTGCTTTGTGAGTTTTTTACTTTAAGTTTGTGGAATTCTAGCTTTTGACCTATTTGTGTTTGTGTTCCTTACAGAAATCATCTTGATATTTGCCATTACAAGAGTGACCAAAGGGCAGGATCTTGATTCACATAAGTACTAGAGGTTAAAAAGATTGAGATGGCTTTATATGTAATATGGTCTATGAAACATGTCTAAATCAACATCATTGACTGTCAGTCAAAAGTAGCAAATCAGTTTCAAATGTTCAACACCGACTATTTTATCACCAAAGTACTTCAATCTTCTGCTAATTCTACACACATAACTGCAATTGGCTTGAAGGAAGTACAAATATGCAAGTTTTTCATATTCATATGCTGCAGATTCATTATTTAACCCAGTGTGTCATCTTTAAGTGTTCCCCAACATATCCTAACGTTTTGGGTTCAAGTCCTAGCAATGAATTCCTTTTCTTTTTCCTCTTTCCCTTTAAAACGCCCCTATAGTTCGTTCTCTTATTCCTTATTTCATTAGAATGAGTAAAGAATTGGCAATTAAGATATCTCATTATTTCTCAAGCGAAATATCAAAGAAACGAATTCAACAAACAAATACAGAAAAAGTGGGCATCACCAGAATGCTAAGCCAAAGCTTTGAAAGAAAGGACAACGTGATTGAGAAATTACCTTGGAGCGGTGGCTGAAACTACCAGCAATCTCCATAGCTTCATCATCAAACGAATCAACTCTCCCAGGTTTCTTCACAAGCCTCCTTCTGATTGAACCATATCCCTTTGTTCCACAGCGTTGAGTACTCTCGTTGCCATCCAAATATTGTTAGTTCTCATGTTTTTGATGTTTTGATGATAACAATTATAATGTAATTGAATCTTAATTTTAGATGAAAATTTAGAGTTTCTGGTTTGCCTCTAGTCATCCAATATTTTACCTCTAGGCATATGTTTTGGAAAATCCACTTGAAAATGGCAAAATCGTAATTATGGTGAAAATTCACTCTAATGGCAAAATCGTAAATATGTTGAACTTTCACTCTTTGCCTCTAGTCAATTAGTTTTGCCTCAAGTCACTCCCGTAAGTTTTGGAAAATTCACATACAATGACAAAATCGTAATTACTTTGAAATTCACTTTTAATGGCAAAATTGTAATTACGTTTGAACTTCACCTCATGACTCTAGTCACTACATAATTGCTCTAGGCAATGACTCTAGGCATTCTCCGGCAAACCATTCTTTTATCCAATATTTCTAAACTCTCGTTTTTGCCTTCAGTCAAGTAACTCATGCCTCTAGATACATGACTCAAGGCATAAATATATGACTCTAGGCATTTCTTATTTCATCTTTTAAAACTATCATGAATTGCCTCAAGTCATTTATTTATTCCTCAAGGCAACTTGACTCAAGGCATTTTGTTCTTACCTCCAGTCAAGTTGTCGCTATTTCCAGTTATATCAAAAACTATGACTCTAGTCATTTATCATCTACCTCTAGTCATATTAACTCTAGGCTTCTATTAATTGACTCTAGGCAAATTGTCCTCTTGCTTGTTTTCACACTAATATCGTATTTGCCTCTAGTAAGAAAGATATTACCTCTAGTCATGATAACTAAAGGCATCATATTTTTGACTCAAGGCAAAATCAAATGCTTTATTCTTACCTCCAGTCAATTAATATGCCTCTAGTCATGCTCCTCAAGTCATATCTTTTTAATCACCGTCTCCGGAAAATCAAAATCAATTGATTTTAATTTCATTGCTTCAAATCATTACTCATTATTATACTTATTTGCATTTAATCAATTTGATAATGAGTTACAGATTATTAGAAAGAGGATCAACACAGGATGTTGACTAAAGCAATCCGGCATTTATTAAACTTTCCTATTTGAGGACCTCAACCAACAGACATACCTCTGCAACGTTATGGCAATAATATTTCATTTCCTTTACTGGGTCTCAACAGTCATAATCACCATCACGGGAATAAATGACGGTGATTAATTCCGACCATTTTAGAGAACATCAACGGATACATTTTTCAAGCTTCTCAACGGTCATGAGATCAACTATATATACCGGAAGTTTTGAATTCATCAGAATCACTGAAAAACGTTGTGCACTATAGTATTCAATTGTTTTTGTCTATTCCATTAATATCTTCGGATATCGTGTACCTCAGTGTTTATCTTTATCTACTCGTGAGGAGTTTCAAAACACTTATTTGAGTATTGTGTTGTAAAATCTTAAGGTTGTGGAACCTTAAGTAGGTATACAATTACAGCTTGTAAGAGGGAGTCGGTCCTAGTGAGAGGATCATCCGAGTACGGTGTAATTGTCCTTGAAAGATAGTGAAAATCTCGGGTGTTAATTGCTGGGACCGGACGTAGGTCGAAGTATTAGACCGAACCGGTATAAATTGCTCGTAATGTCATTTGCTTTTTTTGTCTCTGTTTCGTTTATGCTTGTGTGATTCACGAAAAGAATTTGAGATCACCTATTCACCCCCTCTAGGTGATATTCCACCTTCAAATATGATCATAACAAAGGAAATACTTGTCCGCCATCCAAATATGAAGAAAGCAAAAATAAATAAATAAATAAAAGAGGGTTGAGTAAAACAATGTCGTTTTTTCAAATTGCAAGACTATTATTCTTCTCATGTCACATAAGAAGTATAAAACCTATTTTATAATTTATTTAAATTAGTTATCCAACTCCTACATTTAGAATTGGACAGGTATTAAAGCATATGATCAATTTCAAGATTTCATAGCCAAGGATAATTTATGCACAATTATCCTCCAAGGCTTAAGCTATTGCTTTGCTAGTGAAAGATTAACGAAAGAAGAAATTTTACGAATTCCATGCCCTTATTTGTGCATTGGCTTACAAAGTTTAGAGACCATTTAATTATATGCCCTCATGTCTTTTTTATGAGCAACAAGTTCCCAAATCACACAATATTGCGTGTAAGAGATATGATTGTTTTTCAAACATACCCTTATTTATGAAAATTATAAGTGATGAGAGAGAGAATTGGTGGGAATAAGAGAAGAGAGGGACATGCAATTAATTAAGAGTACAAATGAAAAAGTGAAATAAAATTTTAGACAAAGTAAAATTGTTGCTTATATATAAAATTAAGCTCATGAGAAAGAATGTTACTTACACATATGTACATATATATGTATACATATATCTACACACACATATATATATACATGTACATACATACATACATATATATTACATAAATGTGTGCGCGCGTGCCCACACAAAAAAAATATGTGTCTACATACATACAAATATATATGTATGTATGTATGTATGTATGTATGTATGTATGTATACATATATACACACACACTAGAAGGAGTATGCTTCATCATGTTGATGAGTTACACTACAAATTAGAAGCTAAGTCAAAGAATCTCTAATTGATTTATTCCGTACAATGTATGGGAGAGTTTAATAGAAACTCACTCAGATGCTTCATCATGTTGATGAGTTACACTACAAATTAGAAGCTAAGTCAAAGAATCTCTGATTGATTTATTACGTACAATATATGGGAGAGTTTAATAGAAACTCACTCAGTCACTCTCCTCCTAAATGTAAAACTTAATTAAATGATTTACTTTGATTTTAAATGTAATAGTTTAATCCAGTTTGTCTCTAAAATTTATATTTTTTTAAAAAAGAAAAAATTAATATTATGATCTTTCAAGGCAATGTGATATAAGTACATGAATGTAGTATTCAACAACACCTAGCTCCAAGCCATATATGACAACATATGTGGCATCCAACATGATATCTAAGCTTATGTGTGACCCTATGTGGCATCCCAGTTGACATGTTCCTATAGTTTTGTAATTGTTTTTCTTTTTATCATATTCTTATAGTTTCACATGATTTTATTTATTTTAAAAAATAGAACTATATTGACCTGATTAAAAATAAGTAAAATCATAAGAACATAATATAAAGGTAAACAAAAAATATCATAACGTTATTAAAAATAAGGTGAAATTATAAAGAATCACAAATTATTTTTTATTTTCATTATAAAAATAGAATTATTTAATTATTGAACTAAGAATTTAATTTTAAATAAGGATCTTAGGCCTGTTAAGGTCAGATTACCCCCCCCCCCCCCAAAAAAAAAAAAACATATGTTAGTATCTTACATTTGGGGCCTAGAGATGAGATTCTTCCTTTTATATATACATAGTTGCACACCCTTTTAAAAGCTACAGGGTTACATGATTTTCAAAGATACAAGTGATTCTTTTAATATTTGAGATGTGTGCATGTGCGCGTATAATATATATATATATATATATATATCTCATATAAAGACGGTTGAATTACCAAAATTATGATTTGAGTTACTAAACTTAACAAATTATTAATTAAGTTATGTGACACTATTAGCTAGTGATTTAAAATTTAGGTTAAATTACCTCTATATCCCTTAGTTATTAAAAAAATAAAAATTGAAGACAAAATAATATTATTTACACGTAAGAACCCTGACGACAAAAAATTCATTGAAAGCCTCAAATCGAAAATGGTCGAAAATGGTCGCTTCTATCTCATCACCACCTTCATTGGCCAAAGACCATGAGGATTCCAAAGTGATACACTCTTGAAGAGAAACGAAAGCAATGGTCCAATTCCTTTGCAAACTCCAATATGTTGATATTGGTCTTTGATTCAATCACCATCGAAGTTTCTATAGATCTTTTGTTTTTTCTTTAGGGTAAGTTTGGTTTGAGGGAAGGGGAGGGGAGAGAAAAAATGAGATGGAGGGAAAAATTTTGTGGGACCCACTAGACACAATTTTCATCCAATTTTCTCTTCCCCCCATTTTTTTTTTCTCTCTCCTCCCCTCCCCTCCCCTCCCTTTCCCTCAAACCAAACTTACCCTTAGTTTCTTATAAGGAGATGAGGAATGAAAAGAGAAGAAGAGTAGAGATATTGAGAAATGATATATATATAGGATTTGAGAAACTACCCAATGTACGTTAGGCTTTTTTCTTTTAAGATTAAGAAACATAATTTTCGAACAAAAAAATGTATGATTCGTTTACCTTATTTTGTTAATTTTTCACATGTTTTCCTTTTTTGGGTTAAAAATTGTGAGAAATGATGTTAATGAGCCTTACTGTTCAATAGAGTAATAAATAAATCTTATAATAAATCCTTTCCTCTTTTTTTCCTTTGGACTATGGGTTAGAAATGTTATTAGAAAATAACGAACATTTAAAATTTTTAGATTTGGATATTGACTCAATTAAACATTTGTTGAGTTTGTCAACCTTATATAGGATTTTCTTATTTCAACCGTCTTTATATAGGACTCTATATATATAGAGGGGGTTTAAACTTCTCATGTTGCATGAAAAGAAGAAGATTCTTACACACACATGAAATGGTGGGACCCACATATATATATAATGAGCATTATATATATGTGGGTCCCACCATTTCATGTGTGTGTGTGGCATGAGAATACACACTTCTCCTACAATATGAGAAGTGTTTTTCCATATATATATATATATATATATATGAGTTTATCGTTTGTCATGTCACTTGACATAAGATTTTGTCAAGTAACCTCAAAACGACGTCGTTTTGAGAGTTAGAGGAATTAATGAATGGTGTTTTGATAAAATTAACACTCTTTCATTAATTCTTTTAACTCTCAAAACAACATAGTTTTGGAGTTAAGAGAATTAATGAAAGGTTTTTTGGTAAAATTTATATAATAAATATAATTAAAAAAAATACCAAAACACTCTTCATTAATTCCCTTAACTTCCAAAACGACGTAGTTTTTAGGTGATTTGACATAACCTATATATATATATATATATATTTTTTTCCTTTATAAATTTTTAATATCATTTTCAACAATCATAAACAGACGGGTGGCACATTGACCGACCTAAAAAATAATAGACATTATGGCCGGGCGTGGATATCACGCATTTGACTCCTTAAGGCCCCCTAACATTTTATTATTACTATATTTTTAATATACTCGTCTTTTCTTTTGGTTGTTTTGACAAGATATATTCGATTTATTTTTATTTTATGTTTTTTTCCCTAGCCAAGTTTGTTGTTACACTTGTTCTTTTGGGGGCCAAAGTTTATTGCTTCACATTTAAAATTTAACCTGTTTTCTTACCAACAATTTGATCAGATGGATGTTTTGGTTTAGTTATAAAAAAATATTTTACATTTTATGAAATAAATTTTCTTACATATTTATTTTATACATTATGAGATCAATTAAAATACATTAATCAAATAAATGATTCTTTTTACATGTTATGTTTTGGCTTTTTTTCCCCTTAAAAAAACTGTTTACGTCCATGTCCAAACTTGACGTGCCTCTCTTTTGCTCGTGCCTCTCTTTTTGACTCATTATTCAACTCTCTCTTTCTTTTTTTCTTTTTTTTTTCTTTCTTTTCAGTCATGAAATGGACCCTTTTCATGGCCCAAAAAAATGTCGGTGAATCGACCAAGAATAAAATAAGATTTTTCTTCATTAAGATTTTGAATTTAAAATTTGTATCAAAAAAAAAAATTTTGAATTTAAATTTTATAAAAAAAAAAAAATCCACGAGTAGAAATTACCCCTCTCGTGAAAAGTGACTTTTTACACTTTTCACACCACAATACAATAAATGAAAGCTTTAATATTTTGTTTTTAATATGTTGTAAATTTTATTTTATTTTTATTTTCCTTAAGTCCACATATTATACGTGTGTGGATTTGAGTCTTTTGAGGTGCCCTGATTACAATTGCAATTGGGCCGTAAATTTTATATTCTAGAGTCATACAAGACTTGTCAAATCAATTTATGTGGATATAACCATATAAAAATAACCTATAAAAACCTAGTGATTGCATCTCTACTTTGTTATAAATGTATGATCTAGTTAACTATTTTATTTGTGAATAAATGTAAGAGATGAATATATTTTATCTCTTAAATTGACACTTTTTTTGTCATAAACTATTTCTATTAATTATATATATTAAGCCTTCATCAAAATACATTTCTAATACAAACATCTACAAATGATACTACCTCCTATCTTAAATATATTATAAAGTTTATAGTGCAATTTGTACTATAAACTTTATCTTATATTTAGAAGAAAATACACTCATATTGTGAGAGAAGTGTATTTTCATATCATAGATATAAAAAATGTGGGTTCCACAATTTTTGTGTTTGAGTTTTTTTTTATATAAAAGATATGGGTCCCACCATTTCACGTATGTGTAGGAATTTTCTTTTCTCATACAATATAAAAAGTATAAACCCCATATTTAGAACTGGAGAGAATATTTATCAATGTGAAAGGAGTGTCTCAATTAACCACTCTCTCTACTTTCTCTCCACTTAATTTTTCTAACATTAGATTAGCTTTTAATGATTGAGATTTTATACTATATTAAAAATATTATTATAATATTAATTATTAAATAATAATAATTATTTTTTTACTGAATAAATCTCAACTATTAAAAGCTACTCAAATGTGGAGAAATTAATTGGAGAGAAGAATTAATGGAGAATATTCTTTTCCTGTTTAATGTGAAGAAAAGAACATAAATTCAAATCATAGAAAGACACTTATTTGAAGAGCCTAGAAAGGGATTATATCTTTTTTCAAATCAAAGAAAAAGATATTTTATAAAACTAACACATATTTTTATAACTAATTTTTTACCTCTACAAATTAGTTATCTATTTCTCACCTTGGTAAGGAAGGATTTTTTAATTTGACATTGTCAATGGCTAATATATATTAAATGAATATAAAATATTCATATTAATAATAATTAATAGAATAAATTAACTTAGAACCAATTGTTTCTTAAAAATAATTATTAATTATTAAATATAATTTATTTTAATTGAGGATTATATCTCCCTAGCGGCGATAGTCTTTGTACGTATTTGAATGAACTTATGAGTCAAAATGAGAACACGCGCTCTATTGTCTCTGTGGCTGTTCGTAGTCTAGTCCACGCTTCGACGTCTTTCTTCCCCTTCAGGTTTAGTAACTCGTAATTATTGCCTTCACGAATCGTTCACAAGTGCTCTGGTCTATGATTCTTTCACGGGTTCGTGGCTTTGGCGTTTCGAGGAAGTTGCACTGTAGTTAAATTCGAGGATTCTTCAGCTGTAAGTCGTCGAATTTGGATTCTTCCTTGCTGATTTTTTTTTTTCCTGGTGCTTGTGTCTCTTCTCCGATTTGTTGAAGTTGGAGTGCCTGGATCAGTCCATTTTTTCTTAGAGCGCGCGTCAGTGAAACTCAACTTCAGTTCAGACAACACGGAAATCGTGGTCCTCAATATCAAACCCTTTCTGGGATAAGTATCTGAACTTTTTTTCTTTTATTGGAAAATTTCTTACCAGAAGGGCTTTGATCGTAGCTGGTTGTGATATGTGAGAAAGCTGAATATTGCGGCAACTTGTGGTTGCTTCATTGACTATGTAATTGACTTCCTTGGCCGAGTGGGTTTTCTTTTCCGGGGTGATTTGGACTCATAATTTCGTTGGCTGCTGATTTTATTTCAGATACAAGATCAAAGTGTCTGGGTTTAGACACTCCCTCTGTCGAGGAATTTTTGGGGGTTAAGTTTGGTGTATTTGGCTAAGAACACTGCTTGAACAGGATTTTTATAATTATGTTTGGCCCGTCTTCATGTCCTACATTGATTGCTTTGGGATGTTTAATTGACAACAGTGAAAAAATTTTATTGTCTGTTTGTACACAAAAGTGCGAACGAACTGTTTAAGAATGGCTATCACTGTTTTGGCTTTTATGCTATTACTGCAGTTGCCGAGAATTTTTGGCTTTGGGGATTTGTTTCAGTTAAAGGATTGTGGTGCAAATCGGGTTGGCTATTCATGTTCTCATGGTCAAGAACTATTTTACTTAAACGACAATGTTGTTAGCAAAGACACTTTCTGCAAGACCCTTCAGTTATATATGGCAAATGGTTGTGATGCCAAGTTCTATTTTGGAAGTACAAGCTGTGGGCTGGGAGTTTCTTTTGGTATGGAATATTGAACTTCATGATAATTTATTAAGTACAATTTGGCAAAGTATCTCATTTTTCTAGATTTTCACTTAGATGAACCATTTCTTAAAACTTGTGCTTTTTTTTTTTTTTTTTTTTTTTTTTTTTTTTTTTTTTTTGTACTTATGCGATTAATTTACCTTCAAATGCAGGAAGAAAGCTTTTGCAGAAGGATATAAGTGATAACTCAACATTCCCAGGTCACAAGAATGCTTCTATGCCCCTATCAGCCTCGAAAGTTGGCATAGCTGCAAGTGGAGCTTTTTTATGTTGTGTTTTTCTTTGTCCATGTTTCTATGGGAAGAGACAAAAAGCTGCTGCTCATGCTTCCAAGGACCCGAATTCAAGTGAGCTGATATGAACTTATCATCTTTTTGCTGGATATTTTTAACTTGCAATGTCTTTAAAACTTGCGTGCCAGGCATATGCACATTCAAGTAAAGATAACTTTTTAGACGTTTCATAACCTTTTACTATTGTATTATGTTAAATGTTCTGATTCTATTATTAACTTATCTACTCCTTTTGTAGCTTTTGCTTCCTGCTATGCTTTCTTTTCTCTTCTTTTTCCTATTCCCTGGCATATTTGAATGAAAAATAATGGACAATTTGCTTTGGTAGTGGATTCAGCTTCCTCATTGGAAGGGAACTCTGTTTCTGAGAAGATCCAAGGCTCTGTCCATCGGGTACCACCTAGTCCTTCAAGATTTTCAATGTCTCCAAAACTCAGTAGACTTGGGTCAATACATCTCAACTTGAGTCAGGTTATGAAAGCTACTCATAATTTCTCGAATAAATTACAAATAGGAGAAGGAGGTTTTGGAACTGTCTACAAGGCTCAGCTAGAAGGTGGTCAGGTTGTGGCAGTAAAGCGTGCCAAAAGGGTATAAACTCTGTCTTAATTTTTAGTTTGACATTCTGCATTCGAGTAAACTTGGGAATTCTAATGCTTTAGATGTTGTTTTATCAGTTAAATCGTTTGCCAATTTTGTATTATGAAGTGCTTGGACCATTTGCACCACTGAGCATCATAACACTGATTGTTGAAAAAGGCTTAAAACACCTTGAATTGTGAGATGCATACATTTAAAATTGGATCAAATTTGCAGAATCAAAGAAAATTATGTTCCGTATAAAACTAGAGTCAAGGAACCTCTCTTACCCTTTGGCAAGTTATTCCTAGTTTATACACATGAACAAACACAGGCAAGCACGGCCCATAGGACTTCATCTAATCTAGTGGCCTCATCAAATCTTTCTATTTGGTGAAGATGTTAGTTACACCAAATTAGCAATCGTGACTTAAAAATCTAGCTTGCCATGGACAACATAATATTGTAATCTGGCAAGTAAAGCGCTCTTTTTTTTTTTTTTTTTTCACTGACTCAATCAAACAATGAAGCACTTAAGAGGGTAAGATAGAACACACAGTAGAAAAATTGCAAAGAAGGGTTTAGATTGCAGAAGATCAATGAGTTCTAGGTCTGTATTTCTTCTTTTACTCAAGAAAATATATCATTCGGGAGTGATAATGGAATTCCAGCTATCAGGTCTCCAGCCTTTGAAATAAAGTTTGTGTTATAGTTCTTTTCCCTTTGCTAACATGGATATATTGTATAGGAACATTTTGAGAGTTTGAGAACTGAATTCAGCAGTGAAGTTGAACTTCTGGCCAAAATTGATCATCGAAACCTGGTGAAGTTACTAGGTTATATTGACCAAGGAAATGAACGCCTTCTTATCGCAGAGTATGTCCCAAATGGTACTCTTAGAGAACATTTGGATGGTAAGTACATGCACTTTTGACATTGACTGATGATTGTGTCTCTATGGAAAAGCTAATTTAGAATATCTTGTGGATGTTCCTTGCAGGTTTGAGGGGAAGGATTCTTGACATCAATCAGCGCCTTGAAATTGCCATTGATGTGGCTCATGGCTTGACCTATCTACATCGCTACGCGGGTCAGGCATCCTTCCACTTGAACTAATTTTTAACCTTTGCCACCTTCTCCACATAAGCGGAATATCATATATTTGAATCTAGACTTCAATTTAGAGTTTAAATGGGTGAACTGAAGCCTGATTCAAGGAAAATCATTTTAAACATAGTTGTTTACTTTTTTCTTTTTCTTTTTTTTTTTGAGAAAAATAACTTTAGTCCTTGAACGTTCTCTCGATTATTGATTCACTCCTTGAACTTGACTGAGAACAACTTAACTCTTGCAATTTGTTTAGTGAAAGAATTTTAAGGATTGAATTTTTCTAACTCAGAAAGCTGTGAGACCTGACTTATTTTGGGTTGAGAAACTATAGAATCTGAGTTGTTCTCAATCAAAGAATAGGAACTGAATCAATATTTGAGAAAAAGCTTAGGGACTAACTACTATATTTTTCCTATTTTTTCTTGTTGAAGGTTTTGTTCATATATATATATATATATATATTTATATTGCATTAGAAATTTCTAATAAGGCTCAAATTGTTAGGTGTGATAAAAGAATAGTAGGAGTATAACAGAATAGTTGCGAATTCATTTATGCAAAGTTTGTCTGTTTGGGAGGGTCATTTTGTCAAGAGTCTCAGTAACTGCCTGTATCAGCTTGTAACAGGGGACTTCGACAGTTATGCCAGTTCATTCTTATTTTTCTATTCTTCTCCCCACCTTCTATCTTCCTTTCTAACTACCACAGACACTAATAATAAATATTTTATTCCTGGGGCCATTAAACTCACCATATCATCATGTACTCCTGGATATTCTTCTATTTGTGAAATGTTTTCTGATTTCTTGCTTATTGTAGAACAGAAAAGCCAATTATCCATAGAGATGTGAAATCATCCAACATTCTTCTCACGGAAAGTATGAGAGCTAAAGTTGCTGATTTTGGATTTGCAAGACTTGGTCCAATGGACTCTGATCAAACACACATCTCTACCAAAGTGAAAGGAACAGTTGGTTATTTGGACCCAGAGTACATGAAAACATATCAGCTTACTCCCAAGAGTGATGTTTATTCATTTGGAATTTTGCTTTTAGAAATTGTGACCGGCCGCCGTCCTTTGGAGGTGAAGAAGCCCCTTGAAGAGAGGGTGACATTGAGATGGGTAAATTCATATCCTGTTCTTATCTTCTCTATTTTAAATTAATATCTCATTGCATGTTGATTTTACTGGTTTTGTAATTGTCGATTAAATATTTGATATACTTCTAAAAGATGAATAACACTGAAGGTGATGCCATAAACTGGTGTGATTTCCTCCTAGACAAACTTTTTCAGTCCTAGGGTTCCTAGCAAGTCCAGTGTTTACTCATGCATTGTGGGGTTTGAGATGACTTGATATACACCCCACAAAAATGGAATTCCTTTGCATGAATTCTTGTTAGTTGACAAAGTACAACAAGCTTCTTGCTGAGCACATATAATCTGATTATGATCTATTTCAGGCTTTCAGAAAGTATAATGAAGGGAATGTGATGGAAATGGCGGATCCTTTAATGGAGGAAGGTAGAAATGGAGAGGTTCTGAAGAAGATGATTGGGTTAGCAATTCAATGTGCAGCACCAAGTCGAGGTGATCGGCCAGACATGAAGTCGGTGGGAGAGCAATTGTGGACGATTAGGGCAGAATTCCTCAAGAGTTCGAAAAGAGTATAGTTATTGAAAATATTAGAGATTCTATTAATTATATTCAATGTTGTTCATTGCTTTTTTTTTTTCCCTTTTCATTCATATCCTCTTTGCGTTAATCCACTTAAATAACTTGTATTCTCATCCATGTGTGTATAGTATATTTTAGGTTGGATCGCATTTTACCTGTTGTATTTGGATACAATTGAGAATGAATTGGCTCATGTTAGTTGAGTCAATTTCCGCTGAGTTCTAGATTTTCTTGATACTCTTCGGATTTGGAGAGTTATTTTTTTTTTTTTATACTAAATATAAGATATAGTTTTCATATTTGTTATTCTTTTTCTAATTGATCCTTATCGATGCTCTCTCAACCGTAATTAAGGAAAAGAGAGAATGGGGAAATTAAGGAAAATGAGTAGAGTGTTCTAAGCAATAGATATTATATTAATTAATTTAACTAACTACCTTAATCTAATTAAATTAAGCAAATATGTACTATATTAAAAACTGGAATAGTATATAAATATATCCACTTAAATTGTTTGTTGTTAGTGATATTTTAATTAAGAGGTGTGTGTATTAATAGTCAACGAAGTGCTTGTTTAAATAAATTTCTTTCACATATTTACTTCATATACAGTTAATTATAATTAAAAAGTTATTTTTTAATGATCTAATCAACATTCGAATGAAACTCGAGTTAAAACACAGTGCTTCACATAAATAAGTGTCATAGCTTCACATAAATAAGATACGTGTGAATATAGATATACGTTATTGGGTCTAAAGCCTAAATATATTTGGAATGTGGTCTGCATATTTTTTATGTTAAACTATTTTGGGTAAGGCTTTCATGTTAGATCCTACCCATAATAAGTGTGATTAAACCATGAAATTAAGTCTCTACATTGATGAGAAACATGCATGTGGATGTAAATAAATAAGACTTTTCATACGAAGGGTGGGGTTCAGGCTTACATGGCTTCATGTTGGCGAGAAATGTGAGGGCATGAATATAGATAAGTTGGACATTCCATTACTTGGGTCTTGGGCATCATCTACATTAAGTGGTTTCCTCATTTAATGTTGATAAAAACATGATAAGGAAAACAAAATGGTGGTTGTCTCATTCAGTGCTAGTTTGTAAAAATGTAGGTTTGAATGTAGATTAGTACGGCATCTCATCTCTAAGAGATGTGTGAAGTGAAGCAAAACATTTCACACTAGGTGATTTACCTATTTGGTTTTTTTAATACAAATTACCGTTTTGTTTTTAGTAAAAAAAGGGTTTGAACTAAAATGTAGTGCCACCTTTGGTTCGGGCTAAGGGTGCATATATCTTGAAAATAAATAAGGGAAATTTTTATGGTTGGCCTTAAAAATTGAGAATTTTAAAGCTCTTCTGGATCCATAAACTTGAACTAGCATGTAAGTTTGGTTTACTTTTTTTCCTTTTTTTGAATTTGGATGGCTGGGTTTACTGGTTTTCGCCTTTAAATTTGGACATGAGCAATGCCCGAAGACTGTGAAGATGAACCTTAGACTAAGTACCACAAAGCATATATCTAGTGCCACTACATCAAAAATCTTTGACATGACTGCCAATTTATCATTTATGAAATGAAATCTCAGAGAAATTTTTCTCAATTCTCAAGTGCTATTTAGTTTCAGTTCCGGATTTAAGTATTTAATTTAAAATTTAAAACTTGAATTTTAAAATAATTTATATAGCACAAAGCTTTGTTCAAGTTGCTTATATCTATTATTTCAAGTTCATATGTGAATTTATGGATGCACATACGTATTTTAACGACTAAAATAATAAAATAACAAGTGTCCATGTGAAAATTTACAAATCCTAATTTAAACAAATAAAACAGAAAATAACAAGTGTCCATGCAAAAATTTACACATCCTAATTTGTATTATAAGATTTTATAAAAAAATTTACAAGGGTTCAAATAGAGGTGAATTTACAAGTGTCACGTGCACATTTTAACAACTAACAATAGCAAAATAACAAATAGCCATATGAAAATTTACAAATCCTAATTTACATTAAAAGAATTGATATAAAAATCTACAAGTGTTCATAGAGGTGAATTTACAAGTATACATACGTATTTTAACAATTAACAATAATAAAATAAGAAGTGTAATTAGAGAACTTAAGCCAATGGTATAAAAAGCATTACCTAAGTTTTGCCCCATATATAACATCCTTCCATGCTTGTATTTGTATTACTCAGTTTGGAACTTAATTTTGGACTAAAGAATATTTAATTTTTTAATTTTAACTTTTGAATTTAAGATAACTTATATGTTATCCTATTAAGATGACAAAAAACATCTGCATTTTTACCAGAGGTATGAAAACACAGCGCACCAGCAACCCGGCCAGGATAAAACGTCAAAAAAGTTCCTGTAGATATTTTCGGCTGTGATAATAGTTAATTATTAGTCTCTTATATATACGCATATAAGTTAATTATTAGTGTCTTCTATATATATACACACATTCGTTTGCACAACTTCAAGATGCTTAAAAAATAATATTCAATCTCTCTCACATGTTTTCAAATCTCTCAAGTTCTTTTTAACTATATCCTTTCATATATTCAATTACTGTGATAATAGTTGCATACTGTTGAAAGTGAATAATTTGATAACACACAATAAAGTTAATTTATCAGGAGGAGATAATGCTTATTCGGCAAAACTACGAGGATAGGAGAGTAGTTAATGTTTTTTCTTCAATTATTTTTTGGGAGTTAGACTCCTAAAGAAGTTGATTGGAGTACTAAAGGGATTTGTTGGGGAAGATTAATTTAGTATAAAATGGTCAGGATGATTTTCCCATGCAACACACAAAGAGTAAATGCTTCTATTATCAGTTTCTACTGCACATTCACATTGCAATAAATTGGGACCATTAGTTACATTAGGATGAATTCGAATTCGATCATCCTCAGCTTACATTCCTCAACCTTTTGATTTTGTCTACAATGCTCAAGAATTCATTGTTACTTTATTGTAACAATATTAAATAATATTATATGATTATCTACGTCAACACATGTATAACCCTTTTTTCATTATTGTCATTCGCATTGTATTACTATCTTCTTTGATGATAAATAATGTTATAAATTTTGTGTTTAATGAATTTAATTTCTGCCAATTCTATATACATTTTGTAAATGAGGAGTTAATGATTTGTATCATATCCTTCTCTTTGTTTTAAATGGTCAAAGAAAAATTAATCATGAAATGTTAGATCTATTAATTTGAGTTTGTGAATTCAATACAACATTTTACATATATTTTGAACGAAGACTTTTGATGAAATGGAAGTGAAATCAACTCCCGCATCACAGGGATGCTTTGCTTGGAAAAATGAAATTTATACGTCAATATATTAAATAATTATGCTTCGATATCTTTATGTATGCAAGGAATTTTGATATATATTGATGATTAGGTGAGAACGTCAGTTAATGTTGTTAGCAATATTGTCAAACTCAAGAGTTTAAGCAAACTCGTGACAGTGATGTAAACTCGTATCCTGAGCTCGAATTGTAAACTCATAAAAGTTTTCTTTCATTATTAAATAAGTATTACTAGTGTATAATTAAATAATTAAAATATAAAAATAACAACAATTTGATTTGAATATATTTGAAATCTAAATAATTGAAATTAAATCCATCAATATTCATCATATTTAATAAAGCAATTTCTATAAAATTTTTATATAAAGCCGTTGAGCATGATCAAATTACAAAAGTTAACAAGAGTTTAAGAATATTAACACGGTTTTGTAAACTAGAAATGTAAAAACATAAACTCGGTGTATAAACTCGTGAGTTTGACCGAGTTTAACTAGCACAAGTTTACCACCGACTCACTCGTTTTTGTAAGTTAGAAACGTAAAAACGGCAAACTCGAAGAGTCAACTCTCGAGTTTGACAATAATGGTTATTAGCAATAATGATATTGAGGAGAATTTTTCATGTTGGGTTTGTCGAGTAATGTAAATAAGATAATGTTAGCCGGTTGTATTTAAGTTCAATTGTGATAAAATCATTTTTTTAATATGATCATTCTGAATATAATATCTTGATTAACACGTATTCATGAATTAGGTGACAAGGTTAATTAGTGCTATGTTGTTAGAAGTCATCAGGTTGGAGGTAAATTCTGAGGTTGGCTCGGGTAGATATTTAATAATATAGAGATTTAAATGAAATGTGAATATTTTGATAATATTCCAGTGACTTCAAAATAATTCGATTTGAAGCAAACTTAATATACTTAAGATTATTCAATGTTCATGTTTTTTATTGCAAAGATATATGTATGAATGGTAGGGATTTGACGTGGTTGTTTGTTATTGATGTTGATTAAAATGGGATGCTAAGGAATCATGTTGATCTCTTAGTAGTATGACGAATGAAGGAAATAAATTTCCCGTTTAAAATGATGATGGAAACAATGAGTATATTCAATGAGGTGAAGAGTGTAAGTCCATACAGATAAATATATGAATTTTCAATGTATATTGTGTTGGTTATGGGATGTGGATGCTTTCAAAATATCAAATAGTAGATGTTAAAAGCATGTTAGTTGGTTGATAATGGATATGAATGTTAATTAAAGTTGAATCAATGTTTTTGAAACTATGTTATCATGTTTCCTTTTCAAATCTTACTTAAAAGTAAGATATGATTCAAATAAAGAACCCAGTCTTCTTTTCTTTTTCTATGCATAGAGTGGTAGTTAGATATGTTAGAACTAATTGAAAAAACAGAGCAGTTGTAAAATTTTACAAAATTTTCTGCATTATATCTTTGAATTATAGGCTATTTTTCAGTCGGTAGTTGTAGAATAGTGTCATGACTGTAATGTGGTAACTAATGTAGGTTACTTTATCATTAAAATTAAAAATAAGAAAATCTTATAAGTTCAAACAAAGATAATGTTATGATTAAAAAAACACAAACAGATGTGAGAAGCGTGTTTTTTGTTTGATAATGGATATGGATATGGATAGTAGTTGATGTTTCACAGAATGGATGGAATGGGTATGGGAGAAACTATCAATTAAAAATGTTGCATAGTGTTGAAGTTAGGTAGGTTAATGAATTGAAGTGCATAATTTGTTTTTAAGTATTGTAGATATTATACCCACGCAAAACGCGGAACACATTATACTAACAACCCGGCCAAGACAAAATGTCAAAAAAATTCCTATGCATATTTTCTTTTTGGTGAAATCCTCTACATATTTTCTTAAAAGATAAAAATGCATTTTGAATTTAAAAAAAATAAAATATTAAATAGGGGGACACGCCACCAAAACATATAGAATTAAAACCTTGCATCAGGTGATTTTCCTATTTGTTTTTAACAAGTCCGGATTAGTTTGGACCTTAATATTTAAGGTTAGTCCTTTGAAACTATAAATATATATAATGATAAATAAAAACTTAACTTTTTTCATTGAAAATGTTATTGGAACCTAATCATTTATTAGGGTTGACCTTCAAAGAAATGTCTAAATTTAAAATAAAAAGAGTACATGGACTTTTTCCCATATAAGCCGGGCCCATGAGGCCCAACCTTTATGCTAGTCATACTTATAAAATATGTAAATATTTGTTCATGTTGGCGACAGTTGTGACTGCATGAATGTAATAAATAAGTTAGACATCTCTTCACTTGGGCATCATCTGCATTAATTGTTTTTTCTCATTCGATGTCCGTATTAAAATAATAAAAAAAAATAAAAACGGCAATTTGGTGGTATTTTCATTCACTGTTACTTTTATTACTATAAAAATTGTGATATCAACACGCATAGATAACGATTTCAAACCATCATCTATACTGGCACTACTTTTATTATTATAAAAATCGCGATACATGATCGTTATTAACAAACATATATAATGATTTCGAACCATCATCTATACTAGCAAAAGCTCGGTGCAGATATATGATGATTCCGAACACATTACTGTAATGTGTTAGGGGCTTATATAATGGTTCTTTCTTAATAAATGTAGTGTATTTGCTTTATTATTTTTTATTATATGTAGTTTTTAATTATTTGTTTTTACTATTAATATTTATTATATAAGAGACAATATAATCATTAATAATAACAAGATAATAATATTAAATAAAAAATTTATATTTATAGGATTTAAAATTCAATACATTATACATAAACATTAAACAATCTAAAAGAAATTAATAACTTAAACACTACAATAAAAATTATCCGATAATGTTTTGAATTCTAAAAGAAAATAAATTAAAAAAATTCCACAGTATTCCCCAATTCCTTTGTTGTATATTGTCTATAGATTATGTATCGGTGCGCTCCACGAGTTCACGTCACATATCCTATAACTGCAAAAGAATAATATAAATATAAAAATATGAAGTATATAATAAAAAAAATAAGCAAATATAAAAATGTAAACAAATCTCAAAATATAACTTTGAAATCAATATATAATAAAAATTGGCAAATACAAAACTTGAACAAATCTCAAAACCTGATTTAACAAACCTAATTTCAACTTACAGTTTGGGTTGCTAAAATTTAGAAACGTGAGATACTAAACAATAAAAAGTTTAGCATTGTCGTTTGTCTGTGTTCTTTGTTGTCTCTTGTGTTTTTTTCTCTCTCTCTCTCCCCTTTAATCTTCAAACCAATAACCATCATTAGATTAGATATTGTAATCTTGATCAGCAACCTTTAAACCAATAACCATCATTAGATTAAATATCGTAATCTTGACCGGCAACCTTGACCATCAACTAGCAAGCTCTCGTTATATAAAAAATGAAATGAAATTAAAAATGCTAACTGAAAAAAAAATGATAGCTTACACAAGGAAGAATCAATCATTATATAAAAATAAAATGAAATTAAAAATACTAACAGAAAAAAAAAAAAGGCGTATACAAGGAAGAATCACAAAAGAAAAGAGCTGCTAAAGACCCTAGTAATGGTGGAGGACAAGACCTACAACGCCAGAACAAAATTTATGTAAAAAAGATATAAGACTAGTGGTGGAACCGAGAGAATATTTTTAGCCCGGGCCAAAAAAAAAACATGTTGAACTATTTACCAAATAATATCGCATAACATTAAAAATACAAATAAATAATAACCGACAATTATAAATTAAAACAAGATATAAGATGATAACATTTTCGTAGGTATCTCAAACAAGAATTTTACTTTCCTCCTACAAGATCAATGAGTAATGAACCAAACATTATCCTAAGATATCACAAATACAATCATAATAATAATATATATAATGAAATTTAATAAAATTAACACTTAAATACGCATTCCACCTACCTCAAAACAGAATAATTGTAGAAAATAAAAGAAATATAATATGAACCCCAACAAATATTTTAGAAAAACATAAAGATCTGATTCAATTTCAAAAGTAAGCAAATAACCGATTAAAATTATAATCTATTTTTTTAAAGATAAATTCATTATAAAATCATACGAAACCAAATAATAAATCCAAATTGATTAAAATTAGCCATTAATCATCCTCTACATACATATAGTCATCTATTATCAAAACTCAAGACTCTCTCAAAATCATAATCCCAAAATTTTCACTAATCAACACAATATTACCCTCATTAGAAAGAGTAAAATACGTAGAATAAAACACTTAGCTGGGCCTAATTATTGGCCAAAATAAAATATTATATGATACATATATATAAATACATAAGATAAAAAGAAAACCCCAGTTGGCCACAACGTGCTAAAAGACCCACTAGGGAAGCTCAACAAACGTTTGAAAAAAGTTTAAAGAATTGCGTCAAATATATATATATATATATATATATATATATGTAGTTTTAGTCTTCGTCCAAATTGACAACAAATTCTTCATCGCTTTGGTCTTGGTCTCCTACTTTTAAAGAGCTAGCCTAGTTTGTCTCTTCTTGCTGGAGATGTTTGAGCATAATACTGAGTTGTTTGAAATATTCTTGTCTATCCGGAGCAAAGCAGCAAGGGTACATTGAGCATGGCTCTTCTGGTTTAAGAACCTGCTTTGCTATGATGCACAAAGAAAATCTAGATTTTGTTCGAACAATTGTTCTGCTACTTTAGAGTCTACTCATATATATTCAAAATCTCGCTTCCTTGTATTTGATATTTTTCAGAATTCCACCTTTTTACTAAGGGTTAAGGTTTAAAAAATACACATGTGGTTTTCTCAAAAATACACCCAACACCAAGTGTTTTTTTGTGTGCAAAAATGACTATATGCTTACAAAAGTGAAGCAAAAATACACGTTAACATTTAGTTTGACCTTTTTATATTTTTAAGGCTGACATGGACGATGACTCAGCTAAATTTCATCACAACTGCCATTAGAGAACTAGAGAAAATTACAAAAAAGGGCCTAGATAGTTTTGAAAATTATAGAAAGGCAGCAACGATGGTGAGGAGGCGGAGATGGGCGGCCTGATAGGTAAGATTGGGATTGGGAGAGAGAAGAGGAATTGGAGAGAGAAGGGATAAACTGTATTTCCAAAATATCTATGCTATTTTCTGTAATTTTTTCCAGTTCTTTACGGCTAGGGATGAAATTTAGTTGAGTCATAGTTCATGTCGGCCTTAAAAATACAAAAAATTCAAAATAACGATCAATGATTATTTTTGCTCCACTTTTGTAACCACACAGTCACTTTTGCATCTAAAAAAACACTTGGTGTTATATGAACTTTTAGGAAAACTACATGTGTATTTTTGCATATTAACCCTTTTATTAAAGAATACTTAACCATTCCTAGTGAAGAACCATAACGTATTGTCAAATAAATTTTTTTTTTAGAATTCTGCCTTTTTATATTTTATACCTCTCAAAATCTCGCCTTTATTTATATTAATTAAAGGATACTTAATGGTTCTTAGTAAAGAACCATAATATTTTGTTAAATATTTTTTTCCATATTCCGCTTTCTTATATTTGATATATTTTAGAATCTCACATTTATTTATATTAAATAATACTTAACAGTTCTTTGTGAAGAACCATAATGTATTGTTAATTTTTTAAAGATTCTACCTCCTTATATATGATCACTTTCAAGATCCCACATTTATTTATATTAAATAATACTTAATGGTTCTTTGTGAAGAATCGTAATGTACTGTAAGATTATATTTTTCAGAATCGTGCTCTTATATAATATCTTTCAGAATCTTTTTTATTTATTTATATTAAATAATACTTAATGGTTATTTGTGGAAGAACTGTAATGTATTGTCAAATAATTTTCTTATTGTTAAGCATTCTTGAAGAATATACAACAGCTCAATATGAAGAACCGCCAAATATTACCAAATAGTTTTTTTTTTTTTTCAAAATCATGCCTTCTTATGTATGATGGTTATCATTTTTAATCGTTAAGTATTCTTAAAAAAGGCAAGTATTTAGAAATCATACCTTATGGTTAATTATTATAACTGTTATATATTTGTTTTTGCTTATATAAAGCTGTGAAAATAAATTGTTTGAAAGTGTTACTTAACGGTTGTTTCGTAAGAATTGTCATTTTTATCACTAAAAAAATGACAGTTATTAACTACAACACTTATTTTTATATTTTCGTGAATTCCGCCTTGCAATACATGACGGGGCGCATAATTAACCGCTATTTTTAAACGTTATATATCCTTACGTGACCCCCACGTCGACATACGTGACGTTTATTAGATGTAATTGTTATGTATTCAATATAAATGTCCAAATCTGTAGTAGCATTTGTAGAAATGTATGTGTAAATATAGATAGGTAGAACATTTCATGAGATTTAGTCTCTAACATCAGTAAGAAAATATTTCACCACATGGACACCACTCACATGAGTGGTTTTCGTGCAAAAATATGGAATTAAAACCTTGGATTAGGTGATTTTTCCTATTTGTTTTTAGTAAAAAAAAAAGTTCAAATTAAAATAGTGTCATTTTGGTTTGAGCAAAGAGTATGTATAATCAAAAAGGAAAAAGGGATACCTCAATTATAGATAGAGCTTACAAAATGCGCCGGGTTCATCAGATACTTGAATGTGCCCAATGTGTTAAATTAAGGATCTTTAGTATAAAAGGGAAATGAACTGAGACTTAGATTAGCCTGTAACCTAGGTTTATTGGTGTTAAGGCTTGTGTTGTTCTCAATTCTCAAGTAGTAGTATTATCTAGTTTGAACCCAAGAATATTTAATTTTAAATTTAAAACTTGAATTTAAGATAATTTATATATGGACAAAACTTAAGTCGATTTATCTATATCCATTAGGTTAAGTTGATAAGTGAATAAACGGGTGCACGTATGTATTTTAACAATTAGCAAAAGTAAAATAACAAATGGCTATATGAACATTTACAAATCCTAATTTTAACAGCTAACAATAGTAAAACAACAATATAAAAATTTACAAATCTAAATTTACATTATCTAAGCCTATACAAAAATTTACACATGTTCGTGAAATTACAAATGCGCGTATACATTTTAACAGCTAAAAATAGTAAAATAACAAGTGTTCATGTGAAAATTTACAAATCCAGATTTTAACAAATAAAATAGCAAAATAACTAGTGTCATACAAAAATTTACAGGTCCTAATTTACATTATAAGAGCTTATACAAAATTTTACAAGTGTTCATATAGGTGAATTTACAAGTGTACATATACATTTTAACAAATAACCATAACAAAGTAACAAGTGTTCATACAAAAATTTACAAATCATGATCTTAAACATTAATAATAGCAAAATAACAAGCACTTTTATAAAAATATAAAAATTTACAAGTATACATCTACATTGTAACAACCAACAATAATAAAGTTACAAGTGTAATTGGAGAACTTGCCGTAACTAATATCACCTAAGTTTTCTCCTATATATAATATCCTTCTAGGGTTGTATTTGTATTAGTAGGTATGAAAACACATCCTACCAACAAAACAGCCCCAACATAATGTCAAAAAAGTTTATCGATATAGTGTATTAAAAGATAAATGTGCATATTCAAAATGGAAAAAATAATAAGAAAATTACATTCAAATTAATCAAAACAGTACTGGATAGTATTAGTTATGGAGGTTGTATGGAGATTAAAAGGCGGAATGATAAGGAAAGCATTCAATCATCCAAAACTTCTCTGCCTAAGAGATATTAGAAGGTATGAAGGGGAGGATCAAAAAGTTAGCCATTTTAACTAACACAACTTTTATATATAAATATCTCACAAACCTTTATATTTAGAGGCTTAGAACTTAAAACCTTACCGTTTAAAAAAGCGAGCTTGGTGTCATTGGGCTACAAAGTCCATACTTGTCAAATTTATTATTAGAGGTTTTTGTTTTTAGATAAAATGATAGGAAAATGACAAACCAGGTGTTTTTTGATATTATTTCCCAAGGACTTTTTTTGATATTATTTCTATTAACAACGCTAGGAAGTCTTTATATTTACAACAAAATTTAAAAACATGGTCATAACATCAACAACAACAACAAAAACTATTAGGTGCGAAAATGATTATGTGGTTACGAATTAAGTGCAAAAATACCATTTAACCGTTAGGTTTGACTTTAACCGTTAAATTTGACTTTTTTTTTGCCGACGACGATGACGTGGTTTTCAAAGGTGCAAAAATACACATGTGGTTTGACCAAAAGAGCGCCCAACACCAAGTTTTTTTTTTTTAATTTAATAATTACATTTCAATTAAAGGAAAATTATTATTTTCTAGGTATAATTCCTGAGAGGCCAAATTTTTTCTCCTGATTTATCATTTTGAGAAGGAGGATTTATTCAATGAGTAAAAACGATAAACTTTTTAGGGTTAAAGTCCATATTTACCAACAAACTATTATAAAAAGAGCATCTGACACAAACATTTAATGATGGTACCTTAAATACAAAAGAACAATTAAAATGTTGCAAAAAACACAAAGCCGTTAGTTTTGTTTTTTCACGGAGGTTAAGCTCATGGGATATGATGACGTGGCGAAGATAATTGATGAAGTGGCAAGATTGCGTCAGAAAAAATTGAATCTAACTTATTTTTGCTTAGGGCTCTCGAGGAAGAAGGAAGCAAAGGCCAGAAAGAAAACGCTATCTCAGAAAAGCAGAGCAAGCTGAGAAAAAGAAAGAAAGGCAATACGGCGAAACCCTTCGGAGGTAAAGGCAATGGCGATCTGCAGAATTGAAGTAGACAATTTAACAACATAAGGTTATATACTGCAATAGTTAGTGCAAAATGCTTCTGCTCAAAGAAGCAAATACAAAACAATCAACTGATCTATAGGGGCAACATAATAAGAATGGAAAGAATGAAACTGAATCTGAATCCAGACATGATGCATGCGTATTATCAATTTTCCATTACATTGTTTAAAAAAACGGTAAGCATCCCATAATCAAAATCGATCTTACAGAGCAACAATTCATTTGTGTTAAAATCAAGTAAATACATCAGAAACCAACAAAATATTGATATTGAACTAAAACCAGCTATTTGGCGCAACGAATGTAAGTTTCCGCAAACCCCAAAATAAAAAACTGAACTCTTCAAGTCCAAGTAAATTACAAGAAAGTGAGAAAAAGACAGACCTTATGCTTGCGAGCGAACTCCTCAAGCTGGGATTGGAACATCGCAAGCTGCCCCTTCATCATATCGGTTTTAACCTTGGCCACGTTTTCACCCACCAAGTGAAATTGATTCCTCACAGCAGCAGCAGCATTGTTTTGTAATCCTCCAATTCCAGGCTTTCTTCTCATACTCTCTACCTTCTATTCCTTCCTCCGGGATGCTTTGATCCAAATTTAGGGATTTTGAATTCGATTGCTAAGATTATCAATTGAAAGAACTGATGATTTTTTTTTGCCGAATAACAATTAATAATTGAACATGAAAGAAGTCGGATGACTGAAATTCAAAAGAAACATGAATATGAATTTTGGGATATATAGCATTGGATAGGTTCGTAACATCGATAATCACGGTGCCTTTCTTTCCGAGAAGGCGTTTTCATTTTGGCCCAAAAAAATAAGTCGAGTCAATTTTTTCCGACACAATCTTGCCACTTCATCAATTATCTTCGCCATATCATCATATCCCATGAGCTTAACCTCCATGAAAAAACAAAACTAACGGCGCTGTGTTTTTTACAAGATTTTAATTGTTCTTTTGTATTTAAGATACCATCATTAAATGTTTATGTCAAATGCTCTATTTGTAATAATTTGTTGGTCAATATGGACCTTAACCCAAATTTTTATTTCCATAATTTATTAATTACTAATTAGAAAATTTAATAAGGATTTTTTTAAAAAAAGTGAAAATTACTCTCACTCTTATGCTTTGAGAATCCATGTTTCAACTTCGATAATACTTCATCCTGGCCTTATTATAAGGCACCAACTAACAATTCTCATAAACCAATAAAAGTAATTAAAGTCAATAAAGTTGTCCTATAATTTAAGTAACTTCTAATATTACTCCTACTAATTACACTAAACTCTAATATTATATTAATTATTACTCTCACTCACTACCCTTATTAATTAGGGGCATAAATAGGAAAAAAAATTAAGGCTCCTTGGGAACAAGCATACGCCTTATAAAATTGTTGAATAATTTTCCGTTAAGGTTTTTAACGGTTAACTTTAAAAGACAAACAAGACTTTACAAACTTATAAAAAATGGACCAAAAACATAAGGACCAAACATGCTTAGCCTAAAAATGATTAAATATACTTGCTAGTTGGTGCCTTATAATAAAAACTGGTGGGAGTAATAGCCACTGTCTGCTAACTGCTGACCCCGCATGGCTTACTCTCAGGGCATCATCAACAGAAAATGCAAATCTATCTAACCCTGAAAGATCAAGCCTGTCTTCTGCATTAGCTTCAGCGAGTAACTCCCATAACCTACGCCGCCTACTTTCCGTTCTGTCTGATTGAAACGGTACTCTCTTTGCTGACTTTCGATCAATTGGCAAAGAATTTAAGTCCTCTCTACTCACATATATGCCCCCTCATCTGTTAAGTCTCTGTGGGAGATTTCAATCGATGGTTCAAATTGTTCTCCAGGTAATGCATTCTCCGCAGGTGCGATCGATGGGTTAGTTTCCTCCGCTTCTTTAGCTTCCCAAAACAAACCCTATATAATTCATTGCACACTGCACAGTAAAGATGACCCATCAGAAATTTCGGCGCATCACGGCCATTAAAGCCGTCGTATATCACAACAAACAACCAGTCGTGCTCTTCCGAGACAACTACATTTGCCCGATCCTCTCCCGCCTTCCCAAGTGCCCATTGTACATTACTCTCACAGTCTCACTCTTTATCTCCGATTTCTCTTCGCTTGATGGAACATCCTTTCTACCTACGAAATTCAACACTGGAAATCACCTCTCACTATACATTACTCTCCATCATTTTCTTTTTCTTTTTTTTTTTTTAAAAAAATCCTTATTAAATTTTATAATTAATAATTAATAAATTATGGAAATATAAATTTTATCGTTTTTATTCATGGAATAAATCATCCTTCCCAAAATAATAAATCAATAGAAAAAATTTGGCCTCCGGAGTTATAACTAGACAAATAATAATTTTCCTTTAATTGATATAAAATTATTAAATAAATAAATTAAAAAAAAAAGAACTTGTGTTGGACACTCTTTTGGTCAAACCATATGTGTATTTTAGCACATTTAAAGGCCACATCATCGTCTAGTCATCAAAAAAAGTTAAACTTAACGGTCAAACGGTATTTTTGTACCTAATTTATAACTATATAGTCACTTTTACACCTAAAAAAACACTTGGTGTTAGGTACTCTTCTCCGGGATAAAACACATGTGCATTTTTGCACCTTAACCCTTAAAATAAAAATATATTATTATAAATAAAATAATACTATTATAATTAAAAATATATATTATTATAAAATTAATATAAAAATATTATTATATTAACTAGATAAGATGTAAATTGATGTATATGACATATGAAAAATAACTAAATATGTAAGGGTAGAATGGTAAATTGTCATCATTCCTCACTTCTTAAACTAGACAAACGATTATTAAAAACCCCCCACCTCCTCTCACCTCCAACCAAATCAAATAAGATAATTATTTACCCTTTCCTTCCATATCTTCCTCGAATCAAAATAGGCCTTAAAATTTTGGAAGGACGAACCCAAATCTCCCACTCCTCCCCTTCTATACCCCCATTTTGGCTCCCCTCCAAATTGAGATTTTTTTTTTTGGTAGGGGAGCCAAAATTGTAGACCATTTGCCCTTTTGATTTGTGTGGTGTTCCAATAATACTCATGATAAAAAATATTATGATAAATAAAAATATTTTATTAATAATATTTTATTATAAAATAAAAATATATTAGTAAAAATATAATATTAAACATATATTTTTATGAATTAAAATTTATTATAATTATAATATATGATATTATAATTTCAAATAAAAAATATTTGTATAACAATATTTGTATAACTAAAAATATGTTCTAATGAAATTAATTTAAATTTAAAATAAAAAATGTGAAAATGACAAAAAAAGACCTGAAAATTAGAAAATATCAAATCAAGTTTATTGCCTAGAATTAATAAGGTAATGACCCTATCTGATAAGTAATTCATAATTAATTTTATGAGAAATATTTGATTTGAGATTTTACAATTTTTCATTTTTTCTAAAACAATATGGTATTTAAATAAAAAATTATATATTATTATAATTTAAAAAAATAAAATGATTTATTAGAGATAAAAATTATTATTTCATGTTTAAAATATATTATTATATTAATAATAAATAAAAATATTATTATATTAATTATATAAGGCGTAAATTAAATTATATAACACAAATGAAAAATATAAATTAATATATTTGGGTATAATGGTGCCATCATTTCTCCCTTCCCTGTGCTCTTCAATCAAACAAACAAGGGATCAATAAAAATCCCTAACCTCCTCTTCCCATATAACCAAACCAAACAAAATAAACTACTACCCTTTCTTTCCTACCCCTCCCCTTCTATCTCTTCTTTCCAACCAAACACACCTTAAGCAAGCTATATATAAGCCATGTAAGAATTTGTTCACAGTTCATTGACACACACAAGGATGTTCTTCTTGAAATAACTTTGGCATTAGAGGGTTTATATTTAAAGATAAAAAAAAAAGTAAAATGCTCCAACCACTCTATTTTCCTTAATTACATAGACTCCCTTCTATTTTTAAAACTCATATGGAAATTCCTTAAAATTAAAATGTATGTTATACAACCTTCCACTAAAACCATTAGTTAACCATTAACTTTGACTATTGAACTTTTCATTTACAAAAATGTCTCTTTATAACAATAGAATTATTTAAACATGTGTGTGTGTTTTGCCCCGGGGGGGGCAATTTTAGGGTTAAGGGGGGAATTTTTTTTAAATCCGTTACTGTTATCTCAATTAATTTTTACTTTAATTGGTCAAATATGCTAAACCGTGCAATTCACATGTCATCCACATCATTTTTGTTGAGGTGAAAATTTGCCCCGAAATTTTTAAATCTAACTTTGAAAAAAAAAAAAAAGTAAGCAAATGACACATGGAATTCTTGCAATGTAAATTTGCACCTTAACATAAATGATGTGGATGACATGTGAATTTTCATTTCAAAATATTTTGTTAACTAAAGCTCAAAATCAACTAAGATAACGACCTCAGGGAAAAAAAGCGCCCCATTTTCAAC
Source organism: Acacia acuminata (assembly GCA_019022655.1). NCBI lineage: Eukaryota > Viridiplantae > Streptophyta > Magnoliopsida > Fabales > Fabaceae > Acacia > Acacia acuminata. The sequence continues at coordinate 5,699,848 of JAFJYI010000022.1, read as the reverse complement.
ATTTCTTGTCTTGTTGCAGAGAAAAAATTGCCCCTTAACCCAAAAATATATTTTAATAAATTTTGTAACTTTATAATAGGTTAAAAATTTATTAATTTTGAGATTATAAAATTTATAATTTTAATTTTTCATCGTATTTATTGATATTTATTTATTTTTAGTTTCTTAAATAATTAAAAATATATATCAAACAAAATTTTTTCTATCAAATATAATAAACCCTATATGTTTGAGATATTGTATAAGTCATTTAAATTTATAATTTCATATTTTTATTTTTTAAAAAAATTACTCAAATTTTTAAGATTTTGTGATGTTTGTAAACTATCAAATAAAATTTGAGATTTAGTATTAAGGGTAAATTAGTAAATAAATTTAATTTTAATTTAAAATATATTTTAAGAATATTTTTAAAATATTCTTAACAGAGTTAATGGTTTGGATTTAAGTGTGTGATTTTAAAATATAGGGGATATAATTGTAATTAAAGAAAAACAAGAAGGCGATTAGAATATTTTACCCTAAAAATATTCATGCAAATTATTTCGTCAAATTTTGGATAGTCCAACTTTTGATTTAACAATTCAAATCCCAAGGCATAAATTGATTACGTTTTTATTTATTTACTTGAATTTCATAATAAAGAGTTAAAGAGTCAATTTATATACTACCTTTAGTCCTAAATATAAATTGAGGGATTTGTTTCAGTCCACCTCATTATTTACTTTCCTCATTTAATATTTGTTTCCTACATCGCCCTCATGTTATTGTTTTTCTTATTTTCTTCCTCTCTTATTTTATGACAATTATACCCATTTCTTAGATAATAATAATAAATAATCAACTTAACGAATTTAATTATTTCCTGCAAATTAGTTAAATAGATTTTACAGATAGGATTTGAGAAAATATACGAATTTTCTTATATAAGGATGGATTTACATGCTTCAGTCCAAAAAAATGATGATTTTACGTGAAATATTTTTTTTTTTTTTTAAAAACCTCAATAATACTTAATTGACCTGTTTGACATGGTAGTGGCTAAGGCAAAAAGCTCATTAAACAATAAAATAAGCCTAGCGGAAGAAAACAAAGTTAATCTGAACCATTTGGGATAGCTTCAAGGGTTGATAGACTTAATGTAGAAAAGTGGCTTCGATAGAAGTCACTTTTTCAACTTCTCGGTGACTTTTTTCAACTTCTAGAGAAAAATGTGAAAGACGGAATATCACCTAAGAGAGAAGTGAATTGGGTGATTTAAAATTTTCTTGAGAAAGATCCCATAACACTAACTAAAACAAAGGAGAGAAAGTGAAAAATTGACATCAAAGATTTATACTGGTTCGGTCTAAACTCTTGACCAACGTCTAGTCCCCAGACTCTCTGGGTATTTCACTATTTCTTTCAATTGATTACACACTATGTAATTCTGAGTAATCCTCTCTCTAGGATTCACTTCCCCTTACAAGTTGTAATCAATACACCTACTCTCAAGGTCCCACTACCTTGACTTTCTTTACAGAAATGGTAAATGTAATTTAACTCTCTAAAAGAGTAGATAGATAAACACTGAAGATTAGATATCCGAAGATATTACACAGTAAATGAATGAAACAGTAAAAATGCGTATATTTCATTTGAGCGTTTTTGTTTCCGGTGGTTGTATCGTATTGAATGCTTCTACTTATATTGTGTGAAGGCAATTAATGACCTTGAGAAGCTTTCAATGAACCGTTGTGGGTAATCAATATAGCCACTAGTCAATGAAGCTCATCCATTACTCACATTCTTCGATTCTGCAAATGATTGCCGTCATTTGCCGCTTTGCCATTATTTTTGTTTTGCCCGTTGAATGATGTAGCTTTCAATAAGGGAAAGGGAACATAAGTGCCTTCAGTTTGCTCAGAGAATGGTTGCCAAAAACATGCTTAGTTTTCTGCAACTTCATTAAATGCATCTGACTAATCAAATGCTTTTTGATTAATCTACATTTAATCTCTCATTAAATCATCTGAAACTCATTAATAAATTGATTAAACATAGTTAGGAACAATAACGAGTGATGATAAGAAATAACCAAATCATAAGTAAAGATTTAAGATTTACAGACATGGTGATTTGCAAAACAAAGATAGATTAACTCGAGTTGATTTCACGCACACTCAAGTTGCTGACTCAAATTGATCATTCCACACTCGATTCACAGTTTCATCTTCTTTGAAAAAAATGTTTGAAAGTAATGAGAAGATGTCTCTGTATGAACTTAACTCGAGTTTAAAGTGTTCATTTCAAGTTGGTGACTCGAGTCACACAATATTCACTTAAGTCAAGTATCATTTTCATAAATGTTCTTCGAGTTAAGTTTTGAAAATGATTCGAACATTGAGCTAACTCAAGTCATTAAGTGACAACTCAAGTTGTCAAATTATGTTTTAAGAAAATCGTCAAAGTCGCGCTCAAATCAATATTTTGACTGTTATAAATATTTTGAATAAGGAACTTAATATAATAGAAAAATAAATTTAAGTCCACAAGAGTCCAATCGAGTCACACAAGATCTTGACTCGAGTCAATATCATTTCATAAAACATTTCACAAATGCTTTTAGCTCGAGTCACATATAAGTAACTCGAGTCGGTCAAAGTTAAAGCACATTTTGACTAAGGTTTCAAAAGCACTTGACTCAAGTCTGTCAACCTCTAACTCAAGTCAATTTGACAAATTACTGATCCAAGTTTGATCAAATTAGAAACATTTTTACTTGAATAATTAACTTCCTTTTATTTACAATTGTTTGTTATCATTAAAACACACATAAAGAACTAACATTCTCCCCATTTTTGATAATGACAACACTTTTAAATCAAAATGCAAATTTTGACAGATTCTTTGAGAAAATGAGTCAATATGTAAACAACAACTCAAAGAAGCAAATTGAAGCTCATTTCATTCATGGCAAAATAAATTACATCAGAGTATAGTAGGAAATGAAATACATAGCATAATAACTAGACTATGAAATGAAACAATTGTAAACAACTACAACTGTAAACAACTAAACAACTGAAGCTCTTTACTTCTTTTCTCCCCCCTTGTCATCATGCAAAATGGGAGGATCATAGGAGGTGGAAGCATAAGGAAAAGGCAGAGGGTAGTATAAGGCAAGGGTTAAGCATGGAGAAGCAAAGGAAGATAAGAGTGAAATTTTTGCCTTTTTGCATAAGGTTTCTAGAGTAAATGTACCAAATAGCCCTATATCTTGGAGGCATGACAATTGGAGGAAAAGAAAATGACCCTAATGCTTCACTTAAAGGTTCATCAGGTCTTAGAATTTGGAAAATCTCCTAATTGTCATAATTGAGTTCAAGGACAGGAGGAGGATCAGAGATCCTTAGAAGAGAGTTTATGAATTTGGCAGTTACAAGAACTCTCCTACCCCTAACATATGTGATTATCCTCTCTTCAACAAGATCACTATTGTTATCTAAATGATTGGCAAGGGTCGTGTTGAAGTAGAAGGACTTGACAATTGAAGGACTATATGAAGTCCTAATGGCTAACAAATTTCAAATGGTTTGAGCCATGGGGATAAGTCAAGACTACACTCATCCTTATGCTTAACCACGTCCACATAAATAGTAGGAGAGAAGCCACGATTTTCATAATGCTCTCTAAAGAGCTTTTGTTCAGAATCAGAATAGAGGATTAGATTGCACAAAAAGTCTCTAGGAGGAATAGAATGAGAATAAATAGCAACTAGAGGAGGAGGTTGTCCAGATATCTTAGAGGAGGACTGACCTTAAGCCTGATTACTATGACTCTGAGAAGGTCCACGAAAGTCAGAACCATATACAATAGTTTTTTTTCTGCTTTTTTGAAGTAACCACCACTTTTTCTTCGTCCTTCCTCTTGATAGCTTCAGGGTCTATCTTCTTCTTCGCAAGTTGCTCAGAAGGTTCCTTAATTACCACAGTCTTCGCCTTAGGCTTAGGAGAAGCTTTATCCATAGCAACCTTGGGTTGATATCATTTGGGAGGTTGCTTCTCCCTTCTGGGTCTTTTTAGAGGAGGAGGCGACGATGATTGTGTTGCCTCATAGTCAGACGAGAATTCCTTGGCCTTGGAAGGATTTTTAGCTCTCATGGTGAGGGATTGGGCTCAAGTTAGGGTTTCGAGTAATGGGGGTTTTTAGAGAAAATTAAGAGATGACTCGAGAGTTTTAGAAAAGTGAAGAGCAATGATGGACTCACATATATATATAAAATGCTTCACTCGAGTCAAAAACTTAATGACTCGAGTTACCAAGAACTAACTCAAGTGTTCATTAAAATATACTAACCTAGACTTCACATGTGTATATAAAAATACTTGAAAAATACCTCTGACTCGAGTGCACCACTCGTTGACTCGAGTTAGGAAGTTTTTCTAGTCTAGCTTGCTCTCTGTCTCGAGTTGACTCGAGTTAATAGCTCTTCTCAAACATCCTTGCTCTCTGTCTGAAAGTGACTCGAGTTACCCATGTCTTGACTCAAGTTAACGTCTTGCTCCAAAATTGATTTGCTCTCTGTCTGAATTGCACTCGAATTAGCCATTCCTTGGCTCGAGTTAAGAGCTCATCAAAACTTGGTTAGCTCTCTGTCTAAGTTTGACTCAAGTTAGCCATGTCTTGGCTCGAGTTGACACTTAGCCACTTGAAGTGTGGACCAATTCCTCTTGAATTTAGTTCAATAGCCCGATATGACTCGAGTTACCAATTGGTTCACTCGAGTTAATCCTTTTTAACTCAGTTAACTTCTGCAACTTTTCATCTCATCAGAGGTCCTGCAAAAACAAAACCTAAACACTCTGAAGCTTAAGTTAGCATCTATTTATCATCAAAAACATAACTAACATTAAGTAGAGATGACTTGCAGCTCATTGGGATTTACCATTCTCAATTCCCTTCTAATGAACATGAATTGCTCATTGGCTAATGGCTTTGTGAAGATATCAGCAAGTTGGAGATGTGTGGGGATAAACAACACCTTGACAACCTTCTTTTGAACATAATCTCCAATAAAGTGATGTTTAACATCAATATGCTTGGTTCTTATATGTTGAACAGGATTCTTTGCCAAGCTGATTGTGCTAGTATTGTCATAGAGAATCGGGATTTCTTTGAGGTGGATTCCCAAATCTTGAAGTTGTTGCTTGAGCCACAAAACTTGACCACAACAACTTGAAGCATGAATGTATTTAGCTTTGGTTGATGATAATGAGACAGTGGTTTGCTTCTTGCTAAACCAAGAGACAAGTGAACCTCCAAGGAATTCACATCGGCCACTTGTACTCTTTATGTCAATCTTGTATCCAGCATGGTCCGAATCTGAATATGCCACGAGAGACTCAACTTGACATTTAGGAAACCACAATCCAAGATCCTTGGTGTCGGCAAGGTATCTGAAGGTCCTCTTCACATGTTCAACATGAGACTCCTTTGGGGCAAATTGATACCCTGAACACATTCCCACACTGAATTGGATGTCAAGCCGACTAGCAGTCAAGTATAGCAGAGCTCCTATCATCCATCTATACTTGGTAATGTTGGAATCTTTGCCCTTTTCATTAGCATCCAAAGAAGTGAGAACTCATTGGAGTATCAGCTCCATTGCATTGATCCATACCATACTTCTTTAGGAAATCTCTGAGATGCTTGGTCTAAGAAATGAAGATGTCATTCTTCATTTGCTTGATTTGCAGACCAAGGAAATAGTTCGGCTCTCCCATTATTGACATCTCAAATTCCCTACATTGTCTTAGAAAAATCCTCACACAAAGCATCATTAGTAGCACCAAAAACAATATCATCAACATATATCTAAACAATTAATAAATCATTCCTCTTATTGCTTTAAAATAAAAACTTTATGGCTTTGGGTCACTCGTTTCTCATGGCTTTAGGCCAATTAATTCTCATGGCTTTGAGCCAATTAATCTCAAGATGAGAAATTAAATTTGTATGGCTTTTGACCATTTATCTTCCGATTAATAAAAATTGTATGTCTTCTTGTCATATAATCGATAAGATAGAAGATGAAAAGTTATATGGCTTCTGGAATTTTATCTTCAAGATAAAATTATAAGGCTTCTAGCCATTTAATAAAATATAATTGGAAAAAGTAAATGATTTCCACCCATATAATAGTTCTGGTATAAACACAGATGTCCAGCTAAGGGCTGGTATTTCGATCTTGGATAGCTAGGCCCTGCCAGAATATCTATGGAGGAGATAATCAGGAGAGCGTAGGATCACTATACATGACAAAAAGGGTGGGGTGTGTGCACAGTGAGATTGTATGTAAATAGTCTAGGTTAGAATGTGTGCACCTTGTTACCTGTCCTCTGTATTTATAGAGGTGTCCTCGCGCGATATCCGGGCGCGCCATTAATGGGGCGAATATCCGGGGTGCGCCATTAATGGGCGCGCCATTAATGGGCGAAGTATCTCGGAAGGCCGTTACGATATGGGTAGATCTTGCCTAGCCGAGATTTCCGGATCTCCCCTATGATTAGCGGATCATGCCTCCTCGGCTCCGTTTGGGCCGCGCCATGGACTTGGGCTTTTGGGCCGGTCCCGTAATGTTGCCCCCCAACTTGGCTGTTCAAGCTTCTGGGCGGCCGAGGTGTTCAATGCCCCGGCCCCCGTTTAGGTCCGGGGCCTATGCTTCATCCGGACCGGCTTCTAACGCCGTGGCTTATCCCTGTTGTGACAGTCTGGGTGGTGCCCTGGGTCACGCCTGACCGGGGCGTCTCGAACGGCCTCGGACTTACGTAATTAGCCCCTTGTTCGTGGGTGAGTCACTTGGCATTCTTTCCGTAGGCGTCATCATTGTTGCTTTACACCTAGCTTGCCCGGATTGGAAAGAGTCTGCAGCCGTCGCGCCCCCTCCGAGTGCCGATTTGCGTGCACATTTAATGCTCCTACGTCATTCTGTGCATTTCACATCGTGTCTAGGTTCAAAGACCGAATTACCCTCGGCGTTCCCTTTCCTTGTCACATCTATAAAGTCATTATTTTGCATTTGCCTCCTCACTTTTTCCCGCTACAACCTCTCTATGAATTTGCTCTGGGTTTGTAAAATCATCTCCTCTGCCAAAACTCCATTGTTCTCCATTTCCATCGTTCGAGTTTCCCTCTTCTTACTCATACCGGTATTTTCCTTATTCTTCTTTACTCTTTTACGACATAACGTACTTCTTACCGATTATATATCCTTTGGTCCCTTATCTGCGTTTCTACTCCTTTTCCTTTCTGGTTTACTGAGTATCCATTTGACACCATTTTTTGGGTTTTGCTTGCTTTTGACACACTCGCGTCTGTACTAGCCTCTCTTTCGACATAAGACCTTTAGTTCTTCGGTTCTAGTTCCTTCTTAATGGATAGAGATAGGCATTTTCCTAAACCCGATCAATGCTAACCCCTGAGGAAGAGGAGTTTCTTCGCACTCGCTACCCGCGAGCTTCTTATTGGGTTCTCGGAACCGAGCTTCCCGAAGCGGAGAGGTCAGCCCCTTTACTCCGAGGCGGGTGGTCACTCGGACGAATCGGGCCCCAACCTATTGCTGCTAGAGCTCTCTCCCTTCTCCCGTCCGAGCTTCGCACACAATGTTCCTATCTTATCGCCGACAGTCGGGGTTGGTTCATTGGCCCGCTCCAGGTCTCCAACCTTATTGGCCCAACTGCTCAACTTCTGTGAGGGTCCACCTTCTGTGAGCTCGGATCCTTATCCCAATGATTACTTCGGCCCCTACTGGGACTGCTTGGCCGAGGGTGCCTTCCATATTGCGCACGGCGGAGACTCCAAAGCCTCCTCGATTCTTGGTTCTTGCCGTCGGCAACCTTCGGGCCTTTCTTCTTCTCGCGTACCCTTTCGTCCGAGTCCGCCATCTGTTTTGCCTTCTAACATGCTTTTACCGGGTATTTCCAACTCTGCTAATTTCATTTTATGTTGCATATAGGTTAATGGCTCCGAAATCTCTGCCCTCCAAGCAAAGGACCGAGGCTGAGGAATCGGACTCTTCTAGTCCTCCCGAGGCTCTGTGTCGTAGATTTCCCTGGGTGTCCCATGAGGTCTTGAAGACCCGGTCATCGATGTCGGATACCGACATTGCACGTTTGGATCTACCCGCCATGGAGGGGTGCGTTATACGCCGCCCGGAGGCCGACGAGCCTATTTGTGCGGAACGGGAAGTAGGCAATCCCAATTTCTTTTTCTTTTACCGGGATTACCTTACTCGGGTCGGTGTTTGCTTCCTTTCACCCATTTCCGATACTGACCCCGCGCACCCGAGACTTGCCCCGTCTCAACTTCATCCGAACGGGTGGCTTATCTTGTTGCGTTCGAGCAACCGTGTCGCTCCTTCCCGGATCCGATTCCTTGCTCAACCAATCTCTTCTTCTATTACTTCGGCCCCTTTACCCCCGGCTCTCCCAAAGAAAGCGACAAGCTAAAAGGGTTGGTATCTCTCGTGTCAATCCAGATCGGAAGCTCATGAAGCCCTTCTCCGATTCGTTTAAGCGGTTCAAAAATGCGTTCTTCAAGGTTGTCGCCGTGCCGGTAAACAAACCTGGTTTTTGAAGGGGTTGAGGCCGCCGACGTAGAGTGGCGTTTCCCCCTATATTGGATGGAGAGTCATCATAAAGCTGCTCCCTCATCCTTCCAAATTTTGAAAGATGACCTCCTGCCGGAGACAGCCCCTTATGTGCCTAGGTTGGACGCCTACGTGGAGGAGTATGGCGTCAAGAGTGCAGCCTTTTTCATTTTCGGGGAGGGATCTAGGCCAATCCCCTCTACTTGTAGGAGTCCCTCCTTTGCAATGTTGTTTGTCTTTTTGTAAAATTTGGTATCTTGTTGTAGTAATTTGTGTTTATTCCTGACTTCCTTTACTTGTCCTTTTCAGCTCAAGACATGAGGGCTCTTCCAGGTTACTTGACGAAAGTGAATCCGGCCGCGGCATCACCGAATCGTCGGGCTCGGAAACGGGCCGTCCCCGTCGAAAGTGCTGCGCCTGAGGCTACTGCCTCTGTTGCCACAAAGAAGACTAAGGTCTCGGGCGGCGAAGGGTCGGCTCCATCCATCTCCTCCGGCCTTCTCGGGAAGTTGTTTCCCAAGCTCCGAAGGGGAAACAGTCATTGTCTCGGGGGCGAACCCGTGTCTCGCGGTTATGTCGCGACTACTCCTTCGGCTTCGGTTCTCCCGGCACCTCCGCCACCTCCGCCTCCTCCACCGCCTTCTACCGGGTCATCGCGTCCTTCTTCTGTGCTTCCTCGCGGCTTCATATGGGATAAGGGGGTGACCAATGAACTGGACGTCGCATTCCTTCCTCCCCGGGAATTTATGGAGAGCCGGCCCCTGTCTCCGCCTAACGTTGATGAGGTGTATGCAGCGCAACGGTATTTATGTAAATCTGTTGGGCTGCTTCAAGCCTATATTCTCGTGAGGGAGAAGTATTCTTTGGCGGATGCAGAGAATAAACGCCTGAGAGCGTCTCGGAAGAGGTGGCGCCAAAGCAAAAGGCTCGAGGAGGCCGTGTCAACAAAAAAGGCCTTGGCCGAGTCTGAGGCCAGGGTGCATATTTTGGAAGAGGAGCGGGATGCCGCCCGGACCGAGCGGGATGCTTCTAAGGCCGCGGTCGTGAAGATGGATAAAGAACTTCTACAGGCGCGGGAGGGGGCGGAGAAGTCGGCCTCCGAGTGTTCCCGGGCCCAGAAAGCGCTGGGCGATAGTCTTGAAGCGGTGAAAGTCCTTCAGAAGCAACGTGATATGCTGTCCTCTAAGCTTAAAACAACTGAGGAGGCCCTCACCGTGGCACAGCAGGCGTGCTTGGAGTCCGATGAGCTCTTAAAGTAGACTGCCAAAGATTGCTTTGACAATGCTCTGGAGCAGATCCAGTTCTTGAATCCGACGGCTAAGCTTAACCTGGACGGCTATGATTTTCGCGCCTTCGTCGAGGACGGAGTCTTAGTTCCGTATCAATCTCCTACCGCCAATGCGTCCCGATCTGAAGAAGAGGGAGGAGAGTCGGATGCGGAGAGCGAGGCAACAAAGGGATCTCATGAGGCCGGCTGTCTAGTTAATTTTTACTTCATTCTTCAAACTGGGCGTCTCGTGCCCCTTTATTTTGAACATTTCCGGCCTTTGTGCCGTTTCGTACAAATTTTTATGACTATGGATGAATTATTTATTCACCCTTCTACCATTTTGTAAATTCTATAATTGAAATTTATTGACTGTAGTAGATATGAGTCGTTTACTCGACTAACACTGAGGTGTGGGAGGTTGGGGCAAGGTCGTATGTTTTAACCTCTGGAGGTGTTAACTTAACTGCACTACCTCGTTCCGGCTTGACTAGTCGGAAAAGTTGATAGAAACCGAATTAAGGGCGAGGCCGTCACATGTCAACCGAGGTGTCTATTACCTCTAATCTAACATTTTGACTTGATCAGGGTCGGAATGACAACCTGCTTTCTTAAATCGGGCGAGCGTTGACGCGTCAATTTCGCGAAGGCCACGTATGGCATTTTCGCCGAGCTCTTACCAATGCACGTCGGAGTACAACAACCGGTGTCATACATCTAGATGTTTTTATGTTAATGACCGGGTGTAAGTACCTCGGTGTGAGGTTTTGGACCGGGCTTAATGGCCTCGGTTTCACGCTTAAGCAAGTAATTGTGCACATTGATGAATTTCCTTGATGGAATCCTTCATTAAATAAAACAACTCTAAAGAGCTTACAAATGGTCATGAATTATTCGATGAAAAATAAAGAACAATTGGAGAAACATAAGGAAAAGTAAGAAATAACCGAACAAGTAGCCTCGTGTCTACGGGGCCGAGCCTAGACCTAGCTGTAATAGATCTTTAGCTTGTCGGCATTCCATGTTCTCTTAACCGGCTTCCTTGCCGGGGTTTCGAGAACATATGCCCCAAAGATCGAGTTTTTCTTTAACCCGATAGGGCCTTCCCAATTTGCCGCTAGTTTTCCATCTCGGGCATTCTTGTTTCCGATGTCGGCCCGCCGAAGTACAAGGTTACCTCGGTTAAAGGATCGTGGTCGAACCTTCCGATTATACTTTGCCGCGAGGAGCTGCTTGGCGGCAAGTTCCCGGCAATGCGCTGTGATTCGGATCTCATCAATTAGGTCCAGGTCTGTCTTTAGGGCGTCGTCATTTGACGCCTGTCCATCCTGTCCGGCTCTGATCTTTCTCCATGATGGCTGCCCGATTTCGACCGGGATCATTGCTTCACATCCGTAGGTCAGCCGGAATGGGGTTTCCTGGGTCGAGGACTGCACACTCGTCCTGTAGCCCCATAGAACGCTGTGGAGCTGTTCGGTCCAACCGGGTGTCGGCCTTTAACATGTCGTTTCTTTAATCCGTCCAGAATGATTTTATTAGCTGACTCGGCCTGGCCGTTAGATTGCGGGTGTTCGACGGAGGAGAAGTGTTGCTGGATGTCCAAGTTGGACATTAAGGCCTGGAATCTATGGTCCGTGAACTGGGTCCCATTATCAGTGACGACTTCAGCAGGTATCCCGAATCGAGCAAAGATGTTATGACGAACGAATCTCATAATTCGAGACGAGGTGATCGTAGTCAATGCCTCCGCTTCAATCCACTTGGTGAAATAGTCTACGGCGACGATGAGCCATTTGAGCTGTCCAGGTGCCGGCTTGAATGGTCCGAGGATGTCCATTCCCCATTTATAGAAGGGCCAGGGGGCCGGCATACCTTTTAACTCCATGGGTGGTGGCCATAGGATCCCGGCGTGTTTCTGGCAACTGTCGCACCTCTTGGCGGCTTCCATGGCGTCGTGCTTCATGGTGGGCCAATAATATCCAGCGCGTAATGCCTTCCTTGCCAAAGCCTTGCCCCCCATGTGTTGGCCGTTGCATCCCTCATGTATCTTGGTCAACACGTACCTTGCTTCGGACTCACCCAGGCATCGCATCATCGGGCAGTGCACTCCTTTTCTGTATAGCTGATCATCGACCATGGTGTAGATGGCGGCTTCTCTGATCAGCTTTGCTTTGCGGCGGTGGAATCTGTTGGGATGATCCCCTTTCGAGGTAATCTTCGATTGGCTTTCTCCACCGTGGCGGACGAGATAGTCATGATGCACGTGGGCTCGGCCGATTCTGTTGGATCACAGTTCTATGACTCCCCGGACCTTTGGTACTTGCTAGCTTGGAGAGGATATCGGCCCTGGTATTCTCTTCTCTCGGGATATGAGCAACAATTACTTCTTCGAACTCGGTCATTACTTCTTTTGCTCTGTTCAAGTACTTAGCCAACAGGGGGCCTTTTGCTTGATAGCTGTCATCGATCTGTGAGGCGACAAGTTGTGAGTCGGTGAACACCTTAACCCGCCGCGCTCCATTCTCTTTTGCTTGAAACAATCCGGCTAGAGGCCTCGTACTCGGCCTGTTATTGGAGGTCGGGAATTCCAACCGGAGGGAATGCTCGCAGCGACCCCTCGGGCTCGCAACGATGACCCCTGCTCCACTGCCTTTTGGATTGGAAGATCCATCTACAAATACCTTCCAAAATTCCTCTCTAGTCGTAATCGGAGTCAACTCTCTGATGAAATCGGCCAATGCTTGTGATTTGATCGCATGTCGGGCTTCAAAAGTGATGTCAAATTTGGATAGCTCAATCGCTTAGCTTGTCATTCGCCCCGCCAGTCGGGTTTGTGCAAAATCTACCGGATTGGTGGGTGGTTCCGACTACTATCCGGTGTCCCTAAAGTATGGCCAAGCCATCTCGCGATCGTCGATAATGGAACGCCATCTTTTCCAGCTTTCCGATATCTCGAGTTCGGTGTTTTGTAACGCTTTGCTCACAAAGTAGATGGGTGTCTGTCCGGCCTCGGTTTCTTACCAAGGCGGCACTTACCGCCTCGTCTCCCACGATGTACAAGAACAAGGTCTCCCCTTGTTCCGGCTTCGTTAGTATCGGAGGGGTTGCCAAACATCGCTTAATTTCTTCAAAGGCTGCTTCACAATCCGAATTCCATCCTCCATGAGTTTCTTTCTTCAATAATTTAAAGAAAGGTAACGCCTTCTCGGCCGATCTGGGTAAGAATCTTGTCAGGGCAGCCAATCGACCTGTTAATTGCTGAACTTCCTTCTTAGAGTTCGGGACTTGCATGTCTAGCACGGCCTTGCATTTGTCCGGGTTAGCCTCAATCCCTCGATTGGTCAGCATAAAACCTAGGAATTTCCCGGCGGGAACTCCGAAAGCACATTTGGCCAGGTTCAACCTGATTCGATGTCGTCTTAATTTTTCAAACGCTGTTTTAGGTCCCGAATATGCTCCTCTAGTTGTTTTGACTTCACGATCATGTCGTCTATATAGACCTCCACATTTTGCCCGATTTGGTCCTCAAAGACGCGGTTCATCATTCGCTGGTACGTAGCTCCGGCATTCTTCAATCCAAATGGCATGACGTTGTAGCAATAGTTAGCCTTGTCGGTCATGAAGGCGGTCTTCTCTTGGTCCTCTGGGTGCATGGCAATCTGATTGTAGCCGGAGTAAGCGTCCATGAAGGAAAGCAACTGGTACCCGGCCGAGTTATCAACGAGTTGATCAATGTTAGGCATAGGGTAGGAGTCCTTTGGACACGCTTTATTCAGATTGGTGTAGTCAGTACACATCCTCCATTTGCCGGTTGGTTTTAACACCATGACCACATTCGAGAGCCAAGTTGTATATTGTACTTCTCTTATGAATCCAACGGCAAGGAGCTCCTCAATGTGACTTTCAAGGGCTTTCTGCCTGTCGTCTGAGATATTCCTCTTTTTCTGGGCCACTGGCTTCGACCCTGGCGATATGGCGAGTTTGTGGCAGCAAAAGTATGGGTCGATCTCGGGTATTTCGGCTGACGTCCAGGCGAAGACGTCCTGATTTTGTCTTAAAAACTTGATCAGTCGCGCTTTTAAGTCTGCGCTCATATCTCTGCCGACTTTAGTTGTCTTGGAGGGATCCGTCCCCAGGGTCAATTCCTCCAGCTCCCCTTCCGGCTCTGGGCATGGATTTTCTAGTTCACGGAGATCCAGCTCTACCATATTAACCGACCGTCGGGGCCGCCCATCATTTCTGACTTCGGCCATAACTTCGTTGGTTCAGAGCCGCGGCGGGGATGACGGTCCTTCCTCCTCGACTCGGAGAGTCTCGAAGTAACATTGCCGTGACACTTTCTGGTCCCCGGACACTTCGACCACTTGATTTTTGTCGTTGATCATTTTCAGTTTCTGGTGCTTAGTGGATGCTAGCATGTCCCAATTGTGTATAGCGGGTCGGCCCAATATAATATTTTAGGGAGAGCGGAAGTCGGCCACTACGAACCTTACACGTTCTGACTTGAAAGCTTCCTTGGTTCCTAGCGTCAATCTGAGGTCTATATATCCTTTTGGGAAGGAACGCTCTCCATTGAACCCGATAAGGGTGGATTTGCACGGCTTTAGGTCTTCAACATCGAGGTGCATCCTCTGGTATGCGTCCCAGCTTATGATGTCGGCCGAACTCCCTGCATCCACGAAGATCCGTTTGACTCGGCAATTTACTACGATTCCGGTGATAACCAGTCCGTCCTGGTGGCCGGGAATAACATCCTTGAGCTCCTCGTCTGTGAAGACTAATGGGGGTGGTTTCGGTTTCGATGAGCCGCCTTTGAACTTTGGTATATCTTTTATTGTCAGCACCTCCCGCAGTATTTCTTGCGCGGCTTATCGTATCTCTACCTCCTCCGAAACCGCCACTGATGCCATTGCATTGGAGATCAGTCTCTGGGAAACCGTCGACAGGGCCGATTTTCCGTTTCTTCTCTGGTTCCCGAGTGTCCGTAGCCGGACTCCTGCTTCGGCGGCCACTATTCCGCCTGCTTGTTTTCCCTTGAGTTTTGATGACGTATTGGCGAAGTTTCCCTTCTCTCACAAACTTTTCAATAGCATCCCTGAGTTCATAACACTCGTCGGTTGTATGACCGGAGCAGTCGTGGAAAGTGCAAAATTTTCCCCGATCTGTAGTGGACCGATTTCTGATAGGCCTCGGCTTGGCAACCCTTTTCATCTCGATCTGAGCTACCTCCTTCCATAACTGCGAACGCGGAACATTTAGGGGGTGTAGTTGCCGTACTTCGCCTTATTATCCGTCCTCTCTTGTCGGGGTCGGCTCTCTCTGCCGCATCTACGAGGTTCCAGCTTCTGCTTGTCCGTCGGTTCCCTTCTTTCGGGTGATGAATTCCTCGCCTTCTCGGGTTCGTCTCGCATTGGCAATTTCCATCTGCTCGACATATAGGTACTTCTTTGCTTCGGTGTAGAATTTAGTCAATGAATAGACCCGATTCTTGCACAGATGTCTGGCCAGGCGTGTCGTTGGGTCCAGACCGTTGACGAGACAATGTACGTGGACCTCTTCAGATAATGAGCGTACCTACATTGCCGTGTCTCTGAACCGATCCAGGTACTTCTGCAGCGTTTCACCTTTCTTTTGTTTTACCTTACTCAAAGTGAACTGAGATTTTGGTTGTTTCTTGCTAGTGGCAAAGTGCAATTCAAATTTGCGCCCGAGGTCTTCAAAGTTTCGAATGGAATTATTAGGTAATGAACTCAACCATTTGTGGGCCGGTCCAGTTAACGATGCCGAGAAGAGCCGTAAGATGACCGGACCTCTATTGACCTCGACCCACATCGCTTTTCGAATATCTCCGGTGGTGACGTGGATCCCGGGTCCCATCGTACTTGGGAAGATCGGCTAGGTCAAAATTCTTCGGGTAGGGGCCGTGGCCGTTGCTCGGGAGAATGGGGTCCCACCGAGCCTACCAAGTACTTCATCTTATATTGCCGCGGTGACCCCGTGTCCGAGGCGCCGTGATTGCCTCTCGAAGCTCATCCGAGTCCTGATCCACATCGATGTCTCGGTCTTCATAACTATCACGGCTTCAGTCTTTATAACCGTCTTGGCCATCTTCTCGGCCTCAGTCCTCAGCATCCCGGATCCGCAATTGCCTCTCCTTCTTCTGTGTGGGTGTCGGCTGGCGTTCTCGCTCCTTTCTCGCTTCCCCTTTTTCCTGTCGCGGCCCGTCGATTTGACTGGGGTGCTATGCGGACTACTACATCCCGTGCGTACAACCTCCTTTCCCTTCCGAGAACTTCTCTGAGTTCCGCGTTGGAACATGTTTTCGAGCTTTTCCTCGATCATTAACTCCAAAGCATGAAAATCCTCTTGTCGTTGGAGGTGATCTCGTTTTTCCTTGTTTTCGAACCTCTGAAGCATCGACTCTTGGGTTCTCCTTAAAATGTGGACGTCGGTGTCTAGTACCTGAGCGTCTGGAGCCGGGGCTTTCGGGGCTTGGACTCTTCTCGGCTCCTCTTGCGAAGGTTCTTCGGTTGAAGGAGATGTGCTCGCCGTGTCAGTAACGTAACCCTCCGGAGTCTTTTCTCGTGGAGGTTGATCATGAGTCTGCGGTTGACTCGTCCGGCCCGAGGTTGATTTGGTGGTAAATTGC
This sequence comes from Acacia acuminata, assembly GCA_019022655.1. Taxonomy (NCBI): domain Eukaryota; kingdom Viridiplantae; phylum Streptophyta; class Magnoliopsida; order Fabales; family Fabaceae; genus Acacia; species Acacia acuminata. The sequence goes on along the minus strand of JAFJYI010000022.1, from coordinate 5,683,303 downwards.
TTTCATCATGCGGCCGGTCTAATCTGCCGGCTTTGCTTTGCGTGGCTTCCGGTGTTTGCCATTAGTGGTCACGGAATAGAAATTTAAGGATCCCCACGGTCGGCGCCAATGTTCTGGTATAGAACACAGATGTCCAGCTAAGGGCTGGTATTTCGATCTTGGATAGCTAGGCCCTGCCTGAATATCTATGGAGGAAATAATCAGGAGAGCGTAGGATCACTGTACACGACAAAAGGGGTGGGGTGTGTGCACAGTGAGACTGTATGTAAATAGTCTAGGTTAGAATGTGTGCACCTTGTTACCTGTCCTCTGTATTTATAGAGGTGTCTGGTGCGATATCCGGGGCGCGCCATTAATGGGGCGAATATCCGGGTGCGCCATTAATGGGGCGTGCCATTAATGGGGCAAGTATCTCGGAAGGCCGTTACGATATGGGTAGATCTTGCCTAGCCGAGATTTCCGGATCTCCCCCTATGATTAGCGGATCATGCCTCCTGGCTCCGTTTGGGCCGCGCCATGGACTTGGGCTTTTGGGCGAGCGAGAAGATTTAGGCTATGTTTGGTTAGGGGGGAGGGGAGGGGAGGGGAAAAGAAAATGGAGAGAGAAAAAAGTTATTTGTGGTGGGGCCCACAAAAGTTTTCTCCCCTTTTAATATTTTCCCTCCATTTTCCTCTCCCTTCCCTCCCCTCCCCCTCCCCTCCCCTCCCCTCCCCCCAACCAAACATACCCTTAAACTAATCTTATCCATGCTCTGTATATATGAGAGAGTCAAATTTGCAATAAAAGATCTATTGTCAAAGTAGATAAATTAATTAGGAGGAAAAAAATAGCGTTCCATAGTTAGAAATTGATTCTCATAGACATAGAAGAATAGAATAAGAGTAATACCTTTTTAGGAATTGTAATGGATGTCATCATTAATACCCTCAAAATAGATTAGAAAGATCATGCCTCGCCATCTGCATGAAGCAACGTAACTCGTCTTATGCATACTCCAGAATTCCATCCTCCATATGAACCATGGAGACAACTGCAGAGCTTTTTCTCGCACATCCCAATAACTTATAACTGCTTCTGAATTGCCAAATTGTTGTAGAGCTCGCACACATCTTTTCTTATATGCATGATCAGTGGCGAAGCTAGGATTTTTTATTTGTGTTTGCACAATTAGTGTGGGGATTCAGGGCCCCCAAATTTTTTTTTTAAGAAAAGTTTTAAATGCATTAAAAAACAAAAGAATATAAATAAGAAAATAAAATAAAACTTCAACTTAATATAGAAAAATAATAATCAAGAGTCAATTAAACTATTACAACATAATGATTAAAGAGCTCCATTGAAGTAAGTCATATTGTTGCCTAAAAATTGAAATGAAAAACCTCAAAAGTCATAACATAATAAACAGTTTGATTTTAAGTTTCAACTAGACAAAATAAGTAAAATGAAGAACTTATACCTGGCTCCATTGGCAAAGTTAGAAGTTCACTGATAGAACTAACTGGAATGATTTTAAATTAGGAATCAAACTGAGAACTAAAATCTATTAAGAATCAACTTGACAATTGATCCAAGGTTGAAGAAGACTAAAATAAGGTTTCAACCCATACTATCCCCAACAGTGTCTTCTTCCGTGATATAATTGTTTACTAGAAAATCAAATCCATTGCCTACCAGTGGGCCTTTTACAGATCATTATTCAGTTAAAAATAAGGGACTTAAAAAGCATAAGGATAAAACTTTCAGTCATGCACGAGCAACAATGATTAGATCATTATTAATTCAAGCAGGAGGAAATGGCATCATCCCCTATTGAGCCTAGCATTTTACCCCCCAAACAATAAATAGCATAGATAAGCCAAAACAAATATAATTTGGTGAGACAAGGATGTGATCAAGTAAAATGGCACCTTTGTTTTTGAAACCAACTTTGTTCAGGATGCTCTTATAATAATGTGTAAAAGGAGCGATGCCACTTCATTTTTCGATCTGCATAATTAGCCATAGAACTAGACCAAGTTACATCCCTGGCAAAAACATAACTTCAGCTGGGAAAAAAGAAGAGGGTCAGAGAGCGAGAGAGAGAACTTGAAGAAATGATTCAACAGAATGCTAATCCTTTGGTTCAGCCCAGGTTCTAACCGGCGACCCTCTCGTGTGTGAGGCTAGCCTGACAACCAACCTCACCATCAAAACAAGTTGTTACGAGATTCCTTCACAAAATATATATATTCTTAAAATTTTGTGTTTGCACATGTGGCTCCACCACCGCATGATTTATCTTAACATCAAAGTAAAAGAACCCTCTTCCTCTAAAGTGCAACATCACTTGATTTTCAACCATCCCCATCTGGTTTAAACCATGTTCATGCCAAAAGAAAATCAATATAAACAAGATGCCATAAACTCTTTTGGTAGAGTCTCATCCGGAGAACATGTTATTTTTTTTTTTTTTTTTTGTTATATATTAAAATATTTTTGAGAACCTATTATATTTATTTTAGTAGAGTCTCGTGCTGAAAACATGTTATATTAAAATATATTTTTTTGAGAACATGTTATAAATAAAAGGGAAATATGATAAGAGAAAGAGAGAATATTCTTATTTACTATTCAAGGCTTGTCTAGTATATGATACATGCATTCTATTTATAGAATATTAGAGATAATATTAGATGATCAATAGAATCTACATCTATCATCAACAAATTTAATGAGAATAAATATAACTATAATATACTAAAGATAATATTTTTTTTGCTCAGATACTAAAGATAATATTAGATAACAGAGATATATAGACATCCACACAAATATTATATTCATAACATTTTTGTGTTTATATGAGGTATAGGCAAAAACCTTATTGAATAAGGGTAAAAGTGTAAAAAAAAAAAAAAAAATACACCATAAATTTTTACCCAAAATACGTCAAACACCATATGTCCATATGTTTTTCTGGTGTGTAAAACTACTGATAAACATTGAAAATGAAGGGAGGGGGGGGATTGCAAAACTGTTAAAAATGCATCTCTCAATCATGGAGGGAATATGTCACTGTTCTATTGTGTTGTTATGTTAGTCATCGTGTTTGCTTTTAACTTTTTGAATGTGTATTGTTCTTGGTTATGGTTTCTTCATTTCAATAAAGATGGTGGTTTCAAGCAGATTTGTGTTCTAAGGCATGGCATTGTCTTCGGACTGAAAGTTTAGACTCTTATATGCTTGTTTAGGATCATTTTTGGACACCCCAAAAGTGTTTATTTATGCAAATTGAGATAAATCTCATCTCACATACTTACCTTATACTATAAATCACGATTGAAAAACTATTTTCGAAGGTTTCAATCACTATTCCAAACAAGTATGTATCACATATTCTATTCTGCCTTGTTTATAAACCAGTTTCTGGTTGGTGCCATTAGCTAACTTATGGAGTCCTGGCGTCAAGACACATTTGTTCTCATGGAGTTGATGTCAACTTGTCCATCATAGAGCTGTGAATGAGTTAGACCCGTTCCTGTGAATAAGTATTCTTTAGCCCATGCCTGACAATGAATTATTATCCATATTGAAGCAATCTTGTTATTTATTTATGTATATATTTAATTCAGACTTCATGTATGTTGTTTTTTTAAGGGAAAATTCCAAATAAATACCATTTGAATTTGCAAAACCCCCAGAAGTCTGTCGAATTTATAAAAAGACTGAGAGGTACAAAGGACCTATGAGGGATATGTAAATTCGGGTCAAATTACCCTTCTACCCTTTAGTGTTAAATAAATAAATAAAATAAAACAAAGTACCCCCACCCCACCCCCACCGCCGGCCACCACCGCCACGGCCACCATCACCACCGCTGGCCGGTGGCGGCGGTGGCGGTGGCCGGCGGTGGGGGTGGCGGTATTTTGTTTTATTTTTTTATTTATTTAACACTAAAGGGTAAAAAGGTAATTTGACCCGAATTTGCATATCCTCCATAGGTCATTTGTACCTCTCACTCTTTTTACAAATTCGACAGACTTCGGGGTTTTGCACATTCAAATGGTATTTATTTGGAATTTTCCCTTTTTTTAATCTATAATTGATTCTTTTATATAAAAATGAATATCTAAAAAAAAAATACAAATATACAAAACACGCACCCAAAACAAGTTATAAGTCATTAGCTTCTACAAATTTTTTATAAATATTGATATTGATGATTGATTACATTCTTAGACTATCACCTTCATTGGGCATTTATCAAAATAAAAATCAGTCTTAAGCTAAAATTATAAAGTACAGTCAATAATTATTGGATGGATCGGTGAATTTACAATTGCATATACACATTTTAACAATAGAAAAATAAAATGGGTTCATATATCAGACGAGGTACATATATGTAATTTAACAAGTAACAAGCTCAATAACAATATTCATATTTATTCATAAATGAGGATACACATCTTAACAACTAATAATAGCAAAATAACAAGTGTCCGTATATAAATTTATAAATCTAGTTTACATTATTATAGCTTATACGAAATTTTACAAGTATTCCATAGGTGAATTTTCAAAATACATATACACATTTTAATAATTAATAATAACAAATTAATAAGTGTAATGGGTGAACTTGACCAAGTTTTCGACAATCAGTAAACCAATTATAGATTTCAAGGCATTAAAGGGAGAAATGTATTAAAATTATCATTTACAGTTATTTTTTTAAGAAAAAAAAATAAAGTCCAACATATAAGCAATAAAGAGTTTATTAATAATTTATTGCCCAACTGGACTAGCCAAACCCCCCAATGACTAAAAAATTGAAAAATAAAACTCCCTCTTCACCAGGACCTACTACACCTACATCCCCAGGTTGATGATATTCCATTTCCAAGGGAAGCATTCATATACTATTAGAATTATGATGTAACCTAATACAGAACTTAGGGGCATTGTGAGCTTCTGCAACTAGGGACTATTTACATGCGACCAAGTTCCTAAAAGGCAACTTTATTCTTAATCCCCTCCATCTGCTTCTTTCCAGCTCAGGATGCAAACCCAGAATGTGTTCTGGCATGAAATCGTGCCTCGTTAGTATGCCGACAACCGGGAACCCCTGCAGTTAGTAAGCATGGAACTAATATGAGTCAAACACAGAGATCGTTAACGGTAATGATGAGCCACAAGTAACATGATGCACAATATGAAACAAGCCATAATTAACCAAGTTATATGTTCATGCTGATCTTAATTTAATATGAAGAAAAATATGGTGATGAACAAAACCCAATGGCTTTAAATTGTGACACCAATTCCCAAAGTTGAATCTTCTACGTTCGTGTATTCATGCTTTAAAAAGTAATTGTATAACAACAACATCCCATCTTAAGAATGTAACTAGGAAATAACTGAGTGGGTTCAATTTTGCCCAAGTACTTCATATGGGTTTGTTGGGTTTCAACGCCCAACCAGACTCCTTTCCCACACCAGGAGGAAGAACAGTTAGAAATGATATGCTAAGATAACATGTAGTTAATATGCATGACAAAATCGGAGAAGCTTTTGATCAAACTAATGAAAATTTACTAATATATGGTAAAAATATTTTCTCTAACATGTTTACTAACCTATCATGTAAGCATAGGAAACAGAAGCTGCTTATTCATCACATAATATATATAGAAGCGCACAAGATTAACATAAAGAAACATTCTATGAAAGGGGAAAAATGTGCAGACAGCAGATAATTCCTCCTAAACATATTTGTGGTAGTAAGACAAGACAAAGTGACTTACATTAAAGACCCTGGGTATCACCAGCAGATGCCTTAAACCGACATTCCGAAAAATGGTAAGGGCCTTTCCCAGAGACATTGTCTCAAGGACAGTATAAGGTGAAGCATTACTAAATGGATGGATATCTATGAACATGTCCAACTCTTCCTCAGTGAACTGTAGATCCTCTATCTTGTCACTATTGCCAGAACCCTTCTTGGCAAATTCATCAGCAGAAAACTTCTTGAAGGCGTCATCTCCTATTGCCATTGGTGCGGGCAAGAAATCTTTCTTCTTTAACAATGTGAGAAGATGGTCGCGAAGGATTATACCATATAAAACTGGAGCTTCAGAACATGGAGGCTCATCAACCACAGGGAACCCATTGTGACTTGAAGTTCTGAGAATAAACACAATGTTGCGAACCTTCTCAATGCCATTAAAGACATGTAGCGGGCCCGTGACTACATCGCCTACTGTTAGCTGCCTCATGTATGGCTCAACATGATTTTTTAAATAAGGAAACCCTTTTGCTTTCATGATAATGTCATATATATTTGGATTGAAAGCATCAGCTATCATTTTAGACGTAAGAAGAGACACCATCACCAAGGGTAGCAATGACAAATTATTTGTTAGTTCTAGTAAGATTACACAAAGGGAAACTGTCATTCTCATAGATCCTCCTAGAAAGGAAGCAGCACCCAATACAGCATAAAGGCCATGGTTAAGAGTGAAATATTTGCCAACCATCATACCAACCACACGCCCGTAAGATGCACCAATCACAATATTTGGCACAAAAAGACCAGCTGGAGCAACAAGACCATAGCTAAAGATGCTTAGAAAAAAGCATGAGATGAAAAAGGTAAACATGGATGAATATGCAAACTCCTCCTCTGTGTTTGTGCTAAATAGATTTTTGATAGCATCACCACATGTGTTAAAAAAAAGGCTGGCAAGATCGTTGTAATGACCAGGAGGACATTGGAATTTCTTGTAGTTACCAGAACGGTCTATTGTAGGACATTCCTCAGCTGCATGAACTGGACAAGGTCGACAAGATGCAAGCCATGGCAATCCAAAAATAAGACAAGAAGTAATTATAGACATTAAGCAAGCAAGCAAAATTTTGTATTGAATGCATTTCCTGCAAGAGAAAATGACGAGAAGAATGAGCTTAGCAAAACACTTTGTACAAAGTTAGCACAAAATACAATGATCTTACTCATGGATCATGTTGTAGACACGGAGAACATTGGTCAACAGAGCATTGTATAAGCTTCCAAGTACGCCTCCTACAACCCCAATAATCATTGCAGGAAGCACATTCGCCAGGTGATAGTCAATACTTGTTGGATTAACATCAAACATTATCAGCCCACCTTTACCAAATGGCCCGCATTTACCGCTTAAACAAAAGTCTATCAATGAACGAAGCACAATTGCAACTACAGCTGTTGTGAAGAAAGTTCTCCACAGAAGGGCACTTCTCCACCTGTAGAACAGAACTGAAACATATAATATATTTGGAAAGCCAAAAGGAACAAAATCTAGTATTGGAATTTAAGGGTAAAAAGACACACTTTTAACCATAATCCAAAAGAATTCATGCAAACTGACAAAATTGGAAAAAACAACCCATACTTTGTGCGGAGTCTAAAATGAGTTAGAGTTACACCATTCATGGGTTGCGAACAATATGATTCTTATTATATTATGCGTAGAGATATATAGATTATGGAAACCATTCACGAGAAAAGCTATACAAGAGAAAACCGGAAGTGGGGGTGAGAGAATCTGCCATCATAATAGCTGTCTCAAAATTTAGATCAGACTATTGTATATACACATGTATAAAGAAGTTGCCCTGTCGTGTTTAGTCAAAGGTCCTTAGTACATATTTTACAGCATGGTTTGAGTTTATAGGAATAAAAGAAAATATCAAATCAGTAGGACGCACCAAGATGCCATTTCTTCAAAAGCAAACAACACCCCACCAACTGGGGCACGGAAGGCTGCAGCCATTCCAGCAGCTGCTCCACATGTTATTAGATCCCTTCGATCTCGGTCGTTCTTAAAAAAATGTAACCATTTACATGTTAGTCCATATTGCTTTGAACCACCCTGACCCAACAATGATCCCACACATGCACCAATATGAACCATAGGCCCAGCCTTTCCAACAAGAAGGGATGATGAAACTGCTGTAATGCTTCCAATAACCTGTAGAAAGAATGAACATGAATCAAATCCATTCTTCAAGGAAAATATGAAAAATTTGAAATTTCATCTTCCACTTCAAAGTAGCAAGATACCGAAAAACAAAAAACAAAAAAAGGCATCCAATGAATCAAAACTAACTCATTCAATAGCATCAAAAACTAAGGGTGTGGAAGAATGCTGAACCATAGAATTTTATTAAGCTCCCATCTCATAAGTTCAATCTACGTAGAGTAAAAGTATAAGTAGATCTCCAATACTGAACAGGTTGCATACCTTAACGATCAGAGTTCTAAGCGTAAATACTCCAGGGGCATCTACCCCATTTAAGTAGGCTTTTACTTCTGGTATACCAGAACCTGCAGCAGCAGGTGCTATAAAAGCCGTGAATATAGTGGAAAAAAGAGTGAGAACCAAATTCGAAGAACAAAATACTACAAAGGCCAAGAGAAACCTGAAAAAAAAAAAAAAAAAAAAAAAAAAAAAAAAAAAAAAAAAAAAAAAAAAAAAAAAAAAGCTCAAATTCGTCAGTAGCTTTACTTGAAAAGAGTAGAGATATAACAAACTATATTTGTTTCTACTAATGAAAAAACACTAAAAGTAATCATGTCCTATCTCAAATGTTGTAGTATATAATTCAATTCAATTCATTCAATCAATGGAAGTAGTCAAATTGTATATTTCTACGTAACACGAAACAAAATCATAGACACTACCTCCTCTGCAACATCAAGTCAGATGTGATCACGAACTTGATGCCAGCTAAAGTCTCAACTGCAAGGTTATGGAAAAATCCAACCACGCCAACAATCGCACCAATCAACAAGCACAAAACCCACTTCATGGATACGTACTGGAGTATCTGAATCTTCCTTCGGCTCCTCCAATCCTGCTTGAAGAACTCGTTCTCGATAATCCTGCATACCCCAGAACAAAAGGCGAAGAATTGAACACAAATTCATTCCCAACAGGCGAAATCCCTTTCAAAAAATAAAAATTTTCTCCAAAATTTCAAAGAACAGATGGGAAAAAAAACAGAAAACAAGAAAAAAACACAGACTCGTAGTCCAGGCTCTCAATAGGACAGACATTGGCTCCAACAATAGCAACCTGCGAAGTGGAATTGATTCTGGACCTTCCGGAATGAAGCAAGGGTTGGTGGAGGGACTCGCAGTCCCCATTCGAGTAATCGGTAGACATTGTAGGAACCTAATGGAGTACGTCAAGCTGCATATGAGTATGCATAGATATATATATATATAATATATAGAGAGGGGGAGGGAGAATAGGTGTGAAAGCGGTCGTTGAGTTGTGGAGAGTTGAAAAGAGGTTGAGGGAGTAAACGAGAAGAACCAAGCTGGGCTCAGAGCAAGGAGGCGACCAGAGGGTAGAGACGATTCGCTCCAACACTAAACGACGACGTCTGAAGCTTCCGGTGTGCAATTTTGGACGAACCTTTTTGCAGATATCAATCAGTTCCTGACTTTCCTATTAAGCTTCCAAAAAAAAAAAACTATAATAATATTCTCATAAAACATACACGTGGTACATATGATTGGGAAACCCCCGGGGGATTTCTTAATATAGATTTTCTTGAGCCAATTTCTTTAAAAGTTATAAATTCAAATTTTGTTATAGGATCAATCTGATTAATATAATGAATTATCCATAAAAATAATTCCGGTTAATCTTAACTCCCCTCTTCAAGTGATATAGGCATAATCATTGTTATCAAACTAATTTAGTTTAATAATTTATAAAAACAAGTTGAGTCACCTTAAACCAGATTAGTTGAACTCAGTTAAACTCACGTGTTATATACTTTTTTTACATTTCTACTTATAAAATTATGTTAACTTACTTTTAAACTCGCTTAACTTTTTTTATTTGATAATGCTCAACGGTTTTATATATAAATTTAATAGAAATTTCTTTGTCAAATATGATGAATGTTGATGATTTAATTTCAATTATTTGGACTAAAAAATATATTTAAATCAAATTGTTGTTATTTTTATATTTTCATTATTTAATTATACACTAAGTAATACATATTTAATAATAAAAGTAAAATCTTATGAATTTACAATTTGAATTCACGAACGAGTGTATACCACTATCACGAGTTTGTTTAAACTCATGAGTTTAACAACCTTTAAGCATAATCATGCGTGATTCTCCAGGCTACTCCTATAATACAATAAATAAGCTTGTACGGTTTTATTATTTCCTTTTTCGGTTGCCAGAAGCTTGTGCATCTTTATCACCATTATACATCAAAAAAAAAAAAATGGAAAATACTAAAAAGCAGTTGCGGATTGGTCTTAAATTATTAAGAATAATCCCTCCTCAACTGTTTGGATAGAAAAAAATTAGGGAAGTAAAAGATCCTACGAGGGAATACTTGGAGGATGAGTAAACAATGCTGAGAAAGCTACAAATTAATTTCAAATGCATGCAGGCACATGGCAAGAACCTATTATTATTTTTAGGTTAAAGTATATTTTTAGTCCTTTAAGTTTATATGAGGTATATTTTTTGTCCCTTAACTTTATAAAGTATACTTTTAGTCCTATAATTTTAACACCGTTAATTTTGCTAACGGAAAATACAAACTCAAGTGATAATGGTGTAAACTTAAGTGATAATTATGTAATTAAATGCTATTAAGCTTAAATTTAAAATATGGGAAAATTGAAAAATATATAAAATTTGTGTAATTAAATGCTATTAGTTATCACTTGAGTCCACTGCATCAGCGTTTTCCGTTAGTAACATTAACGGTGTTAGAATTTTAGGACTAAAAGTATACTTTATAAAATTAAAGGATTAAAAGTATGCCTTATATAAAACTTAAAGGACTAAAAATATACTTTAGTCTTATTTTTATTATTCATAGAATTGATACGCGGAGAAGATAAAATATTTATCGCCGCTTGCTTCTTTTTCTTCAATGATTGATCCACAGAAAATTATTGAATATTGTCTAAACAGCAAAATGACAAAAACATGGTGGGTATCATTTTATTAAGGGGAATTTTCACTTAGGCCATGGGGATATTTTATTTCAGTCAATTTCAAAAAAAAAAAAAAAATTAAAACTTCATTGTGAAGGTGAAGCTAAATTATCAATAAGGGGTGAATAGGGGATTTTAAGAATCTTTCAAAGTGCTCTGTTTTGGACAGCAGAAACAGAGATGAACAGAATAGAAAGGACAAGAGCAAGACGCAAGAATTTATACTGGTTCGGTCCAACCTTTTGGCCTACGTCCAGTCCCCAGACACTCTGAGATTTCCACTATCTCAATTGATTACATACTCTATACTCAAAAGTAATTCTCTCACTAGAACTTTCTCCCCTTACAAGTTGCAATCAATGAATCCAATCACCAAGTCCTCGACTTGTGATTCTTTACAATAAATGATTGACGATAAGAACTCTCTCTAGAGTAGATAAAGATAAACAAGCTGAAAACTTTGTGTATCAAAAGATACAATACAAGTAAAAACCGAAAGAATAAATGTAAGACTTGAATGCAATTCATTTTCAAGAAATGTGTTGGTTGAGAAGACTTAAATGCTTTGCTCTATTTATACGAGAGAGCATTAAATGACCGTTGTAATCTTCATTATAACCGTTGCCTTCATTAGACAAGGTTATGGTTAAGCTTTGGTCTTCTTCTCTCTCTAATCTCCACTTAATCCAAATGTGCGAAGTTCGAGTTGACTTCTTGCAAATTAATCCGTTGGAGTAGCAATACTCTGGATGTGGAAAACATTCTTTAATCCTTTCCAAAGCGTGTGCGAGACGGATTACCCAAAAGTATGTAACTTTCTGGGTTTTGCATTTAATGTGCTAACATCACTTTTTGCTTTTGCTTTAAACCTTCAATAAACATTCTCTAATTTATCTGAAACTCACTAACAAAGTGGTTAAACATATCTAGGAACATTAGAGAATAATGATATGAAGTATTAAAATCAAACAAGAAGGTTTTACAACTTCGTCAAATTTGAATTTCAGAATCAGTGATGAAACCTCGAGGTTTGTTCCACAAAACTCGAGTTTTGGACTTTAGCATGTAAAATCGATTTAAGTTCAAAACATCGAAACTGGAGGTTTTCATCCAAAACTGGAGGTTTTCAACACATTAAAAACTGCAGTGCTCTCGGGTTGGCCAAAACTCGAGGTTTCATATCAAACCTCGAGTTTTCACTTAAATGTGAAAACTTGAAGATTTTGCGCCAAACCAAAACTGGCGGTTTTCCTGGAAATTGGAGGTTTTCAAAATCTAAGGAAAACATGTGTGCTCTCGGGTTGGTCAAAACTCGAGGTTTCATATCGAACCTCGAGTTTTCACTTAAATGTGAAAAACTTGAAGATTTTGCGCCAAGTCAAAAACTGGAGGTTTTGAAATGAAACGGCAGTTTTCAAAACTAAGAAAACACGAATGTTCTCTCGCTGGACAAACCTTGAGTTTTGAAATCATAACTCGATTTTTCATTTTATCATGAAAACTTAGAGAAAATTGTGTAAAACTAAAACTGGAGGTTTTCTCTAAAACTGCCGGTTTTGAAAATTGGTTAAAACATGAATCCTCTCTGCCAAGTCAAAAGTCGAGGTTTTTAATCAAACCTCGAGTTTTCCTAATTCTGAGGAAAACTTAGAAGATTCACGTTGAACTTTAAAAACTGGCGGTTTTGGGCAAAACTGGAGGTTTTCAAAAATCAAAACTTTGGAGACTCTTTGTATGGCCAAAACTAGAGGTTTTAACTGAAACCTCGAGTTTTGCATTTTCCGAAAATGCGAGAAGTTTCGTGTGATGAAAACTTGAGTTTTCTTTGAAAACCGACGCGATTTTGCTCGGTTCGAAATCTTGAGTTCTTTTTCTCAAAGCCAAAACTCGAGTTTTGAAACCAAAACTTGAGTTTTCCTTTGACAGGAGTTTTTCAATTTCACCAAAGGAAAACTTCATATCTTTGTTTACAATTGTTGGTAATCATCAAAACCCATAGAGAACTAACACACTGTACCCTATAGATTTAAATTAAATTAAATTTTGTAAGTGAAAAGAAAATGATGGATTTCCTTTTTTTTTTAAATATAAACTATATCATTTATCTTGAAAATACCCTTATTTGTTTTATGGATTCTTGTATTTGTCTTGTAAATTACTAAAATATTTTTACCTCCTTATGTTCTTTCCAAATCTTTTTATTTATCTTGTAAATATATACCCTTGTTTGTTCCATGAATTCTCTTATTTATCTTGTAAATGATCAAAACTCTCTGGTTTCTTTTGAATTTATTTATTTGTCTTTAAATATCCTTATTTTTATCTTGTAAATAGTCTTTTGAAGAAAATAAAGGAATCGCATCAATATATTTTCACCCACAAAACGTAATCTCATTTTGATCCAAGTGTTTCAACGAAAATTCAGAAAAAAAAAAAAAAATTGGGGTAACTAAAATAAAATCTCTTCCATCCAGCTAACTGAAATTTTCCCTTTTATTTAACATCATTATGTGATCCACTTGGCATATGGACCACTTGTCCCCCTCGACGTATACGTGTGCATTAATGTGCATCTACTTGTAAAATAGTAGTAAAAAGAGTACTCAGCCCATGGCATATTTACTTAATTTAATTCAAATCAGGAAGTTTATCTTAATATATTGAACTGATATGGGCCATTAAATTGAATATTATTAAAAATGGTATAAATCTGGAAGGATAAATATATTTTTTAGCAAAAAAAAAATAAATCAGGAAGGATAACTATATTGATAATACTTTTTCATATTCCAAGTATAATAGTTGAGATTTTAGTTGGATCTATCTTTCAAAATCTATCATCTCCTTCAAATTATGCCTTTGATTCCACAATTCACTTATTCAATGCAAATGGTTAATATAAAAATCAAAACAAGTACGTATTTTTATAAAGGATAAAGGTATAAATTGGCCAACAAAGTTTTACGTTAGGAGTATCTAGCACATGCAAACAAGTTTTAAAGGGGAAAAAGTACCAATCAACAATTGAAAATGGATAAAAATACCAATGAACAAATTAAAATGGGGCAAATAACACAATCCTGTTAACTTCAACCTATCAACTGTTTTATCTCTCCTCTAACATCTCCGACATCGCACCAAATGATTGTTAGGCTGATTTTAACGTCATTGTATTAGTTATCCTTTTTTAATTGTTAGTTGGTACTTTTGTCCCCTTTAAAACTTATTTTGTGCTAGGTACTACTTATATAAAACTTCGTTGGCCGATATGCATATTAACTCTTTTCTAAATGGCTAATTTAACTAATTTATTTAATATTTATATAATTATTCGGCAAAATAGTAATTCAATGGTTTTATGGCGTCCTTTTGCATATATTTGTTAAAATTAACTAATTTACTTTTTTTTTTAATTCTACTCAAATTAGTTAAATACTAGTAGCTTTTATTCAAACAGAACAATTATATAACTTTTTTTTAAAAAAATATTTATAGACGTAACTGTTTGGATTATAAAATAATAATCATATTAATATTATTCATCAATTTTTTTATTCAAATGATTCTATTAAATATGAAATCAAATATTTGATATTAGCTGTAAATATAAGTTAAGGGAAAAATTCCAGTAAGAGAACTTTAAAAATGCTAATATTCATAATTTCATAGAAGGGTTAGACCCACTTTGTCCTTTATGAAATTATAAGGAAATGAGAAAAACACCCTTACATATATTTTTTAAAAGCAAAAAACCCCACCGTCGGTGGCGACCAACGGCTGGCGACTACCAACAACCCGTTGTTGGCTAGTTGCCAACTACCCTTCATTGGAGCTTCAATGGCCTGCTGGCAGCTCAGAGCTCTAATAGGAATAAACATTCCCAAAATGGCAAGGTGGGATTAAACCCCCACAACTTGTTTTGCCAAAAACATTCCAATGCTTTTCAATTTCTATTGTGAAAACATCCAATTCTTTAACTTTGACTCAAACACATTCATAAGTTTTATTAAGGAATCCACAACATTTCATTAGGTGTTGATAATTTTCATTTACCCGAGTAAAAAAGTTTACACTATCAGCTCATTCATAAGTTTTGTTAAGGAATTCACAACATTTCATTAGGTTTTAACAATTTTCGTTCACATAGTAAGAAATTCACACAATAAAAAATTCACATAATGAGATCATTCATAAATTTTGTTAAGGAATTCACAAAATTCCATTAAGTTTTAACAACTTTCGTTTATCAAGTAAAAAAATCACACTATCAGCCATTCACAAGTTTTGTTAAACAATTAACAACATTTCATTAGGTTTTAACAACCTTTTTATTAAATAAAAAAGTCACACTATCAAGTCATTCACAATTTCTATTAAGGAATTAATGACATTTGATTATATTTTGACAACTTGTGATTTTTACAATGGGAAAATGAAATTTGTTAAAACCTAATGAAATATGGTGACTTCCTTAATAAAACTTGTGAATGACCTGATAACATGATTTTTTTACATGGTAAACAAAAGTTGTTAAAACCTAATTGAATACTCCCTCCGGTCCTAATTATAAGACCTAGTTGACTTTTTTTTTTTTGAAAAGATTAAGAAAGGTAATTAAATTACTTTAGAGTATTTTTTCTTTATTTTTTTCTTCAAAGTAATTAGTTTAACTAATAAACTAATATCTAATCCAATGACACACAACATATGAAATGATTAAGTAACTTATTTAGCTTCCTTAATCTCTCCAAAAGAAGTCAACTATATCTTATAATTAAGACCGGAGGTAGTATCGTGAATTTTTTACTTTGCAAACAAAAGTTGTTAAAACCTAACAAATTTTGTGAATAATCTGATAGTGTGAAATTTTGACTTAATAAATGAAAGTTGTTTAAACCTAATGAAATGTCATGAATTTCTTAATAAAACTTGTGAATTACCTCATACTGTGAATTTTTTACTTGAAAATAAAACTTGTGAATTACCTCATAAATGTGAATTTTTAACAAAACTTGTGAAACGAAATTTGTTAAAACCTAATGAAATGTCATGTATGTAAAATGAAACTTGTGTGTGTGTATGTGTGTGTGTGTGTGTATGTATTTTTTTTTTTTTTTTTTTTAAACAACACCCCCACCACTTTTTGGGAATATTCACAGTGACAAAATTCAAACAACACCCCCACCACTTTGGGAATATTCACAGTGACAAAATATTCCCATCGAAGCTCCAATAGTTATCAAACCTCTGGCTGCCAATAGGAGTAGTTGTCGGTTGGCCGCTAGAGCTCCATCAACAACTACCACTAGTGGGGGTCTTTACACACTCACACAAGCATTGTGTCATTTCCTTTAATTTCAAAAAGACAAACCAAGCACACGCGCTCTCGCGCACACACAAAGGCGTTGTGTCATTTCCTTCAATTTCAAAAAAAGACAAATCAGACATTTATATTTATGGTATTATGAATATTTGAAACACCATTTTATCGTTTCTTATTTTTAAAGTTCTTTTTGTGGGATTTTCCCCAAGCTAAATTGATATTTTCTCTGTAAATATTTAAAAACATAATATGTAAGGTACAAAATATTTTTACACGAAGACACAAAAAATAATATCTAAATCTATTCTCCCACCCCACGAAGACTGACTTGGCAGCAAGTAGTCAAGTACTTTGGTAAATGAAATATTGCTTTAATTGCGCCTCCTGGAAAATCTATCTAAAGATTTATTTAAGCACAATTTTTCTTCTGTAGGTTTAATTCTGATCAATTATGTGTAATATATCTTTATTATATATAGAAAGAAAACATTTGTACATAAACCAATAGTTAAATATAAGTTACATACTTTTTTTTTTTTTTTGCTCAAAATAAGTTACATTTTTTTGGTGTATTTGGTTTGAAGGAAGATTAGTGAGGGGAGGAAAAATTTCCAAAATTACTTATTCCCTTTCATCCTTATTATAAAACACCCAACTACCAAATATATTTGGTCCTTTTTATAAGGCACTTGCATGTTCCTGAAGAGCATTGATTATTTTTTCCCCATGTATGCCCCTAATTAATAAGGGTAGTGGGTGAGAGTAATAATTAATATAATATTACAGTTTGGTGTAATTAGTAGGGATAATATTAGAAGTTACTTAAATTGTAGGACAACTTTTTTTTTTTTTGGTATTAAAATTGTAGGACAACTTTATTAACTTTAACTATTTTTATTGGTTTTTGAGAATTGTTAGTTTGTGTCTTATAATAAGGACCAGGAGAGAGTAATTTTTTGCATCATTTTCCGCACATTAACTGATGGAAGCATTTCATTTTATAGTCATATTTAACTTTTCACACAAAAAAATTTTCTCTCTTTCCTTCAAACCAAACGGGAAAAAACATACTTCTAAAGAAATTTGTCCCCTCAAGAAGTTAGATCTCTAGATACTGTTTATTTTTAGATACCTTTAGGCATTAGATTTTTCCATCGGCAACTTTCAACCATTTTCTCTCACTAAAAATATAATATAAAATACAAATAAAATATTTTTTTATTAAATTGAAAATAAAATATTTATGCTTGAGTAGCCTTTGGACTTTGGTTCGATTGGAAGCATCCCTGGAAACTGGCTCGTTGCGTTGGAATAACGTTTGTTTGAGGCCTCCCAAAGTAGCTTTTATGCTCAAAAGCCCTTTTAAACATAAATATTGTTATTTGGACTTTTTCTGTGGCAATTAAATGGGCGCGTGGGACTCACGCCTATGATTTTAAATTGGGGTAAGATGTAAAAATGTATATATACTTTATTTTGAAAAATGTCTAATACTAAGTTTTTTTTTATAAAAGTGCCTAACATTTATAGTTATAAATTAATTTTGTGTAAAAATATCGTTTGCATACATATGTATAAATTTGATTTTACAATGACCTGCTGAAGTTTGATTTTTTTTTTTTTTGTTTTTTTATTCTCAAGAGTTGCTTTTTTTTGTAAGGTACAAAAATACACATATAGTTTAGTAAAAAAATTTGACTTTTTTTGCTTTTAAAGTCCAATACCAATTTTTTTTTTTAAAAAATTTAATAATTTTATTTTAATTAAAGGAAAATTATTATTTCTCTAGATATAATTCCAAAGCCAAATTTTTTATTTTCATAATTTATTTTCTTTTTTCAACTTCATGCGATTTTTTGTTTGTTCCCATCAGCAATGGACTTGATTAATGACATCCATTCTTTTCTTTTATTTTTCATGTTGATGGTGATCACATCTCTTCTTCTCACCACCTAAAACCTTTTTCTTTCACGTCTTTTCTTCCTTTCATTATTTATGATTTAGCGATCTCTATTAACGACTATAATTTGATTCGTGGTTTCTTTCATCTTTCGTTTTCAGGTAATTCGTTCTTTTCTAACATGCTTTCCTTGTCTTCATGTTCTTGATCTTCATTTTTCTTCAAGCTTTCTTTTCCCACTAAAATAGCTTGGCGTCGTATTTGGAAGGCCAGAAAAATGTAACCAGACCACTTTAATGGGTTACCTAAATTAGGGCCTGTTTAAGATGGCATCAGAAACTTAAAAAGGGTCCAGTGGCAGCCCAGTAACAATGAAAGCTAGATAATTGAGTGTTTAAGATAGCTTCACTGTTTGATAAACTTTAAAGTTTGACGTCACTTTTCTTTTCTAAACTTCTGACTCTATTACCAAAGCAAGTCTCCTTCTTGCTGATAGAATCCCCCTGGGAGAGGATCTTCTCCCCATCTTTTTTCTCATTTTTCCTCATCAATCCATCTGGGTCGTTGATTTAAAAGAGGAGAGAAATATTAAAGTAGTATTGTGATTGATTGGACGGATATGATTTAGAGATGATGAATGATAATAAGAAAAAGATTACGAGAGAAACCCCCTCAAGTGTTTCGTTCATGTTCAATGTCAGAAATAATGCCAATGACTCCATTTATTGTTTGCGTGAATGAATCCACCAAAGATCTCTGAATTTTCATTATGAAACACCCACACACCATCCCTCTAATTTATTTTTGGTGGGTAGTGCTATTTACTCTCTCCTCCTAATTCATCACATTTAATTTGGGTCCAATATTCCAGATTTGGGCAATAAATTAAGGTAATACTCTCTCATTGTAGAGGATAGGTTTATTTAAGCAATTCACTGTGTTGTAATTTTTTTAATGGTAATTTTACTATTTTATTTAGCAAATTTATATTTACTATTTTATTTAGCAAATTTATATTTACTTCTAATTTTCTTATCATAAATTATCACATTTTATATAATACATACACACACACACACACACACATATATATATATATATATATGATTTATGTCCTTTTCAATTATTTTTCATCTCAACTATCTTTTCAAAAGTTATGCCAAACAAGTGCCTATCGGAAAATAAACCACTATTGTCACCGCTATCACAAACACAAATCACATCCGAAAAAAAAAAAAACCCA
This sequence comes from Acacia acuminata, assembly GCA_019022655.1. Lineage (NCBI taxonomy): Eukaryota > Viridiplantae > Streptophyta > Magnoliopsida > Fabales > Fabaceae > Acacia > Acacia acuminata. The sequence continues at coordinate 5,663,831 of JAFJYI010000022.1, read as the reverse complement.
TAAGAAAAAGTCCAACAACAAAAAAGCCATCTTTCCACCGCTATCTCAAACATGCCCTTACTCTCGAGTCAAACTAGGTCATACCAAATAAAAAAATGCCATGAGTTAGGAGCTATATTATGGTTATGGACAGCACAAATGGTTAAAGTCTCATGACATGCTAACCTAGGTTTGAGTGTAAAAGGGCCCATTTGGATCGAAGAAAATGTAGGAATCAAAATGAAAAGAATGGAGTACGTGGAATGGAAAATATTTTGCCTCAAAGTATTTGGTTCACACTTTAAAAAAAATGGGTTGATTAGAAATTTTTTGTTTGATTGGAAGAAAATGAAATAAAATACCATTTTGCTCATAAGATTTCAATTTCTAGGGTGACACTCAAGTGTCCTCGAGTGTTATTGAGTAACACTTGAGTGCCATCGCCTTCTAATGCACTAATCATCCGCTCAGTCCACTCCTTCACCTTCTAATATTGGCCGACTGACTCTTTCAAGCTTAACATCACCCAATTTGACCAAATTGAGCTCTACAACTTCATTAGCAACTCCTCCACCTTTGCCGTCATGGGGTCTGCATTTGAAAAATCTTCATCAGCAACAATCGGAAACGAAAGTAGGAAGACCATTAGAATATAGGTTATCACCAATAATGGAAGGAAAAGATATTCATATAGTTGAAGGAAAATTGGTCCTTCCGGAAAATATTTTCCTAGAAAAATGGTGAACCAACTTGCGCGCTGGATGGAAAATCCAATTTCCCTTTTCCCTCTCCTAATTTGCAGCGATCCAAACAGGCCCTAATTGTTGCATATTAGATAGCAACAAACCCGATGAAAATATAATATGTGAATACACAAAACATAACATAAAAACAATAATTTTTTTATTTATTATTCTGTTAGGTGGGGTCAACTGCAATTCTTTCGGCAATTAAATCCTTAAATATTTTATTAATTTTGTAAATGTCTCGTGCAATAATTTTATTATATTTTCTTTACTTTATATGATTAAACATGTCACAAAACATAAGAAGGAAGTTAAACAGACAAATCATTTGATTCACTTCGTTCAAAAAATATTGGAGGAGATCTAGAGATAATAAATTGTACTAGCATCGCATCATACTAAAGGCTAGAAATTAAGGTAGTCTTTGAGAAAAATAATTAAATAAAGCCATAGTAATTTGGGCTTTAAGCTGACCCCGAAACTTAAAAGCCAATGCGTATATTTATGTATTCGGGCCAGTCCTAATAAACACACCCTTTTCGAATAATCCAAATTTAGGTTCCAGCATATTTGGCAAGCCCTCGAATAGTATTTTTCCACCCGAAACTTATTTTGATGATCGAAAAAACTCCTCCTTATTGAACATAATGGTACCCAATTTTCCCAAAATTACCTATAAGATTTATAAGGAAAAATGACAAAAAAATATTACTTAAACTTTAAAATCCTGTTTTGACAATAACAGTAATGAAATTAACAAAAACAATAAAATAATCAACAACTCGTTTTATTGTAAAATCACCTATTTGAGATTTTGAAGTTTAATTAGTATTTTCTTGAGATTTTCTCAATTTATAAACTCATATTATGACTATGAAATGACATAATTCCTCTAAATTTTCTATGAATACCTTTGGCATTAATTTTAATGAGAAATGAGTATATTACCCTGGGTTAGAAAGGTAAAAAAAGATAGAGGAAAACCTCATTTAGGCGTTGGTTGCCACTGTGGACGATGGAAGGATTTTGGGAAGCATTGATATTTAAATTAACACAATGCGGACTTTGGGGGTTTGACAAGTATGGCTGAAAACGGATTCGACAGGGAAGAGGATTCTCTCTTGATAATCCTCTTTCTCATTTTCCTCAAGAGAGCATCATCCCCCGATCATTGATTGGGAATGTGAGATTTTTCAAAAAAAATTTAAAGTGGGTAGAGATTGTGATTGATTAGATGGATATAATTTAGAAAAAATGATGAGGATAAAATATTAAAAGTGATAATGAGAGAAACCCAACCCGATTCGACAGTGTGCTTTGATCTGCTCGGTCTTGAACACGGTGGCAATGATAGGGACGCTTGGCTCATAACCGAAGTACAAAAGTTGCTCCAAATGGATTGGCTATGAAGCTTAAATACATTCCTCGATTGGGCAACTCAACGGCAGATTTCTTAGCCAAGAAGGGTCTTGAAGTGGGTTTAGGGCATCATGAGATTTATGAACTATCTACGGAGCTGAAGGTTATTTTATGTCACAATCAATTGTAATGGGATAAAGGTGATTAGTGAGGTGTCTCTTTTGTATTAAAAAAAAAAATATATTAACACAATGCACTTTTACAAGGTCATCGAAATTACATAATTACAAATAGACACAATAGTAAATATTTGAGAACATGTTCAACATAAATTTAATCCTTCCACGGTAGTTAATCAAGCATTCAAGTTCCTAAAAATCTCCTTGTAAACAACATTTGTTGTGGTCTTTCGAACATCATGACCATTGGTTGACATGTATATTTTTAGGGAAAAACACTTCTCATATTGTAGGAGAAGTGTATTCTCATGTTACACACACATGAAATGGTGGGACCTACATATATATATAATGCTAATTATATATATGTGTGGGTCCCACTATTTTATGTGTGTGTAGGAATCTTCTTCTTCTCATGCAACATGAGAAGTTTAAACCCCATATTTTTAACTCATTCATGTTTTGAATTCTAAAGAGTGCAATTAGAGAGATAAATTCCTATGTCTTCGTGATTGCCCTTAACTTTTGTTTATTGTCATTGTAAAAAGCTTAGGTTGATTGGAAATTGTCTTCACCTCATATGGAATCGCCATTTACTTTCAGATGGATTTATATCCATCCTATGAATTATGACTTTCTTATTTAGGTTTGATCCATTCAATGTTATTGCCTCAATAACATTCTTGCCAAACTTAGATATACGTAGTCTTATCCCATTGCACAGACCACCAGATTGGCCTATATTCCTTGACAACATAATGGACTCTCCAACCTTCAATGTAAACTTGTGCAGTTGCAATCCAAAGCTTTTGACATATATCCATGGTTATCAGACCCGACCAGAACCCGGTTCAGGCCGGTCGAAAACCGGCGAACCGGGCACGGAGCCGAGCCGGTCTACCATAGAAGCTTTTTCACAGATCTCCCTCTCTTTTGTTTAAACGTCGATTTAAGATAATTACAGAGGGAGGGAGAGAGAGAGATGGAAAGAAACGAGGCTATGAGAAAAAGATATGGGGATAACATTAGATCCAGCAAAAACGGACCCGGTGTGAACAGATCGGTGAGCAGGGAAACAATCTGACGATTGCGCCTGACTTCACATACATCAACAATGTTGTGAAAGGGTGCGTGGGCGTTGGACATGGCGGAGAAGAGCACCGGAGACGAGGGAAAGTAGTAATGGGTCCGAAGAAAGAGAGAAGGAAACAAAAAATGGAGGAACAGGGGCAAGAGAAAGTGGCCATCGATTTAAAGAAAGAAGAGAGAAGGAAATGAAGAAAGAAGAGAGAAGGAAATGCGAAAAGGAGGAAGAGAGTGAAAAGGAGTGAAAGGCCACGGTACTCGTTGATATTATGCCATCAGTTTTTTATGAATTAAAGCTATATTTATTTACTTTCTCCTCCGCCATACTCCACCTGTATAGCCTATGATTATAGAGTATAGAGTAGTAGGAGATGATCACAGACTTTGGAATGCCCACAGTCTTGGAAATGACAAAATGGTGGGGAAAAATGTAAAATGTAAAATAAATGGAGTTAATATTAATATTTCAGGTTATTAAAGATAATTATTTTTTTTTATAATTTTATGTTAATAATTATCAAAATTTTCATTTTCTCATCGGTTTGGTCCCTCGACCCGGTTTGACTCCGGTTTGACCCACTGACCCTTGACCCAGTATCTCGACCGGTTCACTGACGGTCCGGTTTTAATAACCTTGCATATATCACCATTTGAAGAAAAAGTTCAGCGGAATCGATGTTGAGGTAAGGAAGTAGTGGAACTTTACTTTGTGTATAAGTTGAGTTTCTCTCATCATCCCTCATTATCCTTAAATCATCTTCGTTCAATCGATCTGAAATCCCACAATACTTTTTTGACTTTCCTCTCATTCTCAATCAATGGCCTAAACAAACTAATGAGAGATAATAAGAGAAAAGGATGAGGAAATGATCTACTTTCTTTTGCATACATGATATCGTCAATGACTTGTGTCCATATAAGTTTACTTGGCATACATGGTTAGTTAACTATGTTATATTTACATTGAATTGGTGGTTAATGAAAAGAATGTTGTCCCAAAGAAGTAAAACTCTCATAATTACATTGAATTGGTGGTTTTTATATTTAGAAGTTTGTATAAAAAGAAAAAAACGTGAATTTTGTGACTTTAATGTTTGAAATTCATTATGTAATTTTCACCTTTAGTAGGCCAGTAGTTTTTTATTCTTGATTTTCACCTTTAGAGTTGTAACTTTTGTTTTGAGTTAATGGATATAGGTTTTATGCAACCTTTAAAGAAAAATCATTCAGAATTTTGAAATCATTATGACGATGATGTATTTAATACGTGAACTTTGTGTTTTGCCAATTGCATGTTAGCTTTTCAGTCCGTAGAACAATTCAAGAAACTAAATTCTGAACGTTTTGTACGTGAATGAAAAGATTTCATTGAAATTAAAAGTCAACTGGGAATGACAACATCATCGTTAATGATAGAAGCTAATCCTAAAATATGAAGGACGATACTGGAAATGAAACGAAGGTGCAAAGCATAAAAGTGTATGTGAATAAGCATTGCACAACATAGAAAAACACATGAAACTAATGCAACCCATCTACTTCCAACAGTTTTTGTGTGTGCCCTTTTTGGGGGAGCCACAGTAGCATTCTAGGAAAGCTGGGAGAGGACCACATCATCAATGATAACCCTAGGTTCATCTGTTGATTGTATATTCCAAGGTTATCAAAACCGGACCGGTCGGGATACTGGTTCAAGGGTTAGTGGGTTATACTAAAGTCAAACTGGAGCTAACTCAGAGGTTAAACTATTGAGAAAGTGAATATTTCAAGGTTATTAATATGAAATTATATTAAAAAAATTGGGTCGATGCCCAGACCAGACCGTTTTATCAACTTGTTTGTCGTTTTTAGGACGAACCGGCCAGTTCGGTCCGGATTTAATAACACTGTTATATTCATGTTTACCTTTGTAGCATCATTCTCAGGTTCAACAACATCAATAGGTAGTTGCAAATTGAAAAATAATGACGCATTAGGTTATAAAGTCCATATTTTTTCAAGCAAACTATTGAATTTAGGAAGAAGAGAAATGAAAATTCTGAATATTATTTCATATCTAATCCAAGGTACATATGTCCTATATATATAGTTAAATAACAACAGCTATACAAGTGCATTCCACTAACTAGTCTAATTATAGACAAACAAATTCAGTTACTTTAACTATAATAAGTAAAATGACTTAATACTCTAATACCCCACTCAAGCTGGAGAATGGATATCTATAATTCCCAGCTTGGCAAGGAGTAAAAAAAAAGGTGGCAAAGCTTTAGTAAAAATATCAGCTAATTGGCCTTCCAATTTGATGGGAAGAAGATGAAGTGAGCCCTGTTGAAGCTTCTCACGTACAATATGACAATCAATATCCAAATGTTTAGTACGTTCATGGAAAGTAGGATTGGCTGTAATGTGTCAAGCAGACTGATTATCAAAATATAAAGACACAAGACTAGAAAGAGGAAGACCAAAATCATGTAACAAATAAGAAAGCCAATGTAATTCACAAGTAGTGGCATCCAAGGCGCGATATTCAGCCTCAGAAGAAGAAGTAGAAACTATTGGTTGTTTCTTAGAACACCAAGTAATCAAAGCTTGATCAAGAAATCCACAAAAATAGTGATAGAATGATGTGTATCAAGACAACCATTCCAATCAGAATCACTAAAAGCATTAAGTTTAGAGGTAGAATTGACTGGAAAGAAAAGACCACGACTAGGAGAACCTTTAATGTGTCGAAGGATTCGATGAAGAGCATGCAAATGCACATCAATAGGGTGCTGTACAAACTAGGTTGTTGACCAACAAAGGATAAATCTGGACGAGTATTAGTAAGATATAAAAGACGGTCAACCAAAGTGCAATAATGAGAACAATCGGTCAAAACAATATCAGAATCCTTAAACAATTTAAGGTCACAAGCCACAGGAGTCTTAGCAGGCTTACAATCCAAGAAACCAACATGAGATAAAAGATCTAAGGATAATTTCCTTTGGCATAAAGAAATTCCTTTAGAATTCTGAGCAATCTCCAAGCCCAGAAAATACTTAACATCATCAAGATCCTTGATTTTAAAACAATCATCAAGAAAAGCTTTAATGCGATTAATCTCACCTAAAATAGTACCACCAACAATGATGTCATCCACATAAATGACTAAAACAGTAAAAGAAGTGGCAAAATTCTTGATAAACAAAGAATGACCAGCTTGAGATTGTTGATAACCACAAGAAAGAAGAGCTTTAGATAATTTAAAGAACCATTGTCTACTAGCTTGCTTAAGACCATAAAGGGACCTTTGTAACTTGCAAACCGTGTTTGGAGGAAACAACCAATCCAAGAGGAGGAAGCATATATACCTCTTCATCAAGATCACCATGTAGAAATGCATTATTGATATCTAATTGTTTCAAATGCCAATTATGAGTTGCAGCAAGGGCAAGTAATAATCGCATAGTAGTTAGTTTAGCAACCGGGGAAAACATATCATTATAGTCAATACCATCAACCTGGGTATATCCTTGAGCAATGAGGTGACCCTTATATCGATTAAGAGTACCATTAGAGTTATCTTTCTTAACAAAAACTCACTTACAACCAATCGGGCACTTGTTAGGAGGTAATTCAGTTATCACCCAAGTTTGATTTAGTTGCAAAGCCTCAAGTTCAACGTTAATAGCATTTCTCCAACCCTTATGTTTAATGGCTTTAGAATATGACTTAGGAATATCATTAGTAGATATGGAACAAACAAAATGATGATATAAAGGAGAAAGGCAATGATAAGAAAGAACTTTAGAAAGGGGATGATAGATACCTACCTCCAAAGAATCTGGTATGGTTGAAGCATATTGAAGAGTAATATGATAATCATGCAAATAATTGGGTGGTTTATGTGGTCTAGTGGAAAGACGCAACAGAAGAACAAAGGGAGAAACAACTAGAGATCTAGAAACATGGGAAACATGTAGAGAACCCAAAATAGGGGAAACATGTGAAGGAGAAGACACAAAATCAAGGGGAAAATTAGAAACAGCAAGTGGCGGAAGATCTTGAGGTAAAGGAATAAAATCAGACTTGTGCACATAATCTAGATTGTAAAAAGGGAAAAGAGACTAATAAAAAGGCACATCACGAGAAACAAGAATATGTCGAGTATAGATATCTAAAGTGACAAAACCCTTAGTACTAGTCTTGTATCCAAGAAAAACACATTTATGCGCTCTTTTATCAAGTTTAGTTCGTTTTTAGGAAAGAGTAGAAACAAAGCAAAGGCACCCAAAAACCTTTAGGTGTGTAAAATCAAGAGGTTGAGCAAACATTAATTCATAAGGACTCTTATTTCCCAAAATTGGTGTAGGTAAATGATTAATGAGGTATACGACATGAGTAAGAGCATAAGACCAAAATACTTTAGGAACATGAGCTTGAAATAAAAGAGCACGAGTAACATTAAGAATGTGTCGATGTTTTTGTTCTACTCGACTATTCTATTCAAGAGTTTCAATGCAAGAAGTTTGATGAATAATGCCATTTTGAACAAAAAAAAAAATCAATAATTTGAAAATTCAATGCCATTGTCTGATCTAATGATTTGAACAGGTGTATGAAATTGAGTAGAAAGTAAGTTCATAAATGTTTGGATACAAGACCGAGTCTCAGATTTGTTCCTAAGCAAATATATCGATGTATAACGAATGATCATCAACAATAGTTAAAAAGTATTTATGAACATGTATAGAAGGTAAATGGTAGGGACCCTAAATATCCATATGAACCAAACCAAAAAGTTTATTTGAAGTACTATTGCTTACAGGAAAAAGCAACTTTCGTTGCTTGGTAAAATTGCAAACATCACAGCAAGTAAAAGAAGAATTATAAGGAATAATTGGATGTTGTCTATGAAGCGAATACAAAGCATGTTGAGATAAATGTCCTAAAAGAAAATGCCAAAGCTTAAAAGGTATAGAATTTGAAGTGGTTGAAATGTTACTAACTAAAGGAGAGGAACCCATATTTGCACAATTCATGATGTAGAGCCTTTCAATGACTTCAACTAAACCAATCATCCTCTCTGAAGGCTGGAGTCTTATGTGGCAGTGCAACGCTCTAAAGGAAACAATACAGGACAGAGATTTAGTAAGTCTGGAAACTGAAATTAAATTGAAATGAAAATATGGGACATATAATACGTCATGAATAACAAAGGTACTCGTAAATTGAACAATGCCACAATAGGAAGATAATACCCGAGTACTATCTGGAAGGTTAACAGAAATGGGTGATATATGCTTATAAGAGGAAAATAAGGAAAGGTTAGAGCATACATGATCAGTAGCTCCTGAATCTATGATCCAAGAATTAAAAAACAACTGAAAAGAACAAGTTAAAGAAATACTATTGGTAGAAATTTTGTTGACAGAAGTAGAAAGTAGAGTGGAAGTGTCTGCTTGAACAAGTGCCAGCAACCATATATATTGATATGGTGTGAAACCATATGAAGGATTGACAACCCGAGAAGAGTCAGTAGCATCTTGACTAAGAATAGGCTCAGATTATACAACATTGACAGTAGAATTCCGAAACTTAAATCCTAGTGGGAAGCCATGCTTCCTGTAACAAGTGGCTTCGATATGTCTAGGTTTACCACAATAGGTGCATTGTTTAGTAGAACCCGGAGGAAACAGAGTTAGACGAGTTAGTCTGCTTAGGCACAGGGAACTAAGAACCCAGGATTTGGTAAAGAGAGAAGTGGCTTCAGACAAAGGATATCCCATTTCCCTTTCTTGTTGTTGCACCAACGCAAATACATGATTAATAGGTGGAAGAGGATCAATCAGCATTATTTGGGATTTAAAAGAGGAGAATCGATCAGAGAGTCCTTTCAAGAAACAAATAATGTAGTCTTGTTGTAAATGTTGTTTATATCTTGCAATCGCACCACAAGAACACTTTGAATTGCAAGAACAAGAAACTATCGGACGTAATGCTAAAAATTCATCCCAGAGAATCATTAATTTTGTAAAATAATCACTCACAGTTTGATCTGATAGCTTCAAATTCTAGATTTCTTTTTGCAAATCCACAAGTATGAAGATATCAATGTGAAGATCATCCCATACATTGCACGCCTAATCGATCCATAGTATACTTTGAGCAAGGAATGGTGAAATCAAACAAGTCAACCATGATAGAACCATCATGTTGAACCGTTCCCAAACCAGAAACAATGAATCAGTCAATTTCAGTTCTGGAATCGAACGATCGATGAACCCTAGCTTATTCTTTGATAACAACGCCATCTTCATTGCACGAGCCTATGTATGGTAATTAGACCCGGTGAGAATTGATGATACAAGAAGTAGGGAGGGGTTTTCATTTGGATGCAAATAGAAAGGATTTGCAATGGTTTGCAGTGAATTAGGCGGTGAAGGAGATGAAACACCGATAGATGAATCGATGGTAGAGGAAATAGAAGCCATCGGTTTAGGGAGAGAGATGAAAAGGAGATGAGAAAAGTCCAAGAATGAACAGGGCAAAGCAAGGGAAATGGTGCAGAGATCACATGAAGTTGCAGGTCTAGGATTGGTAGCACACTGCAATGACAGAACGTGGGATTTTTTTTTGAGAATAATACAGGATGTCAAAGACTAACCTATTCTAATACCATATTGGATTTAGGAAGAAGAGAAATGAAAATTTTGAATATTATTTCATATCTGATCCAATGTACATATGTCCTATATATAGAGTTAAATAACAACAACTGTACAAGTGCAATCCACTAACTAGTCTAACTACAAACAAACAATCTAACTAAAATAAGTAAAACTACTTAATACTCTAATACAAACCTCAGAGCCCTCAATAGGGTGAATTAGAGTTGGTGCCTCCTGGAGATTGTGAGAAATTAGTCAATTGGTCTTAATTGCTAGGTGTTATTTTAAATTGACTATACCATAGAGATTATGATGTTTTACCATTTCAATAGATGCTTCATTGAATTGTTCCTTCAAGTCCTCACATAATGTGTACTGTTGAACACTAATGCTTGAGCTGGTGTGCTTGGCATTGAAGTCATTGCGCTTTAGCTTTAGGAGCATCCTCTTTTCCACAATTGAGTTGCACTAGTCAAGAAAATCATACACACATTCATTATGTCACAAAATAAACCGTTAGTTGTAATTTAATAACCACTTGAAATGAAATAAGTGTCCAAGTTAGAGTCATAGAGTGATGTCCCCATACACTTATCAGATTTGCTTAAGGACCCATTTGGTACAAGGAATTGACATTAGTTCCTGGGAACATAATAGAGTTCTCATGGCAAAACATGTTTGGCAAGCAAGCTTCCCGTCAAATCAAGTTCCTGCCTAGTGCCATCTTCCCACAAACATGAGAAATTCAAATCCCTTTAAAATTGGTGGGATCCTTAAATCTTCTTAGGAGAGTGAATAATTGGGACAGAAAAGCCCCTCTAAAAAGTACACGTCTTATAAACTAGATGCGATCGAGGATCTAGAAGAAGGAGTCGAAGAAGCTTGAGACGACAGTGGAAGTTTGAATCAAGGACTGGGCAAGGAAGGTCGAATCGAGGTCCAATATTCTCGATGGTGATGGTGGTGTGATGCAAGAGGGCGCCGGCAATGGTGGATGAAGGAGAGAGCGCTGGCAATGGTAGATGGAGGAGTGGGTCGGAATCGAGATAAGAAATATTGGATTTTTATTGTTTGAGCGCTTTGCGTGTTAAAATCATCGATGCTTGTTTCTTTCACTTGGGGACATAGCCACAAATAGCTTAATGCACTGTTAGTTTTTGTGTTCGAAAACAAGTGCTTACTTGCATGTTACGTTTAAACTTATGTTTTTCGTTCGAATCAAACAAGGGACATTGTGGGAATTTTACTTCACATTCCCACTTAACCAACAACCAATTCTTCTTACTAAACATTTTATTTTCCCTCAACTAAAGTTTTCAAGCCTTTGCAACACTACGGAATGAAGAATCCAGAAAACGTGTTATGCTTAAGGAGGTCTCGGGACCTCAAAACGGACCACAAATTGTAAGTCCAGAACTGTCGGCCTTAGCTGCCCGCTCTAATGACTCTCGTTCCAACCGAGAGCGACCAACCTGTGATCACTGCAAGAAGGTGGGTCACACTAAAGACACATGCTGGGAAATCCATGGAAAACCACCAGATTGGAAGCCAAGGAAACAAAAAACATGGAGAAGCTATGTCTAAGTCAAGTTCCCCTTCCAAGAAACATCCAAAGAAGCTGATCCTATTCCTACCACCGCAACACCACAAGGTGATAAGTTTGACACAATCATTGAATTGCTATCCACGTTGCAACCTCCTCAAAGGCAACCCACCGCCACAATAGTCAAACGAGGTAATTTTTCTAAAGCTTTATCTGCCATCAAAGGTACAAGTGTTGGGCATTGTTGGATTGTAGACTCTGGCGCTTCTGACCACATGTCGGATGATGCTTCACTATTTCTGAGCTATACACCAACACTCAACAAAATGACCGTTAAAATTGCTGATGCCTCTGACTCTCTTTTGCTGGTTTTGGGAATGTACAAGTCTCTCCCACTCTAGTCCTACAAAATGTGTTGCATGTTCCGAATTTGAAATGCAACTTATTATCTGTTCGTCAGTTAGCCAATGATGCAAGCTGCCATGCTGACTTCTTTACCACTCATTGTATTTTTCAGGATCTACTCACGGGGACGACGATTGGCATTGCTAATGAACGTGATGGACTTTATTACCTAGATGATAGTAACCTTCGCAGTATTAGTTCTTGCAATAAAGTGTCTCTCCCGAGGACTAGTAGTTTGGAGTTGTGGCACAAGCGATTAGGTCATCCTAATCTTGATTATTTGTTAAAACTGTTTCCTTCAATTTATTCCAATAAAGATCTTTCTCAGTTTTATTGTGATACCTGTGAACGTGCAAAGCATCATCGAACCTCCTTTTCTAGCATCCCATATCGTGCTTCCCAGCCATTCACTACCATCCACAGTGATGTGTGGGGACCATCCCGCATCCCTAATCGAACGAACTCAAAATGGTTTGTCACATTTATCGATGATCACACCCGAGTGAGTTGGGTTTACCTTTTAACCAGCAAATCTGAGGTTCCTCAAACCTTCATTATGTTTTATAACATGATTCAAACTCAATTCCAAACCAAAATTCGGATTTTACACTCTGATAATGGAACTGAGTATTTCAACACCACCCTTACCACTTTTCTCCAAAACCATGGCATCATTCATAAAAGCACTTGCCCAAATACACCCCAACAAAATGGTATTGCTGAGAGAAAAAACCGTCATATCCTCGACACCGCAAGAGCACTCATGCTCAACTCCTCAGTTCCACAATACCATTGGGGGGATGCAATCCTTACTGCTGTGTTCCTCATTAATCGCATGCCCAGCAAACCTCTATCTTTCAAAACCCCACTCCAGGTCCTTCATGAACACTTTCATATTCCCTACCTTGAAAATACTCTTCCGCTTAGAGTCTTTGGCTGCACCACATATGTTCACTTACACCACACATCGAAACTTGACCCCAAGGCTGTTCGTTGTCTCTTCTTGGGCTACTCTGCTTCTCAGAAAGGCTACAAATGCTATGATCCTATTACCAAACGTCTACTTGTCTCCTGTGATGTTACCTTCCATGAGAATGTCCCTTTCTATTCACCATCCTCAATTCAGGGGGAGAATTATAGTGAATTTCAGACCTTAACAGCATCTGAACCCTCACCAGATTCCTTGCCTGAACCTACATTCCATGACACCACTCTCTATATTCCCAACCTAGAGCCATATGAGGAAACTAGTACCCAAACAACTACTTCTGGGGGAGACAAGACCGACAACCCTAATAAATGGAAGAACATCTATACACGAAGGCTATCAAAAACAGGTGGTAATAAAGTACCTCAAGTTCATAGCACACGCCCTGAGTCGGAACCAGTGATAGGTCCAGAAGATGAACATGGTGAAGAGCATGATTTACAAATAGCAGCTGATGACAACTCTGATATTGTTGATAGTCTGGATTTACCAATTGCTACGAGAAAGCAACCCAGAACTTGCACACGACATCCTATAGAGAAATTTGTATCATATCAGGCTCTATCGTCTAAATACCATGCTTTTGTCTCTCAACTTGATGGTATCACAATACCTAAAAACGTAGATGAAGCACTAGACGATCCTGAATGGAAACAAGCTGTCTTAGCTGAGATGGAAGCACTGATCCAGAATGAAACATGGGAATTCATGGATCTACCAAAAGGGAAGAAAGCAGTTGGCTGCAAGTGGGTCTTCACCCCAAAATACAGAGCTGATGGAAGCCTTGATAAATATAAGGCACGGCTTGTGGCAAAAGGTTTCTCTCAAACCTATGGGATGGATTATACTGAAACGTTTGCCCCTGTTGCAAAATTAAACACAATCCGAATTCTGTTATCTTTGGCGACAAACTTAGATTGGCGCCTACACCAACTGGATGTGAAGAATGCATTCCTTAATGGAGAATTAAAGGAGGAAGTATACATGAAACCTCCTCCAGGGTTCCCAGGAAAGAAAGCAAACCAGGTATGCAAACTCAAAAAGTCACTTTATGGTCTAAAACAATCTCCTAGAGCTTGGTTTGAAAGATTTACTCAAGTCTTGAAAAATCAAGGATATACTCAGGGACAAAGTGATCATACTATGTTCTTCAAGCATACAAATGGGAAGATAGCTGTTTTAGCTGTATATGTAGATGATATTGTCTTAACAGGAGATGATGAAGCAGAAATTGATCAAATTAAACGAGCTCTAAATCAGGAATTTCAAGTCAAAGACCTTGGAGAAATGAAATACTTTCTTGGAATGGAGGTGGCCAGATCAAAAACAGGCATCTACATCTCTCAAAGAAAGTATATTCTGGATCTCTTAAAGGAAACAGGCATGTTGGGTTGCAGGCCGAGTGATATTCCTATCCGGGCTGACAAAATTGGGGACGATGAGGAGTTGGGAAAATCTGTCGATAGAGGGAGATATCAACGTATGGTGGGAAGGTTAATATATCTCTCACATACCAGACCTGATATAGCATTTGCAGTCAGTATGGTAAGTCAACACTCTCATGATCCCAAACAGAAGCATCTGGATGAAGTCTACCGAATTCTTAGATATTTGAAGGGCTCTCCAGGACGTGGATTATTCTTCAAGAAATCCAATCAACGGATCGTTGAAATGTTCACAGATGCAGACTGGGCAGGTGACCAAGAGGACAGAAAATCAACCTCAGGTTATTGTACATTTGTATGGGGTAATTTGGTTACTTGGAGAAGTAAGAAACAAAGTGTGGTAGCAAGAAGTAGTGCAGAAGCAGAATTTCGAGCAATAGCTTTGGGAATTTGTGAAGGAATATGGGTAAAACGGGTACTTGAAGAACTACGGGTGAATGCAAGTCTCCCAGTTAGGCTCTATTCTGACAACATGGCAGCTATCAACATCTCACACAACCCGGTACAACATGATCGAACCAAACATGTTGAGATAGATCGACATTTCATAAGAGAAGATCAACCAAGTATGTCCCATCTCTTACTACCAAAGGGTTAACCAAAGATAAGTTCGAGCATCTTGTTAGCAAGTTGGACATGATCAATATCTATGATCCAACTTGAGGGGGAGTGTTGGAAGCCCGAATTTAATTAATTAGCAGATTAATTTAATTAGTTGCTCTTATTTTAATCTAAGTTGTTAGAGATTTTAGGAGATTATGTTTTTTAATTTCGTATTTAGATCTTCCGATTGTAATCCCGAAAGAGTAGGAATTATCTAGGTTAGGCGTTAGTTGCTGATTAGTCGCTGAATGCATCTGTATATAATTCCCATTAATGGATGAATAAAGCATTGCAATTATCGGACACGTCCATTCATTTTTTCTTCCCATCCTTCAAATCTTCCTCTCAATCTTCCCTTCTATTCCTTTCTCTCCTTAAATTTTCCTCACTAAATCAAACTAAAGTTTTATAGTAGGCTTCTCCAAAGAATAGAAATAAATTGTTCTATATTATATTTAGGACAAGAGATAATATTATTTACGTTATAAGATTGAAGTCCACTTTTTTTATTTATTAAACTTATATTTCCCATTGTAAAATATTAATAGGTTTTATTATCAGGTAATTCCAACACAAATGATTAAAAATAATATTTTAAAAAATTAACATATATTTTTTAAAATAACTAATTTAACTAATATTTTTAATATCTACCCACATTACTTGTCTTAGTTCTAGGTTAAGTATATAAAGGAGATGTTTTTTTTACAATGTAAATATTCCTCAGTCTAAAGTCTTTCCAACTTTTTTAAATGCAAAGGTCAATCGCCTTAAAGTTAAAACTAAAGAGGTCAACGTTTTTTATGTCGGCCAAATTTTAAAGTTAAAAACAATACCAAAAAAGAACTCCCGAGCGCCACATGGAATTCCTGCGCATGTAAAAAGCTGCCACAATTGCTCGGTGTTGTTGATCATAATGCATTACCTGCATAATCAATTTCGTAATCATCAGTCAAAGTCTCGCGTTCCTCTGAGAATTCTTGGCTTCAACGCTTATCCTCTGAGCCCATCAAATCCCCATCACACTTTCCTTTCAAGGTTTCACGCCACTGATATTTCACATTCACGGTCATAGCAGCCTCTGTTCTACCAGCAAAAGGGAAAATGGCTTTCTTTTTCGGGCTCGTGCTCGGAATAGTTGTGGGGCTCGCCGTGATTGTGGGGTTCGTTAAGTGTGAGAATGCGCGTTCCCAGCGCCGGTCTGAGCTGGCAGCGACGATTGCCGCTTTTGCGAGGATGACGGTGGAAGATTCCAGAAAGCTTTTACCTCCTGAGTACTACCCTTCTTGGGTCGTCTTCTCTCAAAAGCAGAAGTTGAGCTCAGCTCTTTACAATACTCTTCTTGTTCACTGTTTTTCACTTCTTCTGCTTATATTTTACGGTTTTCACTGGATTGACGTCCCGATTTCCTTTTTTTCAGGTATCTTGGCTTAACTCACATCTTACAAAGATCTGGCCCTATGTTAACGAGGTAACTTTGATGGTTTCAAAATAATCAAGGGTTTAGTTATACTTTTCAAAGAAGTGACAAGAATTTCTTAAATTGCAATTTTAGGCTGCCTCTGAGCTCATAAGGACATCGGTGGAACCCGTTCTTGAACAATATAAACCCATTATTTTGGCCTCGCTTAAATTTTCTAAGTTTACTCTTGGTACCGTAGCACCCCAGTTTACAGGTCAGTTGAGTTCATTGAATTAAATGACTTTGGATTTTAATGAACCGATTATTTCTGCAGTCCTGCTAGTGATCCTTATCATCTCCCGTTTCCTTCTAATTTAAAGAATACCTAGAGAGAAATATATGTCAATGGTCATAATTCGTGTTTGCTTTCATTTCCTTGCTTTTGGATTCTTTTGTTGGGTTTAAAGCATGGTGATGCGATCCAAAATATCTGTCGATTAATTAGTGAGGTGGTTAACTAGTTATTAGAACGACCAAATAGTGAAGACATTCATTTTGTGTGTTTTCTTGACACTTGATGGAATCTGTTTAATGTTATCTTATTCTGTTTTCTATTTATTTCTCTTCTGGTTTTTTCACTCGTGGGGTTGCTCGTTGAACTTTTTAAGATATGAAACTGAACACTAAAAAGTCTGCTTATTTGGTTGTTCTTCTATGCCTGCTTAAATAAAAAACATGGTAAGGTCTATGTATTTTCTCTTATCACGTTACTGTGTTCCTAATTATTCCTGTTAAGGATTCCATCATGAAGGTTTTACCAGTTAGCGCTTTTCATTTTATTGAAACATCTAATTTTGTTGACGTTGATCTTTAGGGGTGTCTATAATTGAGGATGAAGGGAGTGGTGTTACAATGGAATTGGAAATGCAGTGGGATGGGAATCAAAGTATTGTACTTGATATTAAGACTCTAGTTGGTGTTTCGCTACCAGTGCAGGTATCCGATTTTCATAATGTGAACCTTGTTTTACTAGTAGCTATTTGATTTCCTTCAAATGGTCTTGTTGCTTTTTCTGTTAAATAGGGTTATATTTGATTTCCTTCAAATGGTCTTGTTGCTTTTTCTGTTAAATAGGGTTGAATCATTAGTCTCCTTCATGTCTGAATTTCCATGTAAAAGTTGCCAAACCCAGACAATTCTGAATCAATTCTGGATTACAAGATTAATATCTGTATGTTGGACTATTCATTTTTGTTTTGTGTGGGGCTGATTTGAAATCTTATTATGTATGGTTTTGTGGGCTCTACTCTTAATATTCAAAGTAACCATCAAATTCAGCCTTTTTCTTAAAATCTGATTTTATTTCAATAAGAATTTGATCACAATAGGGGGTAATAAGGTAAGACCTGGTTACGATAGTATGAGAGGTTGGGAAGTAGAAAATATAATGCAGCCTAACAATGTGATCACTATTTTGCATTTTGCATGCATTGTCTGAAAGCTTAGAATTATAGTGTCCTAGCTTCACAATGTGATAAGTATTCAGCATTGACTAAAAATACAGCGTTATTGTGTTCTATGATTGCTGAATCTTTAATGATCATGCCGCCTGCTTCTGGAGAAGTTGGCAGTGACTTCGAGTTACAAATGCATGACTCTTGTTATCTCTTTTTCTCAATGCATAGTAGATTATCTTTTGCCTTTTCTGTTATTGCTTAGTTGCATAAAGAATGACGGAATTGCTTGATATGCCAAGAATGATTCTAGTTGATTTTGCTGTCTTGTAACCTCCTTTGTTCAGGTAAAAAATATGGGATTTACGGGCGTTTTCAGGTTGATTTTTAAGCCACTTGTTGATGAATTTCCAGGCTTTGGAGCTGTTAGTTTTTCTTTAAGGCAGAAGGTATCTTATCACTTTCTAATGTGATGCATTCCTACCTGTTTCAGTGCATTGACATTGGCATTTTATTTATTATTATTATTATTTACCTGAGCTTGGCTGGCACTTTTCTCTGTTCTACCCTCATTTTAAAATTGAACTATTTATACTCACGTAAGTAAGTTATTGATTATTAATTGCTTGACTAAAAGTCTAAGTAGAGTCCTGTGGGTGGACTTGATTGAGAACATTTGTTTTTCCTTTAGAGTCAGAAGTATACCTTTCTTGTTCCTTGTTTGGAGCTGAGAATGAAGAAAGGTTGAGTGATTGAATGCCCAAAGTGTTATTCTCGATAATTTATGATATCATTGACGCACACAAGTAGAATAATGCTAGCATCTATTCCTTTAAAGAATGACGGATAATCATACATACTCTTTTTCAGTCGAAACTTCAGTGTTGCATCATTGAATCTGCAAACCAAGTTCAAGGGATTTTATTTAACTCATATAAGGATTTATGAAGGTGAAAAACTTTCCTGCACTCCCCCTATATCTTCATTATCCAAATGATTAATTATTTCCATGCCAAAATCACATTTTACGTTACCCTGGTCTCTTTTACTCCTTTCAATCACATGCCTCCACCTCTTATGTTGCCATACCCGATTAATCAAAAGAAGGCATTCGATTAATCACAAGACAAACTTCAAGGTATAGTCACAAAATAGGATTAGCAACACAAAGTCACAATAAGAAGCCAATAGAGTGCTCAAGCAATACCAAAATGACTCTGAACAACACCTGGGTAGTATACAAATGGTTTAAAAAACAATACAAAGCAGCCAACAAATGCTATAATAGAGCCAGTGTCACCCCAGATTACACCAAAGAATTGACATAGCGCAAAGCACACCAAAGTAGGGGGATCTCCATTCAAAGAGTTGCCCACCATTTCAGAAATTTAGTGCCATACTCCTATTGAGCTAAATGCCCAGTCTCCTATGCCACTGGCTAGTGCCAGTCCAAGATCACCGTAAGTACTCATTGACATTGCCCTTGGGTAGTAGGGGATCACCTCATAGAAGGTGTCCTACCAATGCGACTTCAGTGGCCTCTGGGGGATTCAAACTCGCACCCTAAAGAAATGCAAGCCTGATCCATACCTTGTCAACCACTTATGCCAACTAGTGTTGGCCTTTGAACTTATATGTTATTCAAATAAAATGTGCACCTTAAATAAGATAAAGTTAACCACAATTAGTAAATCTTGCTCATAAGGGAAATAGACACAGGATTAGTACAATCATAACGCACAATAGTACAAGGAACAGCAAGAAAAAGGGAAATGTCTGTTTTAAAGCCATAAAATGCGTGTGAAAATAAGTAGAAATTTGACACTAGTAATTCAGATTTTCTAGTCAAATGAATCACTTGAAATCTGGAAGATAAGGACTGAAAATACCAGTTCTCTCCATTAAGCTGAAGACTGGATGTTAATCATCCCTAGCTTGCATCCGAGTTCTGAAGTCTAACTCTGGTTAGTGTCTTGGTTAAGATATCAGATGCTTTGAGTCTTTGCTAGTATGTTGGCAAGTTCAAGACCATTTCCTTGATTGAATGAGAATCAATCTTAACAATTAACATGTTTTGTTCTATCGTTTTAGATTGGTTTCTTTGTGATGCTAATTGTAGCCATATGATTACGTTAAATCTTCATTGAACCCTCATTTTTTTACATTGAGCTTAGTAAGTAGAAACTTTAACCATGATCGTTTAGAAATACCTTGAGTTTGTGCCCAATATTAGGCTTCAGCACTGCTCTTTAGAGTTGGTTTTTTGCTTCTTCATATCACCAAGTTCCCCAAATTTAAGCATGAACCTTTAGTTGACGCTTGTTTTTTCTTGGGGAAGATGGGATGGGGGATATTCTAGACTCAGATTTTGATGAATTTAGTGGGCTCACATGGATTAAAGATTATCACTTATGTTAATCTTTAAATTTATTGATCATATGGTCCTCGAGAAGTATATTAATTGTCATGTTATTTGAAAGGATTATCCTTATGATTTATCGTCTGGCATTTATGTCTACCTTTATGTGTGAACATGAATCTGCCAAACACTGATGGATATCTAACCCTTGGCTACATTGTTTAATCCTTCCTAAGTAGATCTTAATCTTACTGCAAATAGAGGTTCAGTTCAATTATTTCCATTTTCATGGCAGCAGTATTTTTATTTTTCCTTTCTATGATAAAGCAGCAGCCTTTTTCCTCTCTGTACATTTCATCTCTCTTTCTCTCTTATATGTGCGCAAATACACTTACACAAAGGGCACTTAGTGTCCTCCTTTGACATTGCTTGTTGCATACTAGAATCACATCCCATCTCATCTTTCATGAAGACATCAAGTGCGTTCACATGCTTCTGCAATTTTTAATCATTTCAAAAGTTTCTGACTTGCAGAAAAATTTGGATTTTACCCTAAAAGTTATTGGTGGTGACATATCAACCATCCCTGGATTATATGAAGCAATCGAGGTTTGAGCAGCTACTATTGTTTGTTAGTGATCACCCTTGTCCATCCACTTCCTTGTGCAGTTGATTTACTATGTTTTCTTTCGGTATCTCACTATTAAAGAGTATGTAATGGACATCATGATAAATCATATGATTATTCTTGCAGTCTCTTTTCAATATCTGTGATAATATGACACTTTTGCTGAGTTCCAAATCAGACCATTCCTGCATGTGATGTAATTTTCATTAAAATAAGTGTGGCTCTTAGAAATGTTTGTTTATAGAATGATCTGTTCAATCGGCTCAAGAAAATGCTGAGCATCATGTGGTGTTTTTAAATGCATAATTTTGTCCAGTTTGTTTTGACTATTCTTTCAAAATCAGCCAGCAATAATTTAGTATAGACTTCCTCTTTCACTTTAATTTCCAAATCTGGCTCACCTTTTCTTTGTTTAGAGGAAATTTGATTCTTCTCAAGCACGCATGTTATTGAGAGCTGTATTTGCTTTGTAATATATTAAATAAGAAAATCTGGTGCATTAACTTAATGTAAATAAGCAAACTGAGATTTTTGTTTTCTGTTTTTTGGGTTGTACGAATTTATTGCTCTATTACTTCAGTTTCACCACACTTCATTGTTTTTTCCTATATTTTATGATTTCTTTTTGGGGTAGCATGCTGTTGCTTTTGGATTTTTCTAATTGTGATAATAATGTAAAATAACACTTAGCAGATCTTATTAATTCCCTTTATTTTTCTGCTTTTTTTTTTTGCCCTCCTCAACCCCTACAAGTCAATGATTATGTAGTCAGAGGTCAAAAACTCATTTTTTTAATAGTAATTTGGTATGTTAAACTACTGCAGGGGACGATTCGGGATGCTGTTGAAGATGCTATCACATGGCCTGTGAGAAAAGTTATACCCATCTTGCCTGGAGATTACAGGCATGTACAATTGTGATGCTTTTGTTATATTTTTTACCTTTTTTTTTTTTAACTTCTGGGAATCACTTTCTACTGATTTAATTATTGAATTTCTTGATACTTTCTAGGTAGATTTTCAAAAGTAATAGACTGCAAATGTTGAATTCCTAGGTCTTTCCTCTTTTTAGTGGAATTTGGATCATTTTAGGATTTAACATTATCAATAAGTACTGATGAATACAAATAAATTATAACCAGGATGCTGCGTCCTTTTTAGTGATGTAAATTATGGTTCTACTATATTATCTTATATGAATTGAAGAACATGTGTCTACACCCATTTAATATCAAGAGATAAATTTTAAATGTGTTTATCCATGTTGCTTAATGTCAAGACATATGCCCACACTTTAATCAGTTGATTTGGCAGTGGCTCCAATTTGATTGGCTTCTATATCATTACTTGGTTAACTTAATTGTTGTGGTTGACTTGGAGATTATTTTTCCTTTTGGTCATTGCTGGTTGTATCGCAGATTCAAGATAATAAATTAATTGTTTTATTTTATTCAGTGATCTAGAGTTAAAGCCTGAGGGAGTATTAGAAGTGAAGCTGGTGCAGGCGAAGGAGTTGACAAACAAGGATATTATTGGTAAATCAGATCCATATGCTGAACTATATATTCGACCTTTACGTGACAGAATAAAAACTAGCAAGACAATAGTAAGTTTTTCCCCTTCTTCCCCCTCCTCACCTATAGTTTGTCAATTTCGGGAGAAATAACATGGTATTGTTTTTCCATTCAGAACAATGACTTGAATCCTATTTGGAATGAACACTTTGAGTTTGTTGTAGAAGATTCATCAACTCAGCACTTAGTTGTCAAAGTTTTTGATGCTGAGAACTTACAGTCAGGTGAATTGATTGGATGTGCTCGTATAAAACTTAGTGAACTTCAGCCTGGTAAAGTTAAAGATGAGTGGTTGAACCTGGTGAAGGATTTGGAGCTCCAAAGAGATAACAAGAAGAGAGGGCGGGTGAGAAAGCTATCTTATAGTTGGACACGGTGTCCTTGGTTAAGTTGTATTTTCTTTTTTTTTTTTTTTTATTTTCTTATTTGGAGTTTGGAGGTCATCTGAGAAAGTAGGAAGCGTGTTGGATATTTTGGAAATGTGATCCTTTTTTTCTCCCCATTTTACTGATAAATACACTTTGATGGGAATCTTGACACCTACCTTCCCTGTATGTTGTGTAAAAGGCAAACATTAGAGTTACCGTAGTACAATTACAACAGCAGTGCAGTGTTCACAGCAGTCTTGTCACTAAGGCTGAATAAACGAACATGTGACCCATAAATTAACAAGCATGGTACATTAATTGGGTCATTCATTATTTGTTCTCCTTGCTTCAATTTTGTTTGAAAATGCTTTAGAATCAGCTGGTTTTTAAGTCAAGTTAAACTCATTTTAGGTGTTGGAATAAAAAACCAAATGGGGTCACATTAGTAGGGCGTGAAATGCCTAAAGTCTAAACCAAAGAAGTTTTTCCATTCTGTCTTTCGATTTGCATACTTTGCACATGCCCAGGCAAGATGGGAGGGCAGGGAGATAATGGGTGCTTGATAGCGTTTGGCATTGTAACTTTGTTTCATTCTATAACCCTTCAATTTTTGTAATACTATAACTCATCACTTATTTGGTCAAACTTAACATTGCTGTCCAAGATTCATTGGGTATGCATGTGATATCTCTTTTGAAGAGTAGTTGCATTTGCTCTATGGTTCGGAAGTCTAATTGTCAAAATATGATTATATGTTCATTTCTTGGTTTGTTAATTGTTGTTAATTATATATTTCCATTCTATATATATTTAATGTAATAAACACGTGCTTTTTATATGATTTGTTATTTTTTGCTCACAGGTACATTTAGAACTTTTGTATTATCCTTTTGGCTCAGAGAATGGATTTTCCAATCCCTTTGCTCCTGACTATATGACATCCTTGGAAAAGGTTCTTAAAAGTTCTGCCAAGAACACAGATGCCTCTGATAGTGTAAATTCATTTGCAAAAAAGAGGAAGGAGGTTATTACTAGAGGCATCCTTTCTGTTACTGTAATATCTGCCGAAGACTTGCCTCCTGCTGATATGATGGGGAAAGCTGACCCTTATGTTGTTCTCACCATGAAGAAAACAGAAAATAAAAACAAAACAAGGGTACGATTTGATGGGCCTACAAACCAAGACTGGAACGTATTATGTCATTTTTGAGAAACTTGGAGATGGACAATCAAGTTATTTTAAGATTTACATTGTCTTCTTTTCTGTATAATTTTTTTCTTAATTCTTGGGCTGGTTGAAGGACATTAAGGAGGATATGTTTGTGTGTATTGCATGTCAGTTGCTGGTTTTTAAATCTGTGACTAATCTGCAACAGATTATGACATGGATCACGGTTTGTTAATTCTGCAGGTTGTCAACGACAACTTGAATCCTGTTTGGAATCAAACATTTGACTTTGTTGTTGAGGATGGATTACATGATATGCTAATGGCTGAAGTTTATGACCATGACACATTCGGAAAGGTAAAAATTTTTGCCCTGTTTATTTATAAGTTAGTTTCTGTCTTAATTTTTATGATGACTTGATGCCAGGCAATTATATTTGTTAATTATCTTGGTCTTAACACACACACACACACACAGTAGTTCTTATCTATGAAGATCATCCCTATAAAAATTTGACAGCAGACCGAAATTGTCATATGTAGTGAATCTAATTGTTCAAGCCTGTTTTATTGAGTACAAGAATATATTTTAACTATTGTCTACTTGTTTTCTTATTTTCTAAAATTTTACATGAAATATATAAACATTTTTATTCTTTTCTAATTCAAAGTTGAATTTGGATCAATGAAAATAGCCTATGATATGATTAAATGTTAAGAAAGTCAAATCTTAGATCTTTTATTAAATATTGAGATATTCTTAGGTAATTGTATGTCTATTCATGATTAGTTTGGATTAACTTCCTTCTTCCTAAATAAAAGCCATTTTTCTGGGTCATCATGCAGGATTATATGGGCAGATGCATAATGACACTTACTAGGGTCATTCTGGAGGGGGAAGTGAAAGAACGTTTTCAGCTAGATGGTGCAAAATCTGGCTTCTTGAATTTGCAACTCAAGTGGCTCCCACAACCAATTTATCGCGATCATTGAGTGTCATTTTATCCTGGACACCTGGTAAGTTGATAGATATATAATTGTGCATGTTAGAAGGTATTCTATAATCATGTAACTTTGAAATGCGTGAATGATAATGTGAGTAGTGTTCTTGAAGCAAGATTTGGCCTTTATGGTTGCTGCAGGGTACAAGAACTTGATGGTTGTTCATAATCAGTGAATGTATAATGTTTCAAATTCAATGAACATATGATGATTTAGGATGAGCATAATGCATCAAATTGAATATAATTTCTCTGCAGTGTCTAGGATCAATCCTAGAGTCAACTTTGCTAGAACTCTGCAGCAACAATAGAGAACAAATCTGCAAATCTGTTTACTGACATTCACATATTTCAGAATCACCTTTTATTTATTTATTTATTCCGTCATGGTTTTTTTTTTTTTTTTTTTTTTTTTTTTTTTTTTTTTTTTTTTTTTTTTTTTCCTGTAGCCTTATTTCCTACCAGTGCATATAGGGACCGCTATGGTGTAGGCCACCTGGAGTACCTTGTTCCATGTACGCAGAGAAATACAATAAGCCAATCATGTACATAATTGTTTTATTGTATTGCACATATATATGATGGAGATAGAAGATTTCAAGGTCTCCAGATCAGTTTCATCATTTTCCAATCTTGATTGTTGTTGAATTGTCAAGAAGTCTGAACCAAAGTTGCCATATTATGTTGCTGGTTGATAATTCGAGAGAAAATAAGAGAGATTTGGGAGAAATGGTGTATTTTGTTCTACTAGTATGTTTATAAATAATCGTAATGAATAAGTATAATACTTTATCCTCTTGGTCATAATCCATTCAGCCCTAATGTCATACAATAAATATAATACTATCTATAATCCTTAATATATAAGATTTTGTTTGTAATGCAATTTGTATTATAAATGAGGGCTGGCTGGAGGTGGTATCTATTTTGAAGAGCTTTGGTGAGTGTGTCTGCTAGATGATCATTTTAAATAAACTTGGTAGCACTTCTTGCACTAAAATGACAATGTATTTCAATTTGTTTGGGTCCTTTCATGAAATATTTGATTTGAAGTCATATGTATTGCAACTTGATTGTCATAGATCAAATCCATTCTAGTAGCATTCTCATGAATTTCAATTCTTGAAGAAGCCGCCGTTTTAACCATGTCTATGGCATGTGCATTTCTAGGCCATTGCAAGATTTTATGCTTTAGCACTACTCTTCCAAGTAATTAAGTTGATACCAATAAAATTAACAATATCCTAAAGTGTAGTGTATATCAATTGAACATCCAATTCAATCTGCATTGATGTAAACTATTTGGTGTTCATCCTGGACATCGTCTTTATCATTATCATCATAGCCAATTGTAGAATTTGATATATATTTGGATCCATAGAAGTTTGAACGTTCTACAATCCAACATTAATGTGATACAACAACTTATAGCAACTCCAGCTGATGATTGAGCCAACCTCAATGCCTATGTAGTACTTGAGCTTGCCCAAATCCTTTGTTTGAAAGGATGTCATTAAGCATTATTTTAATCAATGCATGTATCAAAATCTGCATGTTTGGGAAAGCGTTGTGGTGCCCCAAACGTTGAGTTATGGCAGAAGCCCAGTGAAAAAGTCAGATACTAAATTTTTCTCTATTTGGAAAAGCGTTTTATCTATATGACTTTTTGATAATAAAAAAGTAACTTTTCATGAAAAGTCACCGTGCTTTGTTTTTTATCCGAAGCCTAGACGAAAAGAGATAGGAAGGAGAGAGAGGAGAGCTAATGGTGAGTGTGATGAGCTATGGTTCCCCCAATATTCATGGGTCCCAAATTTTCTATATGAACATATATAATTGTGGTTTTTAGAAAACTAATATTCATACATTTTTTTAGTTATTTTCTATTTCAACTAACTTTTTAAATAATAATCTAAACACGTCTCCATTTAGAAAAAAAAAAAAAAATCACTTCTCATAATCAATTCAAATACAAATTATTTTTAAAATATGATTTTTTTTTCTATATTACTTCTAGAAAAGCTAGATTAAAAAAATATATATCATTTCTCCCACCGTTAACCAAAACGGGCTCAACGTCGTTGTCCACATAAACAATAAGATAGACACGTTGGAATGATGGATGAGTGGATGAGTGACGATCGAACATTGAACGATTTGCAGCTCTTTGAATCATCCAAACCTAGGATGTTGCTTCGTTTACAACTCTTGCTCGAGTTTTCTATTAAGAAAGGCATGTTTAATATCAAGATTGTCGAGTCCAGATCATTGATTGGTGCAATGGCCAAGAGCAAGTGGTCAGATGCAATTTTAGAAACAGTGCAAAACGTGTTATCATGAGGATTCTTGTTGCTTTTTCTTCACATACTTCTTATGTGTTTATCCTTTGGTGTGAGATTTTTTTTTTATATATTTTATTTATTTAGATTAAATCATATGCTGCATCATAAAATATATTTTTTTGCATCTAATATCTCAAATTAATTAATTTTCAGTCTTGCATTCAGAAATATCTTTCCTGCAACACCAGTATCCTGAAATTAATTAATTTGAGATACTGGATACAAAAAAATATTTTAGGATGCAATATATAATGTAATCTAAATAAAAAAATATATATATAAAAAATGCACACACCTCCAAATTAAGGGGATAAGAACCTCAGAAGCATGAGGGAAAAACATGTAATGAAAACCCGTTATTATGATCAATGCTAAACATCTAAGTGTTTTACTGGTGTACTTGTTTGGAATAGTGATTGAAGCTTTCAAAAATATTTTTTCAAGTATAATTTACAATCTACAAAATAAGTACTATGTGAGATGAGTTTTGTCTCCTATAAAATAAGTACCCCAAATAAATTTTATTTCGATTTACTTAAATAAACACTTTTAAATATCTAATAGCGATCCAAACAAGTACTGGCGAATTGCTCGTCTGGACAATGACGATGTCATTCAGTATTTTGGAGGTTTAGTGAAGCCAGCCGTTACAAAATAACCGATTGTAAGGTTTGGCATGGACCAGGCTTCCCTCCGCTTCATTTAATCTCCACTGCCCTCCTTTTCTTTCATGCGGCGCCGTTTTGGTGCCAGCACTGTTCCTTTTTTATTTTTCAAAAAGACATTTACCATCCCGAAATATTTTTTCTAGCACCAGTACCTAAAATTTTTTTTAAGAACCTAAAATATTTATGATGTTAAAAGATCGTGAAGTATTTTTTCAATCTTAGTCAAGATCCCAAGTATCTTTTTAATGTCGATATCACGAAGTATTTTTTTAGTATCATTCAGTATCTTGAAGTAATCTTTTAGCACCAGTCAATATCATGAAATATTTTTTTAAAGACGAAAAAGACTTCATGATACTAACTGGTGCTAAAAGATTCCTTTAAGATACTTACCGATACTAAAAAGATATTTTAGGATATTGATAAAAAAAATACTTAAAAAAACTTCGGATACTGAAAATATACTTCATGATCTTGAAAAATTCTTCATGATCTTGAAAAATATTTTAGGGTACTGACGGTACTAAAAAGATAGTTCGAGATACTAACTGGTAATGAAAAAATACATCACGATCTTAAAAAAATATTTCAAGATATTTCCTGGTACTAAAAAACTTACTTCAAGATATTGAATGATGCTAAAAAATACTTCAGCACATTGATGTTAAAAAAAATACTTAAAATGGCAAATGCTTTTTTGAAAAAAAAAAAAAAAAAAATAGTGCCATTTTTGACACCAAAATGGTGTCACATGGAAGAAAAGGAGGGCAGCGGAGTTTAAGCTTGATTTGGATCGAAGAAAATCAGGGAAGGGAAAAGAAAAATTGGCATTTTCCAGTGGTGGCGGCCATTTGGTTCAAATTTTCCCTAGAAAACATTTTCCCGCCACGCTCCATTCTCCCACGTTTAAATGAAAATGGGTTCCCAAAAAATGGTGGGAAGCCATTTTCTAGCGCCTGACTAAAGTCCAAATTGCCCTCATCACATGGCAAAAGCGAAGAGAGTGACGACGGGGGTAGAGGAAGAGAGAGAAGAGAGTGACGCCGATAAACATTATGAAAGGAGGAAGACGAAGCCGTGTTGTCGCTGCAAGTCCGTGAGACCAGAGGAAAAGAGAGAAGAAAGTGACGTGGGGAGAGGAAGAGAGAGAAGAGAGTGACGCCGAAAACATTGTGGAAGGAGGAAGAAGAAGCCGACGGTAGCCTCTTTATTGCTGCAAATCCGTCAGACCGGAGTTGACGGAAATGGAAGAAAATCGCGACCGAAGGAAGGAGGAAGAGAAGTGCAAAGAGTGTGCAAAATGCACACTCGAGTGTATCAGGCACACTCAAGTGTGCACGACTCTCATGCACTGTCTCTCTCTGCGTAACGTTGTTTAAAATAATATTTTTTTAGGGGTAAAATGGTATTTTCCTTATTTTCTTTTTTCAACCAAACATAAATTTTCCTATCAACCTATTTTTTTCTTTTCTAGTACGAACTAAACATGGATCGAAGCAAAATATTTTCAATTCCATTCCATTCTTTTCATTTCAATTCTTTTTTTTTTTTAAAATCCAAACGGGGCCTAAATGGGCACGTTTGGGAGTTACTTTGGAAAATGATTTTCACCATTTATGAGGCAAAACCTAGGTTTTGGAGAATGATTTTGGAAAAAACTGATAGTGTTTGGATGTTTTTATCAAAATAGCTTTTGAGGGATTAAATTTACCAAAAAGGACATTAGCTCTTTGTATAATTGCATTTAAAGGATAAAGTGGTATTTTAAATATCATAAACATTATATTCAATAATAAATACTAAAAATTACATGGAATTGTTAGAAAAATAAATTTCTATCATTAGTGAATTATGTAACATGATAAAAATTAGATCAAATATATATGTATTAATAAATTGTATAGAAAAAATATTTGTAAAAATATTCAACATACTTTTTTGCTCAGAAAAAAAAAATCAACATTTTTTATTGGTAAAAAAAAAAAGTACAAGAGTGATGTTTCGTAAAATGGTGAGAACGTCTTCGACCAAAAAAAAAAAAAAAATGGTGAGAACGTGAACTGTTCTGGAGAGATGAGATAGGTTTAAAGGATTAAAATTGAAGGTATTTTGGGGTTTGGTAGGACTTACAATCTGCAAAATGAGTTTTGAAAAGCTAAAAGTGAAAAAAAAGTTGGATTTGATAAAACTTAGGTTTTAAGCCTAAAACCTAGGTTTTGGGTAGAAAATAATTTTGGAGAAAAATTGAGGTGTTTGTCAAAACTTTAACAAAACCTAGGTTAGGTTTTGTTTCCAAAACCTAAGTTTTGGAGGTTGCCAAACAGGCTCCGAATCTCTGAATCGGAAGAAAGCCGGGTACATTTGGCATATATCTTGTTCTTTGTAGCCATCTCTCTCCTCCAGTGAGAGCTTTCCCTCTCCTTCGTGAGTGTCCCGCAAGGTTCCCTGTAAACCATTCCGGTAAGTGCCTTGCGCGACGACCTTCATCCTGGTTTATATTCTTAGCTTTCGCTTTGATTCTGGTGTACTTCGGGGGCAAGTGTGTGACCTGATACTAAGTTGAAGTTATGGAGGATGGGGAAGGTAGTAGTTCCAGGAAACCAAAACAAGTCGTACTGAATCTGGGGAGGAGGTTGGAGAAACAAGGGAGGACCTTGGTGGGAATGATTTTTACGGGGAAGAATCTAAATGTTCCGACTGTTGTCTCCATGATTAAAAAAGGATGGCAGTTAGATGAAGATTTGGAGGTGCATGAGCTTGATAGGAATAAACTTATATTTCTCTTTCGTTTCACCAACATGAATGATTATGCTCGGATACTCAAAGGAAGACCTTGGTCTATACTGGGTCACCTATTAAACCTTCAGATATGGGAGGATTATATGGTTCTCAAAGATGTCGATTTTAGTTATGCGCCGTTTTGGTTACAATTTCATGGCCTCCCCTTGGAAGCTTTTGAGGGCTCTAATGCTAAAATTCTAGGAGATGCAGTGGGGAGACTGTGATGTATGAGAGACCTATGGTGGATGGAAAGCTGGTCAGGAGCTTCATTAGAGTTCGATCTCTCCTTTGTTTAGATGCTCCATTGAGTACAGGTTTTTGGGTGCCAAGCGAAGGGAAGGATCCAGTCTGGGTTACAGTCAAATATGAGCGCCTGCAAAAATTTTGTGACAGATGTGGCCGGATTGGCCATGTGGGCAAGGGATGTAAGGATGGTTGTACCCAGTTTGAAAAAGGCGTTGATTATGAATATGGGAGTTGGATGAGTACACCTGCAGTTCGTACTTATGAGGATATTTTGGAGGTATGCAAGGAAGAGT
Organism: Acacia acuminata; assembly: GCA_019022655.1. Classification (NCBI taxonomy): domain Eukaryota; kingdom Viridiplantae; phylum Streptophyta; class Magnoliopsida; order Fabales; family Fabaceae; genus Acacia; species Acacia acuminata. Next base: position 5,632,560 of record JAFJYI010000022.1, on the reverse strand, counting down.
GGTTGGAAGCTAAACTCATTGGTAGGCAAAACCAAACTCACCGCTTTCGCCGGAATTCATCTCCGGCCGGCAAGGATGTCTAGACGGTGAGGAGGAGCTCTTTGCGGGACCCAAACCAAAGGCTACATGATCACGGATCTGGGTTTGAGAAGACACCTAGGGGACCTGCGGTGCAGGCCCTTGCACAGGCTAATGAAGACGAGAAAAAGAAAAAAGCAGCCGTGATGGTGACTGGACAGCAGGTGAGGGACATTGGCGCTTCTCACGAGACCCACGCGCCAAAGCCAGTGATGAGGATGGAAGTTGAGTCCAGTGGGCCCGATCCAAAATCCTTTGTTCGAAAGGATGTCATTAAACCTCGATGCCTTTTGTTAATCAATGCAAATTCCACTTTTGATATATCTATTTATAAGTGTTCGGATTACCATTGAACTATATTACTCCTTATTATAAAGCACCAGTTAGTAAGTTTATTTGGTCTTTTTTATAAGGCACTTGCTGATTCCTAATAAACATTAATTATTTTTTCTATATCTGTCTATAATTAATAAGGGTAATTTGTAAGAGTAATAATTAATATGATATTAGAGTATATGGCAATTAGTAAGTTAATTAAATCCTATGATAACTTTATTAATTTTAACTACTTTTATTGGTTTATAAAAAAATTAATTGATGTCTTATTATTAATAAAGACCGGAGAGAGAGTATTATTGTTCAAACGAGAAACAGACGGTGATTTGGCGTCTTGCTTTTACACCTAAACGAAACAGTAGACGGTGTTTAATTAGCACAAGTGTCATCCTCCAATTCCTGCTGCCACTTACAAAAGAAAGGTTTTGTATGATCCCATGCGTATATTTCTACCAAAAGACGGGATTTATTTTCCTTGACAAATCACAACGAGATCATATAGGTTATTAATATAATGGGTTAAGGTGTAAAAATATGATTTTTTTTTTTTTTTTTTTTTTTTTTTTTTTTTTTTTTTTTTTAAAGTGTATTATTCAACACCAAGTGTTATTTTAGTGCAAAAGTGACTATGTAGTTATAAAAATGGAACAAAAATATACATTGACTGTTAGTTGACCGTTATTTTGATTTTTTTGTATTTTTAAGGTTGACATATGACAATGGTTCAACTAAATTTCATCTTAGGCGGTAGTAAAGAACTCGGAGAAAATTAAAGAAAATGACATAGATATTTTGGAAATTACAGTTCAACGTTTATCTCTCTCAATCCCAATCTTACCTATCGCCGCCCATCTCCGACTCCTCACCGCCATTGCCTCCTTTTTGTGAGACCATCTAGGCCATTTTCTCGTAACTTTCTCCAAACCTCCACCGTCAATTGAGATGAAATTTAGGCTGAGTTATTGTTCATGTCGGTCTTAAAAATACAAAAAGTAAAACTAATGGTCAATGAGTATTTTTGCTCAACTTTTGTAACCATAATCACTTTTGCATTAAAAAAAAAAAAAGCATTTAGTGTTGAGTGTACCTTTTGAAAAAACCATATATGTATTTTTATACCTTAACCCATTTATTTGTATACATTCTTTGTTATTCAATATTATAATAATATTTTTTAAGATATTAAATCTTAACCATTTAGAAATAGTGGTAATGTAGAAGTGGATGGAGGTGAAGAGGATCCTATCTCTTTTAGAATAGTCATTGGGACGTCCTCAAGTGTAGACACTCTGCTGATAAGCTATATCTTGCATGTTTTTTTCTTTGGGAAAATTCATATCAGGGCCCTTTTAACAAAGAAAAAAAAAATCTAAAAAAGGCTCAAAGATTCTAAAAATCCTAAAAAAGGCCCCAAGGCCTTTTTTAATATAATTTCATTAAAACGTTAGTTGTTTACGGGGCTGATATAGTTGTTAACACGTACTGATATAGTTGTTAACGGGGCTGATATAGTTGTTAATGACCTACCCGTTAACAACTATATCAGCCCCGTTACGACTAAAGTTTTAATGAAATTATACCAGGGCCTTTTCTGGGATTTTCAGAATCTTTGGGCATTTTTTGGGACTTTTTCTGTTAAAAGGGCTCCCATATGGATTTTCCCTTTTTCTTTTAGGTAGGCTCAGGTATCCACCGTCGATAGTAGTAACTAATTCCCTCGCATTGTAGATTTCCTAAAGGCGTTTTAGTTCTGGCCATGAGACTTTTTCCATATGCACTATTAGGAATCGAACCCCCACCTATATACTTAGGGTATGTTTGGTTGGAGGGGAGGAGGGGAGGGAAGGGGAGGAAAATGGAGGGAAAATATTAAAAGGGAGAAAATTTTTGTGGGCCCCACCACAAATAACTTTTCTCTCTCTCCATTTTCCTTCCCCTCCCCTCCCCCTCCCCTCCCCCAACCAAACATACCCTTAAAGAACCCAGCTAAATGTCAATTGTGTTAAGCCTTTTATATCTTAGCATGGTTGATTGATTATGACTTCTTACACTAAGGAGCAAGGGAGACTTTTGGTCTCCGGGGTGGGATATATATATATATATATATATTTTATATAAAAATTTTAGGAAAGGGGTTGGACTTACCCATGGTCCCAAGGACATGGCGCTGGAGCCCTTTAATCCATAAAGTATACTAGGTTAGAGAGTACATATGCTTCTACCTCTTCCCAGCGTTTCCATTGCTTCATAAACCCCTAGGATGCCTCCCCCAGTGTCTTGACTAACTCAGGATTGAACCCCCTTCCTTTAGGTGAGAAAGTCAACCTCTTCGCCAGTTGAACCCAAAGATGAGGGGTACCGGGGTGGGATATGGTTCATCTCTTTCATGTTAGCTATCATGTGGGCCTCTTTTTGGATCCGTTAATCTTATAGTTGTAATTTTCTTATGGTTGACTTATCTATGTAAGTGATTGCTTTCTCTTGGTAGGGGCACTTTTATATGTACTCCCTCCTATCCTAATTATAAGAATAAATTTTGGAGTTAGTTTTGGTCTTAATTATAAAAGTTAAGTTTTAATTTTTGTCAATTTTTTTTTTTCTATAATATGTCTATTTATATTTTCTGAATAATAATTAAAGACAATAATAATTTAATAATACACCTATATATTTTATAAAGTAAATAATGTTTGCAACTCATTAATGTCATATACACCTAAATTATAATTTTTTATATAAAATAATTTTGAACAATTTTTGTCATATTTTAGAAAGAGAGAATCTATCTTTAAAAGTCGAAGCTCTTTGTAGATTAAAATTAAAAGTAAAACTAACATCTCTTCCTTATATCACGATACTTACAAATAGGGAAAAAAGAATATAAAATATATCATATTTTTCCTATATATGTGTGTGAAATTCATTATTCATTGTTGCCTAACTTGCCTTGGATTATAAAAATCATCTTGACAGTTTGTATTATCATACACGCTAAATTATTTAACTGTTCCATTTAAAAAAATGTACATCCATCCAATCAAGAAAGGTCTTGATTAGGTTCTTGAACCTGAGTTAATACAAAATTATCAACAAAAAGGAATTAAACCTAACAATCAATAAATTACTATTTGACAGTAACAAATAAAAATAAACTTTTTTACCAGAAAAAAAAACAACTAACATGATTTTACTAAAATTAAAAAATAAAAACAAATTGGCATGAGGTCAGTTAAGATGATCCGGACATCAACATTGTCAACGTCACATCACAGTTGAATTTAGCTTCGTGGGCTAATTTGACGGAGTGCGAGCTCAGAGAAGTTGTGGACACTACGGACATTTGTTTCCTTAATGTCATTTTAAACTTTGGGTAAGAGTATTTTAGGAAAATATACATAATTAACTAATTTAACTTCATTCCTTAATCCTTCCAAATTCTGGTAATTTGCTCCTATAATTAGGACTTTGGAGGGAGTACTAATTATCTATACAATATATAAATGTCTTTACTAATACAAAATTGATCTAATAGAGTAAGACCCGTTAGATTTCTTTTGATTTCCATACTGGGAGGATGGATGTATCAAGACCCAAATGACTGTGTTGTGTCTTCAAACCAAGGGCTAGAAGATCTCAGACACAAACACCAACAAAGTCATTGGGACCTTGATCTATTCTGTCGAACTGACTGGATACCCAGAAAGTCTAATAAACTGCAAATTATTATACTAAACAGTTACCAGGAAACACATACATTGATGAGAAGGTGTTTAATCCAGTGGACAGTCCGAGCTTTTCTGGGACTTACCTCTTGCCCACGCTCAAGGACACTTTAGGATTCAAGCATCTTCTCAATCAAGGCATACAATACTGACACATTCAGTATCCTGATTTTCAGTACTCTCTCATACTGGATCATGATCTTGATTCTGTTCTGATGCACAGGTTCCTCATGAAGAGGCAAGTGCAGAGCATACTTGGAATCTAAGGAGCAGATAATACTAACATACTAAGAACTAGGGCTTTCAGAACCAGGAAGAAGAGTTTAGAAAGAAGCCATAGAGAAAACACACTCGGATTTTATTGATCAACTGCCTTTCCCCCTACAACTGAACACAGAGTCTGCTTATATAGAGAAGCAGAGTCTGCTTATATAGAGAAGCAGAGTCATTACAAGACAAACTAAAGGGTAAAACACGCCAGCAAAAGCAGTGGATGAAAATAAAAGACAAATGCATACAGTACATAATAGTACAGACACCATTAATTAAAACACTTCACGCCTGAAAAAGTAGTGGACACGTAATACACATTTTAAACACATGACCTAAAATTGGGAACTGGACGGAAACTAACTGCCAACACTGGCTATGGGGACCACCCTTTACAGATTGGCTCGTGACTGCGAGAGAGATTGTTGTTGTCACTGTCATTGTCATAGTTGGACTGGATGTAACTGAGTGGATAAAATATATTGTGGTACGGATCCGGGCTTGCTGGGTTGTTGTCTGCCCTTTGGGCCTGTGGCTGAGTGCAATGGGCCGGATATTGAGATGAGCCGGAAGTGGTAGGGATAACTGAGTGAGTTTGTCTCCACAATCATCTTCGTAAGGGTCTTGAGATTCCTAGAGAATATTTCCCTGAGAGTCGAGAGGGAGTTCAGCTGGTTGTGAGGAAGTGGCATAGTAAGATGACACATGGTGAGGTTCTGACTGGTACAGTTCATCATATGCATATGCCTTGTCTTCACTGGGAATAGGGCCAAGAAGAGTGCATTCTTTTGAAACACATTTATTATAACTGGCAAGGATGAGGCCAAGTTCTTTCCATTGTATCGGGTCTGGTTGAACCCAATCAAGAGATTCAGACCAAAGTAATGCATTGGTTTCCAATTCGACACGACCTGCTAAGAAAAAACACACAAGAAAATCTTTTTTGTTTTGATTTTCGAACATACCAAAGTTTATTTTTATTTATTACATTAAACAGAGAACCTCTCCAGAAAGGAAGAGAGGCAAAGAGAGTGAGGAGTTTGACAAGAGCAGATTCTCCATTGTGACTGTTATAGATGTAATGGTATATGGGTAAAGGAGAAGGGCAATGGCACTGGTGTGGAGAATGGTCATTGACCAAATATACCAAAGGAGTTCAGCAGGTATAGGACCTTGAATGAATGGGATAGTAGTGTATGGGCATATAGAGCTGAAATGCTGGGCTTTAGGAATGAGATCAGTTTTGTTGAAAAGAAGATGGAGCCTAGAGTAAAGGTGCTCATAGGTATATCTTTGAAATTCTGTGAAGGAGTGAAGATCTGAATCAGGAGGAAGGATGGTTGCTTTGGTGTAGTAGGGCATGATGATATGGTTATCTGAGAGAGTAAGAATATAGAGGATTTGTGGATGAGGAAGAGGAGTATTCTGTGGTCTGGAAAGGAAGTCTGCAAGGATATTCTGTGGTCCTTTGAGGTGTTTAACTGAGAATTTATAGCGCGAAAACCAGTCTTTTCACCGAGTAATCGGGCATCCGGGCAAGAGCTTCTTTTTTGGATCTAGCATTTTTGGAAAAGATGTATTGTCCATTTCTACTGTAAAATGGTAGGGGCTCAGATGAAAGCTAAACTTTTCAATTCCTTGTTTGACAGCAAGGATTTCTTTATAGGTAGCATGACAATGCTTTTCTGAGTCTTTGAATTGTCCACTAGCATGTCCACAGTAATGTTGTACCCCATTAACTTCTTCAAGAAGTATTGCACCCCAATAGTCATCACTAGCATCAGTCTATAAGATCCTTTGTCCTTGGTCAGGGATCTTTAATGGTGGAGGATTTTGAGCAATCCTTTTGAGGGTAAACACAGCATCTGTCTGTACTGAGACCATGGTGGTGGATTCTTTTTTAACATCTTGTACAGGTGGTTGGTATGATGAGACAATTGAGGGATAAAGTCTCTCAAAAAATTAACAATCCCAAGGAATTGTTGGACTTGTTTGTAAGAGAGATTATCATCAGGAAATTTCAGTAGATCCTGAGCAATATGTGAACCTGGACTGTATTTACCATCTTTAAAGTGCATTCCAATATCAACTTATGTGATTCCAATATCACTCTTCTTGAAGGAGAGCATGATGCCATGTTGGGTTACAATCTGATAGAATTGGGCCAGAAACAATTGGTGCTCTGCTTCCGTTGCTGAGAACAGTAGAATATCATCAATGTAAATGAGAGCATTATTGATGATGGGCTCGAATATCTTAGTCATGGCCTTCTGGAATAGTGAAGGGTCTACTTTGAGGCCAAAGGGCATGACAGTCCATTGATACTGAGCATTGGGTATGCAAAATGCTGTTTTGGGCCGATCCTGTGGTTGGATTCCAAGTTGCCAAAAACCTACTTTAAGATCAAACTTTGAGAAAACATGGGCCGAACCTTTCAACTGGGCGAACAGGGTTGTAGGCTTAGGAAGAGGAAATTTATCATCTTGGAGGAAATGATTAAGAGGCTTATAATCAATGACAAGCCTTTTCTTTCCTCTTTTGATTTATGATCTTTTCTCAACATAAAATGCTTGACAAGCCCATTCAGATTTTGTTGGTTCTATGAGACCTTGTTTGAGCAGTGCGGCACATTCTTCTCGAGCTAGCTTTAAATCATCTGGATTCATTCCCGGGTGTGAAGCTTTAGTAGGATTAATATCCTCATTCCTTTTAAAAGGAAGGCTGATGAAGAAATCTGTATTTTTCCATAATGGAGAAGGATGTGGAAACTGGTCATGGCTATCAGCACAGTACTGTAACAGCTGGTCTTTTATGTTTGAATACCGTGGTGGAGCATTCTGCACTTCATAGAGAGAAGGAATCTCTGTCCAAGGACTGAAGTTGGATTTCCACCTGATTCCTTTGGGGAGTATAGTCAAGTTCTTGGTATGATAGAAAGCATCAAAACCAAGAAGAATGTCTTTTCCAGGAAGCTCACTTCCTAGTACCTTGATTTTTAAGGTACATCCTGGGAAGAATTTAATGCTACTCTTTCTTCTAGTAATCAGATCAATCTTGAATATCTTTCCATCAGCAGTAAAGAAGTACTGATTATGAGATACCCATTCTTTAGGAGGAAGGATGTGTGGTTTCATCACTGTGTGGGATGAACCTGTATCAAAGAAGGCTATTGCAGTAATGGGCTATGAATATTTTTCTGGTAGGACTTGGACTTGAATGTTTGGCAATGGAGTCTTCAAATTAACTTCAGGAAAAGATCCAAGACCTCCAATGGATGGAGTTTGGGGAGAAACTTGCTGGACAAGATTGATAGTTCTTGAAGAGTAATCTTCTTCTTCTGATCCAGAAAAGGATGAGTCTGTTGATTCTTCATAAGAAGGAATAACATATCGTGTCTCATCATTCTCGTTCATTTTGTTCTTCAAGATAATCTTCAATATTTGCTACATTATCTGAAATCATCAGAATCTTTTGAAGCTTTTGCATCATTTTTACATCACCTTTTGTCTTTCTGGGACAATTTTTTGCAAAATGTCCTGGTTTTCTGCAAATGAAACACTTGGAGCCTTTGGAAGAAGGTTTTCTAGATTTAAAAAATCTAGGTCCCTTTCTGAATCTTGATCGCCTTGATTTCCCGTAAGGTTTCGAAAGCTTGCGATAATGGCGATAATGTGATTTCTTCTTGAAAGGACAATGACAATCCTTATGGTCTTTGCACTTAATCTTCAAGTAGGGTTTCTTGCACGCAGGCTTGAATTTGTGAGCCTTCTTCTGCATATCCCTGAAAAACTTATGTTGTTCACAAAGTTTATCGAGGGCATTAAGAGCAAGTTGGTATAATTCTCCTATGGAGATATCAGTCATGTCTCTTTGAAGAACATTGATGCTTCTATTAAGCTCTACCTGAAGCTCATCAGGAAGTGAAGCAATAAAAGTATGACGCAGGTTAACATCATTACCACCATTTAACATGTGGTATTTCTATATCATTCTATGATAATGAGTCTGTAGATCTTTTCTTTTTAAGGAACATCACTTCATTTCAAAGAATTCTTGCTTCTCTCTTTTCCGGATGATATTATGATCACCAATAAACTCTTTATGGATAACACCAAGGAGAGTAGCAGGGTCTTCAACTTGGACTGCTTGAAGCTTTTGGTATGGAGAAAGGTTTTGGAACCATTCTCTGAGAGTACCAGTGAATCTGGAGACAAATTCTTGCAAAGCTTGTCTAAGAGGAATTTGATTTGCAGTGACTGCAAATCTATCCAGGCACTGAACTCTTGAAGGCGAAATCTCCATTTGTCATAAGGAGTGTTGTCAAAAGTAAATCATGGACCATTGGCAGGCTTATGGTCATGGTCTTGTCTGCGAGACTGGTCTTCAGGGTGTTCAACAAATGATTCATCAAATTCTTCTTCTTCACCTGGTCTAACCATATCAATTATTGAGATATCAGCCATTTCAGCTTCAGAGCTAGCATCAGAATAAGTTTGTGAAAAACTTTTTGACTCTGATTCTTCTGAACTAGATGAGTCCTGTAAGGGGGTAAACAGATTGGGACTTTGAAGGATTCCTATGGAAGAAGTGTGAGAAGGATTAATAGTTGGTGTAGTCTGAGTGGAAGTTTGTGAGGAGGATGTGGAAGTAATGGTTGAATATGAAGGTGGCTGGGTAAACTGGGAGGAATCAATTGTTTGTTTGTTTTTCTCTTGGGATGGAGGTATAGGTGTAGAGAAATTGGCGGATGGCTCATTGATTCGAATTCCTTTAGATCCTGAGTGGGATCTTGGGTCATGGGTTTGGAATGGAGTGAAATAAGGTGATCTTGGCCTAGGATAAGTGAACTGAGGTTTAGGCTGAAGTCTGGTTTGTGGAGGTAATTTTGGGGGTGACAGCTGAGCAAACAATGGATAGTTGAATTTAAATTGTTTGCTATAATCTGCTTCTTCTGGATATGCTGTAGGTGATGATGGAAGTAAAGAGGCTAGAATAGTCGAGAATGAAGGATAGGGCTCATATATAGCCTGAGACTGTTTCTTGGCTAGATCTAGCTCAATCTTTTTTAAATCTTGCTGAATGGCCTGAAGCTCAATTTCTTTTTGCTTGAACTGCGAACCCATGTACCCTCTTTCGATAAATGCTTTGAGTTCTGCATCCAGCTTGATGGCTTGCTGCTTCTGGTGAAGATGTAGATTCTTTACCTCTTCAGATATTTGATCTATCTGATAGGCTAGTCCTTCTGTTTTAGTCGTTAGAGAGTCAAGCTTGGAGTCAATCCTTTTCAAGACATTATTTTGGCAAACAGCATTTTGGGTCTGCCAATTTAAAACTTCTTCAGCTTGTGTAGATTGAAAATTTCCCTGGGCATCAACTGTATTAGGAATAGCATAAGGCTTGGATGGAATCCTATTAGCCTGGTCAACTCTTCTTTCAAGAGGAGGAAAATATTCTTCATAAGGGTTGAGCATGGCAATACAGGGAATAGGTTGAAGAGTAGCTGGAGTAGCAACATAGGGTTCTGGTGGAATGTTGGTAACAAAGATCGGAAAATATTTCTCGACAAGGTCATGGTGACCTGTTTCTAGCATCAATTCAACAAGGGACATGTATTTTGAGGATTTTGCTGGAGGAGGAGGTGGTTGCCAACGACGTGTAGACCGTCGAGTAGAAATTGGCTGTGCAGAGCCATAATCATCATTATCATCAAACCTCTTAGTTTTGTGAGATCTACAAGGAGATCTAGGAGAGGACTTGTTCTTTTGTGCCTATTTAAGAGAACACTTGCAAGGATATAATCCTTGTTCATCATCTGAGTCTTCCCACCATTCAGGGGTGTCATATTCACAATTTGGGTCACACATGCTTGAACCTGGTACATCCCATAAAAAGTGATCATTGATATGAGAAACATAGCAAGGCTTGGCGTCTCGATTAACCCAAGCAATTGGAGGGTCTTTTCTGGAGGGTGTGTAGGCAGGTGTAAGGGACAAAAGTTTTCCACGAGGATGTGGATTTGATGGTCCATAGGTACTGGGTTTGGAGAAAGTAGTTTTTGAAACACCATCTCTAAGGTCTTCAATAGCTGGTGGAGTAGTGGTGTGGACATCTGGCTGTCTTTCATGGAAAAACTTTTCATAGTTGCTAATCCATTGCATTGGCATTATCTGGGCAAGTTCATCTTTTGGAATTTGTCGGGGAATCTGGATGATGGAAGTTTCATTTGCTCTGTTAGAGATTGCAACAAGAGCATCAGTAGTAGAGTTGGGAAGCTGAAGATCATAAGCATGATTCTCAAGACGATAGACAATCCGGTGATGAAGGGTAATCATGATGGTTTGGGAGTCTTGATCGGCTCTTGTGATCTAGATCTGGACCTTTAATCTTCTCGGGAGAGTTTTGTCAAAGATACCGACATTGTAATGGCCGGATGGTCAAAATGACACTGCTTGTTGCTAAGAGTGGTGAGGGACAGCCCATTTTTTTAAATGATTTTTCCCAATTTTCTACAATGCCAATCAATTGTTCAAGCATCTTATAAATTCGTTAATGTGGTGAATTAAAGTTCTAATTCATGTTAAAAGAGGTGCCCCTATTTAGTTCTCTACAGTGCCTGAAACAGAATTGTCTTAAATAAAAGAATATCTTTGCCTTTCAAAAAAAAAAAAAAAAATTACAAGCTGAAAAAGGCGTTTAAAAAGACATTTTGAATTTAAAAATAAAAAACTAATCAGAACTAAAATTAAGACTGTTTAATACTAAATTTCAGAGTCCTCAAACTATATGGTAATAAAAGATTTGACCGTGGGGTCCATCAAAAGATTAATCTTTTCTGGCTTTTATTTTAAATGCATTGAAATCTTTTACCATTTGTGTTACTGATAACCCTCTCTTTTTCTACTTTACATTTTACAAACTCGAGCTCCTACACCCCTGTTAGGAGTATTAATATATGCTTGATTACAATTCAAGAAGAAAGAAAGTAAAATCATACATTCAAGAAATAATCTTAAAGCAAGAAAAGAATAATGTAAAAACCAATTATATGAGAAACATACACTGTACAGAAACATTGCACTATTAACTTCTTGCGAATAATACAAATTGCCATAATATATTTTATAACATAATATTTTATAGTTTACATTGGCAAACTATACGAGTATGCTAAACTGATTCAATGAAAAACTCTTCGATTTTTTTAATAGACTGATATTGATGCAGTATGAATTTTAAGAGAGATAATAAGTCAAAACAATTATCTAAATTGTTTCTTTCTTCAATAGTACAACTAAATAAATTCATTTTTGTGTGTGCTGTGTGTGTGTAACTTTTTACTATATGAATATAAACTGTTGAATTGAAATAAGACAAATCTCAAGTGAAATTAATTCAGTTCAATCTCAGAGAGGGCAGTATCATCACTATAAGGTTAAGAGATGAGATCATGCTTCTATAAGGCACTGTAATCAGTAATTGCTTTACTCTTACAACATACTCCTTCCGGTCCTAATTATAAGACAACATTTGAGAGTTGACTTTAGTCCTAATTATAAGACAACATTCTAATGTTTGTCAATTTTTTCCTAAAATACCCTCATTTTATTCTCTCAAATGTATTTGATTTTTGGTAATTATATGTATGTGTATGTGTATATATGTGTGTGTCTATATACAAATATACGTACATATATACACAGACACACATATATCTGTGAGTATGTGTGTGTGTCTCTGTGTGTGTGTGTGAATATATATATGTGTACATATATAAACACACACATATATACTGTACATATGTGTATGTGTGTGATTGGGTGTGTGTGTGTGTGTGTTTTTTTTTTTTTTTTTTTTTTTTTTTATATGTGTGTCTATATGTGTATTTATGTGTGGGTGTATTCATATATATGTGTATAGATATATGTGTATATAGCAAGACCATTATTTCAATTAAAAAACATGTGGAAAGGAAAATTTTAAGTCGGAGAGGTATGTGGTAGGGGTTGTTAATTTATTTTTACTTATGTCATTTTAAATTTATATAAGGGCATTTTAGGAAAATTGGTAAAATTAACTAATTTAACTTCTCTCTTTAATCTCTCCAAAATCGGTTAAATATATCCTATAATTAGGACCGGAGGGAGTATATATCAGCTAAAATAGAGAAATTTCACAAATTCAAAGAAAATTCATTGTAACATTGCTATCATATATTCATATTTCAACATTTTAGACAAATCACAAAAAAATAAAAGGGGAAACCAGAACAAACTTTCCCTTTGCTTTGACTCTATAGTCACGGCTTTATTTTACTTCATATAAATCTCAATGGCCTCAACTATATTACTCTATCATACTGAGTTGGGTAATCTTACCCATTACACCCCCCAATACAGGGTTCTCAAGTATGAATAAAGAAAACTATGGCATAACCTTTTCGAAGAATTATATATATGAACTTTTCTAACCTTCTCAGGGGAAAAATATGTCCATGTCTATGTCTTGGTTCTTGGATGTAGATTAGTCCACAGCATCAGGTTCTTCCTTGAACAAAAGCTCATGGATACTAGAAGATAAGCAAAACTTACCCCATGTCCATTGTTTCCTTTCCAATCTTCTCGGTTTCCTTTCTACGTAGTAGCATCTTGAAAATCGAGAAAACTGTGACAAGGGCAATCTGTAGATGCTCAGAGCTGCTTGTCTTTATGCATATCTTCCCCATTTTGTGATTATTGAGACTAGCACTAACAGATGCTTTGGTGCTTCGACTCAGCCTAAACTCGGATTTTAAGCTTCCACTCAACACCATCTCTTTATTGAAGGAAAGGAGTGTCATTGCCAGACCAACATTGTCATTTCTCATGGGATAATCTCCTCCTCGTACGGAAGCTTCAAAACTACCACCGTATGCCACTTGTCCGGCACCCACAATTTGTCCTGCATTCATGACAATTTTTAGTCGATTGCCGATCAAAACAGTATCCTCAATCTTTGCACCCAGATATTGCTTCTTTGCACAAGACGTGATACAAAATCCACATTCAGCAACATTGTGCTTCATGCTTCTAAACTTGGTGTCGCTATGAACTGTACATATCAAGTCTCTATCAGCAGATCGAACATCGACACCTATGGAATAAGTAGGACCCTTAGGTTCAACATAAGTTGCAGAGCACTCAGATTGAATGCTAAAATCCTGCTTGTCCTTATTCATCTGTCCTGTAACCCGAACAAATACATCATTTTTCATTTTTGTGGCTATTTCCAAGTTTATCCCATCAAAGCCCACGTCACGATCCCATCCATGGGCATTAAGAACAGGTCTGGAAAGAAATTTGTCAGTTTTCACAAGGTGGCGGTATCTATGAGCAGGGCAGCCTGAATCAAAAGTTGTAGGAAGATCCATATCCAGTAATGGAACTGGCTCTGAAGATGCCTGCTGATCATCGGGACGCTCACTAGCAGACAAATTTTGTTTTTTCAGTAACATCTCTCTGCACCTATGAGATTGTTCTTTCAAATGTTTCTTTAGATAAAGACTCTCCCTGTAATCTAGCTCATCCAGGTACTCCTTTTTTTGCAACTTGGACAACTTCTCAAATTGCGCCTTTGACAAGATTCGAATAGGTGGTAATTGATCATATTCATCTTCTTGCTCCGAACATGAGCATAAAATTTCATCAGCTTCATAGTCCATTCCACTTGGACTGGACACTGAGTGATTCAAAAGGGATGAGACCAGATGAGGCAGAGAGGGTATTCGAGCACCACTTACAGGCTCCAGCTCCGCACTGTTTTGAAATTTAAGAAGGAAATTGACATCACCCAAAACTTTGGTGCAAATGCAACATAACAAGAGTTGAGGTACCCACACCTGTCCATTTGGAAGAATTTTCTCTCCCATAAAATTTCTGGAACACTGGGGATGGTTCTCAACCAAAAGGACAGGGTTTTCAAGTCTTTTATCAGACAGTGCCTGATTTATATTATGCTGCACTAAGTCAATACATTGAGAAACATATGAATCAAAGTTAACAATTTTTCCATCGGGTCCTTCCTGAATTGCTGAGTAAGCATGAGTCATGACAAGGACAGTGTGGAACCAAATTGCTGAGCCAAGTACTTCAGATACTAGCCTCAGAAGGGGGAAGTCACTACAGCCAACATTTATAAAATCCATTCGTTCAAAGTATAATACAATATCTGGAGGGGACTTCCGAATAAATCTCTTTATAGAATGCAGGATCCTCTTATTTCTCTTTAAATTACAAGTAGAAGAAGGCAGGAGACCAGGGGTATCAATAACTTTTACTTTAATCCCATTGAGAGTTCCCACAAATTCTTGGATGCGATTAGTAGCAGGTTGAAATGCATCAGTAGTGGTTTTTGTTTGATCGAATATAGAATTTATGGTAGCACTTTTACCAACTCCAGTCTTTCCCAGAACAAGTATTGTGCAGGAGAAATCCAATTCGGGCAGACCAGATGTCTCCTGTTGAGTTGCAATTTCTCGTGCTCTCTTGCTGCCATGGATGACTCTTTTCAGATCTGATTCCTCGGCACGAATTACAGTTGCCAAGTGCAACCGGTAAAGAACCTTTGCAACAAAGAGAATTTCTGCTGACTGGCCAAAGCGATGAAGCAGGCGGAAGAATTTAACTTGAAGATCTTCAATCTTTGCCAAGGGATCCTTCGGTCTTCCATCGGTGTTACGTTGATACTGGCAAAGTCCTGCATCTGAAACCTGATCTGGGGTGCTGGTATGCTGATTGCTCTGATTACCACCAGACAAGTTCAACAAATTAGAAGGATCTGGTGACCCTACCAAGTTAGCTGAGTGGGATGAACCTAAGAAAACAGAGTATATATAACTACCAACCTCTATTTCTAACATAGCATATGTTTTTTAGTTTAAGTTGATAACCAAGAGCAGACATTTCATTCAACAAAACCAGAGAGTGATGTAAACAATTATAACAGATTGTTGAGTAAGGAATTTAGCTTTAGTTGCTTTGGTTAATCTCCATCAAGATGTCAACTTTAAAGGGAAATGACGAGACATAATCTTTAGAGCATGTAAGGAAGTTCACACCCACTAGACTATAAGCAAATTTAAACTTCCATGTACTTTTCTAGTTCTCCAAACGCCAGAAATACAAACAAGCGTCAAACAATCTAATATCTTGTGCCAATCATTCATAAATAGAAGCAGATAGTAGTTTAAGAGGTACCCCAGCTTGTTAATTTAAATTTATGCTATCAACTAGAACTACAACAGCAATAGCAACGGCAACAAGCCTTATTCCACTTAGTGGGGTTGGCTACATCAACCGCACGATGTATCAACAACCAAATCTTTAGTTAAATTGTTAACCAAGAGGTCCCTCTCAATAACTTATGCTATAAACTAGAATTGATATGAAGAATTTTATTTTAATAACAAAGTAAGGTTGCTCTTCCAAACCTCTCCAAGGGCCGGACCAAGCCATCATGTCCTACTACCAGTCAAAAGCTGGCACATGAAGTATATATAAAACTGTGTTATTAGATGAATCATACTCAATTCTATGTTATCTGGCAAATCACTTAGTTGTCAGTCAACTTTAATCAGAAAAAATGACAGATGACAGCTCTGATGTTATTTATTATATTTATCCACCCACCCCAATTAGGGGATGGGAAAAGCCGCATGGAAACATTCTTTGTTTAGTGAGAAAAAATAAATGCATTTTCAGTGATTCTATACAGGCAGTAGAGTCAGGGTTAAACCTTGGTCAACATATTCTTAACCTGATGTCCCTCGTCATAGAAATTACCGCTGCTTGATAATGGCTTAGATGAGACCAATGGCTTGTACAGAAACTGAGAGAAAAGCCAATCTCTAACACTTTTCATCCTTTAGCAAAATAAGAAAAGAAATTTGATCAGATATTTTAAAAGCATGGTAGCAATAATGTCTCAAAACAAATAAGAAACATCAACCCAAAATATATATGGCATGTGATCAAGGACTCAGCAAAATGATCATTGGCGTCTGCCTCACAACCAGTTGTTCATGAACACACACACCATTTATTATCAATCTCAAACAAATAAAAAATCTCACATTGTTGATTCAAAAAAAAAACAGGAAAAAAAACGGAAAATAATGTTCTGTAGCTTACAGGTGGAGAAACACATGAATCTACAAGGTGAAAATAACTGGAGAAAGTTTCTTAAAGGAAACTCAATTGAATTCCCTCTTCATTTTAAAGGATCCACTCAATATGTAATTGTAGACCATCCCAAGACTTAATAACATTCAATAATCAATTATTTGTTTTTAGGCACTGCATTAAATTAAAAGACATTTAAGGCACTAGTAGTTGTTGTTTGAGGCACAATCAGATGACCATAATTCGCATGAAAAACAACCAAACCGACGGTGAAAGAACAGAAGCAATTTGACATTAATAATCAAGCATATGAATATCACAGTGATAGCCTATTCGTCCACAACCTACAAAACATAACGATCACTAACTATTAATCAGAAGAAATTTAAAAGATAAAGAAAAAGGTTACCCCAAAAGATATTCTAGTGGGTTACTTCAATTTTTGAGCATCAAATAACCCCAGGTTTTGAGGAATATACTGTTGAAAAAAAACCAAATCCCTCTTCCTTTGCGAGCTGGTTTGAAGTACCACCCGAAATCATTTTAATGATAGTGTTCTCGTGAATTATGAGAAAATCAAGAATCAAAGACTTCTGAATCCTCATAAAGCAATAAAACAGAACGAAAAACGCTCGAAAGCCCTAGTCGTAGGATGAATTCAACGAAAATTCGAAGTCCAAATGATTGGGAATTAATAAATTCCGAATTCAAATTTGAAGACCCAATTCAAATTTAAAGTGTTAAAAAAACTGAAAAGTCAGAGCAGGGGTTGTTGACGAAGATGAGGCAGATGAAGCATATGGGATTAGTCAAAGACAATCACTTTCACCTACCCTCTTCCTGGCTTTCTTGAATAGTGACCCCCACATTTGTGCTGCAAGGCCTACGCAGCAAAATGAGAAGAAAGTGGTCTTTTATTTGCCCCGAAGATGTGGACTTTGGTTCATATTAATACAAGAAAATTCATGTATTCCACACACACAAAGGTGTGGACTGTGGACTTTGTTTCATAATAATACAGGAATATTCACATATTCCACACAAACAAAGGGCATTGATGATTCTTTCATTTTCAGAAATGTATATAATTATTATGTTGGTATGAATGCAATGTAATTCATGTATTAATTGATTTCAGAAATGTATATAATTATTATTTGGATCCTAAATATACAATATAGTTAACTTTTTTTTCTTTGAAAAAATTGAAGCTAAATAAATGATTTAATTGTATCGTATGATATGTATAATTAAATTATATATCAATTTATAAATTAGGCATGGTAATTTAGAAGAAAAAAAGATAAATATAAATATGTTATATTTAATAACGATAAATATAAATATTTTATATTTAAAAAGTTAGTTATTTATAAAATATATATTGGTTTATTTAACATACTCTTTTTATTACTCTTCATATGAGCAATCAATATCGATATTTTGGGGAGAAAATTATAAATTTAGAAGAAAAAATGGATTAAAATATTATATTTAAAACTAAAGTAGATCCATTATCTACTTCTTATACTCCTTCTAGTTCATAATATAAACCATTTTAACTAATTTATAAAAAAAAAGGTAATGAAAGTTAATTCGTTAAAAATGTCATAAATTAATTTTTTTTCCACTTTTTCATTGAAAAATATGTTTAAAAATTTAATGAGTGAACAAATTAGAAATGAGTATTAATTATAAGGAAAAAATTAGAAAAAAAAAATATTAATTATCTTATAAATGACTTATATTTAAGACCAAACTATTTTTTTAGTATCCCTTGTATCATGGAGCAGAAGGAGTATGTAGGACCAAATGTATTATATAAATCAGTATATCATAATTGTATGTCTTACGACTCTTGCCTCAAAATCCTCTAAATACATCTAAATGTTGGCAAAAAAAAAAAAAAGAAACCCCCACAAATAGATCTAAATGATTGAGAAGACTCTTCCCTCATCTATATTCTCTAAATTTTCTTTTGCTCTTAATATATTTTTCATTAATTTAATATTACGTTTTTTTTAATATGAAAAATGGTGGCAAAGTGTGCAACTACTCTGAGGTTATGTCAGACGTTAAAACGGGAACCTTTCCCAGAGAAGTTTTTTGTATTCACAAAGGCTCGAAACTGAGACTTCTTACTTAAACGACCAGAGCCCCTTCCACTCAAGCCAACTTCCGTTGATTAATATTACGTTATATGCGCAGTTTACCTCCAAATACAAGGGTTGAGGACTAGGAATATAAATCATTTTTAATATGTTTTATTATAATTAAGAAAAACCTTAAATCTCATTAATGATGCTTTAAAATTTAATAATTTTTTATATATTTAAAAAAAAATTATCCAAATTCAATATACACTTTACACCATGAATATAAAATATATATATATAATAATAAATTAAAGATAAAATTATATTTCTTTTTTAGTAAAATGGATCAAGTGAGGGCTTGAACCCACCCCTCTTGGACACACCGAGTGAGTCCCGAACACCATACCATCAAAACTCTTCATTAAATATAGGTGCGGAGATTAGTCACAGCTACTAACGGTAGGTACCTTGTACCTACCAACAACAAAAATGCAATAACAAATATACATAATAATCTTATATCCCTACGTATTTTCTATTATAGTTAGTAACTATCGTACAATAAGCAACAAAAATGCAATAACAAATACACATAATAATCTTATATATCCCTACATATTTTCTATTATAGTTAGTAACTATCGTACATATTATGAACAAGTATGGAATAGTTTTTATAAGCAAGTAGGATAGTTTGATGAAAAATATAAATTAATTTTTTTAAAATTACTTATTTGCAAGAGTCTTATATATCATGAACAAGTTAAATAGTCCTATAAACAAGATGAATAATCCTATAAACAAGATAAATTAATTTCTTAACAATTACTCATTTGCAAGTGTCTCAAACAATTACTCGCCTATAATATGATTATTTCATTTGTTTATAGAACTATTTGACTTGTTCATGATGTATAAAACACTTGCAAATTTGATCTTCTTAATAAATTAATTTATCTTGTTAATAAAAATATTCCACTTGTTCATATGACTATTCTACTTGTTAATGAAGTGCAAGAAACTTGTAAATGAGTAAATTTAAGAAATTAATTGATCTTGTTCGTAAAACCATGTTCCACTTGTTCATAAAGTGTAAGATGCTTCAAAATAAGTAATTGTTAATAAATTAATTTATTTTATTCATAAAACTATTTCTCTTTTTTATATGACTATTCTACTTGTTGCATATGTGGTTGAAACTTGCTAACTACTCCCTATAACAGTTATTAAGAATATTCTTTTTATTAAAAATCATATAAAAATATGATACGATCAATGCTTTATGATCTTGGGAACTAACAAGTATGTTTGATCATTTTTATAGGGTATTTGATCGTTTCTAAAGAGCATTAAATATTTTTTTCCATGTATGTTTGGTCCATAAATAATAAGAGTAGTGGGTGTGAGAGTAATCATTATTATGATATTGACGTTTAGTGCAATTAGTAGGGATAATATTGAAAATTACTTAAATTTTAGAAAAATTTAATGATTTTAACTATTTTTATTGATTTGTAAAATTATTAGTTAATGTTATATAATAAGTAGAAATGGGAGTAGCTGGAAAATGTCATACACATATTATCTGAAGTTCTCTAAAGGCAGGTCATCACTTTCTTGGTGTACCAAGCGGGTGTGGATGAGCTTGAGTCTTGTTGCTCCATACAGAGGGAACGAACAACTGCACATCTATTAGGGGTATGTTGGGAAACGCAATAGGGGTTGAAAAAGCATGGTAAGAAGGGAAAAGAAAAAGCACGTGGAAGTAAAATATTTATTTGAGTCGTCATTTTTTTAAATGAGTTTTTAGGTAAAAGCTATTTTTAAGAAAAAGTCATTAAGACATGCTTTTTATAATGCATATGCGCTTATATCATCATCAATTCAAACCTAAATAACATTTATAATCTAATTTTTATCCTATTTTAGTTTGTGAAATTCAAATTGAAAAAAAGTCTTTACTGCCCCGTAAATTCAAACAGGTCCTAGGTCACGTGGAGATGTTACCGGTCATCTCCCCCAGTACAGGTGCTGAGCTTGGTTTGATGAGAAAGATTTATACTTATTAGGATGAAAATGATAAACTGATGAGAAAGAAAGAATATTAAATGACCATAACGTCAATAATACAAAAACAAGAAAATGATTATTTTTATTAATATCAATAATAGAATATAACTACAACATCATTATTATATATTAATGATAATAATTTTAATCTATATTAATAAATGAAAAAAATATTAAGTAAAATTATATTCTAATTATCATGTCTAAAATAATAAAACATAATGAGAAATGTTTTTTAACAATCTATCTTATCAAACTGAGTAAGAAAATATGTCAAGCATAGTTCCTGATCCAGTAAAGTCTAGGATGAAAACAGAAAACAGCAAGGCCCAACATGATCGTCAATAAAAAAAATATGTAGAATAATAGCCTGTAATAAAAATTTGTTAGGCCCGGAAAGTAGCCGAAAACAAACTGTGCTTCACTTGTTGGTCCATTTATTTGAGAACATCAAAGTGAGCTCCAAAGACCATAAAAAATTATAAAAAAATCCCATAGCAAATTCTCCTATAAAAAATCTCTCTAGGAAATGCATTGTGATTTAATTTTGAATGTGAAATTATCTAATTGCCCTTACTAATTGAAAACAAACTGTTGGACATTTGAGAAGATCGGCCTAAGTCAAGCATTTGAGAACAAAGCCCTAGATCAATCATCTTCTCACTCTCTAATGTCCATAAGAAATTCTAGTATCATTCATTGGTCATAGAATCAACCTTTGCCTAAGATTAGGGATTAAGGTGAGTATAGAAAATTTGGACTACAACCCATTTGTGCACCTCATGATTAGGCCATTGCTTCATCAACATCTTGTATCTCTCCTATGTGGTATAGAGGTGCTCATCCAGGTGTTGTTTAAAACTCACAAATTCATCCCTAGCTTTCACAAATCTATCATCAGAAAAGAATCGAGCTCTAAACTTAGCTTCTACCTCAGACCAATAATTATAGATCCTTCCGGGAGATTGTTGAACCAATCCCTAATCTTCCCTTGTAGAGAAAGGGGGAACAACCAAAGTCTCAACACATTTTAGAGGACTCTATTTTCCTTGAAAGAATCACATACTTCCATAAAATACATCAAGTGCTTGTTGGTAGCTTCATTGTATAGACCATGGAACATCCTCCCATGCAATTGAAGCATTGTTATTATAACCGACTTGATCTCAAAAGTATGTTCTTGTATGTTCGGCATCCAAATACAAGATTGAGTACCCCACATATTCTAGCTAGTAAAGTCATTGATAGTAGCTCTATCATATTCATCATCTTCCATGGTTCTAGATGTAGATTCTGTTTCTTCTTTAATAAGAGGCGCTTCATCAAGTACCACTACCAATCTGTCCGAATGCAAGTGTTGAAAACATCGAAATGGTACCTACAAGAGGAACAAGCATGCAAGTATCAAACTAAAACAAAAATCAATAAAGAAAAAGAAGTAAATGTATACCTATGAAAAAGCTCAAGCAAAATTTACTAATAAGGTTGACCAAGGGATTTGTTAAGCAGCTTCCTGGCAATGGCGCCAAAAAATTGTTCGCATTGTAAGTGCACAAGTCTTGTCAAGTAATAAAGTGATAAACATATATTGTTTCCATGAAATTTGATCAACAAATTGGCCAATCAATAGGCTTAATGAATTCAATAAAGTTGAGCTAAAACAAATTTTTGATGTGGAAAGAGAATTTAAAAAATACTTTTAAGACTAAAAAGTGATAAAACCAAATGATTCTTTAACTTCAAGGATCAAATAGAACTTATGATTATTTCTCCTCTTTGCATTTAATAACACAAGATTATTTCCTCTTCCAATAGTATTTCAATGAATATATTTCTTAGTCTAAGGTTCAAAAGCACTTGACAAAGCTCTCTCTAGTCAAAATCAAGTTTCTCTTTTCATTAAAATGCCCAATCTCTTGCTATAATTAATGAAAATCAACTCTAAGAAACAATCTTAATGTGACAATATAACGTTAGTATATATATCTCCGTTTTACCAACAAACTATTCATTTATCAAGTAAATTTCAAGTCAAG
This sequence comes from Acacia acuminata, assembly GCA_019022655.1. Lineage (NCBI taxonomy): Eukaryota > Viridiplantae > Streptophyta > Magnoliopsida > Fabales > Fabaceae > Acacia > Acacia acuminata. Next base: position 5,609,797 of record JAFJYI010000022.1, on the reverse strand, counting down.
CATGATTTTAACTAAGTTTTACACCTAGATTGGCTCTCTCAAGTCAAATCCAAATGAACAAACTCAAGTCAAATCCTAATGAACAAATCAATATAAATGGTGGCCAAACATTTAGAAGCATTAAGTAAAAGGTTAAGTAGCAAATCTACTCCGAAGTATATACCCATTAGCAATTTTGCTTTGAAAGTTTTTTTTTTTTTGGCTCAATGTAGTCTCAAAAGTTTAAAAGTGTAGCAATGTTGCCATTTTCCGTTAAAAAGTTAACAGTCAATATCATTTTTTTTAATGGTCAACATTAGTTTTTTAATGGAAACGGGCAAGATTGCTACATTTTTAAACTTCTGGGGCTACATTGAGTTAAAAAAAACTTTTAGGGAAAAATTGCTCTTGGGCGTATACTTCCAGGGCTAGATTTGTTACTTAACCCTTAAGTAAAGGATAAAATCAAGGGTTAAGGTGCATTTTTGCCCTTAAAGTATGCGTCCAGGAGCAATTTTGCCCCTGAAGTTTCAAAACGGAGCAATGTTGCCCCTCCGTTAAAAACCCTAACGGTCCACCGTTAGTTGATCATTAGGGTTTTTAACTAAGGGCAACATTGCTCCGCTTTGAAACTTCAAAAGGGCAAAATTGCTACTTTTGGGAGCAATATTGCCCAAAGTTTCAAAATGGAGTAATGTTGCCCCTCCGTTAAAAACCCTAACGTTGACCATTAGTTGACAGTTAGAGTTTTTAACGAAGGGGCAACATTACTCCGTTTTGAAACTTCAGGGGCAACATTGCTACGCTTGAAACTTCAGAGGCAAAATTGCTCATGAACGCATACTTTAAGGGCAAAAATGCACCTTAACCCTAAAATCAACACATATATATCATTACCTATTAAAAGAGAGGAATAATCAAGTCTTAATCCATACAGGATTCAGAATAATCCTAGAATATGATGAAGAGTTTAGCTACACATTATCCTAAAGTAGCCACAACTATACAAAATAATTATAGCCATATCACGAAACTAGCAAAGAAAGGGAAGAAGAATAAGAAAAATAAAGAATTGAATCTTCAAATCTCTTATAACTTCAACCCTAAAGCTTCGAACTCTTCTAAATGCAAAACCCTAGCACTCAAAATGTCCAAGAAGTTTAAAATGAGTGATTTTTTTGCCTATCTTGAGCTTTTATACTTGTTTTTCCGCTTCAGTTTTCAAAATGCACATCAGTTTTGCACATTCATTGTCGGTTCGCTATAGCGAACCCATAGCAAATTGTTAGCTAACAGAAATAGACAAGAACATTTCTTTTAGGTGATTTCACTATGACTTTGGCTACAGTGAATCCACGGCTAAAGGGCAGATATAGAGGTAATCTTTTGAAGCAGTTTTGCAATGGCTTGGCTGTGACAATTCCCTAGCAAAAATGCAGGCTTCTCTTCCATAGTTTTTCTTTTTATCTTCTTGAATTTTTTCCTTCCCTTCACAACTTTCCATGATCTTTGAGAGCTTTTACAACTTGTCATCCTCCACCTACAAGGAGGAGAAATTCATGAGCTCTTTAAATTTCACCAATAATCACAACAATATGCATTTAACTAATGAATTAACAAAAGTTTGAATTTGCTTTTGTCACATCACATTTTCTTCTATAATCTCTTTATGTGCACAATTTGAACTGAAAAATAAGTCAAAAGAGAAGAAAATGTGCTAAAACATTATCGATTTCTATAAGTTAACACATTAATAATTTATAAGTTCTTTTTATTTGTCTTTGATTAAACCATTATTGGCAGTTTCTAATAAGTTTTAGGAGTTTCGTATCAAAAAAAAAAAAAAAAAAAAAGTTTTAGGAGTTTTAGGGTTTCAAATAGGGAAAAAAAAAAAAAAAAAAAAAATTCATGTCAAGAGAGTTAATCACGAAAAGGAAAAAAATGGAAAGTACGTGAAAAGAAGGACCACGCATAAAATGTTGTAGAAGAGGAAGGAAATTAAAAGAAAGGAAGAAATGTCTCAGAAGATGAAAGGGAAAGCTACCTGATTTCCTGTGACTAGGCATGAAAACTTGAAAGAATATTAATTAAATTTGTTTTATTAGTACTGAGATGTCGTGAAGATGGAGGATACGTAAGTTCCCAATTACTCATTTCTTTTATTTTATAAGTTACTTCCAACGTGTTTTATTTAAAAAAAAAAAATTCATTACTTATGTATTAAGATACAACAACTTTCTAATTTTACCAATGTTTAATATACATTACATCCTACGAGAAGAAAATTTACATAATAATAAATCAAAAATAAAATTATACATTTATATGCAAAATTTAATAATATGACTTACAAATCATTTTAAAAAATATAAGATAAGAGGAATAATTCATGTCCGTCAAATAATTGAGGGGACCTTAACATTATCTATCCAACGTAGGCTCGGGCTCCCCAACCAACCACACGCATGATCCAAAAATTGATGGAAGAAAGCGACTCGCCACCACACAAAAACACACATGCACACACGGGGTCCCAAAATTGATGAAGAAAGTGAAGGAAATTAGTGTGAGGATCATCACAATCAATAATTGGGACAATTATTTCCATGGACCAATTCATAAGTTATTTTATTTCTAAAACCTCTAATGATATATATTCATAGTTCATCTTAAAAATTTGTACTATTATGGGTAAATAATGGTAAATATTATTCAACTTATAAATTTGCATTATTTTAATAAAAAATATTTGTAATTCGACTAATAAATATATTTTGTAAATTCTGGGTTTTATTTTGAAAATATATAACTTCTTAATTTAGTTTTTGAGATAATGTTATTTTTATTAGTACTACAGCCACTACAAAAATAACTCATATTAGCCACGGAATTTACCCACGAATTCCGTGGGTAAATTCAATTACCCACGGAAATACCCACGGAATTCCGTGGGTAAATTTTTTCCGACGGAATTACCCACGGAATTTTTCCGTGGGTAAAAATACCGTGGCTAATTAATTTACCGACGGAAAAAAATTCCGTCGGTAAATACCCACGGATTACCCGGGAAAAATTCCGTGGGTAATTACCCACGAACAATTCCGTGGGCAATGCGAGACGGAATTCCGTGGCTAATTTCCGGCTAAGTGGGGACGGAATTCAATTTCCGTGGCTAATTGGGACGGAATTCCGTGGCTAATTTCCGTGGCTAATTGGGGACGGAATTCCGTGGCTAATTTCCGTGGCTATTTGGGGACGGAATTCCGTGGCTAATTTCCGTGGCTAATTGGGGACGGAATTCGTGGCTAATTTCCGTGGCTATTTGGGGACGGAATTCCGTGGCTAATTTCCGTGGCTAATTACAAAATTCCGTGGCTAATTTCCGTGGCTAATTACAAAATTCCGTGGGTAAATTATGCAAATTTTGTCATGCTACTTTTTTTTAATTAATTTTTTGCTGAGCTTTTTTTAGGCCTTTTTTTTATATTATAATTAAAATGCACTGAAACAAACAAAAAAATCATATAGACAGAAAAGCTGAACAAGTTCAAAACACATATTCATATAAATGTCACAATTTAAAGTCACTACAACGTCAAATAGTTACCAAGTTAGTTTTTACAAAAGCAATAAAAATATTCAACTATCATTTGCATCGTCTTCATGGGAAGCCTCATCATTGGTGGGAGGGTTAGAGAGATTAGGTAAGTGAATTCCAAGTGCTTGCAATCTTGACATAATCATTTCATTCTTTGATTCCAAGCTTGCAACTTTTTCTTTCATTTGAGTCATCTCCGTTTGTATTTCTGGATCCACCGTAGAGTTGATAGAAGGGGTGGAAGAAGAACCAATATTTTCATCTTCAGATCCCAACCCATAGATTCGCCCCTTCTTGTTCTTACCACCAATAACCTCTAACCACAAATTATATTCATCTTGATTAGACATGATATGTCCTCCCTCGAAATTAATAGATTCCTTTCGTCTCGAAATTCATCCTGCAAACAAAATACATAAGTTACATGTTAACCTAACTAAATAAAGAAAACAAAATATTAATCTTTAGATGTTTACGAGTTAATTGAAAAAACTATCCAAATCCCACAATACAAATTATCTTCTTTCTTTCAATCATTAATCAAACGACCAAGGTTTTATATTCCATTAATTTTACGCAATTGCCTTCAAAAAGATGGCAACTATAGTAAAGCTGCAAAATACTTAATGAAGAATAAAAATATACATCACTTCTTTTAAATGCAAATAATCTAAAATTGTAAGAGCCCAAAGTGGAACCTAAGTCAACTAATATTATCAATAGGGAAAAGGGGCATTTTTTCTGATCAGAAGTGTTGGATTCAAACATTTTCTTCACCATGCTCTATTATTATTATTCCATAGAACCCTTTTCTAAATTGAACGAACAGAATACACGGAGGATTCACTTGTATACAACATACTCATCTATGACTTATTAGTTAGAAAGCAACCCTAACGTTCACGTCCAATGTCTCATCTCTACAACTTTTTGAAAGAAAACACGCGCAAGTGATCGATCGAGTAAGATGGATTTCCGTGATAGCTAGGGCATTTATCATTCACATGCGGTTGGTAAGCGAGATAAGGTTAAGTTATACACGAGATACATACACGTGTGTATGAACGTTATAAGCACCACAGTCATTTATGCATCGGCCAATAACATCATGACAGTCATGAATTTTTCTCTTATCTATCGACCTACTTCCAAACCGAACTTCAATATTTTTTTCCATTAAAAAGCTACAAGAATAATTTATAGGAGGGGGCAAAGTGACAAGTAGGTGACGGATGAGATGAGAGAAAGATCCTTGACTGTCATAATGTAATTGGCGAGCATAAATGACCTGGACTCAGTACACACAAGAATTTCTCTTCATCGAGGAACAAAGCAAAATGAAAATGTAAGCGAGAACGATATATAACAAGGCAAGAGATCGAGCGTGAGTACAGCCGATTTAAAACATATGAATAAATCATACGATGTGAGTAAATTAGATTTAAAACATACATAAATGAGACAGCTATGTTTTGATCTGTATGCGAGATAAGCAAAAACTCATCGAACTTGGAAAAATGATATGATATATACTTTTGTGTATATATAAGGTACGAGACATCGCCTACATTATTTACCTAAGTTGTGCAACAAATGCTAGTGAATCTCCAAACAACAACACCCAAAACACAAGGGTTTTTCATGGCGACAAAGGCACAATTGCACGATAATAATAACAATAATAATCGTACAATTATTTATGATATACTTGAATGTCTTTGAAACTATATATAACTCAGAGTGAGTGTGAAGATTGCTTGAAGACAATTAATAATGCATGATACTTTTAGAGTATCATATTCATCTGTTCAAAATACTGCATGATACTTTGCAATCGGTATCATATTCATAACATGAACCCTTTAATAATGTTAATAGTAGATGAAAATGCAGACAACGACAGCAACAACAACGGATTAAACAACCTTCTACTATTTATTATCATTAATTTGTTTGAAAAAGTTCACCTAATTGAAGGGCATGCAAACACAAATATCTAAATCATCTGCTCCTTATGCTAATTAATTAAGAGATATTCCAAGCTAGCTACCAAGTGAATGATGTTAGGAACTTACATGCATTGTAGCCGCACGATGATCTGCAAATTGCCCAGTTTTGTCACTATAATGTGTCTTTTTAAACACTTCAAAGACCGAGGGCTCTCTTCCCAAATCATTAGCCTGCAGGTATTTATAAAGATGCATTACATGAAGCATTACATAAATGATGAGTGAATCAGATGAAAAAAAGTCTTACCATCCGCCTTTTATGTTCACTATTAGGAATACTACCCCCTTTATGTTGAGTACCTCCTATGGAAGATGCTCGATTGGTTGCTTTGCTATGTCACAAATGCTTTGATAGTCGAGAGGATGTCCAAGTACCTCTCTAAGCGGTTCATCACTTCACGTGGAATCCAGTGTGGCCTCACTTGCTCGTGGAAGAAGTCCCTCCTGACTCTATACATCGTTCCTCTAAAGATTTCTTGACATTTAGCGTTCCAAATTCTCCTTACTTCATTTTCATGTTGAGGATGCCACTTATATTTTCTCTGCATAATTGACAATGAAAAAAGATAGAGTATAATAACATAATGAGGTAACAAAAAGAGAGAGTATAAAAACATAATGAGGTAACAAAAAGACATAACACAAATTATAAGGGATAAGGTATACCGCCCATTCTTCGAACCACATTTGCCTATAATTAGCGGGGACAACTTTCCATGAGTGACATGGATAGAAGTCAAATTTCCCTTCAATAACAGGAAGCAAATCCCGAACAAACAAACGGGAGGATTGAACCTAGTAAAAATTGTAACAATACCAATGTAAATTTGATAAAGGATTTATGATATACTTGCTTTATGCAAAGAAATAGTTTAAGGAACGGATGACTTACGTTTTTTTCTCCGGATATATCCATGTTCGACCATCTATGGGATCGCGACCCCGGGTAATGTACTATCGAACCCCGTGGAGAGGGGGGTGTGAAGGGTGTGAAGATTCTGTGCCGGAGATGGCATGTGAGGAGAAGGGACTTCATCGGAGATACGAGGGTCTCACAAAAGCTATTGATGGTCTAACTACTTTAGGTATAGATAAAGTAGTCGTCACGGGAGGAATAGGCCACCTAGGACGTTGTTTGGGAATTGAAGACCGTGTAGAATTTGATTGGCCGCTAGGGCGCCGTGAGCCGGGGCTAGACATCTACAAATTCATAGTGAGAGTTTAGTTAGTAACAAGAAAGTAATAAATCATGACAAACTTGAATGAAAAGTAAAATGAATCAATTACAAGTCAATGCGAAGAGTCATCAAAAATTCATAGTGAGAGTTTAGTTAGTAATAAGAAAGTAATAAATCATGACAAACTTGAATGAAAAGTAAAATGAATCAATTACAAGTCAATGCAGTAAAAGTCACCGCAAGAACGAAAAAACAACAAAATTTATAAAACCTAATAATTTATATATTTTCATCTTCATCTTCATCTTTGTCTCCGTCTCCGTCTTCGTCTTCATCTTCATCTTCGTCTTCATCTTCATCATCATCATCATCATCATGTTCAACGTCATCATCTGTATCTTCTTCTTCTTCTTCTTCTTCTTCTTCTTCTTCTTCTTCTTCTTCATACTCCATGTTATCTACTGGCATATCCACGTATTCGTACTGAATTTCAGAAGCAACAGTGTCAGGTATTGGCAAAGTTACTGTGTCCTCATGCACACTTATTGGTAATACGACTTCGAGTTCATCCACTTGAAATGGCCCCACAATTGTTTCGGATGCGGGAGTGTCAATGATGCTACGAGCCTTGATCTTAAGAACAGATAACCAATTTTCCTTGTGACGACAACAAGGATAAGGCATGTAATATACCTGCATTGCTTGTTGGGCCAAAATAAATGGGTCATACTTATTGTACCTCCGCGATGCATGGACTTCAACAGTCCGAAATTGTGGATGAACCTTGGTACCACGATTCGGTGTTGGATCAAACCAATCACATTTAAACAACACCACTCTCTTCATAGTCACACCCAAATATTCAAGTTCAACAATCTCTTGTAGAATGCCGTAGAAGTCGTATTCTACTTGTGTATAGTCAGTTCCCTTAATACATACACCACTATTGTTGGTTGATTTATGAAGGGCAACTTCACCGTATGAAACTTGTACCCATTGATGAAGTACTTAGCCCATGTTCTCACTCTTCTCTTTGGGCCCCAAGCAATGTCATGTAAAAATGAATCCTCAATGTTGTTGGCGGGATTTTCAACCTAAGTGACATCAATAAGGCTCATGTCAAATAAGGTTTGTTCTAGGTAATTTATTCATAACATTGAGTACTTACATGATCTTTAAACCATGATGCAAATCTATCATTGATTTGAGCTTCTATCTCATTGTCTATTATTTGAGGGTTCTCTTCCTTTAATGTCTCGATGAAAGAACTGCATATCAAGTTATGTGTTAACCATGCATATATTCAACACGGAAACTGGATTTATGAAAATTTTACATCCCTTACTTCATATATGGTTGCACCTCATCACAATCCATTAGAATGAATGTGGTCGCGGCTTTCACTTCTTCATCCGCCAAGAAACGTAAATTACACGCCCCAGAAGGTCTTCCTCGATGATTAAAAAGTGAAATTGTTGGGAATTCTGGTTCTCCACCATCGGCATTTCTAATAGGTCTTGTTATCCCTGGTGGAACACCTCGCTCAAAGTAATGCGAGCAAAATATGGCTGTCTCTTCAAATATAAGCTTCACATATAGATGCTTCAACTCGAGCTTTGTTTCGTGCCTTTTGTTTTAAGGTATAGAGGAACCTACATATAGAGAATTCCAAACAACAGATTATTTAATGTTGTTATCTTAAAGTCATTGTGCACTTACATAAACAAGGCGAGTATACCTTTCAAATGGATACATCCATCTCGTATTGACACAGCCCTCCCACCTTAGCTTCATAAGGAAGGTGGATCGGCAAATGCTCCATTGAGTCAAAGAACCCTGGGGGAAAGACTTTCTCCAACTTGCACAGTGTCACAACAATATTTTTCTCTAACAACTCTAGTTGATCACGCAACAAGGTTGTCGAACAAACTTTTGAAAAGAATTGACTTAACTCAACTATAGGATTCAAGACATTTTCAGCAAAGTCGCAAAGGCAATAGGAAGCAAGCGTTGCATGAATACATGACAATCATGACTCTTCATTCCATACAACTTTACTTCCTTCATATCCACACATCGAGATAGATTCGATGCATATCCATCGAGGAGCTTCAACTTCTTCACCCATTGACAAATATGTCGTTTTTGTTCTAAATTCAATGTATACTTTGCAATCGGTTTCACCATTCTCCCTCTTATTTCAACAAGTTCATCATTTGGCCGCTGCAATACTCTTTCACGTCCATTCGAGCTTGTGCATTATCTTTTGTTTTCCCCTTTGTGTCCATCACGGTGTGAAACAAATTTTCAAACACATTTTTCTCAATGTGCATGACATCAAGATTATGTCGAATGAGATTGGTTTTCCAATAAGCCAATTCCCAAAATATGCTTTGTTTTGTCCAATGATGCGTGTCGTTATACCCTTCAATTGGCATAGCTTTTCCATACTCGAGAGACCTTTGGCGATATTTAACGCTTTCCCAAACTTCCTCTCCACTTACCCGAGGAGGAGGCGCGATCTCTCGATTCTGTTCTTAAAAAGGCGAGTTATCTTTCCGAAATTGGTGGTATGGGGGAAGAAATTGCCGATGGCGATCAAAGAAACATGTTTTCCGCCCATGCTTCAATTGGAACGATTTTGACTTCTCCATACATATAGGACATGATAGTCTTCCCATTGTCATCCAACCGGACAACATACCATAAGCCGGAAAGTCATTAATTGTCCACAATAGTGCAAAGACGCATAGAAAAGTTTTGTCTCAAAGAGGCATCATATGTTGACACCCCCACATCCCACAATAACTTTAATTCATCTATCAATGGTTGCAAGTACACGTCTATTTTTCCCTTTGGATTATTAGGACCGGGGATGACCAACGTTAAGAACATATATTCTCGTGTCATGCATATCTCGGGTGGTAGATTATAAGGAGTAACTATCACGAGGCCAACAAGAATATTGCTTCCCAGTTTGCCCAAACGCGTAAAGCCATCTGAACACAAGCCAAGCCTCACATTTCTTGGATCATATGCAAAGTCCGGATATGTTCTATCAAGAACTTTCCATGCTTCACCATCGACGGGTGAGAGAGAACATTAGAAGCTCGACGATTATCATAGTGCCATCTCATTTCCTTTGCCGTTCTTTCAGAAGCAAATAATCTTTGCAATCTAGGAATGAGAGGTAAGAAAAACAACTGCTTCCTTGCAACTTTCTTTTTTCTTCCACGAGACTTAGTAGCGGAATATCTATCCTCACAACAAAACTTGCATTGGGTGGCGTCAGCGTCATCTTTATAATACAACATACACCCATTCACACAACAATCAATCTTCTTATAATCTAGACCTAGCTTAGACACTAACTTCTTTGTTTGGTACAAGTCGGAAGCATAAGGGTGTCTTTAGGTTGTGTCCTCCTCATGAGTTGGGAAACTAAATTAAAGGCATGCTTGAGACATGTTAGTTGTTGCCTTAATACTTAATAATTGCAATGTTGTGGAAAGCCGAGATTCTTCGCAACCTTCCCATAACCGTTGTTGTGCAGCATGTAACATGTCATAAAATTCTCTTGCGTTACTATTTGGCATCTCTTCAACACCTTCATTAAAGTTGTCCCAAAACTTGGCCCAGCTGCATCCATCACCATCATCTCATACTGACTAGGATGGTTTTCAAATGCCCCCCGTGGGGAATGTGAGCCACCCGGTATTGGAGACTTGGACCGATGATTTTCTCCTCGTGTTTCACCATGACTAGTCCATACATAATAATCCGGCATGAAACCCTTCTTATAAAGGTGCACCTTCACCTCATCAAACTTTAGATAATACCTACTTTTACATTTCACACATGGACACCTAAGCTCTCCCCATTTTTGAGAATAAGGTGATTGATATACGTATGCAAGAAACTCATCAACACCTTGCTCAAACTCTTCCGTCACCCATTTAGTACTCGGATTAATTCTATTATACATCCATCTTCGATGTTCGGGACTTCTTCCATTCTAAAAGGCAAGCATTCTATTTTAGAAGAGGAAAAATCAAATGTGCAAGTCGGAATGTTTATGAATTAAGGCATGCAAACCAAGAGTAAGATTTGATGCTTGACTTAGAAGAGGAAAAAGCAAATGTCATGCAAAAAGTCAAGCCACATGTGCAAGTTGTGTTTTATAAAAAGAGTAATTGTATGTGATGATGACAAAGATGTGATTCAAAGATTCACTACATGATAAGGCAAACTAGATTATCTAGTGTAGCATTAATCTTAGATAGTATGCACAAAAACCAGGGATAAGTCACTTGTAGTTTTACCCATTTAAGGAATCGAACTTCACTATGACCAAGAAAATTTGCAGCAATAATACAAGTAGTATGCCTTTGAATCTTAACCTCTCGCATAGCGAGACTTGAGGATGTTGCAAATATTGCAGCTAGGTGAAGTAGAGATAGGAGTTGGAGTGAAATCATTATAATTATGAGAAAAGCTCTGCCAAATACAGATTTCAGGGGCATCTAAGATTTTCATGAATAAAAAATCTTTGCTCAAGAACATTAATTCAGGGGCATCTAAGATTTTCATTTAGCATGAAACATCACCGATTTCAAGCACTTATGAATATAAATCAGCATCTTGAAACCGACTTGAACTTAGCAACTAGCATGTATACCATCTTTCTCTATTCTGAAATTTTCTTTCACAAGAATGCCCACTTGAAATAAACATTAACATCAACACAAGTAATCCATATATATTGATACCTCTCTAGTAAAAACACTTTGCAGCTTCATCACCATCTTATTTTAGCGTACATGTGAAGCCTTTTAATACTATATTCTGGGAAATTTCCAGATTTTAATTCACACATTAAAACAATTACTACTTTGTTCATTCAGATTACACTGGCTAGCACATGTAACATTCTTGTATAATCATAGTTATACTATATACATAGTATACTACATACATACTAATATACTAACATACAGACTAAATAGAATAATATTAATATATTTAATATATTCTATTTAATATTTTTTAATATTTCATCTATTTAATATTTAATATGTTCTATTTAAGTATTTAATATGTTCTATTTAAGTGAAGATATTATCTATTATTATTAGAAGTATAAGTTATTAGAAGTATAAGAAAGAATTTAGACTACTAATATTACAATAGAAGCAGAAGTTATGTCGATTATTCAAGAATCGAAGTCGATTTGCTTTAGAAAAAGAGGATCAACTCAGCCCTTCAAGAGCAACAAATTCACACTTATACATAGACACACACACGCATACATACATGCATCCATGCATGCATACATAGGAGAGACATACACACATAGACCTATATATATATACTCCAAGATTCAAGTGTTTTATTCAACCAACAAACCAAAAGTCCAAACAGACTTCCCCTTTATTTTGATGTGGAACCCGGCGCTATACACACCATAACAGGGTGTTTGAGTTTGAAAATCACCTCCCATTCTCAAAGACTAACAACAAACAATACTAATTACATAAGCATTAATTACTCTTCTTGCATTTATCCTTGTTTTCAAGGAATTTCAAAGCTACTCATACAAAAACAACAAGTCGTATTATTTGGTTAGCACAACCGAGAGAAACCCAAAAAAGCATGCAAGAGTGCAACCCTTTTTTACTTCTATATCCCCAGTGAAAAGAAATGGTACCAAAAGATAAACCTACCGAGTTAAACTGATTGCACCCTAATTGATTTTTTTTTTTTTTTTTTTTATTTACGATTGATACATAAGGAATTTCTGGAACAGGGAAAAACCAAAAGAACCAATGCACCAAATGTATCCCCGATATACAAAAACACTAGATTCGGTTCACGAAATTTTCGAGTCATCACTTTTCTTTCATTTAATCGATGATTCCCTTTCTAGAGTCAAGATTCAATCTTTTCCCCCATTCCCGAACAACAGAAATCAAAGAGATAGGATATGGAAAGGGATTTGGAAACTCACCTTTTACAGAATCTAAATTTGCATATATAGGATTCGACTTCCTTCTTCCTCCTCGAGCGAAACTCTCCTTTGGTCCTTCTTAATATTCTTGTGCAGAACCTTCTACAGGCTTATCATCCATCACTTCCTTCTTCCTCCTCGAGCGAAACTCTCCTAATTACTGGTTAATCATCGATGCCGCCGACTAGGTGACCTGGATCTCGATCTCCTTCCTCTGCGTAAAGGAAAAACAGCACTGTAAAAGAGGAAGCACTAGAAGGCACTGTTATCAAATGTTGTTAGTTCCTAGGCGCTAATCCCCTGCACCCACACAAAACGGCACAAAACAGAGAAGGAAAAAAAAAAGCAGCTGACGGACCTTGACTGGAGGAGGAAGGCTGGGACGGTCGGCGACTATAGCACGAACGGCGGTGAGATGGTGGAGAACGAAGGTCGCCGGAGTTGGAGGAAGTAACCGATGGGGGACGAATCAAGATTTAGGGCTTGTTGAAATGTTAAGCTCGCGGAGAGAGGTGAAGGGAAGAGCCGATGATTTAGGGCTGAGTTACGAGATTCGAGAGAGAAACGAAGGAGAGAAACGAAGAAATTCGCCGAGATTGGGGAGAGAAACGAAGAAGTTCGCCGAGATAGGGGAGGAATTCACCGATTTAGGGCTGATTTAGGGCTGAGTTTCGGAGGCGCTGAATCAAATTTTATTTGGGATTTAGGGATTGCAAAATCTTAAAATAAAAGAGATAAATTTCACAAAACGAGATAAGTAAATCTCCTAGATCGGTTGGTTAGGATACTTTGTATCTTCTTCCCCGTCCCGTGTTCGAACCATACGCTTGTACCCATTTTTTCAAAACATCCAACATTACCCACGGATTAGCCACGGAATTCCGTGGGTAATTCAAACCGTGAAATTACCCACGGAAATTCCGTGGGCAAATCCGTGGGTAATCTTTTTTTTTTTAGAAAAACATCTTGTATTATTTCCCACGGAATTCCGTGGGTAATCCGTGGCTAATTACCCATGGAAATAATTCCGTGGGTAATTCCGTGGGTAATTTCGAGTTTTTTTGTAGTGAGCTACGAATGTAACCCCATTCATGCCTGCACGTTTTTGTAAACTATTTATGAATTGTACGTTGTGGGGAGAGGATTATGTGTACCTAGGATAAACATGGGGCTGTCCTACTTCAATTTCCGACCCCATTGTATATTTCTCCGTGAGTCTGATATAGCCTTCAATTTCTGTGTCCATATCTGTGTTAATTCTTCTTCTTCTTTTTTTTTTAAACATTAATTCCATTTCCACTTGTGAGTGTTAATATTTGAAAATCATTGAAATAAGATATTGGCACATAAATACATACATATATGTGTATGAAATGAATTAATTACACTATAGTCTCTAAAACCTTTTTGACAAGAAATTTTTCATGTCAAATTACCATATTGACCTTTTGTTCAAAAAAATTGCTAAGGAGAGGCATCCTGATTGTAAAGATTCAATTTGGACTAGTTAGTTATTCGGGTACTTGTTAATAGGACCAAGAAAAAGCATCGGACACAGGCTAGGTCACCCAAAGTGTTATAAAAAAGAGGGTTAAGTAGCAAATCCGTCCCAGAAGTATGGACCCAGGAGCAATATTACCCTAAAAATTTTTTTAGTCTCAATGTCAGCCCGAAAGTATCAAAATATAGCAATGTCGCCCAAATTAAAATTTAACAACCCAAACGGTTAATGGTTAGTGTACCTAAATATGTTGAGGTAATTTTACCACACAGGATATGATGCCATGTAGTGGTCTACATGGTACTCCACATCAGCATCTTCGTTCTTCCTTTTAGAAACACCTCAAGAAACATCTCCTTCTTTCCTTCATTCTCGTTGTAATCCCACCTCCACATGAATCTTGAACTTCAAAGCCCATCGCTAGCTTCGATCGACGTCATCGATCTTCAAGCTTGCTGTCTCATCCCTCACCATGAACGTCGGCACCGTCGGCCATTGCTAACCCCACCTCCACATGAAAATCTAGAACCCCATTACTAGCTTCGATCGATGATGCTGGCCTTCGCACTGACCGTCTCAAGCAACAAGGCTCTCCCTTCGCCTTTATAGTTAACAACAATCATGGGCTTGTCATCGACATCGGGAGACAACTTGAAAGGCCAGAGCTTCATGTCATTTTGAATAGAGGAGTCAGAGAGTTTCCGTTTGATGAGTCATTTCGCATGGAAGACAAAGTTTTGTGGGTTCATGGCAACTTGGTTCTTGGCTGCATCGCCGATTAGACGCTTAGTTCTGTTACCTTGATCATTAGTGATGATCTCAACATGGTCATTCTTCCACATGCCGATGTAACTATAGATGGTACTGAGGCTGATTATGATGGCCTTTTTGTTGGAATTTTTTGGATAAAATCCCATGGGTTATGAATAAGAAGAAGGATGGAAAAGAAGAGGAAAAAGGAAGAAGGAATGTATGTGAGAGAATAGTCCCACATTGCTTAGTTGGAGAGAAGTTGGAGGGTATATAAGCCCCAACTTGGCTCCTACTAATTGGGCCCTTGGGCCAACCCACTTTTGTGGAGGGGTGAGGACTTAGGTGACCCTTGGTCCACCACACACGCGCGCCGCCCGGTCCGGTCCGCGCGTGTGAAATAAAATATTAATTTTTTATTAAATTATTTTTCGGATTAAAAAATAATTTTTTATTAAATAATTTTTTTGAATTTCCGAACGTTTAGATATTCCCGTTGTGCCTCTCCGACTTTTCCAACCAGTGACTGCGTTTTTTGCAATCCGTTCGGATCGTCCGCCGTGAACAGATGTGGGTCGCCTCCGTTCGCTTCGTTCTGGTGTGACTATTCGTCAAGAAGCACCAATTCGCTGTGAACAGACGCGGTCACCTCTCGTTCGTTTCGTTACGTGCGTCTGTTTGCACAACGCACCAGTCGAGCAAGCAGACTTGTCCATCTGATGGTGTTCTTTCAGAGTCTATAAATAGGGCGCCCTAGTCACAGTTTAGATACACAATTTCTCTGCATACTCTCTCTCTGCATTCTGCATAAACACTCTGTGCATTTCAAAAGCAGACTCATTGGCTTCGCTTGGGCTTCAGACAGACAGAGCCATCTTTCTGGAGACGAATAATCCGCTCTATCCTGGGAGGCAATTGCTCAGAAAACCTTCGGCATCCGTATTGAGGGAGAAAAATTGTCTTAAGGACACAACGAAAGTTGGGCCGGATTTCGCATTTTTCCATTCCATATCGCGGTCTTGTGAGTTCGTTTTACTGACTTTTTATTTTATACGAGACTAAGTGAATGTTTCTGTATTCTTTATTTAATAAATACAGATTCTTGTTTTGATATTCTGTGTACTTTATATTCAATTTCTACCTACTCATTATATTAGAAACAACAATCTTAAGACAATCTTTGTTTATTGAAATCGGTTTATGTTAATTTACTTGATTCTTGATTTCATACGTTGGTAGTAGTATTGAATTGAATCTCGTGATTAGTTTTTGTTAATATTATTATTATATCTTGTTAGTGAATTAATCAGTGTGATTAATTAGAGTTTCTGTTTTAACAACGAAATGGCAAGTGCAAGTACCAATCGATTAACCCAAGTGATCTGTTCCAATGCATGGTGAAAAACCAGAAAAGTTCAATGGCAATGATTTTAAAAGATGGCAACAGAAAATGTTTTTCTATTTAACCACATTGAACTTGGCATGGTTTCTCACCGAGGATGCTCCAAAATTGGAAGAAGGACAACAGTGACACAAGGAAAAGGTTCTTTGCGATAGATGCTTGGAAGCATTCGATTTCCTTTGTAGAAACTACATTCTCAATGGTCGGACAACACACTCGTATCTTGTATATAGTGCTTTGGATACAACTAAAGCATTATGGGAGAGTCTGACAAGAAGTACAAAACTCGAAGATCTTTGGTTTGAAGAAATTCATTGTTGGCAGATTTTTGGACTTCAAGATGCTTGATTCTAAATCTGTGGTGAGTCAAGTTGAAGAACTTCAATTGGTTGTGCATGAGATTCATGCTGAAGGGATGTCTCTTAGCGAGTCTTTCCAAGTCACTGCATTTATTGAAAAATTGCCACCGTCTTGGAAAGACTTCAAGAATTACCTCAAGCACAAGCGTAAGGAGATGTCACTTGAAGATTTGATCGTAGGGTAGAGAATAAAGAAGACAACAAGGTTTAAAAAGAAACTTGGCAAATCCTATAGTTTCGAAGGCTAACATTGTGGAAGATGGTCCGAAGCCCAAGAAACGCAAACGCTCTAATGAGGGATCATTTAAACAAGGCCATAACAAAGGCCCTAGCAAAGGCCAGAAATTCAAAGGCAAGTGTTATAATTGCGGGAAGCCTGGTCACCGTGCTAAGGAGTGCAAGAAGCCAAAGAATTTCAAGAAGAAGAACACTGAAGCCAATATGGTTGACAATACCACTGATATGATGGATAGTATGAGTCTTTCAGGTTGTAATGCAATGTGACTTGGTTGGAAATACCAAGGAGTGGTGGGTGGACACCGGTGCCACTAGGCATGTATGTGCAAACAAATGGATGTTTTCTTCTTACACTCCTGAAGCAAGATGAACAACTTTATATGGGAAATTCTTACGCTTCAAAGGTTGAAGGTTCTGGGAAAGTCGTCTTGAAGATGACTTCGGAAAAGTCGTGACACTTAAGGATGTGCTTCATGTGCATGATATTCGCAAGAATCGATATCGATCCCTCTTAAGCAAGAATGGTTTTAAGCTTGTATTTGTTTCGATAAGTTTATACTCTCTAGTAATGATATGTATGTTGGAAAAGGTTACCTTAGTGAGGGCCTTTTCAAAGTTAATGTAATGACTTGTCACCAATAACGGTGCTATTAATAATAATATTGCTTCTATCTATATGCTTGAGTCCTCTAATTTATGGCATCAAAGATTAGGACATGTTAATTATAAATCAATTAAAAATTTAATTCATTTAGAATTATTGCCTAAAGTTGATTGTTCAAATAAAGATAAATGTCAAGTATGCATTGAATCAAAATTTTCCAAGTTGCCTTTTTCTTCTGTTGAAAGATCAACTGAGTTGTTAGATTTAATACATACTGATATATGTGATATGAAATCTGTACCGTCTAGGGGTAATAAAAAATATTTTATTACATTTATTGATGATTGCAGTAGATATTGTTATGTATATTTGCTTAATAGTAAAGATGAGGCTATTATAGCTTTTAAACAATATAAAATTGAAGTTGAAAATCAACTTAACAAGAAAATTAAAATAGTAAGGAGTGATCGTGGGGAGAATATGATGGCCCCTTCGAAGAATTCTGTATAGAATGCGGTATTATACACCCCGGACTACGACTCCTTATGCTCCTCAATCAAATGGGATTGCGAGAGGAAAAATCGGACATTGAAAGAAATGATGAATGCATTATTAATTGAGTCCGGTTTACCACAAAATATGTAGGGAGAAGCCATTCGACGGCTAACTTTCTAATCAACAGTGCCTCATAAAACGATAAAAAACATACCATATGAGATATGGAAAGGAAAGAAACCTTCCTTGAAATATTTAAAAGTGTGGGGGTGTTTGGCGAAGGTTGAGATTCCTAAACCTAAAAGGTTAAGAATTGGACCCAAGACAGTAGATTGTGTGTTTATTGGTTATGCACATAATAGTAGTGCATATCGTTTTCTAGTTTATAAGTCTGATGTATCAGATATCCATGTGAATACGGTTATTGAGTCAAGGAATGCTACGTTCTTTGAAAATGTATATCCGTATAATAAAAATAATGATAATAACAACACTGTGATATCTCCGGATACAATAACTAATGATAACCTTGAACAAGAGGAACCTAGACGTAGCACTAGGCAAAGGACTTCAACATCCTTTGGTCCTGATTTTATGACTTATCTACTAGAAAATGAGCCTCGAACATTTGGAGAGGCTATGGGTTCCCCTGAAGCGCCATTCTGGGAAGAGGCTATCAATAGTGAAGTTGAATCCATTATGTCAAACCACACTTGGGAGCTGGTTGACCTTCCTCCTGGCAATAAGCCTTTAGGAACTAAGTGGATCTTCAAAAAGAAGATGAAAGCAGATGGCACTATTGATAAGTACAAAGCTAGGCTAGTAGTAAAAGGCTACAGACAACGTGAAGGCTTAGACTACTTTGATACTTATTCACTGTTACAAGAATTACATCCATTCGAATGTTGATCGCATTAGCGACTTGCAAATGGGTTGGAGTTACATCAAATGGATGTAAAGACAACCTTCTTGAATGGGGAATTAGAGGAAGAAATCTACCTAGAACAGCCTAAGGGTTTTGTTGTCTCAGGACAAGAACAAAAAGTTTGCCGCTTAATAAAGTCCCTTTATGGACTTGAACAAGCCCCAAAACAATGGCATGCGAAATTTGATGAAGTTATGTTATCAAATGGCTTTAGTATTAATGAATGTGACAAGTGTGTATACATTCGAAATACGTAAAAAGCGGGTTTGCCATAGTTTGTCTTTATGTAGATGACATGTTGATAACGGGTAGTAATAATCAAATGATTAAAGCTACTAAGCGATTGCTTACCAGTAAGTTCGACATGAAAGATATGGGTCTAGCAGATGTTATTTTAGGAATTAAAATCCATAGAACATCTGGAGGGTTAGCTTTATCCCAAACACACTATGTTTCTAAAATTCTTGAGAAATTCAAGAGTTTAAATATAACTCCTATGTCGACCCCTATAGAAACTAGTCTTATTTGTTAAAACATCTTGGTGAAGCTATTAAACAAAAGGAGTATGCTCAAGTGCTAGGCGAGTCTTAAGTATGTTATGAACCGCACTAGACCTGATATTGCTTATGCTATAAGCATGTTGAGTCGCTTTACAAGTAATCCAAATGAGCTTCATTGGAGAGCTATGACAAGAGTTTTGGGTTACTTAAAGCAAACTCAAAACTTTGCTTTGCATTATGAAAAGTACCCTACAAAGGTATTAGAAGGGTATTGTGATGCGAATGGATAACCGGCTCTAATGACACGATCCACAAGTGGATATGTGTTCACCCTTAGTGGAGGTGCTGTGTCTTGGAAGTCATCTAAGCGGACTTGCATTGCAAGATCAACTATGGAAGCAGAATTCATTGCATTAGATAAAGGCAGGGTGAGGAAGCCGAGTGGCTTCGTAACTTTCTTGAAGACATTCCTAGTTGGCCAAAGCCGGTACCAGCAGTGTGTATACATTGTGATAGTCAAGCAGCTATTGGTAGAGCCAAGAATGTCATGCACAACGGCAAGTCTAGACATATACGTCGTAGACATGATACCGTTAGACAACTACTTTCGAATGGAATCATCTCAATGGATTATGTAAAATCAAAAGAGAATATAGCGGATCCATTGACTAAAGGGATTCCTAGAAAGATAGTTAGGAAATTGTCCAAAGGAATGGGTCTAAGGCCGATCCATTGTTGATTATTGCGGTAACTCTACCTAGGAGAGTGGAGATCCCACGAACTAGGTTCAAAGAGACAACTAAGTGATGATCGAATGTTAACACTGTGGAGTTTTAAACTCATACTCATTCCTAGACAAACAGTGCATATATATAAAGGGTAAGCTTCTAAGCTTTTAATGGTTTCTTAGTCGATGTGTTCGAGATGATGTATGATGACATACATCACAAGGAATCACCTATGTGAGTGTGAAGTGCGGGCCGCTTCTATGAGAATTTAAAACGGCCGATTCTCTAGAACACTCCATGAGAACTGACGGTGTCCGGGGCCAAAATGGACACGGATGAGAACCAATGATGCTAGAGGAGCAACGTGTAACTCCTATTGTCTTGGTATACACTAAAAGGTCAACGGTTCAAGACAAGCGTCACCCAGTTGACCGGTATATCCGATAGGTTTTTATTAGAGAAGGTTCAAAGGTAACCCTACCTTTCTCGATGCGATTGTTTCTCGTAGAGGAACCGCACTTTGCATACATGATCATTTGCATTTGGTCATGATGGACTAACTTCTTATCCATGTAGGGGATTGTTGGAATTTTTTGGATAAAATCCCATGGGTTATGAATAAGAAGAAGGATGGAAAAGAAGAGGAAAAAGGAAGAAGGAATGTATGTGAGAGAATAGTCCCACATTGCTTAGTTGGAGAGAAGTTGGAGGGTATATAAGCCCCAACTTGGCTCCTACTAATGGACCCTGGGCCAACCCACTTTTGTGGAGGGGTGAGGACTTAGGTGACCCTTGGTCCACCACTCACGCCCGCGCGCCCGCCGCCGTCCCCGTCCCGGCTCGGCTTGATCATCGGTCGCGCGCCCCCTCTTAGTCCCGGTCCGATCCGCGTGTGAAATAAAATATTAATTTTTTATTAAATTATTTTTCGGATTAAAAAATAATTTTTTATTAAATAATTTTTTTGAATTTCCGAACGTTTAGATATTCCCGTTGTGCCTCTCCGACTTTTCCAACCAGTGGCTGCGTTTTTGCAATCCGTTCGGATCGTCCGCCGTGAACAGATGCGGGTCGCCTCCGTTAAACGCTTACGGTGTGGCTTGTTCGTCAAGACGCACCAATTCGTTGAACGTACGTGGGTCACCTGCTGTTCGTTCCGTTACAGTGCGTCTTGTCCATCTGATCGTGTTCTTTCAGAGTCTATAAATAGGGCGCCCTAGTCACAGTTTAGATACACAATTTCTCTGCATACTCTCTCTTTGCATTCTGCATAAACACTTTGTGCGTTACGAAAGTAGACTCATTGGCTTCGCTTGGGCTTGACATGTGAGAGCCATCTTTCGAGACGAATAATCCGCTATCATCCGGGAGGCAATTGCTCGAGAAAACCTTCGGCATCCGTATTGAGGGAGCAAAATTGTCTTAAGGACACAACGAAAGTTGGGCCCGTATTTTTGCATTTTTCCATTCCATATCAATGCGAGTCTTGTGAGTTCGTTTTGACTTTTTATTTTATACAGACTAAGTGAATGTTTCCTGTATGCTTTATTTAATAAATATAGATTCTTGTTTTGATATTTTGTGTACTTTATATTCAATTTCTACCTACTCATTATATTAGAAACAACACTTTTCAGTCTTAGATGCCATTGGTGAATGAATGAATGTGTGATTCAACAAGAAACTATGTTAAGTGGTGTGTGTGATTTAACAAGAAACTATGTTAAGTGGTGTGTGTGAATGAAACAAAGGATTGTGAAATTGATGATCAGAGCTTAGCAAATGTCTCCGTTGTTGAGATTTGACATGTCTGGATTGTCTCCTTATCCCCCAGTGTCCTAAATCCGGACCATCTCGATGATCTAAAGTCCCACTAATGAATTTGATAGTGGACCAATTCTTGTTGACTCTCTTTCATACCTCTGCAACCTTTTCTTGGAAACAAAGGTCCGTCTAGCATTCTTAAGGGATAAAATAAAAATTCTGAGAGATATATGTGATTTCTAAGAATGAAGTTCTTGCTGCAATGAATAGTAGAAGTGAACTTACATAAGATAAGCTGAAAGTAAGCCAAGGAAAAAAACATCGAGAACGAGATTTGGTTTCCAGAAGTGTCAAAGTCCTACTTATGAGCTAACAAGCATAATACGAACATCAATTTACTCTTAAAGAATCAAGTCTTAGCACTAAACTTAGCTTTAGGATCTTCACATAGAACTTGAAGGGGGTCACAATAAAAATATTGTGGCTTTGTTGATGATAAATATAGCTTCCTGTGAAATGTGCAGGTCAATATTTTGGCCTCTAATGATGGTCTTGATATAATTTAGGGGCATAGATTTCCTTTGGTGTCTCCATTCCCTCCGACTTCGTCTTCATCATCATATTTTATTCCTTTAAATTTTTGGGTTTGGTTGCATTGGTTTGCCATTTATGGTCTCAGTTTTGTCTTCTTGACGCTCTTCCTCTTAAGATATTTTATAGGACTCGGTCTTTGGAAGATGGAAGAATGATTGCTTTATCTTCCTTATTCACACTAGAATTGTTAAGTTTTTCCTTCTTATTAGTCCTAGTGCTTCTCTTTTCTGGGTCAACGGCTTTCTTTGCTGGTTTGGAGCTGTCTTTTGTTTCATCTTTGAATTTTTGGAAGAAGCCATTGAGTGTGTGGATCTTGTTCTTTGGGTTTTCACCTCTATATTTTCTTGATTTTGTTTTTGTTTGTTTACAATTTTCACTACTACAGAAAGCACTTTTAATGTTTATTTTTAGGCCATTTCTATGTCCCTCTTTAAGGGGACGCTTATGTGAGCGACATATTAAAGTTAGGGAGCAACGTCCCTTAACGAAGGGACGCCGTAAGCATCCATTTTTTAAAAAGGAGGCCATAAGTTTTTTTTTTAAAGAATTATTTAGATATGCCCAAATCTGCTTCTGTTGTGGCTGTAAAGACGCTGTTGGTTTCAATCTGCCCAAATCCACTTCCGTCGTGGTCGCAACTTGAGATGCCATCGGTTTCAATCTACTCAAATTTCTTCAAATCTGCGCAAATTCGCCTCCATCGAGGCTGTAACAGATGCCTTTGGTTTTGATTTTCCTAAATTCACCTCTGTTGTGGTTGTAATGATGTCGTCAATTTTAATTTGCTTAAATTTCTTTATATCTGCCCAAATCTGCCTCCGTTGTGGCTGTAATAGACATCGTCGATTTCAATCTGCCGAAATTTCTTTAGATCCTCCCAAATCCGCCTCTGTTGTGGCTGTAACAGATGTCATCGATTTCAATTTATATAAATTTCCTTAAATCCACCTCTATCGTGGCTGTAACAGACGCCGTTGGTTTTGATTTGTTCAAATTTCTTCAGATTTGCTCGATCTGCCCAAATTTCTCTAGATTTGCCCAAATCTATCACCAGAAATTTTTTAAAAAAAAAACACATTAACACAAAGTGAAAAGACATTACTTTGACAAAAAATTTCAAGAATCAAGAATATGAGATAGAAAACTCCACAAACAGAATCAAAGTGTAAAGAATGAATAAGCCTAAAATTCCACTTATTTTAAATTTTTGACCTTACGTCTTGCTGATGAAACTCTAGAGGCAAGGAACCAAAATCGCAGGGTTTTTCTTGTTGGTTGGTAGGTTTTAAACAGTGCTAACGAGGAAAAGGAAAAGAGACATAGCAAGCCGCGATGATGAGCCGCAATGGAGAGGATGGTTGATGGAGAAAGAAGAAAGAATGCAAAGTGGGGGATTGTCGAGTGTGGCGAACTCAAACTGAAGGCGAAGGACCAAAGGAGGATAGGGAAAATTTGTGAGTAGAGCAGTGACTGTGAGAAAGGAGGGAGCACGGATGAGGGAGGACAACCTTTTTCTTCTTCTTTGTCTCTATGGTAGGGTTGTTGAAGAAGGAGAATACACTAGGGTTGGCGAAGATTTCTTTGATTTTCTCGATATTGGCAGTTGTAGAGTTGAGAGTGTTGTTGGCCTTGGCAACGTCGCCTAGTGCGAGGGTGAGGGCATAGGCGCGGCGGTCCCGAAACCTTCTATGTTCGAGAGCGTCACTATGGGATGGTGTGCAGCAACCAATGGTGGCGGCTGCGAGGTTTAGCTGGAGCGAAGAAGTGAAGGTAGAGGTAGAGAAGGAGAGGTTGAAGAGGGGTCTCACTACAAAAAAACTCCGAATTACAGATGGAAATTACCCACAGAATTTTGTGGATAATTGAAATTACCGATGGAATTACCTACGAAATTTTGTTGGTAATTGGATTTCCGACGGAAAATGTCCGTCGCAAAAAAAAAAAAAAAACATGGTGAAAGACATTATTGACAGAATTATCCATAGAATTACGTCAGGTATTTTCAATTACCCACAGAATTCTGTGGGTAATTTCTGTCAGTAATAATTACCCACAGAATTCCGTGGGTAATTTCCGATGGAATTTTTTCCGTTGGTAATTCCGTCCCTGATCCGAAGTTTTTGGGAGCCATGTATGAGAGAGAGAGAGAGAGAGAAAGAGAAGACAATGATGAAGGATTTTGAAGGGAAGAGATGAGATTAATGGTGGAGAATGGCCCATAGCCCATAGGCTATCCTGTGTTGAGAAGGACTTTAGGTATCATAATTTTGAATTTGGGACACCGAAAAAACACTTTTGGCGTCTCAACTCTAAAAGGGACACTAAAAGTGGTGCTCTTGATGCCAAAAGCTTTACTTTTCGCATCGTTTTATAAATTGGGATGTCAAAAGTAGATTTTTGATGTCATTTTTAGAATTGGGACGCCAAAATCCCTTTCTTTTGGCGTCTCTTTTCTAATTAGGACGCCAAAACTATAATACTTTTAGCGTCTTTTTTTGTTAAAGGAACGGTCAATATGTCAAAATTTCTCTACAGAATAACACAAATGCCATCGTCTTTATTTTTTACATCCCTCTTTAAAAAGCATACATTTTTTAGGAAAGTAAAATACATTTTTTGTAGTAGTGTTTACTGCAGCTTTTAGTGAAACGATTAATCCATATCAGTGCAAAGTAGCAGCCAAATCAACTGGACAACAAACTTCCTAATTTAATCAACAACGCACAAGGGAGAGAGAAGAAGAACGGTGATGAAGATTCGTTTTTAATAGGGAAAATTCTTCTCAGAGCCCATTTAAGTAAAAAAATTTCAAAAAAGGCCCAAACATTGTTCAAATACCAGAAAAGGCCATATTATTTCATAAAACGCTAACAATTAAATCACCCCATTCACAACTAAATCAATGTCTGTTAACAACTAAATCAGTAGCATTAACAATAATATCGTAACAACTTAATCGGTCCCATTAACAACTAAATCGCACTGTTAACAACTATATCATCCTATTAACAACTAATATTTTTTAAATAATACCCCGAGAAAAGGCCCTAGGGCCTTTTCTGGCATTTGAACAATCTTTGGGTCTTTTTTGACATTTTTTTGTCAATATGGGCCCTAAGATGAATTTTCCCTTTTTAATATCCTGGTTGATGCGGTTCCAGATTTTACAGAGGTAAGAGAAAGTGGGAGATTTGAATTTATAGGGATAAGGTAGGTAGGTGGGTCCTGCAATATTTATATTTATCATTTTTTTAACTAATTTGTTTGACTTATGAATTGATATATAATCTAAAGATGAATATAAGTATTTTAGAAAGATTATAGAACACACTATAATTAAGTAATTTATTCATCTTTATCAATCTCCAAAAATTAGTGAACTATATCTTACATTGGGGACAACAACAAGATTCAATAATTTTCTTACTTTTAATTAGGGGTGGAAATAGGCTAGGCCCCTATCAGGCGCCCTTTTACATCCTAGCCTCCGCTTTAGGGCCTAGGGCCTGGCTTTGTTTGTTAAAAAGGCCAGGCCAAGGCCTATTTAAAGGCCTAAATGTGTAAATAGGTCGCCTATTTGGTTAAAGCCTAGCCGTAAGCCTTGGACCTAGCTTGTTTACATATCAAATAAATATAATTATATTTATATAATATAAATAATATAATATTTATTGTTTTTATTCTTA
Source organism: Acacia acuminata (assembly GCA_019022655.1). Lineage (NCBI taxonomy): Eukaryota > Viridiplantae > Streptophyta > Magnoliopsida > Fabales > Fabaceae > Acacia > Acacia acuminata. The sequence goes on along the minus strand of JAFJYI010000022.1, from coordinate 5,583,481 downwards.
TATTATACTAAAAGCCTACATTTATATAGTTTTTTATAGGCTCAAAGTGCATAAAATCTTTTTATGACCTCTAAAGCCTACAATATAAGGCCTTTTTAAAGGCCTACATTGTAAGTAGGCCTTTAAAAAGGCTTTAGGCCCTATTAGGCCTGACGAAGGCTCAGACCTGAGCCTTAAAAAAAGTCTGCATTTAGGCTCAGGCCTTCCATCCCCATTGCAAACTCAGACCTATTTAGTCAAAGCCTGACCTATTTCCATTCCTACTGTCAATGCAGTCTCATATCAAATGATTTGAGTGTATATCGTTTCAGAATAGGATACAATAATTAAGTAAACTCAGTGTCAGTTTCATTAATTGACCCAAGGAACAAATTTGTTGGAACTCATAATGTCATGACCCATTTAGCTTTTTGAAACCTGTTCGCCACATGCAATGAATTTACATGCAACAACAGTACCACTCGCGTGGCCACGTCTTGTATACCAACTATTTCATTATTCTCTGTATAATAAGACACGAGAAATTTAATTATCTAAATAAAAAGACCAACATAATATAGCTCATCCAATAAATCATATACTTTGACCAAAAAATAAATAAATCATATACTACTTCGGTCTTAAATATAAGACCAACTTTGTAATACAATTTTCACTACAAACTTTATCCTATATTTAGCATCGGAGGAAATATATGTATAATTGGTCGTTGGCCTCGCACATTGATTCATCCATTATTCATGCACGAGGAATTGGCCACCATATTGCTTATCACAATATAACAAAATTCGTTTACTTATTGTTGTGATGAAATATGATCCATCTAAAATTTAATATGGGTGAACTAGATTTAAAAAATTTAACTTGTAATTTTTTCAATTATAAAATTGTTTTTTCAAATAATGTCAGCTATAAGATTATTTTTATTTTAAATTGATAAAAGAGAAAGTGAGAGGAATAGTATGTCAACTAAACTATCATTGGTGCCAAATTCCAACTAAAACTCTTGTGTTCTAATCGTTTTTCTCTGAATTTCTCATAATTTTTTTTCTCTTAATAGCTTTTTGTTATACGTGAGAAATATCTGTGAGTGAAAAGAATGTGTTTTCCACGAGAAATTCTCACTACATTTTAAGTCACGAGAATTTTTTGAGACAAATCTCTATGCATCACCCGACACCCATTATGGTAGAATTTGGGTTATTTGATCGTTCATACTTATCTGTTTAACAGAATAGCGTCAAGTAACATGAGGCGAAGATCAAGCAAGGACTTATTTATCGATTATTACGTTGATTGTTAAATAAGTATATAAACTATGTGCAAATATTTAACGATTACTGAAAAAAAAATTCAAAAAATTCGACATATTTGTAGTGAAAATTGTATCAAATGCTAACCGCCAGTTTCATATTGTCTATGTCATGAATATAAATTTATGGTAAGTTCAAAGAGAGGGCACACCACAAAAGATTAGCACTGAGAAAGGGGCCTCTAATGTCCTACTCTCTAATGCCATTTATAATATCTCAATCTCGAAAATGTTTTTTTTATTGATTATTAGATTTTATATAAAATAAATGACATTTTGATATCTTACCAACATGAAATGATATAGTTTTTGATTCTTTTATAATTTTTTTTTTAAAAAAAACAAAAAGTTGGCAATTTTTTTTTTTGTTTTGTTTATAATTTTGGCAAAAAGATAAAAAAAATTAAAATTGCACCATTTCTTACACATAAGATATCAAAAACTAATTTCATGTAGAATCTAATTATTAATTAAAAAAAACATTTGGAAAATTAGGGGCATTACAAGGAGCATAGAGAGTGGGGCATTAGATGCATCTTTCTCGCTTGTTAGCTACAATTCTCTATAGGTAGCTCTCTCCATGAATATTGAGCTTTTAATAAAGCACCTTTGTTTTGATCAAAAGTTTAAAGGGATAATTCATATCTAAAGATTAGATTATTAGAAGGAAGAACCTTTCCTGTATATTACACTGCACTTGTAAGGCTTTATAATGAATGGCTTGTTCTGCTCTAACTCTAAAAATGAGAGGTAACTTTTTGACAACGCATACTATAGTTTAGTTATGTTAGTTGACTAATTTTGGATAAATTATGTCAGTTGTTTGTAACAAATATATGTTAATTTTCCTAAAAGAGATTATCTTTCATCATATCTAACTTGGATAGAAACTCTCTAACAAATGCAATTAATACGAAATATTTTAAGAAAAAAATTGAGAGAAAAAGTCAATTGTGATTTTATATTTATAATCCAATTTAAATATTCAACTAGCTATTATATTAAAAATCAAAACTATATATATATTTTTTAAAAAAAAACTATTCACATGTAAGTTAAAACTTCAACTTTTATTTACGTATTCAACTTCTACTTCGCCTGCCAACTTAATGTCCCAACCGAAGTACAACAATTAAGATGATGATATGGAAGTGATATCGATGGGAGAATCTTATCTTCCTATTTCACCGACTTTCGTCACCATACATAAATTTTTTAAAATGGCACAATCAAGCCTACTAGTAGCGGTTTTGTTTCATATCACTCAAACAAAAACAAAGGAGAGACATATCCGTGTGAGCTATATACGAATATGGAGTCCAAATATAAAATAGGGTTGCTTCTCATCTTCACCGTTCAGATCTTGGGAATCACCTCCGATGAGATCCTCCAGGTTTCCGGTTTTTCAAAACAAACTAATAACAGTTATTTGATTTAAGTTATGTGCATATATATGTGTATGGATATCAAATCAATGACTTTGTTTTTTTTCTTTTTTTGGTTTGTTTCTTGCAGGGTATTTTGACAGAATACAATCACCCATTTATTGTAACATATATTCAGATATCATTGTTAGTGCTTTATCTTCCCTTAGCATCCATTACAGCATGGTTGCAGAAATCTTCAAAACAGTGTTTTAGTTGGAGAAGAACAGAAACATCATCAACAGATCAGTCCCATGAAGCTGATGATGATTGTTTTGATTTAGAGCAATTGATGATAAGTACTGATGGATTGTCCCAAGACCACCGAAACTTTACAACCTTCGGAGTTGCTAAATTGGCCTTCACTATTGCCCCTTTCTGGTTTATGGCACAGGTTAACATATCACTCCACTTAATATACTTCTTCTTCAAGCCCTATATAGTATACACATATTCTGAAACAAAAATGGATAAAAATTATGAAATCTACTTTGGATCTCGAGTGATCATCATATAGTAAATCATTGATTCAATACAACTAGTACGTTCTTGGGCTCTGATGTGATGGTTTCAAGGACATAGTAAATGATCCATTAGGGTTAACTAGCTAGGGCTCTCTCTCTCTCTCTAGACATACCCATGCACACATATCATTTACTACTATGTACTAGTACACCATAATTCAAAGAGAACCTGATGAACTGGATGGGTTTGTTTTTTTTTTTTTTTTTTTATTACTACCTCTAATTCTAAATATAGGACAAAGTTTATATTATAATTAACACTATAAACTTTGTCCAATATTTAGAACCGAGAGTACTATGAAGTTTTGTTTTTGTTTTTTTTGTGTTTTTGTGTTTCTCCAATATTTATCACTTGAATATATAAATCATGAGTTTAAAGTTTTACAAATTCTTAACCGGTTGGATCTTATGGTTGATGGATTCTCGACCACCCAAATTCTTCAAGGTCCATGATTAGTTCTATCATATTTACTTGCTATTGATTTATAAGATTCCCAAATCTCTACAGTCGAATGCCCCAACATATTTTAATTAAAATATTTTAGAATTTTCAGCCAAAAAAATTAGTTTTGTCTTATTTTATTTGTTTTTCTAATATAATTTCATAAAAAAATTATCCCATCTCAGTAAAATTGAACGTAGAAACCAACTTATGTTGACAAGAGTAGCCGCAGGGCTTTCGTTAACTAAGCAAGTGGTTGATGGTTTGAAACAAAATTGTTGTGTACCTCACAACCATGTTGGGAGAAGTTTCCCATTTATCCTAGTACTTGAGGAAGATTAGTCTATGCTAGGGGTGTTCACAAGATGGAATAGGACTAGGACACTTGTGACTTGAGATGCTGTTTATTATGTCCTGTGTCCCATCCCATTTTGTCCCGGCACTACTATAAAAAAGGGCTTTTATATTGGGTGAAAATCACTTTTTAGATCAGTTCTGCAATTTGACCTTGATACAGTTGGTCTAAAAAGTCTGCTACTTTTAAGAATGGTTTCTCAACAGGCCTTAAAAATCACCTTTTTAGACTGGTTTTAAGATATAAGGTCTAAAAGGTAAGACTTTTAAGACCAGTTATGTAAAACAATTGGCCCTAAAAGTGTGTGCTATGAGAACGGCGAATACAGAGGCAAATGGCGCCTACATAAGAAGATCAGCATGCAGGAGTCCTCTTTCTCATAGTTCCTACACAATCTTCTGTTCTCATTGCCACCACCACCACCACCTCCACTTGTACCTTCTTCATCCTTATATATCCTTCACCACCGCACACCCAGCTGCTATCGTGCACCAATACCCTTCCATCATCCCTTGTCTTGTTTCATGTTGGTGGTCGTCATTTGTGTCGTCTTCTTCATCGCCACCGTTGGTGCTGCCACAATATGATTGGGCATCATCTAGGAGTGGTGCTAGCCCTGCGGGAGTGACAGTGGTATCATCGTTATCGTCATTGTTGGCAGTTGCGTGTGTACAACCATCCTTGACTTGGGCTAATAATTGCTCGAGGCTTATTTAGAGGGCATTGGCAGTGGCTTTATTGGTCTGTGGTAAATCCTGCCATATTTGGTTTTCAACGCATAGGGACTTGACTCGTTCTTCTAGAGCCCAGTTTACATTGCCCATCTTTTCTATCTCTTCCTCCTTCATCTTCAGCCTTCTCATCATCCCAATTTCGATTGCCTTAGCATTTTTCTGGGTAAAAGATTCACAAAACCAAAACAAATGTTAGATTTGAAATCAAAAATTACAGAAAGTTCTCGATTTTTACTATTAAATCTTATATATGAAATCACAAACCCATCATCTTTCATTCTTTCTGCATATGTAAGAAAGTCGAGATCGAATGAAGGGAAGGAACAAAGGAGAGCGATGCAAAGGTGGCTGTGGATGGTGGTGGCGGCGAGGGGCCGACTGTTTGCTATGAAATGAGAGTTTTTGAGACAGGAGGAAGAGATGTTCAAAGAGAGAAATTTCAATTTTCAGCTCAACGAAGACAAGCTATAGTGATCGAGTTGTAATTTGGGGCTAATATTTTAGACAAGTTATGCTTAATAACTGGTCTTAAATGTAACCGCCTGAATTTCATACTACCTATTGTACCCGTTGACACATAGTATTTAGGAATATAGTGCTACAGGTCAGAGTAAAGTGGAACAGAGATTAACATTTAGACAATGAGTATCTGATATTACATATACCTAGACATATGTTGATGCCCGACATATGTTGGTTACATTGAAAATACCGAAGGAATATTCGTGATACAATTACACAGAGCTTGTACAATTAAAACTCCAACATAATAACTATACAGTCTTAAACTAAGCCTCAACTAGATTTGTGACTTCGAACCCAACACAATTGATCAAACCTATTGGCTAGGTCGATGTTTTTGTCAAGTAGGAGTCTCCCCATCTTTCACGGTGACTAATTATTGAAACCACATTGACCAACCCTTCCTTAGTTTAAGTACCAATAAGTTTGAAACAACTTTGTCAAATTCATACCAGAAACTATGCTCTGATGAACCTCTTTCGACATTCGCTCTGACCGGCACTTCTCCACGTGCCCAGTCTATTTTGCCTCTTCACAGCTCCGTCCATTGATGCCTCTTCCCAACTCCGTCCACGTCGCCATCTCAAATCTAGGTTCCTTTCCTAAACCTTTAGTCAAGCTAAGATTCATTCAGATTGAATCTCAGGTAACAGTCAACCTCTGTATCAGATATAAATAATATATGACAAATATTCATGACATTTCAATATTCACAATATATAGCACACGCCAAATGTATTATTAACAATGTTTACACTCACCAGTGCCATGAATCCACGTATGCCAAAAATCCACGTTTCCTCAGCACTAAGAAAACATACTTGCGGCATTATGATGACTATAATCCACATAAAGCTGAATGTAAACAAACATGTGACCTAAGACCAAGTCCTAGTCACGGTGCATGACCTAAGACCTTGTCTTGTTCATGACTTTAATGAATCAAATGATGGGATTCGAATAGGCAGCGGAAGAAATTTATCAAAATAAATTTCAAATCCTAATGGAGTATTTATCAATGGCATTTAAATTAGAGTAGTCAGAATCGTACCTTTCGTATGCGTCTTGTTTGATCACTAGGAGCCAACTGAATGAACCAGCTCCCTTTACTGGTATCCACACAAACAGAACTCCAACACAGGCAGCGTGCTAACGCCTCCAACATTTTTTTCTCTATATCCATGCTAGATTAAACATTGTATTAATTAAATTTTAGACATATCTTAGATTCAATGAATTTGGACGTTATAGCTCGTGTTGGGTATTCTTGTGTGCGACCCTGTAGGCCCATATAAAATTGGTATCGGGCTAATACTGTATCATCCCACAAGTTACAAACGGCCTCTAGTAAGACATTATGACTACCCAATTCATATGAGGATCGATGATACGATGTAACTTATCATACAACAATCCCACGTCTATTTTGTCACGCGATAATTTGGTCAATGTCCTCCTATTCTTAACCATTAATTTCTCGATTCTTGAGTAGTCTAACAATTGAAATGGAAACTCCTTTCCATTGTAGTATGAACATACTTTTCTCAGACTTACTCATCGAGGAGCGCAGTAATATCTCTCTACAAATGTGAGGGACAAATCTCATCTTAACCATTCACATTCCTTTGCATGAAAACCACTAATTTCGATCGAAGCCTTTATCATCAACCGATCAAAGGTAACTTTTGACTAGGTCAAAGATTAGCAACTATCATTTAGGAATCCATGATGATCTCAGGTCAAAGGGCACTGTGATGTGATTATACATGAGATAAGCTTATGCCTTAATCCATGCAACTTTCTCATAGTGGGTCAGTCCAACACCTTGTACTCTTACAAGTGCCTAAGACTTTGATTCGTATCTTTATACCTCATCAAAGTCATACTGGTCTTATTTCATCTTCGCTCCTGCATAGATGACCGACTAGGGACATTTAGGTCAATCTTTATGATACATCCAAGGATACAGTCATCATAATAAACATGCAAAAGATATGATAACAAAATGGAGAAATACTTTAAATAACAATAATGTTTAAAGTACAATGATTGGCCCCTAGGGCATAATTTCCAACATCAAACAATCATATATTGACATACAAGATATAGAATATTATAACTTTCCTTCCGCGTAATAAGCCTGACCTTTTGAATCCGACTTCGACTTCCCGGATATCCTATAATGTTACTATCGGATTGTTTTCTTTTCCATAACTTATATGATATTATGATAAGTATTATATTTCTTAGAATAATATCCTAAAGGGTTATTTCCACTCAATTTTACCTTTTTACCCTTAGAAGATAGGTTATTCCATTTTTACCCTTACATTTTCTTAAAAACGTAATTTTGGATTTTCTGCAGGATTTTGTAGCAATTTTGGAAAATCATAATTATTTATACAAAAATCCAATTTGAGTGCTTCAAAAATATACATGACCCTTGATATGTCTATTTTCAAGGAAAAATATTCCCAAAAACTATAGCATCATGGATCATTCCTAGTTTAATCTTTTCTCATCACTGTTCAGTAAGGCTTAACTTCAAAATTTTTTGTCTAGTATCAATAGAAATCCCTACATGTCTACTTTATTCTTGTTAAAGTTCATGATTCTTAAAGCTCATTTGATAAATAAAATAGTAGCCACAATATTTGCTGCCAGTAAAAACTCAAAAAATGGAAATTCTATAACTTTTATCATAATGATCTATTGATTCTAAAAATTATTCCCCAACATGTTTTTCACTCCATTTTGCATTTTAAAAGCAATGGAGACTTTAAAACATGAAAGGAAATTTACTCTATAATTTTCTATATTAAACTACAATTTTACTAAGAACTAAAAGCTTGAACTCAAGAACTTACGTCTTGGAGTTCTTACTCCTTCTTCATCCTCCTCTTGCTTCACTATTTGGCCTCCCTTTCTTCTTCACAATCAGATGTTTGATTGTATTTTGGTGTGAAGAATGAAGAGGATTCAAGCTCTATTTATAGGCACATGGGAGCCCAAGTGAGTTACTCTTTTGCCCTTGCAAAATATCATCCTCTCACATGGCAAGACTCCCAATTTTTCTTCTTTCCTCCCCTTCACTCCTTTTTGGTCGACATGCTGCTTCATTCTTTACCCTTGGATTGCTTTCCACATATCTTATTCTTATTGCTTGTTGGCTCAAGTAATTACAAGATGATTAAAGCTTAATTCTTGGGATATTATCTTGCAAACTTCGCTCATATTTTTCCACCTATGCCCAGCTGAAATTGTTGACTTTATGGGTGATTAGTGAAGTCATTTGGTGACTTAATTAAGGGGTCATTACATGGTTGGTTAGTTGCCATTGTTGACTTTTCAAAGCTTGATTATAAAGCTTAATTCTTGCTTATCTTAGAGCCATTGGATTGTTAATCCATGTGTCATAATCCTATGGGAATCTTTGGCATTTAAATCAGCCCTCTATTGGCCTTATTATCTTTGAAAATGATGGCCCTCATTAGATGCTTTTATTTCCTTTTATCAACATAAAATCATATGCCAATAATCACAATTAGCCCAAGCTACATGTCATTTAATTTGCTTTAATTTAACTAAATGGCTTCTTAACCATTTCTTGTCTCTTTGATTATAAATTAACTACTATTTTATGTGTTATTCATATCACATTTAATAGCCCCTAAATGTAGTCTCATAATTAACCATTGGTTAATTAATTCCAAAGTGAAATTTAGATAAAAACATAATCAATAGATTATAATTATTTAAGACACATACTCACCTTTGTATTTTGCTAATTTATTACCAAAATACAATGTTTACATGAATTATGAAAATTAGGGTTTTACATGAGAAGTTTACCTTTTAGACCGATTATTCTTAACAACCGGTCTTAAAATTATTTTTTTTTTTTAATTTTTTCCCCTTATCTTTTAGACTGGTTGTTATTAACAACCAGTCTTTAAATTTCATCTTTTAGGCCGGTTAAACATAACAACCGGTCTTAAAAGTAATCGACATTTTATTTTAAACTTTTTAGACTGGTTGTTTGAGAAACCAATCTAAATAATATCTTAAACCGCATATTAAAAGAACCGGTCTAAAAAATTCTTTATATTTACAAATTTGCTACTGGTCATACCTTTTAGATTTGATCCTGTATATTTGGTCTAAATGTGACAGTCTAAAATCCATTTTTTTGTAGTATTGCGGTGTCGTCTTGATCTTGGTACGTATATTATGGGGGGAAAGGGGAGGAACCTATGAGACTAGGATGGGATTGAACATCCCGAGGGTGATCCAAGTTTAAACCATACAATAATATTATACATCTAATGTTAAAAGTAATCAATAATAATGATAAGACGAGATCAATAAAATATATGAGAAATATATTTCACTTATTTATAGCTGATAATTTTTTTTAAGTGTTGAGAAATTTTCTACAAAAAACAAATCTTATAGCAAAACAATTTACCAGAAATTTTTTGAAGTGTTGAGAAACTTTTTACAGGAAAAAAAAAAAAAAACGTTTATCTTGTTAATTAAATGAATGAAAATATATTAAAATATAGTATAATTTAAAGTGAGGTGTGTTTCTATCTTAATTACTTATATGTTCATTTTTTGTTCGTCCTATTATATCAAATATTTTTTAGATCAAATTAATTATTCTCTATACGAGTGAATAATAAACAATTAAATTGAAAAAGAATAACATATATATAATTTAATATAAAATTTCAGGAGAGGCGTCTCTGTTTACCTTCCTCTCTATCTACTGTCTTCACCATTGGATCAAATTCCACTGGTTAAGATCTAACACTTAGTAATAATATTATTTAAAAAATATATATAGATAAATTTATATTGTTAAAATGATATATAAGTATTTCAATATAGTAAATTTTTATTAAAATATTTTGTAATTTTTTGACTTGTTATCCCTGGACTCTTGGTATGTTTATGTTAAATTTTAATTATTTTATATTTATTTATATATCTTTTTGTTCCTTAATATACTATAATAGATTGTTATTATAAATGTTAAATCTCAACTATTTTATGTTGATTCAATGGTGGAGATAGTAAATGGAGATAAAGGTAAATGGAGGCACCCCCATCCCAAAAATATGAGATAGTTGTATGAAAAAATTATATCTATTGCACGGTTGAATGTTTATCAGTTGCTGATTTGCAAAAACTTTCATCATATCAAACGAAGTACGTACACGATAACTAGTTCAATTTTTGTAATATTAATTTTATCCTTTATTAGTAAATTGAAAAAATAATACAGATAGAAATCCACATGATAATGTTTTGGTCCACATATAAGGTGATAACTTGTTTTGCTATGCCTCTATTCTACTTCGAATTTCTTTTGACAATTTCAAGTCTCTTTCTTCCCCTTCTTGGGTTTGGTACTTTCACTCATTCTGCTTTTTCTTCACTTTGGATTTGAATATATGATCAAAAGGTTGTGTGTTTGTGTGAGAGTGTGTGAGGGTTCATCTATGTAAGGGTTTTCAACGGACACAGAAAATTATTTGAGCAAAAGTGATTTCACATTCTTTTAAATAAAGTCTTGGGTTTATATTTTATGAATAAAAAAAATCATATTATGATCAACAAAACCTAGTATTGTTTGACTTTGGATCAGATAGTAATATAAAATGTCAGATAGTGATGGTATGAAAAAATTATATCTAGTTGCTGATTGTTAAAAAAACTTTTATCCTATCAGACGATCGAAGTACGTACACAATAAGGGCCGGTTTGGTATGCGGAAGATCGGCCAAAGGAAAGGGAAGATTGCAGATCTTCCATCACCGAACACGTTTGGTAGCCCTGCCTTCTGGGAACCTTCGATCTTCCTTCATTTATGGGAAAACCACTTCCCTCCATTTTTGGTGGGAAAGTTGATCTTCCTTAGGGAAGAAATTCCAAATGACCATTTTCTCCTCCTTCAATCATCTGTCTTCCTTGCAATTGCTGCCGACGCCGACGCCGCCTCCTCCTCCCTCTGCAAATCCCGACCCCGACGTTGCAAGGATGAAAAAGAAATCTGAAGCTTTTTTTTTTTTTTTTTTGGTTCTGTTGTCGGGACGTCAGGGATCAAAAAGGAGGGATAGCAGAAATCTTGGGTACCGAATGTTGGTCACATAATATGCATGTTTGTGGGTTAAGGTGAGTGAGGTGATGTTAATGAACGAGAGGGGCAGTTGGAGACGCAACATAAGGTCAACACAGGTTTGAAAGTTTCCATCAGTGCACAAAGATAAAAGGAAGTGAAGGAAGAAGGAAGAAGAGAAGGAGGCGGAAGAAGAAGAAGAAGAAGAAGAAGAAGAAGAAGAAGAAGGAGTGCACAACTCGAGAATCGAGAGAGAATTGGAAAATTCTCTTGAGGCGTTAATTCTTAGTGCAATCTCTACGCGAGAATTCTCGAGAATTCATTCATTCGAGAGAATGAATGATTCATTCTTTAATGAATGAATTCTCGAGAATTCATTTGAATTCTCGAGAATTCATTCATTCAAAGAATTCTCATTGAGAATTCAAATGAATTCTCGAGAATTCATTTGAATTCTTGAGAATTCAATGAGAATTCTCCATCAATTCTCAATGAGAATTCTCGAGAATTCACAATAATTCTCCATGTCGGGTCTGTTTTTTTTATTAATTAAATTGCGTCGCATACAACACTTGAAGCTAACGACGGTGGCGGCGTCTAAGACGGAAGGTGCGGCGTCGATGGTGGCAGGAGTGGCGTCCAAGGCGGAGGGAGTGACGGCGACGCAGTGGGTCACGACGCCGAAGAAGACGCACATAGCGAATTTGTTTTGTTTTGTTTTTTTTTATTTAGGGGTATTTTTGGTATTTCACCTCATATTCCTACTTAACTAACACTCAATTCTTCATACCAAACCATTCATTTTCCCTCAACTTAAGTTACCTTCCCATGTCTACCAAACAGCTCAACTTTTTAATTTCCCTCACAATCTTCCCTTCCATTCCTTTCCCTCCTTTAAATTCCTTTCCCTCTTTAAATCTTCCTCGTACCAAACGGGCCCTAACTGATTCAATATTTGTAATCTTAATTTTATTAGCTTTTTAATTTGTAAAGTGAAAAAAATAATACGGACATAAATCCACATGTGATAATATTTAGGTCTATATAGAGGAGCTTTGTGTCCTCTAGTATATTTCAAGGTGCTTTTGACAAATCTAGAGTCTCTTGCTTCCCCTTCTATAGGGTTGGTACTTTTATTCATTCTACCATTTTTCCCCCCACTTTGGAAGGCTTCTACAAAAGTGAACTTACACATACCCATGCATGTATATGCCTAATATGTGCCGTGTGAACGATCGAACAACTAGCTCCTATATTTTCTTCGGTCTAAATGGAATATCACAGGAATAACATGCATAGGAACCACCCCCCCCCCCCCCCCACACACACACACGCACAAAGTGTTATCTCAAACATTTAATATATATATGAATCACCTTCAAGCTTCAATCAAGTGAACATGTCATTCCGAATTTGAGCATAATCAAGGGTCCAAAAGAGAATAAGTCTTGGCAAATCAGGCTTCTATTTCAGTACCCCTTGTTATATTCCATCTTATGGGTATTTCACATCTGATAGAAAGATAACAAAGCCAAACGTACTTTTTAGTCTACGTGACCCACAAGGCGACTTGCCCTAGGAATTGAAAAGTACACTCCAAAGTGATGCCAACAAACTCCCAAACAAGCAAGTTGTTGATCACCGAATTAGGACCCTAAGAACTCCCAATCTGCAAGTTCTATGGTTTTGTCTGTTTTTCCTATCAACTTCTCATACTCTCATAATTATATCACAAATACATGATGATTTGCAGTATTTAAATAATGCTGCGATTGCGAGAAGAAGTGTGGCAAGTGCAATAGTATTACTGTCAACGTCGTCGGCGTTCACACTTTGGATTGGGAAGTTTCTGAATAAAGAGTCTGTGAATTGCATGAATATATTGTCTGTGACTGTGAGCCTCACGGGTGTTGCTTTGACAACGTTATTAGGCCACACATGGAAAGCTGGTGAAGATGAACCAACATCAACCTCAACATTCAAGTAACTTCCATTTCTTCACTATTCATATTTGTATACAATACAAAAATTTTAACGAGTTTGAGCTATATATATTTGGCTTGCTTTCCAAAGGATAATGATTTAATTTTGTCTCTGAAGTTTTTTCATATGAGCTTAGGTATCTGAAAATTCTTTTTGAATAAATTTTTTCTTAGGAGTTTTGAAAAAAGAGTAAAGTCGTCCAAACTGTTAGTAAACTAAAGTTGATTGTTAACATTTTTTATGGCCAGGGGTAACATTGCTCATTTTTTAACAATTTCAATGTGAAATTGATTAAAAAAAAAAAAAAAACTTGCAGATACTCATAGCTCCTACACGAAAACTTCTAGGACTAAATTGAATCTTAACCACTTTCAAATATCATGTATACATACAAAGGATAAAAAATATATATCTATTTTGTGGATTATATATGCTTGTAAATAATGTCCACACATGTTGTTATCATTAAAAAAAAAAAAAAGACACATAATGAATATGAAGATACCAACATTTGATCCCTAAACACAATAATCCAACTACCTCCCAGTCATAAAAAGGACGCATCAAACTTTATTTTTAGTTTACTTATATTCACATTTTATATATGCTTCGTTATCTATTTAAATTTCACTTGAATTGAATTAATTTAAGATAGTTTTACCTGTGGAATTTGTTGTTGTAGCTTTATTTCGTTCATAAAAAATGGAAGGGATAACTTTCTTGGAGATATTTTTGCGTTGCTTTCTGCTATTTCAGAAGCAATATTCACAGGTACTTTATCTTTTTTACCTTATGCTTGTTTTATTATTACCAAAAATTATATTTCAGATTTATATATGTTTTAGAGTATGTCTCACGTCCTAAAATATATCTCACTCAAAAGGCATTTTATGCGCTACACACACACACACATGTATATCAATGGTCAAAGTAATCCTAAAAGAACTTAATCTCCCTTGTAGTTCTTTTGAAAAGATATGCCGGAGAAGGAGAGCGATTGGACATGCGAGTCCTGTACGGATATATTGGATTATTCACAGTATCATCTCTCTGGTGGTTAGGTAAGCAAATGCATAGAAGTTGAAACAGTAGCACCACACACTGTGGATTTGATGGGTCGATTTACATTTGGGTCAATAGCATTAGTACTTAAGATCGAATTTTTGTTTTTGTTTGTATAGTTTCAAATCGTGGTTTTTATAGTCCTATAGTTTCATAAAATATTGGTTTGAATGTTGTTAACTTTAGTTAACACCGTCAAGTATATGAATCAAAACCAAATGATGTTAAAAGTATAGAGTCAAAAACCAAAACTAATTTAAAGTATAGGAATTGGAACAAAAACTAGTTAAAAGTATAGAGACTAGGACCAAAAGTCGCTGTAACAACCAAAATTGATAGTTAGAATCTACCTTTATCTTTATTTCTCTCCTCACTAGATAATCACAAACGTGAGACTATTGTCCATTTCTATATTTAATTAATTTCATTGGAATTGAATTATTGATTACTTCAGTGCTACATACTTGGAGGATCTGGTTAGCATCTGCTGCCATCCAATACATAAAACTGCGCAGTTTTGGCTCAGTTTTAACTGAACTTTGCTTTTTTTTTTTTTTTTTTTTTTTTTAAAAATATATATATATATTTTTAGAGTACTGACGAGTATTAAAAAAATACTTCAGGCCAGTGATCGGTACTGAAAATTACTTCATGATCTTAAAAAATTATTTTAGGATCTTCAAAAAATATCCTGAAGTATATTTTTAGTACCAGTCAGTACCTTAAATATTTTTTTAGCACCAGTCAGTATCATGAAATATTTTTCCAAGATCATAAAATAATTTTTCAAGATCATGAAGTATTTTTTTAGTACCAGTCAGTATCCTGAATTATATTTTGAGTACCAGTAAGAAATAATTTTTCAAGATCATGAAATATATTTTCGATCACCGATCGATTCAAGTATATTTTTAATACTAGTTAGTACTCTGAAATACTTTTTTCAAGATCCTAAAGTAATTTTTCAGTAATGGTCAGTAACTTAAAATATCATTTTAGCATCTATCAGAACCCTGAAAATATTCTCTTTTTGTCCTAAAAAAAGCAAAGTTCACTTAAAACTGCGCCAAAATGGCGCAGTTTTAAGTATCGAATGGCAGCGGACGCTGCCTTGCAGCCGACGCTAGCCAGATTCATACTTGGATAGGTATAGCATAGGGAGAGAAGAAGAAAGAGAAGAAAGGGTGCTAACTCTATGTACCTTAGTTTCAATTTTTCCTCTCCTTTTCTCTCTCTTTACTTAATTCGTCTCTGAATAAATTACTTTAGTCCACCGATGTTTGTGACACATTATTGTCAATTTGTCACAAAAGACACATCAAATATGAACTTTGTATATTGATTGATCTTAATGAGTAAATTTCATCTAATAAAAAGAAAATCAAATACTAATCAATTGCTCTATATTTTTTTTAGTATGGCCTCTGGTGGCATTAGGCATGGAACCCAAATTTAAATTGCCAGGAATTGATGAAATGAAGACTATCATTTTCAGTGGCCTCGTAGGAACTTTCTTCTGTGATTATGCCTTGTACGTCTGAGGTTGCTGTGTATATATACATATATATTTTACAATTTTGAGCTTAACTAGCCACTACTGTATTTTGCCTAATATTCATAATTTATTAATATTACAGTTTATTATTGTTTTATAGATATTTGAATACAGTGAAAGTGATGATGAGTACTAAACTATGATGTACAGGGGATTAGGTGTTGCTTGGACAACACCGTTAGTGGCTACAATAGGCTCTTCTCTTACCATACCAATCGCTATGCTAGAAGACATGCTCCTTCATAAACAGCATTACTCATTACTTTATGCTTTCGGCTCTCTTTTGGTAAGTCTATCATACTTAAAATCGATTTGTGACACTTTGTAACATAATAGTCCGCTGCAAAATCGATCTGGGATGCATCTTTCTTGATTTCTATAACAAATTTCTTTTTCTTTTTCTAGGATTTTTAATGAAGTTTCCCCCTTTGCTTCTTCATGTCCTCTTCCCCACATCCACTTTCATATATAACTATCTGATTGGATCATATTCAAGTATTATGGCTTATTTAATACTCACTCTTCCTTTTTATAAGATAGAATTGTTGGGTATGCCAGGTTCCTTTTTACAAGATAGATTTAGAGGCTGTCTCAATATATATATATATATATATATATATTGTAAACTCCCCATTTTACCCTCAGTTAATTACAAAAATTACTCATATTGTATTTAACTCCCTTGTTTGACTAAAGCTCTCAATATAACATATTCTCTTTCTTCTACATAAATAAGGACATTTTTTAAAAATAACAAAATTTATTTTTTATATATGTATTGCACCTAACTAATTTCAATTAACATTTCAAACTGCACAATATACTTAATTCTATTTTATAAAAAGGAATGGAGGGAGTAATGAAGAAGTGTGCATATAACATGACTGCTATATATTAGTATTTAATTAGGTGGGATTCTGATTATTACGCAAAGTTAGATAACCTATATAGCTCATAAAATACAGCTTATTATAAATTTTATATTTTATATTAATATATGGAAATTTTGATCATGGTTAATATTTTGATGAATTGATAATAATTCTCCAATTTCAATTCTTTTGACAACTTATTTGTTTTGCAGGTAATAGCGGGATTTGGAATTGCAATGTTCCAAAATTGTTTTCAACAACAACATATTGAAATTGTTTAAGTTCATAAACTCCTCATAATGGTTGATGAGTGCTGTTATTTTTTAAGAGCTCCTCTCTTAATAAACTGGATATCTTTTTTCTTGATAGATAAATAAGCGAGAGGGATGTAATAAGGTAAAATTTCTCAAAAATTTGTATTCATTTTTGAAGCACATAATAACAAAACTCTCTTGAAGTAGTGGAGAAATGTTGAAGATATAAAACTTAATTGTGAAAAAGTGAATAAAACATAAAACACTAAGAAAAAGGTTACATTGTACTCAAGTTTATATGTCATTCTTATTATACTTATATTGATTTGTTATTTTGAGGTTAAATTGTATATCAATCTATTCTCCATTGGAAAGTTTACAATCAGGGTAGAGGAATCTAAAAATAATTTAGATTTGGCAGAAGTTTTCAAAAATATATGGAACTTATTTAGTGCATATTGTCAGAAAATTTGACGGACCAACCAACCCTTCAAGAATTAGGTTTTACAAAATACTTTTATTCAAGATTATTATTAATTTTATTTTTCAATTAAGATGATATAATTATTTGTTTTAAAACTTACTAACTCATGTCCTAATTAGACCTTTATTTAAATCTTTTTTAACTTCTTGTTCATAATAAAATATATGACCACTATCATCTCTGAAATATGTATTCTTTAAATAAAGCTGAATACTTTTAAAATTTCAAAAGGAGAATATTGTAAAATAAAATTATTCTTCTAAATGTCAATGGTGTTTTATAAGTAAGATTTTAACTTAAAATTTAATAATAATAAAAATTAACTTAAACCATCGAAATCAACGTTGGACTATCAGATCTCAAATTAAGGATGAATACATGAGGTTGATTGAGTCTAAGTTGGCATTTCACCTACGGTAAGGTCATAAAAGTCTCAATTCTCAAATGAAAAACTCATTGCGACATGGTAAAAAAAAAAAAGGAGAAAATACAACAACAAAAATACAAAAAATAGAAGGTGAAGAAAAATGATAACAAGAAATTTGTCTTCTTAATCAATTGAACATAATTTTTGTGTCAATCACATTGTACTAACGACGAATCAAATATTTTCTTACCCTAAAAATGAGACACAACTTTTTTCAATATAATTTTTACTATTCACATAAGTTGCGCACAACGGCTGGAATTGTATGACACAGCTTAGGAATAGGGGCTCGTTTGTCATGACTCCACTTGTATATCACATCATAACTGTTAAACCTGAATTATATAAGTGAGGGCTGCATATGAATATATATGGTTCACCTCACAAATCACATCAAGCTCTTTCCCTTTGGGATTCAAGGGAAGGATTGATTATATAAGTGATGCTTCTTATACCATTTGAAAATTCACCGGTTTTTGGGTTAAGCAGAATTAATTTATTGCAAATACCCTGATAAATGTTCAGATTTAAACTAGCATGTAGATCATGAGGAGGAGGAGAAAGGGATTCATTGATGTAAGTATTTGAAGCTTACCATTTTCTCAAGTAGTTCTGGTTCTTTGTCAATTCAGAATTCTTTAAATTTGATTTATGGGAAAATTAGGAGAACGACGTCCCAGGAAAACAATAATTATTGTAAAGGATTTTAAAATTTAGTTATTTAGAAGGAATAATTTCAAAATTTAATTTAAAACTATGGTTTCTCCCTCAATTTTCCTAAATATTCCAAAAATTTTATTTTAAACCAAAATTAAAATCGCTAGAATCATTACTGTCTTTTTTTCTTAAATTTTACTTTTTTTTACTAACATCAACATAATCAATTAATCATATCATCGATACATCATTTACTTATTAACATAGATATTATTTTATTTAAGATAAAGTATACATTTAATTCTTTAAGTTTATATGAAATATCAATTTAACCTTTTAAGTTTGAGGAGTATATTTTTAGTCTCATATGCACTGTTAACCCTCATTAACGTAAAATAGTGATTCAGCGTATTTAATATGCTTGATTGCTGAGTGCTGACCCAGCATAAAATATGTTTAAAGTTAATTATTATTTAATTTAATGATTTTAATATTTAAAATTAAAATCAATAAAAAAAAAAAAAAAAAAAAAAAAAACCTCTGCCCCTTTAAGATATATGGCTTATACTTTTTTAAACCCATTGATGCAGTTGACGCTGTATTTGAAGTGAATATGAACCAGAAATGCCAAGGAGACTAGGAAGGGGAAAAGAAGACTTGACACTGCCCTTGCAGTAGACATGTGAACTTCAACAGAATCTCCTTGAAATTCCATAGCTTTCACAGTTCCTTTGCAATTCAAATTTTTGTTGGAAACATTGACCCAAATAAAATTAGAGAAATCAATACCAAAATAAGGCTAAGAAGGACAATATAATATTAATAACAAATGGATATATTGAGGAGGCGCTTGATGGCTTCCCCACACTAGTGGGTCTCTACTTCACTATCAAGCCGATTAAGTTGATCAAGTGACATCGCAAAGGGTTTACCAAAAAGGTTGAGGTATCACGAAGCTTAGTTGCTTAGTTTTTGGCTCATCAATCGATTTATAAAACTTAAATAGTTTGTTTCAAGTCTCACAAATGTCTACTCAAAGTCCTTTAGAGATTTCTGACTTCTCCCTTCATACCCCATTAGCTATTTCTTTTATGTCTGGATTTGAGCCATGGCAAAGTTCTATTGAAAATGAGTAGGAGAATTCTGGTAACACAGCCATTAATCTTTGCCAGGCACCCAGTTCTAAGGGCACGTCGTAATCTTTTCTAATAAAAATTTAAATAGGCTTGTTATTTAATTGCTGATTCAGCATATTAAGAGCTTGTTTGGATCCTCTCTTTTTTAAGGTAAAAAAATATTTTTTTTTTTTTTTAAAAAAAAGCTAAAAACTGTTTAATGATTATATAAATTTTTTAGCCTAAAAGTTACTTAAAAGCTCTAATTAAAAAATGCTGTTACAAATGATTTGGGAAAAGGAAATCATAAGAAAACTCACAACTGAAATGCCTCCTGCTATCGCAGCATGCACAACTTCTAAGGCTAATTCTGCACTATATATAGGTGAAAAATATTAAACGAGCCCGCTGTGACCATAGAAGAAGAATACTAATATGAGATATCAATACACATCATTTTACAAGAACAAGTTTAGAACAGTTAAATGAGATTTCGACTAACGAACTGAACCAAATTGGAAAGAATAAAGAATTAATAACTACCTACCCAAGCGATAAACATTAAAGAAAATAAAAACCCAAAAAATTTACAAGTCGGTAGAGCTATACTTCACGTATAAAAACCAAAAACCAAAGTGAAGGGAAGAAGAGAAATTAAATATGGAAAATTGATTACCAGAAGTTAAAATCCTAACTAAGGTGAAGGTTGAAAACTTCTGGTTTGGAAGAAAACTTTATTAATTTAAAAAGAGTAAATACCTTTTCTGAACAACAATGTTTGGAAGGCCTGTGAGGAAGAGTGTGGGAGGCGAGCTAAAAAGTTATTAATTTTAAAAAAAAATATATTCCGAGTAGCCGAGTCATCATTTTCAGTTAATGGGAGTTAATGGTGTTAAACATATGGGAAAAAAATACACTAATAAATTTAAATGGCTAAACTGTTACTAAATTAGTAGGTAAATTTGAAAGATCAAATATATATTTTAACCTTTTAATTATGTAATTAAGTTTTTTTTTTCTTATTTATATAATCTGATATAAAATAGAGAAAGACTTCTATCAGCGAATTGAAGGGTAAGAGTTGAAAATTTAGCCTCTCTTAAAAACATATAATGGAATAAGATCATTAATAGCAACCCCCAAATCACGCAAAATACACATCCTTCAAAATTCACGGGAGGTGAGGCTTGAGGATACTAGTAGTTTATTTGGAGAGACACAGTTACATACTTATAAAATGTTTTTTCCTTGAAAGAAATTATATTTTACTTAAAAGAATTAAATTGGCATTAGTGGAAAATAAAAATAAAACAAAAAGATCTTGTCATGGATGATTTTAACAGTTTCAATTTTGATAAAAAAAATTCAAATTAGAAAGTTTGTTCAAGGGTAATTTAGTATTTGATTGTACCATATTTTGATATCTTATTTCATAATTTATTTGGGGATTTTAATCCATTTTCTAGTCTATTATTACATGATTTAACACTTATTTGAGTTATGGACCTTTGAATTGAATTTAGCACAATTAGGGGTAAAATGGTCATAATTGTTAATTTAATTGTGCAATTGTTTCTTTGAACTTTTGATGCTATTTTATGTTTAATATTGTATTTTAGGAACTTGGAATAAATTGGAGTCAAAGCTGGAAAAGAATATAGAAGATCCAAATTAATGTTGCTGAAAGACCCAATTCAGAAATTGCAGAAAAGGGACCAGAAATTAATGACATTTTGGTACCCTAATTTTAAACATGCCAATTTAGTGCCCACTAAACTGCTGTGTTTTTGTCACCATTGAATGAGGGCTCTTTTTAGATGATTGAGGGTGGCGATTCAACATGAGAGAAGCAGAGTGCGTGCTGCGGACTGAAAAAAGAGACACCAAAGCTTGAGTACTTCATTGGAGCTAGAGAGGAGAGGGAAAGAGATGGAGAGCCACCACCACTGTCAAGGACTTCCCACTGTTACTCCGTCACTTCCACCGCCGGCGAGTTCAATCTCCAACTCCGGCGATTGTAGTTGTGCTCTATTCTCCGACCACCACTCCAACCACCATCGCCTTCTTCTTCTTCTCCACACCTCACCAGGCCATTCGTCGTTCAGAGAGCAATTTTGGAGAGGAACAATGACGTTAAAGGAGAGCTCACACCACCACCACCTTTGTACACAGCTGGAGATCACAGCACCTTCGCCAGAGATCACTACCACCACCTTTGGCGTTCACTCTTCTCAGTCTTACTTCCTCCATGTTCACTCTTCTCAGGCCCTTCTCTCTCTACTTCCAAATTTGATGGGCAGCTCGTGTGGGGTTCTCCAATGAATATGTGTAGCTAATTCCTTTGCTTGATGGTGATGGAAATTTGTGCTTGCATTGACTATACATAACTAGTTTTTCTATGTTTCATTAATCTAAAGTTATATATTTAGATTGTCTAGTTTTAGAGATTATTATATATGATTTTAGAAGTGAGATTGATATTAGGGAGAATCCCATATAAAGACAGTTAAAATAGGAAAATTTTGTATAAGGTTGGTAAACTGAACAAATCTTAAATTGGGTCAATGACACAATTTAGAGTATTTAAATGTTATTTATATTCTAATAATGCCCCCACGACCCACTACCAAATCTCCACCACAACACAATCCTTTTGGCTTTGGAAAATCCCTCTTAGACAAAAACTTTCCTACCTCTGCATCGAACCTCTATCCCCTCCAGCTCTATACTCAATTTATCGTGTTTTGGTCACTATACAGAGACAACCTGATATATATATCTATATATATATTTGCGTGTTTGAAGGAGCAGAATAGATGATCCAAAGTGTAAATAATCCAAACTGGCGAGTTGTTGAATGACTGAATTGTGCTTTAGTGCTAGGTTTTTCTACCGTTCCAATATCATTGAAAATGGTGCAATAAATGAATGATCCAAAGTTTGAATAATTCAAACTAGTGAATATCATCGAAGCAGTGGTTGCGGAATCGAAAGTTGCACAATAAATAATCCTTGGGTGCTGTTAGGGTTGTTTCTCTGGTCTCTCTAATCATTGGGTTCCATGAATGATCGGACTAACTTACAAATATTGAAACAGATGTCTGTCTAAGTACATATATTAATTAAAAGGGATTAAGGAATGAAGATTTAACAGTAGAATCAACTTACCGTAGCATTCTTTGCCAATTTTCTGACTGTGTTGAGGCCTCTAATGAATTTTCTCCCGTTAGGAATCTTACATGGGTAAATAATATTGTTTGGTCTTCAATTTTGCTTTTTTTTTTTTTAGTAACTAAGGGACATAGAGGTAATTTGGTCCAAATTTTAAATCCCTAATTAGGTCACATAACCTAATTAATGTTAAGTTTAGTAACCCCAATTAGAATTTGAGTAATTCAACTATCTTTATATGTGATTCTCTCTTGATGTTAATTGTGTCTGATTTGATATTTATAAATTGAATTTTGTAGTGTGAAGATTATATATGTTTGAATTTCTCTATGGTTGAAATATGATTATGATAATTAGTTTCATAGTGTGACACTGCTGACTTTACTCTCCCCTGTGAGTGCGACTTTCTCTCCCCTGTGAGCGCAACTCAGGTTTTCTTGAGAACCATTCGGACCGACCAGGATTGAACGGCGATCTTCGTTATTTTCTCCCCCACCGCTCATTTTTCTTTTTCTTCTACATCTACGTTGTTGGTGATTTGGGTTATTTGAGGTCTGGACATCTGGAGGCTAGGGTAATTGCTTTGATTTCGGGTGAAGGAATTATGGAGGAGGGACAAGGTAATGATTCTAGTAAGATGAAAGGGTTGTTCTGGAGTTTGATCGAAAGGTGGAAGAACGTGGGGGCACGCTTATGGGGAAGATTATAACCAAAAAAACTCTTCACCTTCCGACGGTGGTGACGATGATCAGAAAGGGTTGGCAGCTAGGAGAGAAGGTGGAGATTCATGAGCTCAACCGTAATCAACTAATCTTTCTGTTTCGATTCAACAATGAGGCAGATTACATTAGGATCCTAAAAGGCCGCCCCTAGTCGATTCAGGGTTTCTTACTGAATTTATAGGTATGGGAAGATGATATGGTACTAGATGACACTAGATTTGAGGATGAACCTTTCTGGGTTCAATTTCATGGGCTCCCTATGTCCGCATTTAACAATAATAATGCACGCATTCTGGGGGACTCGGTGGGAGAAACAGCTATGTTTGAATGGCCGATGGTAGAGGGAAGGATGGGACGTGGTTTTGTTAGAGTAAGATCTCTAATCAGGCTTGAGAAACCTTTAACAAGGGGTTTTGGGTGCCGCGTGAAGGGAAAGAACCTACGTGGGTTTCGGTAAAATATGAGAGATTACAAATCTTTTGCTCTAGATGTGGGTGCATAGGTCATGAAGGTAGAGGATGCACTAAATCTGTTGGAGAGGGAGAAGGAGATAAGGCAGAGTATGCGTTTGGCAATTGGATGAGCACTCCGTCTGTGCGAACGTGTGAAGAAGCACTAGAAGTATGTAAGGAAGATTGGGCGGAATCCCGTTACTACAGGGTGAAGCCTCCGACGACTGTTCCTAGCCGGAGCGAGCCACCGAAAAATATGTTCACTATTCCTGGAACTCTATCGCATAGGAGTAAGGGGCTCGAGAGCCCAGGAGGCCTAGGATTGACGCTATTGTGTCAGCGGGGGAGTAGGTGAAAAGCAGCAGTCAAAAGGCACTTCTGAGGATAGGCGACCTGTCCAAGAAACCATGACGGCGACAAATGGGGATAATTTCCAATCTGCTGAGAAGGGCCCTGTGAGGTCAGATGAGGGTTTAGTCAACTTGCTGGACAGGGGGCGATTGAGGGACTTTTGCCATGAGGGCCCATCAGCAATGAAGGCCCAAGTTGACAATCCAATAGACCTTGATGAAGTAAGCCCACTCTCTCCAAGTTTGCCTCAGGCGTACAAAGTGGAATTTCCAATAGAGAATGAGGCCTGTAATAATAGTATTGTGCCGTTTGATGGGCTCTCCCCAGTCTCGGCCATGGCAGTGTCTTTAACCCGATAAAACTCAAAAGGTCGTATGATGAGGAAGCTGGACCAGAAACACCTAAACGACAACGCCGTTTGCAATTTGAGGAGATAGAACCAGCCCAATTGTCGGCTGAAGTGCAAACACAACCCCTAAAGAGACGAAGTCGGGACTTTAGAAGCATCAAGAAGCATATGCGCAAGCTGGGAGCAGGGGTGAAGTTGGGTTGCACTGAAGGCTCTCCGAGATAGGGGAAATTGATTTCCCTGCAAGTTGGCTGACAGCAAGACAAGAACAGGAAGTAGCACGTGATGAAGCTAATTGTCACAACGCCGGTGGCCGGGTGGAACCTGCCACCGGTTCCCAATGAATATTTTAGCATGGAACTGTCAAGGCCTTGGGGCTGCCTTGACAGCCAGGAATCTGAAGGAAGAATGCTTCCGTATAAAGCCTCAAATTGTGTTCTTGATGGAAACAAAACAGAAAGCGAGAGTGGTAAAGAAGATCCGATGGCGATGTGGATTGGACGAGGAATGGCTAGTTGATCCAGTTGGGCTGAGTGGTGGACTTGCTCTATGGTGGAAGGACTCAGTCAAGGTAAATATTCTAAACTCTTCTTCTAACATCTTACATACTTTGGTGGAATCTGAGGAATTTGATTGCCCGAGGTACATATCCTTCATCTATGGTCCTCCGGAGGAACAAGAGCGAAATCTGTGTTGGCAGGAGGTAGAGAGAATCAGTCACTCCATTCGCGAACCATGGTTATGTCTAGGAGATTTCAATGAGATCCTAGCACAAGAAGAGAAGAAAGGAGGAAGACCGAGAGGGTGGAGAAGGATAATTAATTTTCAAAGGTTTGCAGCGAATTGTGAATTAGCTGATCTAGGATTCAATGGGCCTATGTTAACTTGGTGCAATAAAAGACCTGAGCCGGATACGGTTCGAGAGAGACTTGATAGAGCATTTGGCAACATTCAGCTCAGGGAAGTCTTTCCAAACTTGCAGGTTTTCAACATTACTCCCATGGGCTCAGACCATCATCTGTTATTAGTTAAGTGCCATATTGATGGTCCACGTATGAAGAAGGCATTTCGATTTGAAGCTTCTTGCGTGGAACACACTAATTTTCATCAGACTATTAGGGAGAGTTGGGTGAGACGAGTAGAAGATTCCAGATCTGCCAGCGCAATGTTTACTAGCAAATTAAATAGATGTAGAAGTGATCTAGTCAGATGGAGCCGAATAGCATTCCCTAATTTTGCAAAGGAAATTGTGAAGATTAAAAGCAAGATTGCTGCTCTGGATCTAGGGGATCTTACTATTGAGACTGCAGATACTATTGCAGAATTTAAGATGCAACTTGACAAATTGTTTGAACAGGAAGAGAAGTATTGGTGGCAGAGGGCTCGGGTAAACTGGCTTCAAGCAGGGGATCGTAATTCCCATTTTTTCCACATGACCACTGTCAAGAGAAGAAGACGTAACAACATCCTAACAATCAAGGATGACCAAGGGAACTGGCTGACAGATAGGGTGGCGGTAGCCCAAAATATAACTTAGTTCTTCCAAAATCTCTTTGCTGCATCACCAGCCCCGGCTGATAGGGGAAGAGTTCTGGATTTTATTGATAAAAAAGTCTCAGATGAGATGAACCAAAGCCTCCTCCTCCCAATTTCAAGAGCAGAAGTCAAGGCAGCAGCTTTCAGCTTGGGGGGGTCAAAGGCACCGGGTCCGGATGGATTTTCGGGGATGTTTTATCAGAATGCATGGATGGAAGTGGGGGATACGATTTGCTCTTTAGTTCTGGAATTTTTTGAGGACAAATCTACTCTTCACGACATAAATGAGACTAATATTACCTTAATCCCTAAGGTTAGCAAGCCGGACCATGTAACACAATTTAGGCCTCTTGGATTATGCAACTTCTCTTACAAGATAATCTTGAAGATTATATCCAATAGAATGAGACCTCTACTGGATAAATGTGTTTCTTCAAGTCAAGGTGCCTTTGTTCCAGTCGATGCATACGGGATAACATTATCATTTCGCACGAAGTCTATCATTATCTTCGGAGGAAGAAGACAGGAGGTAAGTTTGAATTTGCCCTTAAGTTGGATATGAGCAAGGCTTATGATAGAGTGGAGTGGGATTTCCTGGAAAGTACTCTGATAAGATTTGGCTTTTGTGATAATTGGGTGGCACTTGTGATGAAGTGTGTGAGGTCTACAAGCTTAAATATATGCCTGGATGGAGAAAAAGTAAGCTCATTCCAACCATCCCGAGGTTTAAGGCAAGGTGATCCCCTATCACCTTACCTGTTTATATTAGTGGTGGAGGTGCTTTCGCTGATGATCAATAAAGGCCAGGATGCCAAAGAGCTTAAGGGAATCAAATTAAGTAACAGCTGTCCGATGCTAACCCATAGCTTCTTTGCAAATGATTCCCTACTTTATATGAGTGCAGAGCAGCAGACCTGTAATTTCTTGGCTAATACTCTTGAGCAGTACTGTGTGGCTTCTAGCCAAATTGTCAACTTAAGACAAGTCTAGCCTCTTCTTTTCAAGTAATACACCAGAGGCAACGAGGGATAGAGTATGTCAGACCTTGGGGATTTCGACGTTTGAAGACCCAGGGAGATATCTAGGTATCCCTAGTATTTGGGGGAAAACCAAGTGTCAAGCATTGGGATATATAAGGGAGAGGGTAATGAACAAAATCCAAGGCTGGGGATCTGCCTACCTCTCCTTTGCTGGGCGAGAAACGATGATTAAGGTGGTGATTCAAGCTATACCCCTTTATCCAATGGCTTGTTTTAAATTTCCAGTTAAAACTTATAGGGAACTACATAGTATGATTGCTAACTTTTGGTGGGATGGAAGTGCGTTTGGAAGTCGAACCCATTGGAAGGCTTGGAGTACTCTAACCGTTGGTAAGGATCGGGGGGTATGGGATTTCGTGACCTCCTAGTGATGAATGAAGCTTTGTTGGCAAAAACGGCTTGGAGAATGATGATGAGGCCTGAGGAGCTGTGGGTTAAAGTGCTAAAAAGTGTCTATTATCCAAAAACGGTCTTCATGGATGCGAAAAAAGGTCACCATGCTTCGTGGTGTTGGTCAAGTATTATTGATGGCAGGAATTTTCTTAAGCCAGATGCCAAATGGGATGTGGGAAATGGTAGAAGTATTCAGATTTGGGGAGATTGCTGGGTACCTGATGTAGTTTTTCCAGAAAAACCTGATGAAAGGGATAATCCACGTGGATCACAATGTATGGTTAGCGATTTGATTGTGGAAGGCACTTGGGATCTGTCACCTATTATGCATCATCTATCAGCTGAAGTTAAACATGCTATTTACAAGATTCCAATTCCAAACAATGGATTGGAGGACAAATTTATCTGGTTAAAGGCAAAGGATGGTGCTTATACAGTTAAGTTAGGCTATCAAGCTGGGAAGGGCAGCGAGTCTGATTGTGCACTAGAGCAGGTCCCTCTATTGGCATTTCTAATGCCAATTGGAAATCTATATGGAAACTAAACACGATTCCCAGGGTGAAGCAATTTATATGGAGAGTACTTAACAATGCCATAGCCACCAATGAGCTATTATTTCGCAGAAAAGAGCCCCAACGTGGATGTGCCCAATTTGTGAGGAGGCTACCAAACAATTGAACACCTATTTTTCCAATGCCCTTGGACGCATTGTATATGGTTTGGCAGCCCTTTTTGTGCCCGGTTGGATATTCACAATGTCTCCAATATTAAATCATGGTGGATCCAGGTGACAGGTATGACTAATATGACCTCTCATGATATTTCTCTTCTTTGTTGGCTGCTTTAGTTTGTCTGGAAGCATAGAAACAGTAAGGTATTCAATCATTTGACTCCTAATCCATGCACAATTATAGAAATGGCTAGAGTGAATAATGATGAGTACTGGAGATCCTTGGAGAAGAATAGCTCACGACCTATTGCAGAGGGCAACACGCATGATGCACCAGTACGGTGGAAACCCCCTAGAGCTGATTATTTGAAAATTAATTGTGATGGGTCATTCTTCCCTAGCCAGGAGTTCGCATCTGTTGGTGTGGTAAGCAGAGATAGATATGGAGATTTTAATTGAGGGTTTGTTTGTAAATTAAAATCTGTTTTTGCATTCATGACTGAGGCATTGGCCTTGAAAAGAGCTTTGATGCTTGCTGTGGATTTGGGACATAACAAAGTGATTTTTGAGACTGACTGTCTTCTACTTCATACCTGTGTTGTTGCAAGGTCATCTGGTTTAT
Organism: Acacia acuminata; assembly: GCA_019022655.1. Taxonomy (NCBI): domain Eukaryota; kingdom Viridiplantae; phylum Streptophyta; class Magnoliopsida; order Fabales; family Fabaceae; genus Acacia; species Acacia acuminata. The sequence continues at coordinate 5,554,329 of JAFJYI010000022.1, read as the reverse complement.
TTGATTGGATGAGTAGAAGTGTTGTACAGGATATTATTAATCTCCTTTCTACTGAGGTTGGGTTTTCTGTTTCTTTTACTCCTAGAAGGGGTAACCGTGTGGCTGACTGTCTTGCAGCTGAGGCTTATAAAGAGGTGTACCCGATAGGGTGGGTTTCACAACCGTCACCTGCTTTACTCTCCCTACTAACCTTGGACATCCAGGAGGCTAATACTATTCGGGATGATACTCGCTCATCTGATCTGTCCTGACTGGTGACTGATTCTGTTTTCAGTAGATTTAGATTACTCTATATGGTTAGGGACATGTATTGCCTAGCGTTGTTATTATGTTTCTGTTGCTATTTTGCTGTTGGGTTATTTGGATTGTAGTTTGTTGATTTCTGTTTCTGCTATTTCCCTGTACTTGTTGTGCTGGCTCTATCTTATTAATACAAGTACGCATTTCTGAGCAAAAAAAAATATGATTATGATAATTAGAGTGTTATTGTCTAGTTAATGTCGTTGATTAGTTCTCTTGAGGGGCTGTTTAGCACCAGCGACGGACCCAACAATTTTAATTAGGAGGGGCGAAAATTACAGAAACGAACCTAGAGTTTCAGAAAATCACATTTGAGCCTCATAAAAAGTTCAATATTTTCAGTTTAGTCCCTCCATGAAACTTAGGAGGGACTACAATAAAAATGTTGAAATTTTTATGAGGTTGAAATGTGATTTCCTAAAACTCGGTTCATTTCTGTAATTTTAGGGGGCCACCCCTAGCCCCCCTAATTCCGTCCCTGTTTAGCACTTAAATTCAAGAAGACTCATGTTGCATTATTCCAATTTCAATTATACATTAAGTGGTTTTAAACAATCTCTCAAGAGATAGTAGTTAGCTATGTTTGTCTATTAATTAGGAATATTAGACTCAAGTGTTTTCTTGGAGTTTTTCTTAAGACTTAATAAATTTTAACTCCTATAATCTTTTTAAGCAAATATGGCCACTTTCTTCATTGCCAAAAGTATTCATCTTTCATATTCTCAAACTCCATACCATTCCATTCCCTCATTCACCATTTTTATAAAAAAACAATAGTTTAGCATTTAATTAAATTGCGTTACTTTTTTAGTTTATTAATTTGAAAAACCATACACCAATTTTCCCTCGTTTTCATTACATTTGCATGAAATTTAGATTACTTAGAAATTGATAAAGGGCTCCTCGAGAAGAGAGAACGATCCTAAGTTTTTTTATATACAATCCTTGGTTTATTTATTTTTCTTTTAATAAAAAAATCATCAAACATTCATAGAAATTGAACTTGTACCGGTGTTATTGTTACGATATATTATAGGGTTAAGGTGCAAAAATGCACATGTGTTTTACCCCAAGGAGAGCTCAACACCAAGTGTTTTTTTTTAGGTTTTAAGGTATACATGAACTTTCAAAATGAGGGCAAAAATACCATGGACGTTAGATTCTCTTAACTGACGTTACTTTTTGATGGTAGGTCCCACACTATTTTCATGAAAATACCAAAATGCCCCTAATTCTTATTTTAGTCTTGAAAACTCTTAGCCTTCTTCTTTCTAGGACTATCCCCTGGGTCATCCAAGAACCTGCCTCTTCTAGGTGTGGCGATGGATTTACTCTGCTTGAAGACGACGTCGGAGGTGACGGCAGAGGCGAAAGTGGAAGGAGTAACAAAGGGTTTCTTTTTGTGCTGTGTGTATCTCGCCGTTGTATTCAGTCCGAGGAGTAATTCTTATCACTTTGAATCCTTATTAGAAATGTAGTTATATTTGTGATTTTGTTTCATTGTTTCTAATTAGTTCCAGTTTCGCTAAACATGAGGGGCATGGAATATGTGATAGCCGAATAGTACCCCTCTCACATTAATTTATTGCATTCGTCTTTAAATAATACTCCAAACAGACCCATGGGAATGCAAATTTTTTTTTCCTATGCACCAAATATAGTCATGTTGGCATTTTTTGGTTGAGAAACAATTTCTTGTGAGGCACAAAGGATATGGGGTTGTCTTGACTTGTGAATGCAATTTATGAATGTCAAACTCGGAAGAATTGACAGGGTGGATTCATTTGTTGGATCATAACGTGGGATTAAAATTACCAAAGTGCATAAGGCATGGTTAAAATTGAAATATGTGAGATGGGTTTGGTGTTAGGAGAAGTTGGTGAAGTGAAATGAAGGGAGAGTTATATTTCAGTCCACTGGATTTTGGTAACAGCGAGAAAATGAAGATGAGAGTGGCAGGAATGATGATGATATGCATTAGTATTGGGTTGGGATTGAGGGAGGGTGAGGGAAGAAGAAGAGGGGAGAGAGTGGAGGAGGACGGTGGAGGAAGGAGGTGGTTGGATTTGAAGGAGGTCGGAGAAGGCAGGGAGGAAGATCGGAGAGGGAGGGGGGATGAGGAGAGTAGCTTGCCGAGCTTCTCTTGGAGGCAGAGTGGACAAATTCCGTAAGGGTTGGTTTTGTAAGGGTAGTCACTGCATTGCATTCGTCTGCCATCTCCTCGTCGGAGCCATCTTCCATGTGCGACCTCCTACTTCTGTTTCCTTAACCACCTAAAGAAGGAGGACAAGAGAAGGTTTTGAATTAGGGGCATTTTGGTATTTCCATGAAAATAGTGTGGGACCCACATCAAAAAGTAACGTCAATTAAGAGAATCTAACATCCTTGATATTTTTGCCTCCTTTTGAAAGTTCACATGTACTTTTGCACCTAAAAAAACATTTAGTGTTGGGCGCTTCTCGAGGTAAAACACATGTACATTTTTGCACCTTAACCCTATATTATATTCAATTTTGCTTAGACCTGCAGGTACTGAGCTTAATTAGTGGTTTAGCAAACTTGTATCTCCCAAGCATTTTTGTTATTATATTGTTGGCACAACACTTGACTTACTTGAGAGTATTTGAATTTTCACGGGAAGTTAGAACTCCGTCGATATCTTGTCTTTGCTGGTTTTTTTTTTTTCCTTAACGTTAAATTATGCTTAAACTGTGCTCTAGGCTAGAATTTTGAGTACATTACTTTGGTTCAGATTTGCCGAAGTTGAGTGCTAATTCTTGCTGGTTTAGCATCACTATTTTCTTTCTGAAACTGAACTCATATTGGTGGTTAAGTTGCTGTTACTTACCATCATTTTGCTGTGTTTTGTAATTCCCATAGTTGTGATCGAGTTCTGATTGAGGAATTGGACTGATTTGACTTGCTGCTGGAGTGACATTGAATTTGGAATTCTTTAGATTATTGACCTTTAGTTCTGTTAACATCACTCTTCTGCTAAGTTCTCAATTGAAAGTTGGTATACTTGAATGCACATTATTCATTTTTGGGCGGATAGTTATGGGCTGTTACTTTAAGTTAAATGGCATTATCATGAGATTGTGCTATATCATGAGATTTCCATTGCTGGGATTGACATCAAATGCAAATTTTGAATACGGTCATTACTTTTTGAAGTTGACTTGATTGCTGTCATAACAAGTGGAACACGCCGCTTAGTGATTTCACAAGTTTGAGTATGAAATTAAACATGAAGCAACATAATTGAAGGCATTGCTAACTTGAACTAAGTTTAAGGATTGCCTAAATAGCAACTTGATTTCTTGATTTATGGAATTGAACTCTTTGCATCAGTAGTGAAACTGAACAATTGCTTATAGCTACTCATTCCCCCTACTCTTGGTCCATGCCTGAATTTCAATTCCATTGAGCCCCCATTTACCAACTTGAACTTGTTACTCCTAAATCTGACTCCAAGACGTTATTGCTGGAACTCAACTCGCTCGAATTTTTGTGAAATTTTCCAGATTTGAACTGAATCATTTTGGCTTGTGAAATTTCACTAACTCTTAGCAAAATCATTTGATTCTTGAGCTGTAAATTGGTGCATGTGCTGAGCTCATGTGTTTTGGTGAGTCTTCCAAGTTATATCATTGTTACTTATTGCCTTTAATTTAAGTCACTAGCTAACAATGTTTGGCTTGAGGGGAGGCAGGGGAGGAAGAAATTTTTTGTTATCTTTACTAAATAACCCATGGACCTCATTGTGATTCCAATCCTGCCCTCCCATAGACCCTACTAGAGACTAAAAATATTTACCAAATTTCATGGGCAATTTGGTAAAAGTAAGTCCTCCCCTTCCAACAAACCAAACAAACTCTAAAAGATCAGATTTGAATGCTAACAAATTTTGGAAGTTTTGTTTGAGATTGAACTAAGTGAATGTTTGCTGGTGTATTTGAGTTAGGGACCTTACATTGAATTTTGCTCAATTAGGGGTAAAATGTTATGAATTGTTAATTTAATTGTGCAATTGTTTCCTTAGACTTTTAATACTAACCTTGTATTTAATATTGCATTGTAGGAACTTGGAAGAAATTGGAGTGAAAGCTGGAAAAGAAAATAGAAGACCCAAATTAATGTTGCTGAAAGACCCCAAATTCAGAAATAACAGAAAAGTGACGAGAAATTAATGACATTTTGGTACCCGAAGTTTAAAAATGTCAATTTATTACCCACGAAATTGCTCTGTTTTTGCCACCATTGAATCGAGAAAATGACACAACTACAAAAAACGGTTTTCACGTCCCAAAAAGACGTCATTTTTTTGAAAAAGGAAATAAAAAAGAAAAGCGGTGATATTTTTGTAATTATATGTGATAAAAGTTGACTTTTGGCGTCTAAGTAATAAACTTAGATGTCAAAAGTCTCGCGAGACACTTTTGGAGTCTAAGTTTTAAGCTTAGACTCCAAAGTCATGCCTTTGGAGTCTAAGTTTAAACTTAGACTCCAAAAGTCGTATGACACTTTTGGAGTCTAAGTTTAATAATTAGGCTCCAAAAGCTATACTTTTGGAGTCTAATTATAAAATTTAGACTCCAAAAGTTATGCTCTAAGTTAAATATTTCACCTTTTTCACATCCCGCGTCAAAAGTTCCTCATTTTTTATATCCCGTCGTGACCCTTTCACTCCCATTATCATTTCACTTTTCATTTTCTTTCAGATCCGTAACGTTCATGACCCACCAGGCCACCAGCGACGACGACGACGACGACGGCCGCAACCTCCCTCTCCATCCCTTACAAAGTGACGACATCTCTTGGTTGCAGATCTACAGATTTGGGTTGCAATAGCTTCGACACTGCCAGTTTGGGGTTAAGTGCAACTTGGATTTTCCTTTGTTTTGAAATCTTCATGGTTCTAGCCCTCCGTCTGAGTGTCTATTCCGTCGACCTCCCTTCTCTGATTTTGTGTGTGTAGATCGATTAAAGTTTCGATTTTGTGTCTCGTAGATATGATATTATTAATAGTTTTTAGTTTGATTTGCCTTTTTTCATTTTGAAATTTCAAGCCGTCAAGCACTGATATTATTGATTCAAGTTTCTGATTTTGTGTACTCGATTGTTGCTTCTGGTAATCTGTCTTCTTCTTATCTGGTTGTTGGTTCTTCTTGGTAGCAGGTTGCCTACATCCTGAACCTAAGCAGGTTCGGGGTTCTTTTTCTTTTTAAAAAACACAATAAGGCATCCTAAAAAATTTAGGACGCCAAAACTCTCCCTTTATAGCGCCTCACAGATACACGTACCGCAGAATAAGGACACTAAACATGTCAAAAATAGGACGCTATAGGGGTTTTTTGTAGTAGTGTGACGGCTCTTTTAAGATGATTGAGGGCGGCGACTTTGACATGAGAGAAGCAGAGAGTGCGCCGCGGACTGAGAAAAGAGACACCAGGGCTTGAGTACTTGACTAGAGCTTGAGAGGAGAGGGAAAGAGACAGAGAGCCACCACCACCATCACTCCGTCACTTCCACCACCGGCGAGTTTGAACTCTAACTCCGGCGATTGTAGTTGTACTCTTTTCTCTGACCACCACTGCAATCACTATCGTTTTCTTCTTCTTCTCCACACCCACCTTTCATCATTCATAGAGCGATTTTGGAGAGGAACAGTGAGGTTGAAGGAGAGCCTACATCGCCACTACCTTCCTACATCGCCAGAGATTACTACCACCACCTCTGGCATTCACCTCCACCTTCACCTTCCCACACGCCATCTCTACAGTTGATTCCACCGCCATTACCACAGACCCTTCTCTCTCTATTCCAGATTCGATGTGCAGCTCATTTGGGTTCTTTGATAAACATGTGTAGCTAAATCCTTTGCTTCATGGCTATAGAATTTGTGCCAGAGCATGTTTGGTTTGAGGGGAGGGAAGGATATTGATCAAATTGTCATTAATGAGAAAAAATATTCTTTTTTGTTGATAGTATATTTTTTGAATATTGAAAATTTTTTATTGGCAATTTGTACAACGTGAGGTAAAAAATTTGTCTCACATCCCTCCCTCACCTTTCCTCCCCTCAAACCAAAAAATTTTTCATGGGCAATTAAGGTCAATGGATTAAAGAGAGTTTTTCTATCATTTCTGTAAAGAGTTATATATTTAGTTTTAGAAATTATCATATATAATTTTATAGTTGAAATTAATGTTAATTAATTTCTGTTGGTTTGATATATGTAAGTGAGATTGGATTTTATAATGCAAAAATTATATATGTTTGAATTTTTTTATCATTGCAATGAAATTATGTTAATTGGCGTGTTATTGTCTAGTACATATATATGGTTAATTTGTACATTTGAGGGATTGTTTAACACTCAAATTCAATAAGACTTATGTTACATTATTTCTATTTCAATTGCATATTAAGTGATTTTAAACAATCTCTCAAGATGTAGTAGTTAACTATTTGCAAAAGCTACCATTAAATTGAGAATATTGGACTCAAGTGTTATCTTGAGGTTTTTCTTAAAACTTAAAAAATTTTAACTCCCATAATACTTTTAAGCAATGATAGTTACTTTCTTCATTACTAAGACATTCATCGTTCATATTTTCGAACTCTACATCATTCCATTCACTCATACACCCTTTTTATAAAAAATATAAAGGTAATAGTTTAACATTTAATTAAATCACATTACTATTTTGGGAAAATTAAAGTAAAAGACCTAAATAAAATAATATTTAATTAGAAGGATAATAAAAATTGTAATTATTAAGGAGGACCAAATAAACTTAAAAGTACTAAATTGCCCTTCAAATTATCAGTTATTTTGCGAAACTCAATATTTCTATGCACGATCATTTGGGGTCAAGCTCACTTGCAAATCTCTAGAACCATCCTCACCACACATAAAGCAAAGCTTATTGCCAATGCCGCGTTCCATCGTGGGCCGTTCAATCCCCCCAACAATCGACTGCTTTCCCTCCTGTCTCTAGTGATTGATTCTGGAACTAGCAATTCATCCACAGATCTTTGCAATAATAGCACGTACAAAAAGCCACCAATCCCACCAAGCAAGAAAGCACAGACCTTCATTTTGTTAGTGTTGCTTCATGTATCTCTGCAATGATCATGCTTAGAAATATCTGGAGTGTAGATCTGCTAGCATTATATTGAGATCCCACTGTTAGGTGCATTAGCCGGTACCTGTTATTCATTTTGTTAGTCTTTAACTTCATGTATCTCCTCTCTCCTTCGATCATTCGGATCCTGCTTCTATGGATACACTTTTACCAAATATCGCCATTTTTAACTTCTAATACTAGATTCCAAATGGCCTGACCTTGATATTCACGGGAGGAGGGAAGAAGGCACATTTCGAAAGCAACTGATAATCTGAAGGGCAATTTAGTACTTTTAAGTTTATTTGGTCCTCCTTGATAATTACAATTTTTATGGTCCTTCTAATTAAATATTATTTAATCTAGGTCCTTTATTTTAATTTTCCCTACTATTTTTATTTATTAATTTGAAAAACCCAAAACTAATTTCCCCTTATTTTCAATGCATTTACATGATATTTAGATTACTTATGAATCAATAAAAGGCTTCTCGATAAGAGAGAACAGTCATAGTTTTATCTATACACAATCCTTTGTTAGTTTTTAATTATAAATCCCAAGGCTAATGAGAAAAGGCCTTCATCAGTATTTTTAATTTAATATTTTAAATTTGGTTCTTCGAAATAATTATATTTTCTAAGACCCTTTATAAATATATTTTTCTTTGATCCTTCTCCCTAATTTTCTCTTGATTTATCTTCAGTTGGTCGGGTTAATATGACCTGTGCAACCTAGCAAGGAACAACCGACTATGAATACACAATTATTTATGATTCAACGTGTAATGAAAGTAATCGTGAAAATTGTAAATGACCGTCATCAGAGACCCTGAAGCCGGCAGTAATTACTCTCATTTAGAGTGAATGATGATAAGTACTGACACCAAAGACCGAAAACAATTTCAATGAGGAGTTGTTGAAAAGCTTTTTGGAAGTGGGACAATGGCAATTCCAAATCCTGCTATTACCTGCAAGGCAAATAAATTGGAAAAATAATTGAAATTGGATAATTAATATTAACACCATCAATATTAATCCTCATGCTTATGTCAATATATTGACATAAAATATAAATTTATAAGAAGTTTTATTACTATTATGTTATGAACAATGAATGAGTAGTAATAAACTTTATGTAATAAACAAAGCCCCACCAAATTAAATACTATTATCTCTGGTCCTAGATATAGGATATAATTTATAGTGCAAAGTCATAAATATAAAACATAGTTTGTATTGCCAATGCAATACAAATTATGTTATATATTTAGGACCGGAGGAGTATGTTTTATGCACAATTCTTCATCGTCAAATGAGTTTTAGTCCAACTAATTCTTCATTGTGATTATGTGGTTTTATATGTAACAAGAAAATATGATGGACGCCATTGAATACAAATTGTTGAGTTGTAGAAGAATGCCTCATTAGTTATTTGTGACCGCAAAACACTAGGGGGAAAAACAGAATAAGTGACAATAATTTCCTCCTTAATCAATTTAGTGACAAAATTTACACAAAAAAAAAAAAAAAAAAAAAAAAAAAAAAAAAAATTGCAATGGAGTCAGTGACAGAAAATTCCAAGGCAAGAGGTTTAGAGACAAAACTTACCCACTAGCTAATTTTGTCACAAAACCAGAATTAGTTATTTCTTGAGTTAGCCAAGGAAAAATTTTGTCGCTAATTTTCATCACAAAATATTGTGTTGAATTAGAAAAAATATTTTTTCTGCCAATAATTCTATCTGAAAATGTTATTATAATTATAAAAGGAGCATAGAGTAATAATGATTTTAATTATGATAGACTTATACCAAAAGAGAGCCGAAAGCATAGAGTAGTGAGTAGTGTTGTTTATGAAGGAGCATGTCTTCTAGCATGGCCAATGGTATGGTGAGAGAGGAGCCAATTGTTGCCACTAATGCTGTGGTCCAAGCGATTCCTACTCCCCTGTACGTTCATCATACATATTTTATGCTTATCATTTTCACTGTATTATAAAATATCTATATAAAAATAATAAATTGAAATATTAACAAATTATGAATATTAGGAATAATATAATAATGTCTAGTTAAGCTGAAATTGGTAAAATATGTATATATACCGAAGAAAAATAGGAGAGAAGAGACTTGTGTACCGGGCAAATCCATGTTTGGATCTAGGTCAATGCTTCAAAACTCAAACATAATAATGCTCACGCAATTATAGGATTACTAGAGCCTAATTAAATAGGATTTGCACAGCAGATCACTAGAACAAAAAAGATGATAAGAGAGGAGAGAGATTGCAAGATAAGTCAATCGTAGGGGTAAGTCTCAACTGAGGGATGCACATCCTATTTATAGAGAGGTCCGAGGAGATCATTAATTAGGAAGTTATGTGAACTTCTACTTTCCCTCTAGGTAATAATCAAGAAATTAAATCTTGATTAATTTCCTAATATACAACTTGTTTCTCAATTAACAAATCCATAATTAATGTTTATTTGTTTCTTATTTAATAAAGCTACTTGTTTCCTAATCAAATAGTTAGGCCTATCAAGGGCGGACGTATTAGTCTAACATGTATATAGTAGCCTCACACGTACCAGGCATAATCAGAGAAGAACGTTCCAATTAAACCACTGCAAATGATAGCCTTCATTTCATCTACTCTTGGCAATTCAAATTTGGGTTCCAAGCCTAATGCCATTAGAGGCCATTCTGAAAATAAATAATTAATATTAAGCAATGAATTGAGGTGTATACACGCATGCGACCCACTTTATTTCTATCCCTTCCCTCAAATATTAACCTGTTTAGCTAGGTCTCACATGACAACGTACTACTATCTTCAATCCTTAATATAAAAGGGTTAAATATCAATTTTGTTATAGAAGTATTGGTTAGGAAGCATTCAGCACCCATAAGTTTTTTTGGTATGATTTTTCCTCGAAAGTTTAAAAACATAGCAATCTTACCCATCAGTTAATTTTGACCATTGAATTGTTGCTCTTCTTTGTAAACTTGCAGAGAAAATTTGCTCCTAAAAAAGACTTCTAGGGCAAATTTGCTCCTAAAAAAAAAAAAGCTTTTAGGGCATATTTGCTCATTTTTTTAAATTTCCGGATAAAAATGATATCAAAAAACTTCCAAGTGCTGACAGCAAATAAATTATATTTTTGCTGTATATTTTCATGTGTTGAAATTCTAAAACAATACAACATCAAGAACTTTAATCATTAAAATGCAAACGAACTACATTAAATTTAGACAGTCCCAATTTTGTATTAAAACAGTACAAAGCACTAATCTAGCCGTACGCATCCATACCTAACCACCAGAGAGAGGATACTATGAATAATCCCATATATCCATACAAAAGTGGCATGTCTAATCTGTCTCCTTCTCCGGCATATCTTTTCAAAAGAACTGCAGGGGTGGTTAAGTGCATTAGGACAAATTTGATCATTGATATAACACTAAGTTGTCTTTTCATATATGTGTGTAAGGTGTAAACAGAGAGTTTGAGGTTATAAGAGGGGATTAAACCCCTGGCCTCCCAATTATAGGATAGGTTTCATGTCTTCAGGTTATAAAGCCATTAGCAAGCGGCTTATATTTTATGCCATGAGGCATACATATATACACACACACTCTAACCTTAGCTTAAAAAATATCAAATATGATTTTTATAGTAATAAAACATTCAAAGAGTAAAATAACATATAAAATACCTGTGAATATTGCTTCTACCATAGCAGAAAGCAACGCCAAAATATCTCCAAGAAAGGTATGCCCTCTATTTGAAGTGACAACAATTAAAAACAATCTTAATTGATTCAGTTCAAGTGAAATTGAAATAGATAACAAAGCAAATACAAAATGGTATGGATATAAGCATACTGAAAAGAATATTTCAGGTGTCTTTTTTGACTGGCCCAGTTGGCTGTCCATGGTACGTAGTTGGATCATTAATGTGTACGGTTCAAATGATGGTATCATCATATTCAATATTTACAAGCATATATAGTCAACAAAATAACTGTACCTATCTTGGTCCTTTGTATGTATGAAATTGGAAAAATAAGCCAAATTATGTTTATAGCTCAAATTTGTTGAAGTTTTTGTATTGTATTCAAATATGAATAGTGAAGAAATGGTGGTATACTTGAATATTGAGGTTGATGTTGGTTCATCATCACCAGCTTTCCATGTGTGTCCTAATAATGCTGCGAAGGCAACACCTGTGAGGCTCACAATCACAGACACTATATTCATCCAATTTACAGACTCTTTATTCAGCAACTTCCCAATCCAAAGGGTGAACGCGGACGACGTTGACAGTATTAATATTGCACTTGTCACACTTGTTCTCGCAAGCGCAGCATTATTTAAGTACTGCAAATTAATAAATAAAACTGATGAGCATATCAAATTGTGATACTGTGAGAATCATCTTGCACTTACGATAAATGTTTTAGAATGTATGTGAGATGTTGATAGGAAAATCTGACAAAAAGGTAAAAAAAATTGAGCCCTTTATTAGATCTACATGTGTTGATGAGACTTGCTGCAATTGCGGCAGTATATTTTTGTGGGTGGAATGAGTATAAATCCATGAAGAACCACACTCCAAGAGCTAGCTGTTAAAGTTTAGGAACTCAAGACCTTAAAATGCCCCTCTTTAATTTAAGGTAACCTTTCTGATGTGGATTCTAGACAGTGGGTCGCTAGTTACCTCTAAAGATTACATTTCTCCAATCCCTCTTATGTTTGACTTTCTTTTATACATTCTCATTCCACAACCAAGACTCTTTAGCTTCTCCCAAGATTGCATTAGCAACCTTCCAAAACCTCTTAATTAGCTGTTTCCTTCCTCGTGATGTCAACGTTTCCTTGTGACTCCCAAACTCATTCCTTTATGTCTTGCCATTCTCCTACTTCTCGCCTTTAACTGCCACCCCGGATTTAAAACTTGTTGGTATTTTAATTTTTTTACACTTGATGCACACATCAAAGACCAGGACCCCACGTCATCATGAGGAGGTCACTCTACAATTTTTTTTGAAAGTCTCCAGTCAAGATTCCTTTCAAAAAAGAAGTCCATATATGGCCTTGAGGATCTACTCTTGTATTTGATAAAATGCTTTACTTGCTTCTTAAAGCAAGTGTTTACAATCTTGAGATTTCAAGCCATAGAGAAATCAAGAATACATTGTCCTACATTATGAAGCTCCCCGAAACCAAAACCCTGTACCTTGAACCCTCACATAAGGTAGTCATGCCTCCTTACCGACATATCCATTAAGGTCACCACCAATAAAAACTTTCTCATCAAGTTGTATGCTTTGAACCAACACCTCCATATCTTCCTAAAATTTTTCCTTAAGATGCGCTTCTGCTTCCACTTGAGGTGTATAAGTATTAACAATGTCACACTATATCAGCAATGATGGGTACCTCCCGGATTAGTAGCATTGGACCTTGATTTGACATTGAGAAGCGTTGAATTAGCGAAAGGAATAGGGGTATTAAAAATGGAGAGGAAAAGCTTGGGATCTGACTCCTTACAAGGTATGGTAGTTTCAGATTGTTTCTCTGTATGCGATGATGGTTGTTGAGGGATTGTTCAAGACTGGGTTATCGGTAATAGAGGTTTTGGGAGAGCAAGTTTAAAGGCTTAATAGTTCACTTAAATCAGCATTGTGAGTCCTTCAATTGATGTCTTGTGTGCTGTTGTTTTGGTGATCTTCTTGCAGATCTGTTTGGGCTTATAGGGCAGAAGATCAATGCCCCATTTGGTACGGTGGAAGAGATTTGGATGGAAGTGGAAGTTGAACTGGAACTGGAAGTGGGATTAAAAATATGTTTTGCCTGAACATGGAAGTGCGATATAAATTTTAATTATGTTAATTTTTCCCTAAAAAGCCCTAGCCTCCACCCAAAACAGCTATAAACACCGTCAAAACCACTGACGGTCACCATTAAGGCTCAAGCTTTGGCCATGGAGGAAGATGGTTATAGGAAATCAGACCAGAAACAAGAATCACCACACAAGAAAATCAAACCAGAGTTCAGCAATCAAGCATCTAATAACGTTCAAAATAGAAATCAAAATCAGGAAAAAAAAAAAACAACAAGAAACCAACAAAGAATGCATCAGAAACAAGCAAACAAAATCAAAATCAAAGAAAGCCAACAATGAAACCAGTAGGCGCATGAGTTTGGGGAAGAAAGCATTAGAAACTGGCGACAATGGCCAGCCAGGATGAACATTGTCATAGAAATCTAGAGTTGACTCGAGATTGAACACCATCATCTCAAATATGTAGCACTGGTAGTCGACCCAAATCTGTCGTCATGTTATGCAGGTGTGGCATCACTTGTCGTTTCCTTCCACCGCCTATCGGTTGCCGTTCATCGCCCGTTTATCACATATTGAGGCTAGAAATGACACCAGAGGTCGAATGCCATCCGCCTTTACCATCCTCCGTCACCTTCACCTTCCCCCTCACTGTCACCATGAGAGAGGGAGATGGAGGCTGTCGAGTTGAAGGTTGAAAAACAAAGGAAGGAAGGAAGAGGGGCAAAGTTGGGAATCTGATAAAACATAGGAGGGTATAATGGTCAATGAATTTCACTTCCAAGGAAGTGGAACCAATTTTTTTAGGGTCTGATGGAAGTCAATTCCATAATTTTTTTATGGAAGTCAGTTCCTAGAGAAGTGTCTTCAACCATATCAAACACATAAATATTGAGTTCCACTTCCACTCCCCACCCTGCCATTTCTATGGTACCGAACGGGGCATAAGGATGACTTGAGGTGGGTTCTCCATGGAATGTGGCTAAAATAAGCTGCGGCATATCGTTTTCTCTAACAGGGGAGGGTCTGTCCAGCATAGGAAAAGTAGTATATCTTCTCTTTCCCTTCCTATTGTAGGTTTTAGTCAGACCTAATGGATCAATATGGTTTGCTGATATTTTTTTATGGAAATGATATATCTGACTCAACGTATCCCTCATTAATTCAAGCTATTGTTCTTAGTACCCTTCGCCCAAAATGGGTTTAGCTTGAATTTGGTGAAGGACTTATCAAATCTTGGCAAACTCCTACAATGGGAGGTGTTGGGTGGATTCCAAGACATTATTTGGCTGCAGCTTGGTGTGTTGGTGCAGCTCTTATGGAGAAGTGCTTGAAAGAGTGTGTGTTGCAACCCCTTCTCCAATGTTCAAGATCCTGGCAATTACTGAATCTAAGGCTGAGAAGTTTCTTTTATCATATTTGTCTGTTGATTTTTTGCTAGTATTGGTTTTTTTTTTCCTGTTTGGATGTTAAGTTTTTGCTGGTTTCGTCTTTGGGTGGATCTTATGCCTCTGTGACTTTATTGATGCTGTTTTCTTTGAGTGTCTAATGAAGTATATGTTCTGTTCGGCAAAATAATAATAATAATAATAATAAATAAATTTGGCTGATATGTATCATAAAAGGTTTGATAGAATTTTACGTTGGCTACCGAGAACTTAACATAACCCTAGTCCTTTACCACTAGGCTTGGGATTGACTATAAAACACAAGCGGGTTATAAAAATAAAAAAACTTTGGTCAATTTGCGTTTATTAATTAGGTCGAGTTCTTCAATTACACTTATTATTTTGTTATTGTTAGTTCTTCAATTTTTGTATAAGCTCTATAGACCATGATTTGTAAATTTCTTATGCACACTTTGTTATTGAATAGCTGAGATGCAATAATTTGTTTTTTTTTTTTTTAAAAAAAGGGGTAAATACCAATTTTGACACGGAAATATTGGTAAGGAGGCACTCAACATCCGGAAGTTTTTTTGATATCATTTTTGCCCCGAAAGTTTAAAAACATAGTAATCTTGTTAATCAGTTGATTTTGACCGTTGGATCGTTGCTCTCTTTGTAAACTTCCAGGACAAATTTGCTCCTAAAAAAACTTCAAGAACATATTTGTTCCTAAAAAAAATTTCTGGGGCATATTTGCTCTTTTTTTTTTTTTTTTTTTAATAAACTTCCGGGAAAAAATGATTCCAAAAAAACTTCCGGGTCTTTGAGTGCCCTCTTATCAATACTTTCGTGGTAAAAATGGTATTTAACCCTAAAAAAAATTACATAGTTTTAGGGGAAAAAATCAGAAAAATAAAATCTATAAATAGGGGTATATTTTAAAAAAATAAATACATTTATGACACATTTACTACTTTTAATTAATTTTAACTTCCAGTTTAATTTGTATGATTTGGCAATTGTTGTTTATAAAATGGATAAAAGGAAGCAATGATTTGTGAATAAACATGAAGGATTATTTGTGGGACGTATAGTACGGCGTTGATGATCCATTGTGATAGACAAATTAAGGAATCATATTGGCTAAAGAGAGAAACACAAAAAAAAAAAAACTTCATAGTAATGAAAACAAAAAAACAAAAACATCTAATTCATCAACTTCTCTCTGAATGGTTATGGTACGCATGCTTCCATAATTTATCATGATTATGTCTATATGTATAAACACACTATATATAGAGGGAGGGAGGGAGGGAGCGCCCTATCTAGTTAAGTTCATAGTATTAAACTGGTTAATTATATTCTCGAAATCATCACATCAAAGTCAAAGAACGTAATTGCATCGAATTAATGATTTACTACTATCATCATTCGAAATCCAAAGTGGATTTCATCATTTACATCAATTTTTACTCCAAAATATGTATATACTAGATATGGCTTGAGAAAGCATATTAGGCAGAGTGATTAACCTGTGAGATAAACCAGAAAGGGGCAATAATGAAGGCCAATTTAGCAACTCCGAAGGTTGTAAGCTTTTGATCATGGGATAAGCTGTCATTGCTTATCTTCAATTGCTCCAGATCGGAATTATCATCGTCCACTTTATAGGTCTCCGATGACGACGACGTTGTTGTACTTGTCCGACCAAGAAACTGCTTTGCAGATTTCTGCAACCATGCTATAACAAATGCTAAGGGAAGATAAATCACTAACAATGATACCTGAATATATGTTACAACAAATGGGTGATTGTACTCTTTCAAAATACCCTGTAAGAAACAAACAAAAAATCATTCATTCGATACCCATACACAAACACACACACACACACATGCGCCTTAAATCAAATAATGTTTAGTTTGTTTTGAATTGAAAGGATCAGAGACCTGGAGGATCTCCTCAGAGGTTATTCCCAAGATCGCAACGGTGAAGATGAGAAGCAACCCAAATTTATATTTGGAATTCATATTCGTATATGGCTCTCATGTATGTGCGTGTGTGGATCTGCTTGAAGAGTTATATCTGGCTGGCTTTTGTGTGTTCGTTTAAGTATATATATACTCCCTCCAGTTCTTTTTACGAGGTTGGATCTTATTTGTGATATCCAATTTTATCCCTAATTAGTTCTGTTATCCCTCCTCATCTACAATCTCTTTCATTCTTTCTCTCACTACTATTTCTTTTTATTACTTGTCGCTTTATAATTGTATACTTAAAACACAATTCATTCTTTCCCTATTTATTACTTTTAACTAATTTTAATTGATGTTTTAAACTACATAATTTGATTAAAAGAATCTTATAAAAAGAGGGAGTGGTTCACAAATGTGTCGAGCGTGGTGACAAGCTCGTGTATATACTTTTTTTGAAAAAAAAAAAAAAAAAAAAAAATTACCCCTAATAATTATTAATTTGCAGTGTTTAAATAAATGCGGCGCTTGCCCTTTGGACCGCGACAAGTGTTACAAATCAACATCAACCTCAATACTAATATTTACCACTTTGGTTCTATTTATAAGTCTATTTTGACAAAAAAAAAATTGGTCTTATTTATAAGTCCAGTTTCATGTAATAAATGAGATTGTGACAATTTTACCCATATTAATTGTATCCATGAAGATAGAGAGAGAATAAATAGTTGAAAAATATTAAATCATAAATGAGGGCAAAGTTGAAAATTTACCCCCCATAATCATTGAGTTAACTACCTCTTCTTAGTATGTGAGATTTGGTCAAAATGAACTTATAAATAGGACTAGAGTGGTATATGCAAACTACTACTCTGGTCTTATTTATAACTTATAAGTCTCATTTGATCAAATCACACATACCAAGGAGAGGTAGGTAGCTTAATGATTTTGGGGTAAATTTTCAACTTTACCCTCATTTATGAATGGGTACTTTTTAACTCTTTATTCTCTCTCTATTTTCATTAGTACAATAATATGAGCAAAATTGTCACAATCTCATTTATTTGGTCAAAACTCAAAAGGGACTTATAAATAGGACCAAAGTGATATATATTATCTATAAATATTTTGGCTTATTTTTCAAACTTGGGACCGATAATATATAGTTGTTTAGTTGACTATATATGTGCTTGTAAATAATTTCGGCACATGTTACTATCATAAAAAGACACATAAAATTACCTAAACCCATGTTTTAGCATTAGATTTGGCAGAAGTTGAATAGCAAGAAAGTTAACACAAATATATGGAAATTATTTAGTACTCATTTTCAAGATAATTAGTGAACGAACCAACTATTGAAGACTTAGGTTTTACAATATATATATACATATATATATTTATTTATTCAAGATTATCCATTTAAATGTCAAATTAAGAGTCAAATTGATTATTAGAGATCTTAGCTCTTGCGCATGAATGAAGGTGGAACAAACTACATGAAATTTTAAAACTTGTGCCCATTACTTGAGTAAATATGTAATACAATAATGACCCTTCACAAAACCTAAGATGGCATTTACTATTGATTTATTTTTTTAAAAATGTGCCTTTAGTAAGTATGATCCTTTCAAAAAGTATATTTGACTATAAGATAGAAGTTAAAAAATTCAATTCATGATGAGTAATTTCAAAAAATTCAATTCATGATGACAATTTTTTACAATTCTAAAAAAAAATTTTAAAAAAAAATCTAAGCCACTTTTCCATCAGTATGGTTTAGTTAAAAACTCTAATAGATAGGATTTAAAAGAATTCAAAACCAATTAGCTTTAACTAACATGTCGTCTCACAAACATCATATCGAACCATTCATCTAACTAGATTTTACATTCCATACATAATTTAACATCACTAACCCTCAGTTTGGTTTGAGGAGAATGAGGCGGAGGGGAAGAAAAGAGTCAAATTAAAAAAAAAAAAAAAAAAAAAAAAAAAAAAAGATAAGGAGGGTTACATAAGATTAAAGAGCAAGGAAAATTAATTAAAAATTTTAAACCACACTTTCATTTTTTTGAAACGGAACTCATTAGCATCTCCCATCATCTTGCTTCCATTCCCCTCAAACCAAACAGACCATTAAAAACTAACTGAAATTAAATATTGAGAAAATATTAATTTTATAATTTTATCCAAAAACAAGAATAAATTTTCCAGAAAATAAGAATATATTTGTAATAATAAAATAATAATAATAATAATAATAATAATAATAATAATAATAATAATAATAATAATAATAATAATAAGCATATTCCGTTGAAAATAAATTATTTAAACTACAATGAATTTAGTTCCCTAAACTGGCACATTTTTTCATTCAAATCTATCAGAAATGATATAAACTATTGGTATAGTACATGGATCCAAGATAATACATACATCAGTAATCTTATCTATGAAAAATAAAGATAACAACCGTAAATCATACAAACATATATATGCACATATCTATATATCAAATAAAGCTAATTTATAGTTCTTTTTGTTGACTATATATGCTGGTCATGTTGTTATCATAAAAAGACACATAGCGAACATGATGATACAACGCCAGCATTATGTTTGAATCTTCAACAGAAAAGGTCCAACTCCCAATGTCTCTTCATGGAGACCAACTTTACCAACTTTGCAAGTCATAAAAAGACGCATCAAAATTTTCTTTTCATCAGTATATTTATATTCCCATTTTATATGAGTTGTTATCTATTTCAATTTCACTTGGATGAATCAATTAAAGATTGTTTTACATGATTTTATTTTTATTGCTGTCTGTAGCAATATTCACGAGCACTTATTTCATTTGCTATTTTACTTTGTACTGGGTTTATTTTTACCAAAAATCATATTTAAGATTTGTTGCCTTTCATCTTAAAGTATATTCCTCATGTCCTATATATAAGCACTTTTAGCATGTTTCACACGAGACTAAGAAAAACCTTAAACTTCATTAACCATATTAAAATTCAACAATATTCCACCTTCATCCTATTTGATATACTAATCTTGTCTTATTTATAAGCCCCTTTTGACAAAAAAAATTTAGTCCTATTTATAAGTCATCTTTTAGATAATAAATGAGATTGTGAAACTTTTGCTCATAATAATTGTACTGATGAAAATAGAGAAAAAATAAAAACTTGAAAGTTATCCATTCATAAATGAGGGCAAAGAAAATGTATCCCATAATCGTTGAGCTAACTACTTCTCCTTGGAATATATGATTTAGTTAAAATAGAATTATAAATAGGACCCGTAGTACATTATACTCTATGAGAACAAAGTCAACATAATAATAAATGAAAGGTTATAAAAAATTTAATGATGTTATAAATAGGACAAAAAGATTTTCTTCTTTCTCTTTTTATAAATAGGACCAAATGAGTATGTCGGTTAAAAAGCATTTTATGTATGGTGTGTGTGTGTGAGGTCAAAGTATTCCTTAATGCACCTAAGTTGCAGTTCTTTTTAAAACGTAGATCTGGCTGGTTTAAATTCTTGTACGTAAAGTTTTTTTAATTCTTTATTGTTTTATAATTTATGCACAACATTCCTATGGACATAACATTTATATAATTTATACACAATAACAATAAACATATTTTCCTATTTAGTCAACAAGAAACATTATCATATATAATAAATTCGGATCATCGAGTTCACATAATTGCATTGTGCTCTATCCACCCTAATTAACCTCTTCAAATATATCATTCACTAATAGATTTTAATCGATAATTTTAAATATTATATTTCATCTCCTTTTATATCTGTTTATGGGGCTAAAATCATCTACGTAATTAGCCCTTATCACTTGTAATCTGATTTGCCAATTTGATAAAATTACGTAAACCCATGTTTTAGCATTAAGTTTGGCAGAAGTTGAATAGCAAGAAAGTTAACACAAATATATGGAAATTATTTAGTACTCATTTTCAAGATAATTAGTGAACGAATCAACTATTGAAGACTTAGGTTTTACAAAATATATATTTTTTATTCAAGATTATCCATTTGAATGTCAAATTAAGAGTCAAATTGATTATTAGAGACCTTATTAGCTCTAGCGCATGAATGAAGGTGGAACGAACTACATGAAAAGTTAAATTTGTGCCCATTACTTGAGTAAATATGGTATATAGTCTGATTATTTGGGGTTTTTTTTAAATAATTATATTCACTACCTCATGTCCTATTTATAAGACCTTTGTTTTTCTTTTTTTTTTTAAAAAGCTGTTTTATAATATAAAAATGACCCTTCACAAAACCTAAGATGGCATTACCATTGATTTATTTTTACAAAATGTGCCTTTTATAAGTATGATCCTTTCAAAAAGTATATTTGACTTTGAGATAGAATTTAAAGAATTCAATACATGATGGGTAATATCAAAATTTTATGACATTATTTTTATAAAATAATAATAATAATAATAATCGCCAATCTAATTAAACCACTTTTCCATCAGTATGATTTAGTTAAAATGTCTAATAAATAGGATTTAAAATAATGCAAAACCAATTAGCTTTAACTAACATATCGTCTCACAAACTTCGAACCATTAATCTAACTAGATTTTACATTTCATACGTAATTTAACATCACTAACCCTAAGTTTGGTTCGAGGAGAATGAGGCGGAGGGGAGGAAATGAGTCCAATAAAAAAAATTGGATAAGTAGTAGGGTTACGTAAGATTAAATAGCAAGGAAAATTAATTAAAAACTTTAAACCACACTCTTCATTTTTTAAAATGGAACCCATTAGAATCTCCCATCATCTTGCTTCCATTTCCTTCAAACCAAACAGACCATAAAAACTAACTGAAATTAAATATTGAGAAAACATTAATTTGATAATTTTACAAAAACTAATAGTATCCAGAACAACAAGAATATATTTGCGCTAGAAAATAATAATAATAATAAGCATATGATCCGTTGAAAATAAATTATTTAAACTACAATGAATTTAGTTCCCTAAACTGGCACATTTTTTCATTCAAATCTATCAGAAATGATATAAACTATTGTTATAATACATGGATACAAAAGATAATACATACATCAGTAATCTTATCTATGAAAAATAAAGATAACAACCAGAAATCATACAAACACATATATGCACATATCTATATGTCAAATAAAGCTAAAAATATTTGGTAGTGAATATCTGCTGCATTCATATTTCTGAATAGCATCTCAGAAGGGAATAAAATTTTATTTCTAATCAAATAATAGTCTTCCAACAAAAGGGCTTTAACAAAGTAAATTTGTGAGTTAATAAGTCTTGGGTTCTTCAGTGTGAAGGATACTGACGGGTACAAGGCTTTCCACATAATTGAAGATATCAACACCATAATCAAGATGGTCGATAACTAACTTCCTAAATTCTTTAGTGGTGGGATTCAACAGATATAAATTTCTCATATGATCACTCGATAGATTAACTCTGCAAACAATTTCATTCCTCCAAATGTTTTCTGGAATTAAAAAGCATGGATAGAGATCGGGGCTGCCACTGTATTTTCTAGTCCAAGTCCATCTCCCTCCAGATGCACAAGTATTCTCTTCAATCACCCACAAATCGATGAAATGAGATTCAATGGTTAGCATGTCATAGTAAGAAAGAAGGGCTAGTTTGTTGTCATATACAGCAGAAGTAAAAGTGCCAGGGCGTATATTAGGGATTGGAATTAATGTAAACATTTCTGTTGCTATATCAAATGAGACTATCTCGGGCCATATATCACTCTGTTTTAAGCCAACCCAAAAAATGGCTCCATTACAAGCAGTGGCTGCTTGAGGATATACACGTACACCCTCTAAGGTTCCCAATTCTACATCTTTCCACAACCCTCTACTTAAGGAATAAAGTTCCACTCTATTTACTCTCTTAGTATAGTGGGTATGCAAAGGACCAGAAGCATAAATTATAATTATCTTGTAATCATTAGCAATAGCACTGAACCCAAATCCTATATTTGGCCAAAATCCTACAGGAAACTCACTCTCAAAATCAATATTTCTGGATATCTTTCTGACCTCTTTGATAGAGGGATTCCACAGTAGAAGGTTATGAGAAGACTTACTATAAAGGCATAGCAAGCCATTGCTGGAACCAATCATCCATAATCTCGACAAGTAATCAACGATCCTTAAACTCGACAAGTAATCCATGAAAGGTGAGGGATCAATTTCGGAGTGTTGAAAGTCACAATCCAATAAACGAAAGTGCAACTGTTCGTTCCTGAGAAAGGGTCGGTGGAGGAGAAGAGAAGGTCGATGACCGGAGTGGTGGAGGTGATCTGAAATGAAGAATGGATCCTTCAAGAGGTTTTTCCAGATTTTGCACACACATTGAAATCGGATTAGGGAATTTACGGGAAGTCTCTTGAGAATGTTGATGATGATCTCAGGGGAAGATAAGCGTTGTTGCCTTCCATAATCGTTGTTTCACGGTGTTCGACGTTAGTCAATAACCACATCTCCGGCAGAGGAAAGAGATGGCGGTGGTGGCTAGCGCCGTTGACATTAAAGTTAGGGTTTGTTGGCTTCAGCTTCCGAGAGTTTGTGCTGTAACAGGCATTTATGAATTGTTTCCCATTTTTTTTGTTCCAATATTTATTTCCCATTAGACTTTAGTTTTTTTTTTTTAAATTCAGATTTTTGTTTTTGGTTTTTCTCTGTTTTGGGGTCTCAGGTCATTTGGGCAGTTATTATTTTTTTGAGGGGATATGATATTTTAATTTTACTGATGTCATATCAGTGTCAATCCAATAAAGAATATCTAAGTCATGCATATCTAACTTAATTTTAAAATCTAAACTACTTTTATATATATAATAAGCATTCATTTGAGTATCTAAACTAATTAGTTAAGCAATTTATTTACGCCTTTTTGTACTTAATTAATTGAATATCTAAACTAACTAACTTTATATATATATATATATATATATATATATATAGGGTAAAAGATTTCTCCTCATGTTGTAGGAGATAGAGTTATCTCCATTTCTACACACAAACTACGTCGTTTTGAATTAATGAAGGGTATGTTTGTAATTTTAGATGAATTAATGAAGGGTGCAAAATTATAAACACTATCATTAATTCACCCAAATTACAACCACACCCTTCATTAATTCAAAACGTGTAGTTTTAGAGTACACTTCTATCTCCGGTTACATGAGAAATACTTTTCCCATATATATATATTCGTTTTATGTAAGTAAATTTCAAATAAGATTTGTCTCTTTGGGAAAATTAGAGCGGGCGTATGTGAGTTAATAGTATTTATTGAGCAGGATAATGAAAATTAATTATGTAAACTACCTCCTTCCCTCCTAAGAAGGGAAGATTGTCGCCAAAATCTAAGGAATGTTGAGAGGGTCCGTTTCGAGATCAACAGAAGATCTGAAAGGATTTCGATCGGTACAAAGAAACATGAACCTGTGTTGAGAGTGAAGAAGCGTTAGTACTCAAGATGGTTGTGAAATCTGCTAGCGCCTTATTAGCGTAGTGGCAAGAGCTGGTTGTCCAGAACCCTATCCCCTACTATGTGTATAAAAAAAAAAAGATGGTTGTGAAATCTATAAGTCAGCGATCAAAGGGTTCAAGAAATGAAAATGAAAATCAAACATTCCATGTGGCTGCTTCAGAATACATACGTACGCCCTTTAAGTAATAAGGTCTCATATTGTACATGTTTCCACTTCCCTGTGCCTAATGAATAAAGTAGCACTTTATTCACAGCCCTTTTGTAGTCCAATTTACATTCCTATTCCCATCATAATAAGACCCAGAACCATAAATCTTTATTATCTTGTAACCGTTAGCAATCGTACTGAACCCAAATCTTAGTAACAACTGACCCATAAAATTCCTAGTTTTGGGTACCTCTATTATCTCCTTACTAACTGGATTCCACAGGAGAAGGTGATGAGGAGGCATACAACAGTTATGGGAGAGTCCAAGGCAGAGCAAGCCGTTGATGGAACCGACAATCCTCACATAAGAGGATGTCTTAAAACTCGACAAGTAATCCATAAGATGTTCGTCATATACTTCACGGGGTTTAAGCTCACAATGAAATGAACATAAGTGCAACGGTTTGTTTCTGAGATTCCATAGGTGGAGGAGAAGAGAAGGTCAGTGACTAGAGTGCACTACCACAAAAAACCTAAAAAATGACTTAAATAAGACCCAATTAACGTCCCTTTTCAGAGGGACGTCTCGGAGGAGATAGTTGATTTCCTCACTTTTGGCGTCCTGAATAAAATTCAGGATGCCTCATATAAGGTGTCCTGAATTAAATTCAGGACGCCTTAATAAGTCGTCCTGAATAGCATTCAGGACACCTTAATAAGGCGTCCTATATTCTATTCAGGACGCCTTAAATCACAGTTTGAGCACCCTGACCTTATTTTCAGGAGGTAGGCCAATTAAACAGCCCAACATGAGCCCAATGCGAACCACCAACTAAGGAATGTCATCAATCCAAAAAAAGCAAAGAAATGTCCAATACAAGTCAACAAGTTGAGCATCAAACTCGCACTATACATTTTAAGGGCTATTCATTATGCAAACGACCACATGAGGATCAACACAACAAGCAACACCTCTGTATCGCTAAGGATGATTGGCTTCCCAGTAAGCAGCTCTGCCAAGATGCATCCAGCACTCCAGAGATCAATGCCGACACCATAATGTGTAGCCCCAAGAAGAAGCTCGGGAGCACGATACCAAAGTGTGACAACTGTTGGTTATGATTAATTTTGATGATGTCTTATATAGATACCATTATTAAAAGCAAAAAGATTGAGTAATATAGTTATCTCCTACATTGACTAACTACTATGTTTAATGTAGATTAGTCCAAGTTGAATCATGTAGAATAATCACGAAGGAGATAAGGGATTAATGGAAAGAAGAACTTGCAGAGGTTGTCAAGGAAGCAAGATGTTATCAATATATTTTGGAGGATAATCAAGAAGAAGAGGAGATATGGAAGAAGGTATAACTTGCTAAGAATGATGAGTCCAAGTTGAATGACAAAGAATGATCAAGAGAAGAGAAGAAAGAAAGAGTTGGATTATGAAGAACAATCAATATGAGAGATTAAAGAAGGAAGAACTTCTTGAATGGAGTGAGAATATAATTATTCAATTTCTTATATTGATGCTAGAAGGCTCCAAGATCATATGGAAGTTCGAATGACTCAATTCAGAATTAAAACAAGCAAAAATGAGGTTCTGGATGAGAAAACTCGAGTTAAGGACTCAAAACTCGAGTTTTGAGTGTCTTCAGTATCTCTGGCGTTTCTGGATTAGGAAAACTCGAGTTTCCAAGTGAAACCTTGAGTTTTCAGCACTGATCAGCAACTCTGGTCTACTCTGTTTCACATTCAGCTTGGGCGAGGTCTGGTAATTCGATGATATCTCCCAAACCAGAGATTCGATTGAGGTGAAACCAGTGGCATATGAAAATAGACTCCCAATGCGTCATGTTGATATAAAATTCAAGCCCAAAGGAGTTCAGATCAAGGAGCTATGAATTATTGAAGTTGACAGTGAAATCAACGCCACACAGCAAACCAAGCTTCGATATTTTGAGTGTAACTCACAAACTAAAAATCTGATTGAGCTGAAATCAGTGACATATGAAAGTAGACTCAAAAGCCTTTCCATCAAGATTTGAAAAGACTAAAAAGGAGTTTAGACCAGGGAGATATGGCCTTCAAAAATTGACAGTCAGTTCAGGACGTTGCAAAAACACTGGTCAAGAACAGCCTTCATTCATCGGATCATAACGGACATAATACAATGAGTTTGGAGCTGATTCTTCTTGCATTGGATTCTTACCTCGAGCTTGGACATGTAAACTTGAGTTTGAGATTGGCCAAGAATTTTCCAAGTTTTCTGAACAAAGCAAAACCGCCGGTTTTTAGAGAAAACTCAAGGTTTCATCACACAAAGACTTCTCAGATTTTTCTGAAAATGAAAAACTTGAGGTTTCGGTAAAACCTCGAGGTTTGCCCTTACGAGAGTCTCCTAAGTTTTGAACACTTGAAAACCTCCAGTTTTTGTCTAAAACCTCCAGTTTCTATTTAAACATGAAAATTCCAGGTTTCACAAGTTTCGTGAAACCTCGAGGTTTGGTAAGAAACCTCGAGGTTTTGACTTGACAGAAAAACTCATGTTTTAGCCGGTTTCTCAAAACCTACAGTTTGTGGAAAACCTCCAGTTTTGAGTTCAGTCAGTTTTCTCAAAGTTGTCACAATTTAGTGAAAACTCGAGGTTTGAGTACAAACCTCGAGGTTTGTCCTTTCGTGCTTTTCCCTCCAGTTTCCAAAACCTCCATGTTTTGTTTTGGCGCAAAAACTCAAAGTTTTCACATTTGAGCAAAAACTCGAGGTTTGGTGAGAAACCTCGAGGTTTTGGCAACCGAGAACACATGTCTTTTCTCCGATGTGAAAACCTCCGTTTCCAAGAAAACCTCTAGGTTTTGGCTTGGCGCGATTTCTCAAAGCTTTCATATTTGAATGAAAACTCGAGGTTTCTGGTAAAACCTCGAGGTTTGGCCAACCCGAGAGCTATGAAGTTTTTAATGTTTTGAAAACCTCTCGGTTTTGGATGAAAACCTCCGCTTGATGTTTTGGACTTAAATCAACTTTACATGCTACGGTCCAAACCTCGAGGTTTGAGAACAAACCTCAAGGTTTCATCGCAGATTAAAATTCAAATTTGACGAATTTGTAAAACCTTCTTGTTTGATCTTAATACTTCCTATGATTATTCTCTAATGTTCCTAGACATGTTTAACCACTTTGTTAGTGAGTTTCAGATAAATTAGAGAATGTTTTTTGAAGGTTTAAAGCAAAAGCAAAAAGTGATGTCAGCACATTAAATGAAAAACCCAAAAAGTTGCATTCTTTTGGGTAATCCATCTGCACACGCTTGCAAAGGATTAAAGAATGTTTTCCACATCCAGCAGCTGCTACTCCAACGGATTAATTTGCAGGAAGTCAACTCTGAACTTCTGCACAGCTGGATTAAGTGGAGATTAGAGAGAGAAGAAGACCAAAGCTTATCCAAAACTTTGTCTAATGAAGGCAATGGTTATATTGAAGATTACAACGGTCATATATTGATCTCTACATATAAAAGAAGAAGCATTCAAGGTTGATGAGAGACAGCTTGCACTATCAAGATGCCAACATTCTGAATTCAACATCTTTCTCATACATACTCTGTTTTTCAATGCTTACATAGTTCATCATAGAGAGTGAAATTATTTGTAATGCACTTCGTGTTTATCTTATTCACTTCGAGAGAGAAGATTCATTATAAACATTCTATCTATTTATTTGAGAGTTACTCAAGATTGAGTGATTTTGATAGGGAAAGATTGTATCCTTACAGTGTGTAAGGGGGAGTATCTCAGTGAGAGATTTGGCTTCACAAGTGCCTCGGTGAACTTGTGGTTTGTAAAGTCTTCTCTTGTGCCCGGATTAAACAAGAGGATTGTGGATTGAAAATCTTAAGTGGAGCTTGAGGACTGGACGTAGGTCAAGGATTGGACCGAACCAGGATAAATCTCAGTTTGCATATTCTCTTCCCTTATCTCTTATGTTTCTAGCATATATGTTTGAATGACTGTCTATTGCTTTATAACTCTTTACTATCATACAAACTGGTTTTACTGAGTTGCAAAAAGATTTTCAAAGTTCCTAAATTTTTATACTTCACATAATTCACCCCCTCTTGGGTTCAACCGGTTCTTACAACAACTGTACTTGTCAAGGGCTCTTTGTGCTCAGGATCATACAAAGCTGCCAGTCCAAAATTTTGCAATTTTAAGGATTCCTTCATCATCAAAAAGCAGACATGCAACATAAATGCCAATCACAATTCCAGAAGAATCTCATGCAACATAAATGCCACCATCACAGTTCCGAAAGATTGTCAAGAAGCATTTGTCTATCAAAAGATTTACATAAAACAGATGATCACCTGATCCAGCCAAAAAATGCGAAGTAAACCTTATATATCTATGTGTTGCAGAAGATGTCCAGCCTGAACATCTCGAATCGTATCAATCTATTGCTTCGAGTACGGATCCATACTATCAAAAAACTATTAATTGGAAAACAAGGTATAAGATAAACCAATGAAGTGAATGAAATAATTAATTAACAACTCACGTACAACAACAAAAATATCATCATTTGAGAATCACTCGAGCAATTATGTACGTTTTGAAAACCATGTAATACGTCCGCATTTGGAAACGATGGAGTGCATAAAATGCATAACGTAGTATCCGCACTCGGAGCTCCCTGGTTGTTGGGGGCACTATAAATCAAAAGCAAATTGTTAAAATGAATAAAGGCATATCGAAAGCTACTATGTCAATGAAATAACTTGAATTGATACTACTTACCTTCGGATAAAACCACTTCGGTCCACCCCGCTCGTGCTCCAAAAGTCATCTATACGTCTTGAGACTACTATAATTAAAATGGAAATTAACGAGACATGAAAACAGTTCATTTAAAAGAAGAATCGATGATTTAGATAAAAAATTTACTTACTCGGTAAACATGGTTCTGATGTCATCGTTTGGCCTGCCAGCTAAGGAATCCAACTAATAACATGCGTTTTTGGCGGGACAAACAACACAGAGGGTCCAATGACCACTACAACATATACATATTAATATTAAATTAAGACAAGAAAGCAAGTTATTCTTTAAAATCTTATATAGACAAAACTAAAATACGTACTTTTCAAGTATGGGCGCTAGATAACAAGGCAATTCTTCGTCGCCCATTGTACAACCAACATAAAGCGCCCTTTCCGGCTAACTTATTGCGAGATGATGTCGTGTTTGCAGGACATAAGAATCCAAATGAACTCGTTTTGCCTTTCGGGAGCATATGGCGTGCGTATACTATGATCGGAATAAAATGATAAATGTTGTTGAATATATAAAACAAAAAAATCAATGCAATAAGTAAAGGGGAAAAAAACTTACATGATTGCAACTTGAAAAAAATCCTATATCTAAACACTCCATATGCATAAACTCTCCCAAATTTTTCTTGTCAATTGTGATGAGATATGTTTTTTTTTTTGCGCAGACAATGCCTAGATGTATCTGCAAGGATATCGTACCGATGTCCCTGTACAGGTCTCGCAGTTGTGATAAGTAGGGAAATGTTCTCACAGCTTGTTCGTCCTATGAAAACATAAAAAACAGATTATGAGTGGGTTAGCAATGAAAATCAATCGGGAACCTCCTCATTAGCAATCAATAATGTATTTCCTACCATTGGAGGTGTCGTCACCGCCATCTGAATAAGATGATTCGACCAAAGGGTGAATGATCCTATGGCCTGGCCTAAATTGGGAACCTCGTCATCATCAATCGAGATGTTTGTTTCTTCTTCCCCCTCTCGAACACATTTGACAGCCACCCTACGTAGGTCTTTTGGAATTTCAATATTATGGTGGGTGGTGTGATCTGTGTAAATAAGAGCATCGGCAACAATACGCCGGTGTGGGACGTCCAAATAGAGAGTGCAAGGTTGTCCTCCCTGTGGAGTGTGAGAAGGTTCTCCAATAAGTACACTTGGAGGGTGAAAACTTTCTTTGCTGCTAGGGAAGCCGGGGATTCATGGGTTGTATGCTCCGTCCTTTCCTTTTCTTGTATCATAGATCTCATTTCACCCCATACTTGTTCCATAATCTCATTTACGAGGGACGCTCGAATTTTGGCTACAAGCTGAGCCTATGGTTGTCATCGTCATGCAAATAACGTGAACGCCGTCCAAAATATTTTGCGACGCTAACTCCCCTTGACTCCCCTCGAACAACATTAAGGTACACTACTAGAAAAAACTAATTCATACGGTCATAATATATTATAGTCGGATATGCGCTTAATTATTTTGTGAAGCATTTGCAGCAAATTGGCCAAACAAAACAAAAGCAAGCACATTTTTTAAAAAAAAAATACTTTTAAGGCGACTTCGAAAAATTCAGGCGTCTTTGGATCATAATAGGCGACCTGAAACCATTCAGGTCGCCTCATATGAGGCAATGAGGCGACCTGAAACCATTTCAGGTCGCCTCATATGAGGCGACCTGAACCCATTTCAGGTCGCCTCATATGAGACGACCTTAACCCATTTCAGGTCGCCTCATATGGAAATATACTACTACACTCTCCCCAACGTCCCTAAGAATAAGGACGTTAATTGGGTCTTTTTTAGGTCGTCTTTTAAGTATTTTGTAGTAGTGGGAGTTAGAGTTGATTCCTATCCAAATTGACGATGAGGAATCGGACGAAGAGGCAGATGAGATTTATTCTGATAGTGAATCCTAGTTCGACGATTATGAGACTTCGAGAGGAAGGCACGGAGGCCGAGGTCAAGAAGAGGAATCGTCCGATTGATTTGTGTTAGTTCTTTGTTTATGACGATATATTATACTAGATATATCCTACTTGGCCAATGTGATATTAATTAAATTTCTTAAATTTATAAACATTTTGATATAATGTTTATGAGTGTTCAGAGATGGAGCATACAAGAGGGCGTTCAGGTAGTGGACGTAGTGGTGGTCGATCCCAGCCCCGTCCTATTAGAGGGGGTAGGGCCACGCCATCTCCCCTTCGTAGGCGAGGGGCTCGAGGGTTCCCCCGCAGTTGCCGCCACTTGATCATCTGTCATCTCCACCGTCGGTTTATTTGTCATCTTCACCATCGGTTCATTTGTCATCGTCACCGTCTACCGCCTCGATCCACAAAGAAGGGCCACAACAGTTTTACTTTACGATTTCTGATTAATTTACATATGTTTAGTTTTCTTGAACCATCTATGTACAAATATCTTCAATAGTTCACATTCGTTCCTTTAGCCCACTGGGTCGCCTCAGAGCCACATTGGGGAAGAAGGTAGTTCCTTTGATACACCCATCTGGGGAACAGTAGATCCTGCGACAGGGAAGATTTGGGTCTGTCCTGGAGGCGAGCACGAGTAAGTCATGTAAAGTTACCAGTAATGTTACGATTTTCTACCTTCAGTTGGTATGCTAATATTTGCATCCCGTCCTCTGTCTTCAGATTTTACCCTTATAATGAGGTTGCGGATTGGATCTTGCATCAAATATTCCGTAATTTCAATCACCTTGAGGCGTTTGGACATAGATCCCTAAGGCGAATCGGGATCGTTGGTTCGAAGAGTTCTTGGTAAGTTGTGTGTTTTATCATCAAGCGCTTTTAAAATTTAGAGCACTAATTGTTCATTATTGATTTGCGAGAATCGGTATAGCACGTTGCCTAAACAACATGAAGATCTGAAAAAAGCTTATAACTACAAAGGAGGCCGGTGGTTGACTGAGAGGTGTTATAAGTTGAGAAGGCAAAGAGGCAGGCAAAATTGGATTCAACTGGACACTGCAGAGGAATTAATTCAACAATGGGCCAATGATCCGAAGTTTCTCAACAAAAGTGAGAAAAATAAGCAAAATAGGGCCAAAATGGAAGGACCGTCATATGTTGGCGGATCCATTCCATTTAGTGAGCATCGACGCAAAATTGTGAGTAGATATTATTTTCTATTTAAGTATTCAATATTTTGTAGGTCATCATTTGTATTTGCGGGCGAGTCCGGGAAGTTCTGCAGAGTCACTTGATTGGGCTACCTTTGAGCGAACCCATTCCCAAAGCCGATCGAAAGGAGTGAGAGGCGCTGGATTAACAACAAGGCGAAGCAAGTAGCGGTGAGACATTTATTGCATATTATTTGTTTCATGAAACACCATAGTTATTTCATTTCACATGCCTTATTTCTCGTGTATTTTTGTGCTTGTAGGAAAACTTTCAGAAGCTGTCGCAGGACAGAGACTCGTAAAGTAGGGCCGACCCCACATCATCTCAGTCCGACAACGAGAGTCTCTTCTTTCAGGCTGCAGGAGGATTTGACAAGAAAGGGAGAGTCTTCGGGGTAGGTGCCTCTGCTAGCCGACTGAAGCAAACGAAGCGCTCCTCATCTAGCACTGAAGGTGTTTCTGTAGGTAAACGTTATATATTTGCTACTAATTGTTACATTTTCATTCATTTGTCCATTTAAATGATGTTCAAAAAATAAACATATTTCGTAATATTTTTTGCAGTTGAGATAAAAAAGATGAAGGCATTGGTGGAGGAGCTTAACCAGACACGACAACAAATGACTCGGAACGAGGAGATGATGATGCGGTAGATGACTCGGAGCGGGAGATGATCAAGCGCAGATGCTCCAGAACGGAGATGATGAGGCGCGGATGCTCCGAGAACGGAGATGATGATGCAACGGATGAGTCAACAAACGGAGATGATGAAGCATATGCGGCTTCAACTTAAGTCCCTAATGAAAGATAAGGGTACGAGCCGACTCCGATTGTGGTGATGGTGATGACGACGATGATGATGATGATCTTTATTGTTTAGACTATACTTTAGTAGATTTTTGTTTTAAACAATATTATTTATATTTTATTTTATCTATGTAAACTATTTCGATTGTTATTTTAATCATATACAGTTTTACTATTATATTTTTAAATTTTAAATGCCATTTTTAAATGTTTTTAATTGTTTTTTCAAAAAAAATATTAAAAGCAAAATTTGCAATGGGAATAAACATTTTTTAAAAAAAAAATCATTTATTTCAAATTTATATTTATATTAAAAAAAATGAAAATTAGCGACGGAATTAAAAATCCGTCGCTAATATAAAAAATCGAAAATTAAAAAAATTAAAAATAATGATTTGCGACGGAAAGTTATCCGAGATTTGCGACGGAAAAATACTTCGTCGCAAATTTGAAATTTGCGACGAATTTTATTTCCGTCGAATTTCGTTTTCCGTCGCAATTATGACGACATTTTTTGCGACGGACGAATTCCGTCGCTAATTTCGTTGCAAATACATTTTTGCGACGAAAATACCCTTTTTTTGCGACGGATTTTTTCCGTTGCAAAAACAGATTTTTTGGTAGTGGTAATCTGGCTTCCTAATCGCCGTGGACAAAATGTCCATCCATGTACCTGGTATGAATGAACCTTGGCTGCTCTGCTTTTCAAGTGCATCCCGTATCATAGGATTTTTCATAAATATTAACTAAACTCTTAGAATATGAAACAACGAGAGGTTATTTAATACTTCTAATTTAACTACTTACAATCTTTGAGGCAACCTCGGCCTACATCTTCATTTATGTCTTTGTCACCCTTTATTCTCGCAGCTTTCCATTTTTTGTGGTGAGGAGGACGCTCAGGGGCTTGGATAACAATGGAAGGATTGGATTGGGCAGATTCCTTCATTCTCTCCAACTCTTCTTCCATCATCTTCCGTTCAAGCTTTTTATAGCCATCTCTAGACATGCAATGCAGATACTTATTTCTAGCTTGCCTCCCTCTATTGGCTTGACTTTTTTCTATGACACAAAAACAAATAAAACTGGGCCTACGATGTCAAGTAGATTCAACAAAAAAAAAAGATATGAAAGAAATTTTACAAGAAATTCGGGATTTTGGCGTGACGCCACAAACTCCCTCCAGTCCTCTGGAGAAATATAATCATAGTTTTGACATGGGTCCTCGTTCCTCTTTGACACTCGAATATACTTTCTAGTGAGCTTGTTCTTAAAATCTTTCCAACGTAGATGAACCTCGCCCATCTAATGCTTGCACATGGCCGTATTGTTAAGCACATCATACGTTTGCTGCAAGGTAAAAGAAAATATATGAAAGAAATTAAGTAATAAAACTAAAGATACAAATGCAAATATATCGAAAGTGAGATACAAAATTTGTGCCCAAATCAACTGCTTCGTTTTAGGAGGAACCAACTTCCAACTAGAGTATACAATGCGAACTTTGCTTCGAGCCAAATAACCTACATAGCTAATGAAATTGTCTTCCTCTTGACCAATTGGATTCATATTGGCATCGAACTCTACATGCAGCCTCTTTTTTTTACTGTCACGACGTGCAATTAGCGCACCCATATGAGTGGAACCTCTACCCTTTCTCACAACGGTTACATCACCTCTATCACTCGATGACTCGTCAGAGCTGGACATATTCCTGTTCATCAAAGAAAAATCAATAATGTTAGATAGATTATTAAATAATAAACAAATTAATAAAATGAACTAATATGTTAAACCAGTACAAAAATAACATAGGACTATTTCATAACTTAAGATGTTAACTATTTCATAACTAAAGATCTTACTTTATATGGTTTCCCATATTCCTTCAGAATGATCCTTTCTTGGAGCATAATTCTACTTCACATGATGTAGGTGGATTTGTTGTGAAAGGGAGTGTATCGTCTAGGTTCAAGGATTCTTCACCACACTTCTGTTTTTTACTTTGAAGTACAATGGACATTTTGTTATTTGCAGGGTTTGTAACATAAAACACTTGTTTCGTCTGGCTTGCTAGAATGAATGGCTCATCTCTATGACCAAATCTTTGAAGATCAACTGAGATAAATCCAAATTTAAGATCTATTACAACAACATTATTGCTAACCCACTTACATTTCAATAAAGACTTTGAACTTGTTGTAGCTCATCTCTCATATTTCTTCAATAACTCCATAATAGGCCATTGATGCTAACACCAGGTTTTTTCTTTCAAACTCGAAAAGTGCATGGATTCAGCTTCAACCATCACCCCACTATTTTGCACAGAACTTCTATCATCTTGGTCTTTTATGTAGAAAGTATACCCATTTATATCATAACCGTTCCAAGTGATGACGTGAAAAGAAGGCCCCCATGCTAACCACTCGATTGTATCCGACACACCGGTCTCGTGCAATACTGTCTCCTCGAACCACTTTATGAATGTCTTCTTTTGCTCATTAGCTATCTGCATGTCAT
The DNA here is from genome assembly GCA_019022655.1 of Acacia acuminata. Taxonomy (NCBI): domain Eukaryota; kingdom Viridiplantae; phylum Streptophyta; class Magnoliopsida; order Fabales; family Fabaceae; genus Acacia; species Acacia acuminata. The sequence continues at coordinate 5,518,688 of JAFJYI010000022.1, read as the reverse complement.
TCTTCTTTGGATTCATATTCTTCAAACTTTCTCTGTTCATCAATGTATGGTTGAACTTCTTCCATATTATTCAAGATGTACAAGTGTGCTTACAAGACCTCTTCATGAGGCATATTCTTTAGTTTGATTCCTTGAGTTCCCTCGCTTATCCCCTCATCATGCTGAGATTGCCTCATCGCCTCTGATAGATAATCTTTTCAGAAGTCCATAGCCTCTTCAACTACATATCTCTCAACTATTGAGGCTTCCGGTCGATAAGGATTTTTAGAATACCCTTTTAAGATCTTCATGTATCGCTCGAAAGGGTACATCCACCTTAGGTAAACTGGACCGCAAAGCCTTACCTCCCTTACCAAGTGCACTATCAGGTGCACCATTATATCAAAAAATGTAGGAGGAAAATGCATCTCTAGTTGGGACAAAATAATATAACCCTCATTTTCTAATTCATCCAACTTTTCAATGTCAATGACTTTGTTACAACAAGCATTAAAGAAAATACTCACTTTTGTTATGGTGGTTTGCACTTCATCCTTCATAATGCCTTTAATAGCTACTAGTAATAGTTTTTGCATCAACACATGATAATCATGGGACTTCATTCCCACCAACTTCAAATCGTCCATTGAAACACACCTTCTCAAATTAGAAGAATATCCTTGTGGAACCTTAATGTCATATAGACACCCACAAAAACTTTTTTCTCCGCTTTTGATAGTGTATGAGTTGCTGGCTCCATGTATGCCTTCTTACCATCTTCCATCACTCGTGGATGTAACCATTCTCTTATTCCCATATCAACGAGGTCTAGTCTCGCATTAATTCCATCCTTAATCTTCCCTGGTATGTGCAAAAGAGTACTGACAAGGCTATTGCAAACGTTTTTCTCCACATGCATCACATCAAGACTGTGTCTCACATCAAGACTACACTAATATGGAATATCAAAGAAAATTGATCTCTTCTTCCATATATTCTTTGCACCTGTAATCCTTTACTGCTTACGCAATATGACATTGATATGTTTCACCCGACTATAAACTTCCTCTCCGATTAATGCCTTTGGAGCCGTTCTATGCTCCGATAATCCATTAAAACGCTTTCTTAACTTACGATATGGGTGGAACCGATGAAGAAACCTCCTGTGACCGAGGTAGACCTTTTTTTTCCGTGCTTTAGTTGATGGAAGTTGTGTCTACTTCACATATTGGACATGCTTTATGCCCCTTCACACTGTACCCAGACAAATTTCCGTATGCAGGAAAGTCGTTGATCGTGGTAAAAATCATTGCACGCAACTTGAAGGACTCCTTATATGCATCAAACACATCTACGCCTTCCTCCCACAACTTCTTCAAATCCTCAACCAAAGGCACCAAGTACACATCGATATTGTTCCCGGGTTGTTTTGGTCCAGAAATCATCATAGAAAGCATCACATACTTGTGTTTCATACATAGCCAAGGAGGTAAGTTGTATATTACAAGGAGAACCGACCATGCACTATGGGTACTGCTAAGAGTTCGATACGGATTAAAGCCATCTGTGCAAAGCCCCAGCCGAAGGTTTCTTGGCTCACTGCCAAATTGAGGGAACATTTCATCTATTTTCTTCCATTGCGGAAAGTCAGCCGGGTGCCGAAGATATTTTCCATCAGATATTCTCTCATCAGAATGCCATCTCAACTTCTTGATCGTTGCTTCGCTAGTAAATAGACCCTTAGACTGTGGTATTATTGGAGGATACAACAATGCCTTCAAAGGTTTCCTTTTTGTTGTCTTATCTCTAGAACCACCATCTTTCTTCACTTTGTACCGTGAATTTTTACACTTCAGACAATTACTAAGGCCTTCATACTCATTTCTGTACAATATACAGTCATTAGGGCAACTGCGTATCTTTTCATACTGCATGCTCATGGTAGACAAGATTTTCTTCGCCTCATACATACGATTTGGAAGTATATTATCATCTGGCAACATGTCACACAACAATTCAAGCAGCGACGTGAAACTGCTATTTGTCCACCCACAAGTTGCCTTTAAGTTGACCAAATGTAAGGTCCTAGTCAACCGTGTATACTTAGTACACCCAGGGAACAAAGGTGTCTCTGCATCACTCCGCACGCTATCATATTCACCCGATTGTGCAAAAGATTCTACCTCAACATCATGAATAATTCTCTCCATTCCATCATCATCTACCTCAACTTCATTTTCGTAGGATGCACTGGTACTTACTTCCTCACCATGCCATATCCACGTTGTGTATCGAAGGTTTATTCCATCACAAAGTAGGTGATCCCTTATATCAGCAATATCCTTTTGAATCCCATTTAAACAATTAACACATGGACAATAATACATCCCATTTTTTGTAGCCACATTCCTTCTAGCAAATTCAATAAACTCTTCCACCCCATTCTTATATTCTTCACTAGTTCTCAAAGCATTCATCCAACTATGACCCATTTTATTGCCACCTAAGACATTTCCAACAACTCTCAGGTTATAACAAAATCAAGAACGACATGCTTTCTTTTAAAAAAAATTCGACAGCATTTCCCCTTAAAAGTAAGACATCCAAAATTTCAATAACAAGCAATTTCAGCTTAATTTAACAAAAATGACTAACTAAAGCAATTCAGAACAATATCAACTATTAAATCCAACAATTTCATCAACTAAGAGAACATTGGAATTATTCCTACTGACATATACTTCAATGGTAATGGTAATGGTAAACCATGAAGCCATAAGACAAAAGTGTTGTTCTCTCTCAGGAAGAAGATATCATATAAGGACTATATGTGTGTGTGAATAAAATGAAAGCAACTGACCTAATTGGGGAGCGCAACTGTTTGCTTCAAACCTTTGACCAAGATTTCTCAGCAAGTAGTCAAAAAAGACAAAGATGACTCTCCTTTAATCTCTTCTCAACTATATCTGCATTATCAACATATGGTTGTTCTAGTAAGAACCAAGCACAAAACTTATTTGCAAGCAGTAATAGGAAATCTTGTTAACATTGTAAGTTCTCTAAGCAAGAAACTCGAGTCAATGAGTGTTTAACCGGTTCATAGTAAGATTTTGCAATTCTTTGGATCAAGAGGCTTGAGTGATTTCAAGAGGAAGTACAAATCTAGGAACAATCAAAGCAAAAAGGGATTGCAAATTTCAAAGAAAAACAAGGATTGTTTTTTTTTTTTTTTCCATATAGTAACAAGGTTAGAAACTAACCAAGTTAACCCATAATGCCACCTATCATAGTAGGTGAAACTTGTGGAACAAAAGACAACATAATTAAATCTAGATCTAGACACTTGTCATCAAGGGATAAAAGGGTTGGCTTCATAAGGGACACCTAAGCCTTGTATTTAGTGACAATTGAAGATCAAAATTCTTCCTTCCCAAGCAATGGGATTTCAGCTATAAAGAAAAGAAAAGAAGAGGAAATTGGTCAAACATTGACACCTCACCTCATTCTTTTTCTCATTGCTGCCATATGCCTATTAATCAGTAAGTTGGAGTGTAAAAGTGGTCATTCCATTTGGTCAATATATACATACACACATGCCATAAAATCACGCCACCTTACCCGTCTCTTCTTTGAAAATGTTGGTTATTTTAATGACACCTCATCATTGATAATTAATGTTAATCGATGACCCAAAATTCCTTCTCCTCCAATTCCTTAGAATTTGAATCAGCCAAGACGGAAGGAGAGGAGAAGCTGATTTAAACAAGCTTTAAGCCAATGTGAAAGCCAATTGAAAAGTCAAAAGCTTAGAGAAAAATTATCCAATGAGAAGGGGCAACAAGGATCAAATCAAGGCTTTATTTTTAAGCATTAATGAGATAAAAATTAGACCTCTCTCTTTAACCATTCAATTCGTCCAGCCTAACCGAGAGAGAAGAAAAATGATCTCAAGCCAATATGAAAGCTCAAACAAGAAGTCAAAGAAGTTTGAAGCTTGTGACCAATGGCAAGAGACTAACAAGGACCAAGAAAGGACTCTATTTGACCACGTCAATAACAAATTGATAGAAGAAAATGAATAATTTTGTAGGAATTTGCTTAGTATGAACTTTCGAAGAATTCAATTTCATCCTTTAATGTAATTTGTGCACCAGTGGATCGTTTTTCATGCGCTGAGAGAAACCACATCTCACCAGAGGGAAATATAGCTTATAAATTAAAAGAGTCGATGGGTTCGACGACGACTGTAGAATATATTGAATATCCCAGAAAGAGAACTGTTCTCAGATCATACAAGTGCTCAGACTGATAAATAGAGAAGAGAAACATGATTTAAAAATCGATAGAAGAGTCCAAAACATACATTGGAGCATTCAATTCAGCATCTCCTGGCGGTCGCTCTGGAGATGTTCTCTCTAGGAAGGCGAACCTTATCCTTCACTTCAGCTTTATAACTGTAGAGGCAAAGGGTCCCGTGAGTATGGAAGGGAAGAGGAGGTGACAGACGCCGCGAAGAGAGATGACGGAGGAGACGGACTATCGCGACTGAGTGGATAGGGTTTGACGGCGATGAGGAAGCAATAGAAACTAATAGGGTTCGATGGCAACGAGGGAAGCAGAGGGAAAAAGCTAAAAAATTAAAAGGGTCAGATTGGAAAAATAAAGGTTATTTTTGTTTTGAAATTAGGCGACTTTGAAACTTAACTTTAGGTCGCCAATATTTTAATGTTGGTGACTTGAAATTAATTCAGGTCGCCCATATTCAAATATTAGCGACCGAATTTTATTCACCAATATTCATATATTGGCGATCTGAATTTAATTCAGGTCGCCAAAATTCGCATTTTGGCGCCCTGAATTAACTTCAGGTCGCCAATATTTAAAAATTGGCGACCTGAATTAACATTCAGGTCGCCAATTTTAAAAAATTGCACCAACCATTATATTCGCATATTTCCCATGGCGCGAATCAATTTTTTCCCGAATCAATATTTTCCAAGATTGTAGTCGTCCTGAAATAATTTTAGGATGCCACAAATGAATTTTATTTCAAAAAAATTATATTTTCACTGGCGCGAAACTGAATTTTGGCGACTGAATAAAATTCAGGGCGCCCATATTTTAATTTTGGTGACCTGAATAAAATTTCAGGTCGCCAATGTTAAAAAAATTCGCGCCAAACAATATATTCCCATGGCGGGAGACAATATTCTCATATGTTAGGCGCTTTGAAACAATTTTGGGACGACAAAAAGCAATTTTATGAGTCCTAAAATATAATTCATGATGCTCAAGACTCAACTTCCTTGAATATAATTACAAAAATGCCACCGCCTTTATTTTACTTCCTATTTTTAAATAAAGACGCCTTTTAAGGTAGTAATATCCAATTTTTGTAGTAGTGGTGGTGGAGGTGAACGAAATTAAGAATGGATCCTTCAAAAGATTTTTTCCAACTCTTGCACACAGATTGAAGTCGATTAGAGATTTTATGGGAAGTCTCTTGAAAATTTTGACCATGATCTCATTGGGAAAATAAGTGTTGTTGTCTTCCATTACCATCGCTTGACGGTGTTCGCGGTCCAACAAATGCTCCGAGGGACCACATCTCCGGCCCGGACAAAGAGACGGCGGCGGCGGTGGCTTGCATTGTTGGCATGATGTAACCCCGTTCGCATTGTTTGTTTTTTTTTTTTTCGGAGACTTTGTGGTTGAACAGGCATATTTATGAGTTGTTTCCGTATTAAGTTTTATTTTATTTGAATCCGGATTTCATTTCATCATGTTGCTTGTAGATAAAATAATGGGTGATTTGTTTTGTGGGCCGTCAATATTTACTTTTTTCAGTGCAATGTGTTATTTCTCTCTCTCTTTTTTTTTTTTTAATACAAGGACTTTGATATTTCTATTTAACCGATGTTACCATATAAATTTTTGCATATTAGAAGAATTAAATGAATCCCCCCCCCCCCCCAAAAAAAAGAAGAAGAAGAAAATCTTTGTAAAAAATAATGGATTAAAGTGTAGCTAAAATCACTAACTATTTTTTAGGGTGAATATTGGTGTAATTTAGACCCTGATTTATTTAAAATGGCGCAATTCTATTTCTATCCCTCCTCTGCCTGAATCTCTTAACCCCGTCTCTTATTGACTGAAAAAAAAATTGTCCTCCTTCCCTGTCACCGACCGCATTCTCCTCACACCCAACAACCTTCCACTCTGTGCGAAGTCGCGACGCACCGTCAACTCGGAAAGGCTGCGTTGATGGGGGTTTTTTTTTCCTTGCGATTCAACCGCATGTGTATTTCAAGTCTTTCCTTATTTTTCGCTTTAAAAGGATTCTATCTAGAGGAATTTGGTTTTTTTTTCTTTTTTCATTTTCCATTTTAAATTCAAAGATTCACCTCTCAAATTTATAGTTCTCTCTTCTGATTTTTTGAAGATATTATACATACTATAATTTTGGTCCCAATCTTGGATCTCTCCTTTCTTCCCCACCTCTCTTACTTCGATTTTTGGGATTTGATTTCTCGATTCAGATTTGTATATTGATCTGTTTTCTTTTGAATCGATCCTAGTAATGAAGCGAAAATGCTTAATGGGGATCTTTATGGCGTGGAGAAGATGAGCTTTATAGGCAAAGGGTCGCAGGTTTTGGATTTTCGTCTTCTTCAAATCACCATCAACTTGCTTCTCTCACGTTTGTGTATTTTCTTGCTTCTGTGACTTTTCTTGAGCACATTGTCATGTTATTTTCTTTCTTTTTTTTTTATTACAAATGCAAGCACTAATGGCCTGAAATGGATGGGATCAAACCCACGACTTCCCACTAGATTGGGAGTAGTCTTACCACACTATGCCACCAGGGTTAGTGGTAGAGAATATGTTTTCTAAACTGTTTTCAAAAGCAAGATGAGCAATGAGAAAGAGTAAGAACCCGGAGCGATTGGCCAAACTTACCCCAGCTCGTGCGACTAGGTGGTTGATCAAGGGATACTGGGAAGAGGCAAACAACAGAAACTCTGGGTTTGAAGCTTTTCATGCTTTTCATGTCAGGGCGAGGCCAATCGAGTTTTTTGGGTCAGTTAAAGCTTGAGTGCCCCCTTAATAAGTAAGGTGTTGGGAATGGAACTAGTGAGACCACCCGTTAGGGTGGATGAAAGAAGTTCTCCTAAAGCAAGTACTTTAGCTTTGTGTGCCACTAGTGAAGAGGAGGTAAGCAAGGAGCACGTAGTCAATGGCGCGAGTGGCAGTAAGAAGTACCAAATTTTGGAAACTTTCTAGCTCTCTTCTTCGGCAACCAAAGCGAAGCACTAAGAGATAATGCTTTCAATGCAACTAGTTATATTTATCACTACGCACTTATAATAATGTAATATAGCCCTTTTGACGTAGCAATGAGAGCAGTAGGGGTTTACCTCTTGGTGAAGGATAGTGAGTGAGTCTGAGGCTGACATGGTCTTAGAATGCATGATAGAAGTGCAAACTTAGAACTGTTTACCGGCATATATATATATATATATATATATATAAAAATTGAGCTAATGGAAAACTAATGAACTCCCTTTATAGCATATTGAAGCTCTAGCCACTTTCTCTACTATCAAGATTTAAGCAAAATCAACCACTCATGACTTTAACGTGACCATAGCATCACACCGAAATCCATGGAAAATGGGTGAGGACCGAATCTGGATGTAATACCCCTTGTAAGTACGACACTTATCAAAGTATTGCAACAAATGATAGTGAGCAACACATGGATAGAATAGCAAAATGATAAATAAAACGTACTTGGTTGTGTGCAGGAATAACCTACTAGTTCTTAATACAGTAATCCGTGAATGTATCGGTACCAAAATATTAAAATTACAAAAAGGGAATTTGTAACACCCCCAAATTTCTAACAATTATAATAACATAAAATTTCAATAATTTTCATAAATGATTACTGAAATTCGAAATAACCAACTTTGGGAAGTGTTACCGCCGTACTTTGTACTGGGACAAGTGCAAGGTTAACTTATTACATTAACATAAATTCGAACTTAAATAAAAGTGTTTTATAGTAAAAATAAAACAAACTAGCTATGATTGCTAATTGTTCTTCCTCACTTCTCACTGCTAGCCCCAACAACCCCAACTTTGAAACCTGTTTCACTGAAAATCTGCTCCCCCGAGGATCATCACAGCCCAGAACACAAACATTAGCAAAGCTGGTAATCCTAATAAAAACAAGGTTGACATAACTCAAATATATTAATCAGTTCAAATATAGAATCACATAGTAATTGAATCAAATATCAATATCAATATTCATCATATCAATGTATTCACATCGGATCAAATATTATTCATTATCATTTTAAATTTATCCAGACCCGGGAAACCTATCTATGTATTCACATCGGATCAAATATTACTCATTATCATTTTAAATTTATCCGACCGGAAACCCCGCCCCCTATATAGTTTAGTGGGAAGAGAACCATGGTAGACCCGGGAAACCCTGCCAGTCTACCCTGTGACCCGGGAAACCCTGCCAGTCACAAATCATCAAATTGGCCATAAAACTTTCTTCCTAATGTGCACACCTCTTCCCAAAGTTGCTACTAGTGTCCCGGGAAACCCTGTCAAACACCACTTTAAGAAGAACTGATACTATCTTTTCACATCGGTGGCATAAAGCCCAAAAGTTGTGTTCATCTCTTGGGAGGTACCGTCCCAAGCTATCCTCCTACCATTAATTCATTACAATCACACACAATCAGGAAATTCAATCTTGTCACAATTATCAATTTCTTCATTGAATAGATTACATATAATATATTTCACATATAACAATCACATATGATATATTTAGGATCATAATTACATATCAAGATTCATATAAAATTAGCCTAAAACTCATGGGAATTAGGATTACATATAGTATATTTCACATACAAAATGAATTTCTCAAATTTACGAAATCAAACTGAATATATATATATACACATACACACAAAATGCTATTTGTCCATTATGGAAACCTAGGCAAAACCATTTAAAAGAGAACATGTATATATTTTAAGATAGGTGCAGATTGGACAAATTAAAAAGGACATACACACACACACACACACACACACATGCACATATACATACATACATACATACATACATACATACATACATAAGCTGAAGCACCCAAGGTAAAAGATGTACATGTACTATATATATTAATGAAGGATATATAAGTTTCAATCACGAAAAACCGAGGCACCCAAAGTGTACATGTATATTCAATGATAAAGGGTTTTGAAAGAAAGTTAAACGTAAATCAAGAAGGAGAAATATATGTATACAAGGAGGTGAAGAGTTTTGCTTTCATAAAGTAATTCAGGCTAACCAAAAAGGAAAACATATATATACATATACAAATGCAACGACACATTTAAGGGTTTTTCACAAAGATCGAGATCGACATGCAACAATTAAATCATATTGTTCTGGGGATTAGGATTACCTGGTCTCCGTTTTGCTAGCCTCTTAGAAGAATAGAGAAAGAGTAGAGGAAATAGTAGAAGAGAAGATGAATATTCAGGGTTAGGCTAGACCTCTATTTATAACTTAAAATTAGGGTTTAGCTTTGGGCTCTTCCACTATTGCCAACTCATTAATAGGGTATATTAAATTCAATCAATCAATCATGGTAACTCATTAATAGGGTATATTAAATTCAATCAATCATGATGTGAATTTAATGTGACTTGGTTGACAAGTAGTAGACTTATTACCTACCTCTTTCTTAGTGTATAAGTTGAAAATTCCTAAGGAAATTAGGACTAGGATTAATCGGCTATATTAAGAAAACGGGTATTCTTATTAATAATAATATCATTACTATTAATAATAATCTAGGGTATTACGAAATTAAACAAAACATATCTGTAAATTCCCAAGCCTATTAAATCTAAACGGAAGCCATCAATAGTCCGCACTTGCTGCATTTCCTTTGAAACTTCGTTTGCCGCAATGACCATGCCCGGATCCTGAGCTCTTAGGGACATATGGGATTTAATTTGAATCCCAGAGTAATAGTTAATCTCACAAACAGAGTATAAACGGTATATGGCAGTCGATCATAACAAGTAGTCCACAACAATATAGCATTCAGAAAACATAGTGAAGATCTCATGCAATTAAACACAGATCACAAAACCATAGCGCTAGTTATAACCTCTGGCATGTATCGAGAGTCCCCTTGTATACCGGAGTTCTCAATCGGAACACCCAACTATGATTAGTAGACTAGGACCTACCAAGAGTCCCCTGGAACCGCCAGAGTTCTCAATCGGAAGCATCTGAGTCCTCTTAATTCGATTAGGTTAGCCACCTAAGGACTTCCGTCCAATAGGCCCTACCCCAATTCCATCCACCGGGAAGGTACTCTATGGCCAGTCCTTCCGCTCAATCGAGCCGTGAGTGGTGCTAGCCCACACGGGACTGGACAATCATGTGTACGATTTTAAATAGACATACGTAGCCATACAAAGTGTGTGAGGATTAAGTTACTACCTGACTGCTTCAAACTCTTCAACTGGTTCCACGTCCGTTTAATTGTCTCGGCAACTATCACGTTCTATAAATATACATTTAAAGACGACGGGTTATTATTTGTTCAAACTCTTCTTAATCCTCAATGTCATGGGACTTGGCTTAATGTAAGACTATTGAGTCTGTACTAACTCTCCAAGGTCCATTTTAATTTTTGAATGCCAATATATATATTTTGGGTCTTATTTGTCTTTTTTATTCTTAGGCCCAATTTTGCTAATTTACTATTATATTATTTATTATTATTATTTTACTAATTAATTATTATTTCTCCATAATTAATTTAAACTCTCATAGGCTATCCTAACTCTTTAAATTAGAATCTTAATAAATGTTCTCACCATGTAAAATATACTTCACTATATATTATTTTGTAAATAATATCATAAGTGAAATTAGTTAGATTAGATCCTATTATATAGGAGTTTATAAATACTAACAATATATTTTATTGTAACACACACACACACACACACACATATATATATATATATAAAAGATAGCAACGTTTTTTCCATCTTCCTAAAATATCTCATTTACTCATTTGCATTATGGTAATCACTCTCATTATGCAGACCCCTTTTATATATGAGATTCATAGAAACAATTTTAAGAAATCATAAACTTAATATATGAAATCAATTATTATTATAAATTTGAAATCAAAATAAATCTCTCAACTCACAATAGTAGGAGTAATGCGATTGGTTGAATAAATGCATTGGTTCAAACAAATAAATGGCAAAACAAGGAGAATAGTTTTTGCCAACAAATTCCATCAAGCACCAAAAAAAAAAATAAAACAAGGAGAATAGAGTTTTTGCCATATATATATATATATATATATGCAGCCCACATATACGTATATATTCACACTTATATGGGTACAGCCACATTTATAAGCATATGACAGTAGGAGTTTTTTTTTTTTTTTTTTTTCCTTCCTTTCTTTATATGTATATATATATATATATATATATATACTTTCTCAAATCAGCTACCTACGTGACTATGCCTTACTCATATAGATACAAAACAACAATATATGTATATCAGCAAACTAAACATATATATCAGTTTTATACATGTTAGCTTCCTATAGCAGCAACCATATTTATATATATATATATATATATATATATATATATATATTCCATATGCAACAATTTTATATCTGGAAACAGGAAGCTTTTCACTCATACACCATGTGCACCAAGAACTACATACTTTGACAGCAAAATAATTTCTTTTCCTAGTGCAGTAGCTACATGAACATATATATATATATATATATATAGCAGTTTTCTTTTTGTGCCGTGACACCTATCAGTAACTAGCAAGTTTTGGGTCTTCTACTTTTTATATGTACAGAGCGAGTTTCCATTTCAGTTTTAAAACCATATATATATATATATATATATATATATTTACATGTCATATCATATTAGCAAGGTTTTATCATACATGTGCAACAACTTAGTCTTAGTTTTCCTTCCTTTAGTTTTTCTTATATGCATTCAACACAAGCTTTCCTTCTCTTCATTTACTAGATGCAACAACACATGATAGCAACCATTTAATATATCAGCAAGTTTTCTTTTGGTTTTTCACACTACCACAACGTACACATATATATTTATAGATCATGTGCAGCGATAAAATATGACAGAACTTTCTCCTTTATTTTTCCCTAAGTGTGTAGCGCTAAGACAGTAAACTAAATGATTTACCTTGGTGGATTTCAGCTTGTACTCTCAACTTCCCACCGATAACTATCACCTCTGCCTTATGGGTTTAAAACAGAGCACCATGATGATCACGGCTGAAAGCTCTCACTCTCCCTAATGCTCTCAGACTCAACTCAAGTTTTTGCTAAGACAATGTGAATGAATGGAAGCTAAGAGACAAGATTATATAATGCATGGAACGTCTGGACCGAGGAGGAATATACAACGGTCAATGGCGGTGAGCTCAAGAAGTATGATGAAACCCGTTAAGGTCTCTCACTGACAACACTGTTCAAGCGTGAACGGCGTTGTGTTTCTTGTGTGTACAGTGCATTATTACTAATGGTAGAAACAAATGATTTCTCTCTAATCCCTTGCTGTCACCTCCTCTGCGTTTCCGTGTTTGAGTTGTATCGGATCTTAGAGGAAAAAGGCACGTTGTGGGTTAAGTATATGGTCTGTCGAAATGATACAGGGGCTGGAATATGAATGTAAGTGAATATCCATTAAAAGGATTCTCAACATATTGGGCTGGAGGGATTATTTGATGGATTGGGCCTAATGGGACTGATAAATGTTAATTAATAATGGGCTGATGTGTGTGTTTCTGGTGAAAGCAAAGGAATATCCAAATTTTATAATAATGAGAGAGGTATGTATGTCATGGGATTACTAAAATTTATCTACTTAATTCTCTTCAAGACTCTTATCGCAATTAGGCTATTTGTTTGTTTAATTGCAATTATTGGGTAATTATTATAATTTTAGTCCTTAATTCCATTTAAGGATTTTCTTTCTCAATTAAATCCTTTAGGCAATAAAATATTAATTCCATATATAATTTTTAGGTCTAAATTTTTTTTTTTTTTTTGAATTATTCTTTTTCCCCCAAAATAACCTAAATATTCAATTTCAAGTCCCAAAATTTAGGATGTTACAATGGAGGTGGATGAGAATGGGTCTGTCAGATCTTTGAGAGAAGCAATTGAGGAAAATCTTGAAGGAGCTGGACTTAGATGGTGGAAGGAGGAAGAAGATGAAAATGATTGAACGACTACAAAGAAAGGGACCGAATGTTGATGGCACGATGTTGGAGAAAGAGAGCCCGTGGTGACAAAGTTATTCGGGCAATGGTGAGCGTATAAGAAGGTCAGCAGTGATAGTGAAGGACAGAGGAGGAATGACGGTTGGCAGTGGTAGGGAGGTTTGACGGAGGTGACGCATGGTTCAACGTTCAAACTCCTCTGGTTCCGGCTCTAATTACCGATGGTGAGCACGAGGTCTAACGGTAGTGGTGGTGAGAAGGAAGCAACTGTGGTGAGATGGTGTTCGAAGCTCGGTCTCCTCCTTTCTGGTTCGCCTATCTACCTTCTCATCCAAGCTCCTCTCTCATGGTTTCAAGTTTCAGTCGCAGCGCTTCTCTTCTTTCCAAATCAGGCGGCGATGGTGACGGGTGGAATTGGTTGACGGTGAAAGATGGAGGTAGTACGGTGAGAACGGGCAAGGATGTTGGTGAATGGTGGTTGATCTGATTTTGTGAGCTTCCTCTTCGTCAGTTTGTTGAGGAACTTTTTATTCCTCAAGCTGTGTCTCTCCACAAACAAGAAGCTTCAGAGGAATAGTACGGTGCTAGAATTATGCTTAAACTATGCTCTATGCTAGAATTTTGAGTACATTACTTTGGTTCAGATTTGCCGAAGTTGAGTGCTAATACTTGCTGGTTTAGCGTCACTATTTTCTTGCTGAAACTGAACTCATATTGGTGGTTAAGTTGCTGTTACTTACCATCATTTTGCTGTGTTTTGTAATTCCCATAATTGTGACGGAGTTCTGATTGAGGAATTGGACTGATTTGACTTGCTGCTGGAGTGACATTGAATTTGGAATTCTTTAGATTATTGACCTTTAGTTCTGTTAACATCACTCTTCTGCTAAGTTCTCATCAATTGAAAGTTGGTATCCTTGAATGCACATTATTCATTTTAGGTCGGATAGTTTTGGGCTGTTACTTTGTTAAATGGCATTATCATGAGATTGTGCTATATCATGAGATTTCCTTTGCTGGGATTGACACAAATTGCAAATTTTGAATACTGTCATTACTCCCTACTCTTAAATTTCAATTCCATTGAGCCCCCATTGACCAACTTGAACTGTTACTCCTAAATCTGACTCCAAGATGTTATTGCTGGAACTCAACTCGCTGGAATTTTTGTGAAATTTTCCAGATTTGAACTGAATCATTTTGCCTTGTGAAATTTCACTAACTCTTAGCAAAATCATTTGATTCTTGAGCTGTAAATTGGTGCATGTGCTGAGCCATGTGTTTTGGCAAGTCTTCCAAGTTATATCATTGTTACTTATTGCCTTTAATTTAAGTAACTAATAATGTTTGACTTGAGGGGAGGTAGGGGGAGGAAGAAATTTTTTTCTCTTATCTTTACTAAATAACCCATGGACCCCATTGTGATTCCAATCCTACCCTCCCATAGACCCCACTAGAGACTAAAAATATTTACCAAATTTCATGGGCAATTTTGTAACATCCCAAATTTCGGGATTTGGAAAAATCGGAAATATCATAAGGAAGTAATGATGGAAATTTATTATGAAAATGTGGCCTAAAATAATTAGTGGAATTTAAGGCGTATTTTCCCTTGAATTTTTGGGAAAAGAATAAATTTAAGGAAAGTTGATAAGAAAATTGTTGAAGTTTAATGGCCAATGTCAGAAAGAAAAGAAGAATAAAGAATTAGTGGTTTTATCCTATTTGTACAGCACCTTATTTCTCCCAAGAAGTCACGTGCCATATTCTTATATACAACACTCAATTTAATATCCATTTGCTAATTGGAGAAGCAAAGACGTAGCACCATTTTGGACAACAAGTACACACATAATACTCCCTCCACATCCATTAATCGCTTTTGACCCAAATGCTACAAAACTATGTCAGCCCATTAACCTTCATTTAACACCCAAGGCCACACAACACACACACTTCCATTCCTTGTATACCCTCCACGTACACATCCTCCTTAAATTAACACCACACACACACACACAAAAACACCTACACTAATTCCCTCTCTCCACCGGACCCCACACACACATAAACACATACTACACAAATCATATTAACCATTCCCCTTCCTATTCATTTCGGTACACACTCCCTACTCCCTCATTTTTCACGTCACTTCTCACTTCACTCACACCAACCAATTACACTTGTCATTATGCATGACAATTACTTGGCAACATCTCATTAAATCAGACACAAACACAAAAACTGATTTCACTTATACACTCCCTCATTTCCAACGGTTTTCCTTCCACCTCACATTCTCAAAATTTCTCTCAACTTTCCAACTCCACTTCATTCACCTCTCAAGCCAAACCTCACGGCCCCTCCCTCACCAACACAAAACCACCTTATTCAACCTCTCCTCCACGGTTTCATCACCATCATCAACAGCAACAATCATCATCCTTTCACACAAGTGAAGCTCCACGGCTTGAAGCAAGAAGAGGTAGGAACTTGAGACTTTAACTTGGTGTTTTGGATGGTTCTCACATGCATGTCATTTTGGATGAGTATAAACTCGCATGCATGTAGTTTTAAGGTCAGGCTAAAGATTTGAGAAGGATTAAGGTGATAAAGTTGATCATAAAATCAAGGACAAGCAATTGTGGTAAGAACATCCTTCATCTTCTTCAAGTTCTTGCATTTTCAGTTGAAACCCAGATCTGGAAATCTGTGGTGAAATCAAAGAAATAAGTGGAATTTCGAAATTCTAAGACCACCATCATTTTCCTTATGAAAAATTGTGTGGGAAAAATATTTTTCGTGAATTTTTAAAGGTATGTTTACATGTAAAATAAAGAGCTCAAAGGAAAAGGCAAATCTGCCAGTTTTGAACAACTGAACCCAAGTAGCTTGTGGGCGTGTTTACACTGGGTTAATGTCCTTTAAAAATTATGAAAATTTTCCAGGAGATATAGGACATCAATACCTTTACAATGATGGGTATTTTGCATTATTTTGATATCTGGGTAGTGAGTAATAAATTCTGAAACATGACCCAACGTCCTACAGATAAAATCTGGGCAAAAGGTTTGAGCATGTGATTTGAATGGGTTAAAGTGTTTATAAAATGATGAATTTTTCCGGAAATTCAGGTGACTCCCTGGAAATTAAGGAAATATAAATTGTGTAATTTTTAAGGCCCTGATCAGCGAGATACAAATTTTTAAAGTTGAGTCATTAATTCTGGAAATTTAATTACACAGAGAATGAAAATGAAAAATCTGGGATTAATGTGGCGTTCACTGACTTTTGGAAGTATTTTTCTATGAAAATGGACTTCTCTAGGAACACGTGAGAGTTGACGGAACTTTAAAATGAGTTTTTGGAATTAATTAAAAATAGTTGAAGTTGCTGGACTTTTAAGGGCAGTGAAAGATAAAGGCTAAAAGTAACAATTTTAAGTTACTTAATTAAAATTTAATGATATAAGGGTTAAAAAGGAAAGTAAACATTCATTTTCCCTGGTTCTCAAGGTATGGTTATGCCCTTAGGGCCAGAAGGAGAAGGACGGAACTTCAAGCAACCCTGACGGTTGACAAAAGAGGAACCCGAGTAAGGATAGTAGTCCTTAAAAGGAAGTGGGCCTATCTTACTTGCATGTATATGATATCATTGCTTGTATGTATATGTTTGATTGCTATACTTGCTTGCTATGTTTAACATACATGAATGATTGAAGCTCTGTTTATGATTATGTTATGACCATGAGTATGATGCATGAAGCATTGAGCATGCAGATATGTCATTATGTTAACATGAGTTTGTGCAAGGAAAGTATATCATACATTAGCATTTATCTTGCATGCATTGTTTGGTATTGTCTGCTACTGGGATTCCTCAGAATCTCATCCCCCTACTACCAACCAGTAGACAGGTGAGCATAGGAAGATAAGTGCTGCATGAGGTTCAAAGAGGGAGCGTTGCTTGAAGAAGGTCCAGCAGAAGGACATCTTGAAGAACCGAGGGGCGACAGTGATTTATGTATTTTAAGTTTTCACTGTCTGTAAATGAATGTAAAGGGGTATAAGCCCTGGGAATACCCCTGTTATGTAATCAAATTTAATTTCCGCTGTATCAATATAACGAACAATTTCTGATTTTGCCACACTACTGCGTAAGAATATGGCTACGTATACTGGCACCCCGGCGGGTGTTACAAATTTGGTAAAAGCATGCCCTCCCCTTCCCTCAAACCAAACACACTCTAAAAGATCAGATCCGAGTGTTAACAAATTTTGGAAGTTTTGTTTGAGATTGAACTAAGTGAATGTTTGCTGGTGTATTTGAGTTAGGGACCTTTCATTGAATTTTGCTCAATTAGGGGTAAAATGTCATGAATTATTAATTTAATTGCGCAATTGTTTCCTTAGACTTTTAATACTAACTTTGTCTTTAATATTACATTGTAGGAACTTGAAAGAAATTGGAGTGAAAGCTGGAAAAGAAAATAGAAGACCCAAATTAATGTTGCTGAAAGACACCAAATTCAGAAATGACAGAAAAGTGACGAGAATTAATGACATTTTGGTACCCGATGTTTAAAAATGTCAATTTAGTACCCACGAAACTGCTCCATTTTTTGCACCATTGAATCAGAAATGAGGGCTCTTTTCAGATGATTGAGGGCGGCGACTTTGACATGAGAGAAGCAGAGAGTGCGCCCCGCACACTGAGAAAAGAGACACCAGGGCTTAAGTACTTCACCGGAGCTTGAGAGGAGAGCGAAAGAGACAGAGAGCCACCACCATCATCAAGGACTTCCCACCGTTACTTCCACCGCTAGTGAGTTTGAACTCTAACTCCGACGATTATAGTTGTGCTATTTTCTTCGACCACCACTGCAACCACTATCGTTTTCTTCTTCTTCTCCACACCTCAACTTTCATTGTTCAAAGAGCGATTTTGGAGAGGAACAATGAGGTTGAAGGAGAGCCCACATCGCCACCACCTTCCTACACTGCCGGAGATCACTATCACCACCTTCGGCATTCACTCTTCTCAGTTTTTCGTTCACTCTTCTCAGTGTTACTTCCTCCACCTTCACCTTCCCACACGCCATCTCTACAGTTGATTCCACTGCTATTACCATAGACCCTCTTCTCTCTTTTCCAGATTCGATGTGCAACTCATTTGGGTTCTTTGATAAACATGTGTAGCTAAATCCTTTGCTTCTTGGCTATAGAACTTGCGTCAAAGCATGTTTGGTTTGAGGGGACGGGGAGGATATTGATCAAATTGTCATTAATGAGATTTTTTTTTCTATAGTGTTTTTTTTTAATATTGAAAATTTTTTATTGGTATTTGGTCAATATGAGGTAAAAAATTTGTCTCACATCCCTCCCACACCTTTCCTCCCCTCAAACCAAAAAAATTTTCATGGGCAATTAAGGTCAATGGATTAAAGAGAGTATTTCTATCATTTTTGTAAAGAGTTATATATTTAGATTATTTAGTTTTAGAAATTATCATATATAATTCTAGAGTTGAAATTAATGTTAATTATTTTTGTTGGTTTGATATATGTAATTGAGATTGGATTTTATAGTGTGAAAATTATATATGTTTGAATTTTTTTATGGTTGCAATGAAATTATATTAATTAGCATGTTATTGTTTAGTAAACGTGGTTAATTTGTACATTTGAGGGACTGCTTAACACTCAAATTCAATAAGACTTATGTTACATTATTTAAATTACAATTGCACATTAAGTGGTTTTAAACAATCTCTAAAGAGGTAGTAGTTAACTATGTTTGTAGAAGCTACCATTAATTGAGAATATTGGACTCAAGTGTTATTTTGAGGTTTTTTCTAAAACTTAATAAATTTTAACTCTCACAATATTTTAAGCAAGGATAGTTACTTTCTTCATTACTAAAACATTCATCGTTCATATTTTCGAACTTCATATCATTCCATTCACTCATTCACCATTTTTATAAAAATATATAAAAGTAATAGTTTAGCATTTAATTAAATTGCATTACTTATTTTATTTATTGATTTGAAGAACCCAAAACCAATTTTCCCTTATTTTCAATGCATTTACATGATATTTAGATTACTTATGAATCAATAAAAGGCTTCTCGATCAATCATAGATTTGTCTATATGCCATCTTTAGTTAATTTTTTAATTATAAATCCCAAGGCTAATGAGAAAAGGCCTTTATCTGTATTTTTTATTTAATATTTTAAAATTTGGTTCTTCTAAATAATTATATTTTCTAAGATCCTTTATAAATATATTTTTCTTTTATCCTTCTCCCTAATTTTTAGGGAAGCGTAGAATCTCTTCTCTCTTTTTTCTTTTAGAATCTCACCTCCACCCTTAGATTAAAAAATGGACTATTCAGATTTAATATTTTTTAAAACAATGATAATAACACTATTATAAATTAATTTGTTTTATTAATTTTGTTTGTATTACATGTATAAATTGTGTAGATCATGATTTAACGGTTAAGTTTATTTTTTCATGTACAAAATAATAGTTTTATAAAATATTAAATCTAGACCTTCTTTTTTTTTAAATCTGAGGGTAAAAATAAGATACTGAGAAGAAAATGTGAAAAGGATTCTGAGAGAATTCAAACCCAATTTTCAGTTGATTTATCTTCAGTTGGTTGGGTTAATATGACCTGTGCAACCTAGGGAACAATCGACGATGAATACACAATTATTTATGATTTAACATGTAATGAAAGGAATCATGAAAATGGTAAATCACCGTCGTCAGAGACCCTTGAAGCCGACGGTAATTATATTACTCTCATTTAGAGCGAATGATGATAACACCAAGGACCGAAAACAATTTCAATGAGGAGTTGTTGAAAAGCTTTTTGGAAGTGGGACATTGGCAATTCCAAATCCTGCTATCACCTGCCAGGCAAATAAATTGGAAAAATAATTGAAATTGGAGAATTAATATTAACATCATCAATATTAATCCTCATCCTTATGTATTTATATTGACAAAAAATATAAATTTATAATAAGTTTTATTAGTATTATGTTATGAACAATGAATAAGTAGTTATAAAACCTTGCGTAATAAACAGAGCCCCACCAAATTAAATATTACTATCTTACACCATAAACTATGTCATTATTTAGAACCGGATGAGTATATTTTATGCACAATTCTTCATCCTCAAATGAGGTTTAGTCCAATTAATTCTTCATTGTGATTATTGGTTTTATACAAAACACTACGGGGGAAAAACAGGATAAGTGACAGTAATTTTCCTCCTTAATCAATTTAGTGACAAAATTTACAACAACAACAACAACAACATCAAAAAAAAAAAAAAAAAAAAAAAAAAAAAAAAAATTGCAATGGAGTCAGTGACAGAAAATTCCAAGGCAAGAGGTTTAGAGACAAAACTTACCCACTAGCTAATTTTGTCACAAAACCAGAATTAGTTATTACTTGAGTTAGCCAAGGAAAAATTTTGTCGCTAATTTTCATCACAAAATATTGTGTTGAATTAGTGTAAAAAAAAAAAAAAAAAAAATCAATCTGCCAATAATTCTATCAGAAAATGTTATTATAATTATAAAGGAGCATAGAGTGGCAATGATTTGAATTATGATAGACTTACCAAAAGAGAGCCGAAAGCATAGAGTAGTGAGTAGTGTTGTCTATGAAGGAGCATGTCTTCTAGCATGGCCAATGGTATGGTGAGAGAGGAGCCAATTGTTGCCACTAACGCTGTGGTCCAAGCAATTCCTACTCCCCTGTACGTTCATCATACATATTTTATGCTTATCATTTTCACTGTATTATAAAATATCTATATAGAAATATTAAATTGAAATATTAACATATTAGGAATATCAGGAATAATATAATAATGTCTAGTTAACCTGAAATTGGTAAAATATGTATATATACCGAAGAAAAATAGGAGAGAAGAGACTTGTGTACCGAGCAAATCCATGTTCGGATCCAGGTCAATGCTTCAAAACTCAAACATAATAATGCCCATACAATTATTGGATTACTAGAGCCTAATGATTTGCACAGCACATCACTAGAACAAAAAAGATGATAAGAAGGAAGAGAGATTGCAAGATAACTCAATGGTAGGGGTAAGTCTCAACTGAGGGAGGCACATCCTGTTTATAGAGAGGTCCAAGGAGACCATAAATTAGGAAGTTATGTGAACACTCCTACTTTCCCTCTAGGTAATAATTAGGAAATTAATTCTTGATTAATTTTCTAATATACAACTTGTTTCTCAATTAACAAATCCATAATTAATGTTTATTTGTTTCTTATTTAATAAAGCTACTTGTTTTCTAATCAAATAGTCAGGGCTATCAAGGGTAGACATGGACCCAAATTAGTCTAACATGTATAGTAGCCTCCCACGTACCAGGCATAATCAGAGAAGAAAGTTCCAATTAAACCACTGCAAAAGATAGCCTTCATTTCATCTACTTCTGGCAATTCAAATTTGGGTTCCAAGCCTAATGCCATTAGAGGCCATTCTGAAAATAAATAATTAATGTTAAGCAATGAATTGAGGGGTATACACGCATGCGACCCATTTTATTTCTATCCCTTCCCTCAAATATTAACCTGTTTAGCTAGGTCTCACATGACAACTTACTATTATCTTCAATCCTTAATATAAAAGGATTAAATATCAATTTTTCTATGGAAGTATTGATTAGAAAGCATTCAGCACCCAGAAGTTTTTTTGGTATGATTTTTGCCCCGAAAGTTTAAAAACATAGCAGTCTTACCCATCAATTGATTTTGACCATTGAATTGTTGCTCTTCTTTGCAAACTTCTAAAGCAAATTTGCTCCTAAAAAACACTTTCAGGACAAATTTGCTCATAAAAAAACTTTCGGGGTATATTTGCTCCTTTTTGTACATTTTTAGGACAAAAATGATATCAAAAGAACTTTCAGGTGCTGAAAGCAAAGAAATTATATTTTTGCTGTATATTTTCTTGTGTTGAAATTCTAAAACAATACAACATCAAAAACTTTAATCATTAAAATGCAAATTAACTACATTAAATTTAGACAGTACCAATTTTGTATTACAACAGTACAAAGCACTAATTTAGCCGTACGCATCCATACCTAACCACCAGAGAGAGGATACTATGAATAATCCCATATATCCATACAAAAGTCCAAGGTCTAATCTGTCTCCTTCTCCGACATATCTTTTCAAAAGAACTGCAGGGGTGGTTAAGTGCATTAGGACAAATTTGATCATTGATATAACACTAAGTTGTCTTTTCATATATGTGTGTAAGGTGTAAACAGAGAGTTTGAGGTTATAAGAGGGGATTAAACCTCTGGCCTCCCAACTATAGGAGAGGTTTCATGTCTTCAGGTTATAAAGCCATTAGCAAGCGGCTTATATTTTATGCCATGAGGCATATATACACACACACACACACTCTAACCTTAGCTTAATAAATATCAAATATGATTTTTATAGTAATAAAACATGCAAAGAGTAAAATAACATATAAAATACCTGTGAATATTGCTTCTACCATAGCAGAAAGCAACGCCAAAATATCTCCAAGAAAGGTATGCCCTCTATTTGAAGTGACAACAATTAAAAACAATCTTAATTGATTCAGTTCAAGTGAAATTGAAATTAGATAACAAAGCAAATACAAAATGGTATGGATATAAGCATACTGAAAAGAATATTTCATGTGTCTTTTTTGACTGGCCCAGTTGGCTGTCCATGGTACGTAGTTGGATCATTAATGTGTAGGGTTCAAATGATGGTATCATCATATTCAATATTTACAAGCATGTATAGTCAACAAAATAACTGTACCTATCTTGGTCCTTTGTATGTATGAAATTGGAAAAATAAGCCAAATTATATTTATAGCTCAAATTTGTTGAAGTTTTTGTATTGTATTCAAATATGAATAGTGAAGAAATGGTGGTATACTTGAATATTGAGGTTGATGTTGGTTCATCATCACCAGCTTTCCATGTGTGTCCTAATAATGCTGCGAAGGCAACACCTGTGAGGCTCACAATCACAGACACTATATTCATCCAATTTACAGACTCTTTATTCAGCAACTTCCCAATCCAAAGGGTGAACGCGGACGACGTTGAGAGTATTAATATTGCACTTGTCACACTTCGCAAGCGCAGCATTATTTAAGTACTGCAAATTAATAAATAAAACTGATGAGCATATCAAATTGTGATACTGTGAGAATCATCTTGGACTTATGATAAATGTTTTAGAATGTATGTGAGATGTTGATAGGAAAAACTGACAAAAAGGTAGAAAAAATTGAGCCCTATTACATCTACATGTGTTGATGAGACTTGCTGCAATTGCGGCAGTATATTTTTGTGGGTGGAATGAGTATAAATCCATGAAGAACCACACTCCAAGAGCTACCTGTTAAAGTTTAGGAACTCAAGACCTTAAAATGCCCCTCTTTAATTTAAGGTAACCTTTCTGATGTGGATTCTAGACAGTGGGTCGCTAGTTACCTCTAAAGATTACATTTCTCCAATCCCTCTTATGTTTGACTTTCTTTTATACATTCTCATTCCACAACCAAGACTCTTTAGCTTCTCCCAAGATTGCATTAGCAACCTTCCAAAACCTCTTAATTAGCTGTTTCCTTCCTCGTGATGTCAACGTTTCCTTGTGACTCCCAAACTCATTCCTTTATGTCTTGCCATTCTCCTACTTCTCGCCTTTAACTGCCACCCCGGATTTAAAACTTGTTGGTATTTTAATTTTTTTACACTTGATACACACATCAAAGACCAGGACCCCACGTCACCATGAGGAGATCACTCTACAATTTTTTTTGAAAGGTTTTGAAAGTCTCCAGTCAAGATTCCTTTCAAAAAAGAAGTCCATATATGACCTTGAGGATCTACTCTTGTATTTGATAAAATGCTTCACTTGCTTCTTAAAGCAAGTGTTTACAATCTTGAGATTTCAAGCCATAGAGAAATCAAGAATACATTGTCCTACATTATGAAGCTCCCCGAAACCAAAACCCTGTACCATGAACCCTCACATAAGGTAGTCAAGCCTCCTTACCGACATATCCATTAAGGTCCCCACCAATAAAAACTTTCTCATCAAGTTGTATGCTTTGAACCAACACCTCCATATCTTCCTAAAATTTTCCCTTAAGATGCGCTTCTGCTTCTATTTGAGGTGTATAAGTATTAACAATGTCACACTATATCAGCAATGATGGGTACCTCCCGGATTAGTAGCATTGGACCTTGATTTGACATTGAGAAGCGTTGAATTAGCGAAAGGAATAGGGCTATTAAAAATGGAGAGGAAGAGCTTGGGATCTGACTCCTTACAAGTTATGGTAGTTTCAGATTGTTTCTCTGTATGCGATGATGGTTGTTGAGGGATTGTTCAAGACTGGGTTATCGGTAATAGAGGTTTTGGGAGAGCAAGTTTAAAGGCTTAATAGTTCACTTAAATCAGCATTGTGAGTCCTTCAATTGGTGTCTTGTGTGCTGTTGTTCTGGTGATCTTCTTGCAGATCTGTTTAGGCTTATAGGGCAGAAGATCAATGCCCCATTTGGTACGGTCGAAGAGATTTGGATGAAAGTGGAAGTTGAACTGGAACTGGAAGTGGGATTAAAAGTATGTTTTGCCTGAACATGGAAGTGCGATATAAATTTTAATTATGTTAATTTTTCCCTAAAAAGCCCTAGCCTCCACCCAAAACAGCTATAAACACTATCAAAACCACTGACGGTCACCATTAAGGCTCAAGCTTTGGCCATGGAGGAAGATGGTTATAGGAAATCAGACCAGAAACAAGAATCACCACACAAGAAAATCAAACCAGAGTTCAGCAATCAAGCATCTAATAACGTTCAAAATAGAAATCAAAATCAGGAAAAAAAACAACAAGAAACCAACAAAGAATGCATCAGAAACAAGCAAACAAAATCAAAATCAAAGAAAGCCAACAATGAAACCAGTAGGCGCTTGAGTTTGGGGAAGAAAGCATCAGAAACTGGCGACAATGGCCAGCCAGGATGAACATTGTCATAGAAATCTAGAGTTGACTCGAGATTGAACACCATCATCTCAAATATGTAGCGCTGGTAGTCGACCCAAATCTGTCGTCATGTTATGCAGGTGTGGCATCACTTGACGTTGCCTTCCACCGCCAATCGGTTGCCGTTCATCGCCCGCTTATCAAATATTGAGGCTAGAAATGACACCAGAGGTCGAATGCCATCCGCCTTTACCATCCTCCATCACCTTCACCTTCGCCCTCACTGTCACCATGAGAGAGGGAGATGGAGGCTGTGAGTTGAAGGTTGAAAAACATAGGAGGGTATAATGGTCAATGAATTTCACTTCTAAGGAAGTGGAACCAATTTTTTTAGGGTCTGATGGAAGTCAATTCCATAATTTTTTTATGGAAGTCCGTCCCTAGAGAAGTGTCTTCAACCATATCAAACACATAAATATTGAGTTCCACTTCCACTCCCCACCCTGCCATTTCTATGGTACCGAATGGGGCATAAGGATGACTTGAGGTGGGTTCTACATGGAATGTGGCTAAAATAAGCTGCGGCATATCGTTTTCTCTAACAGGGGAGGGTCTATCCAGCATAGGAAAAGTAGTATATCTTCTCTTTCCCTTCCTATTGTAGGTTTTAGTCAGACCTAATGGATCAATATGGTGTGCTGATATTTTTTATGGAAATGATATATCTGACTCAACGTATATATCCCTCATTAATTCAAGCTATTGTTCTTAGTACCCTTCGCCCAAAATGGGTTTAGCTTGAATTTGGTGAAGGACTTATCAAATCTTGGCAAACTCCTACAATGCATTTATGACACATTTACTACTTTTAATTAATTTTAACTTCCAGTTTAATTTGTATGATTTGGCAATTGTTGTTTATAAAATGGATAAAAGGAAGCAATGATTTGTGAATAAACATGAAGGATTATTTGTGGGACGTATAGTACGGCGTTGATGATCCATTGTGATAGACAAATTAAGGAATCATATTGGCTAAAGAGAGAAACACAAAACAAAACTTCATAGTAATAAAACAAAAACAAAAACATCTAATTCATCAGCTCCTCTCTGAATGATTATGGTACGCATGCTTCCATAATTTATCATGATTATGTCTATATGTATACACACACTATATATAGAGGGAGGGAGGGAGAGAGCGCCCTATCTAGTTAAGTTCATAGTATTAAACTGGTTAATTATATTCTCGAAATCATCACATCAAAGTCAAAGAACGTAATTGCATCGAATTAATGATTTACTACTATCATCATTCGAAATCCAAAGTGGATTTCATCATTTACATCAATTTTTACTCCAAAATATGTATATACTAGATATGGCGTGAGAAAGCATATTAGGCAGAGTGATTAACCTGTGAGATAAACCAGAAAGGGGCAATAATGAAGGCCAATTTAGCAACTCCGAAGGTTGTAAGCTTTTGATCATGGGATAAGCTGTCATTGCTTATCTTCAATTGCTCCAAATCGGAATTATCATCGTCCACTTTATAGGTCTCCGATGACGACGACGTTCTTGTACTTGTCCGACCAAAAAACTGCTTTGCAGATTTCTGCAACCATGCTATAACAAATGCTAAGGGAAGATAAAGCACTAACAGTGATACCTGAATATATGTTACAACAAATGGGTGATTATACTCTTTCAAAATACCCTGTAAGAAGCAAACAAAAAATCATTCATTCGATACCGACACACACACACACACATGCGCCTTAAATCAAATAATGTTTAGTTTGTTTTGAATTGAAAGGATCAGAGACCTGGAGGATCTCCTCAGAGGTTATTCCCAAGATCTCAACGGTGAAGATGAGAAGCAACCCAAATTTATATTTGGAATTCATTTTCGTATATGGCTCTCATGTATGTGCGTGCACTACACGTGTGTGGGTCTGCTTGAAGAGTTATATGATATGGAGCTGGCTGGCTTTTGTGTGTTCGTTTAAGTATATATATACTCCCTTCAGTTCTTTTTACGAGGTTGGATCTTATTTGTAATATCCAATTTTATCCCTAATTAATTCTGTTATCCCTCCTCATCTAAATTCTCTTTCATTCTTTCTCTCACTACTATTTCTTTTTATTACTTGCCGCAATTGTATACTTAAAACACAATCCATTCTTTACCTATTTATTACTTTTAACTAATTTTAACTGATTTTTTAAACTACATAATTTTATTAAAAGAATCATATAAAAAGAGGGAGTGGTTCACAAATGTGTCGAGCGTGGTGACAAGCTCGTGCATACCTAATTCCTACGATTAGGCTTCATTCGGTCATACTTTTTTCTAAAAATAAAAATTACCCCTAGGGCTAGCGCAGTAATTATTAATTTGCAATATTTAAATAAATGCAGCGCTTGCCCTTTGGATCGCGACAAGTGTTACAAATCAACATCAACCTCAATACTAATATTTATCACTTTGGTTCTATTTATAAGTCTATTTTGATAAAAATAAAAATAAAAATTGGTCTTATTTATAAGTCTAGTTTCATGTAATAAATGAGATTGTGACAATTTTACTAATATTAATTGTACCCATGAAAATAGAGAAAGAATAAAAAATTGAAAAATACTCAATTATAAATGAAGGCAAAGTTGAAAATGTACCCCATAACCACTACGTCCTTAGTATGTGAGATTTGGTCAAAATGGATTTATAAATAGGACCAAAGTGGTATATGCAAACTATCACTTTGGTCTTATTTATAAGTTCCATTTGATCAAATCACACATACTAAGGAGAGGTAGGTAGCTTAATGATTATGGGGTAAATTTTCAACTTTACCCTCATTTATAAATAGGTACCTTTCAACTCTTTATTCTCTTTTTATTTTCATTGGTACAGCAAAATTATCACAATCTCATTTATTTGGTCAAAATGGACTTATAAATATGACCAAATTTTTTTAGTCAAAAGGGACTCATAAATATGATCAGAGTGATTTATATTATCTATAAATATTTTGGCTTATTTTTCAAACTTGGGACCAATAATATATAGTTGTTTAGTTGACTATATATGTGCTTGTAAATAATTTCGGCACATGTTACTATCATAAAAAGACACATAAAATTACCTAAACCCATGTTTTGGCGGAAGTTGAATAGCAAGAAAGTTAACACAAATATATGGAAATTATTTAGTACTCATTTTCAAGATAATTAGTGAACGAACCAACTATTGAAGACTTAGGTTTTACAACACACACACACACACATATATACATACACACACATATATATTCAAGATTATCCATTTGAATGTCAAATTAAGAGTCAAATTGATTATTAGAGATCTTAGCTCTTGCGCATGAATGAAGGTGGAACAAACTACATGAAATTTTAAACTTGTGCCCATTTTGAGTAAATATGTAATACAATAATGACCCTTCACAAAACCTAAGATGGCATTTACTATTGATTTATTTTTTAAAAAATGTGCCTTTAACAAGTATGATCCTTTCAAAAAGTATATTTGACTATAAGATAGAAGTTAAAAAATTCAATACATGATGAGTCATTTCACAATTCTATGACATTTTTTATAAAATTAAAAAATAAAAAATAAATCTAAGCCACTTTTCCATCAGTATGGTTTAGTTAAAAAGTCTAATAAAGAGGATTTAAAAGAATTCAAAACCAATTAGCTTTAACTAACATATCGTCTCACAAACATCATATCGAACCATTCATCTAACTAGATTTTACATTCCAGTTCCCTAAACTGGCACATTTTTTCATTCAAATCCATCAGAAATGATATAAACTATTGGTATAGTACATGGATCCAAGAATACATACATCAGTCATCTTTCTATGAAAAATAAAGATAACTAAATCATACAAACACATATATGCAGCAAATAAAGCTAAAATTATTTGGTAGAGAATATCTGGTGTGTTCTCAAAAGGCTAAAAATTTATTTCTAATCCAATAATCAACAAAGGGCTTAACAAAGTAAATTTGAAATAAGTTAATTACTGACAGGTACAAGGCTTTCCACATAATTGAAGATATCAACACCATAATCAAAATGGTCGATAACTAACTTCCTAAATTCCTTAGTGGTGGGATGCAACAAATATAAATTTCTCCTATGATCACTCGATTGATTAACTCTGCAAACAATTTCATTCCTCCAAATGTTTTCTGGAATTAAAAAGTATGGATAGAGATCGGGGCTGCCACTGTATTTCTTAGTCCAAGTCCATCTCCCTCCAGATGCACATGTATTCTCCTCCATCACCCACAAATCGATGAAATGACATTCAATGGTTCTCATGTCATAGTAAGAAAGAAGGGCTAGTTTGTTGTCATATACAGCAGAAGTAAAAGTGCCAGGGCGTATATTAGGGATTGGAATTAATGTAAACATTTCCGTTGCTACATCAAATGAGACTATCTCGGGCCATATATCACTTTGTTTTAAGCCAACCCAGAAAATGGCTCCATTACAAGCAGTGGCTGCTTGAGGATATACACGTACACCCTCTAAGGTTCCTAATTCTACATCTTTCCACAACCCTTTACTTAATGAATACAGTTCCACTCTATTTACTCTCTTAGTATAGTGGTTATGCAAAGGACCAGAAACATAAACTATAATTATCTTGTAATCATTAGCAATAGCACTGAACCCAAATCCTACAATTGGCCAAAATCCTACAGGAAACTCACCCTCAAAGTCAATATTTCTGGATATCTTTCTGACCTCTTTGATAGAGGGATTCCACAGTAGAAGGTTATGAGAAGACCTACAATAAAGGCATAGCAAGCCATTGCTGGAACCAATAATCCATAATCTCGACGAGTAATCAACGATCCTTAAACTCGACAAGTAATCCATGAAAGGTGAGGGATCAATTTCGCGGAGTTGAGAGTCACAATCCAATAAGCGAAAGTGCAACTGTTCGTTTCTGAGAAAGGTTCGGTGGAGGAGAAGAGAAGGTCGATGACCGGAGTGGTGGAGGTGATCTGAAATGAAGAATGGATCCTTCAAGAGATTTTTCCAGATTTTGCACACACATTGAAATCGGATTAGGGAATTTACGGAAGTCTCTTGTGAATGTTGATGATGATCTCAGGGGGAAGATAAGCGTTGTTGCCTTCCATAATCGTCGTTTCACGGTGTTTGACGTTAGTCAATGACCACATCTCCGGCAGACGAAAGAGATGGTGGTGGTGGCTAGCGCCGTTGACATTAAAGTTAGGGTTTGTTGGCTTCAGCTTGACAGCTTCGAGTTTGTGCAGTAACAGGCTTTTATGAATTGTTTCCCATTTTTTTTTCCAATATTTATTTCCCATTAGACTTTAGTTTTTTTTTCTTTTTTAATTCATATTTTATTTTGTCATATGGCTTATAGATATTCGTTGTTCTGTTTTGCGGTTTCAGGTCATTTGGGCAGTTATTATTTTTGAGGGAGATATGATATTTTAATTTTACTGATATCAGTGTCAACAGAATCCCTCTTATATTCCATATCTTTCCAGTTTCCACAACCATGTCTAATAATGAATATCTATGTTATATCTAACTTTGAGCAAAAAATGTTATATCTAACTTAATTTTAAGGGATAGGATATTGTCACTGGCTTTTTTGTCATTCTAAAAATCATTTACTTTTTCACCGTTAGATCATAATCATATAGGAGAGAGAAATAATAAAAGTAAATGAGATTATGATCTAACGGTGAAAAAGTGGTAGTGACTTTTTGGTAGTGAATGAAAAAATGGTAGTGACAATATCCTATCCCTAATTTTAATATCTAAACTAATTAATTATATATATATATATATATATATGTAAAATAAGCATTCATTTGAATATCTAAACTAATTAGTTAAGCAATTTATTTACGACTTTTTGTACTAGATTGAATATCTAAACTAACTAACTATATATATATATATATATATAAATAATGGGCAAATGATTTGTCCAGTGACAGGATCTAAGAGTTTTTCCTGTGAACCCAAACTACATCGTTTCGTTTAGTGAGGGCGTGCCAAAGATTTAAAAAAAAAAAAAAAAAAAACAAACAGAGTGTAGCGCACTTTTCCGATTGATTCGGAAATTGCGATCAAGCATTAGTTGTGAGAATCAATCGGAAATCCAGCATGAATTAAAATTTTATATTTAAATTTAGAAATCAAATCGCTAATGCATCGAATTGGCGAATGAACCAAATCACGAGACAATTCCGCAATTTGAAATCAAATCACGAGACAGATCGTTGGAAAGGCTATTGGAAATCGAGATTAAGTTTAACCAAAAACAACAACCTCTCTCACTCGAATTTTGTTTCCCGTGAACTTCCCGTATTTTTCTATTAATTTTTTATTTTTATATATATATATATATATATATATCGAATTAGACGCTTTTTGCTTTGTGTTGGCTCACCTATTTATAATAATAATTTGGGAGAGAGTTTAACTAGGATAACAAATAATTTTTTTTAAAAAAAAATAACTTATAAATATTTAAATCGATAATAATGATAAAAAAACAATCTTAAAGATTTGATTGTTTAAATTTTAATTTCATTCGGAAATCAAAAGTTTATTCATAAAATATTTTATTTTTAAGAATATTCAATTAAGTAATGCTATGTTATATTGATTTAATGCTTAAAATGATATCATTTTTTTATATCCAAATGGAATAATCATACTCGTAATATATCGGGATATGATATTATAATAATTTGTTGGTGAAATATTAAGCCTAAAAGATTATTTAAAAACTATGGAAATTATATTGCCACTATTGAAATATTAATTGTAAGTATTGAAAGATCGACTATCAACTCTATTCAAATACAAATTTTGAATGACTTCCTATCAATTGAATTGCTTTTGATTGGAATTAATCAAATGGGCTATATTGAAATAAATATGTTTTAGTCATATAATAATTATTTTAAAAAATAAAAATAAATTCATGAAATAAGAAATTTTGATTTTAAATATATAAAAAATCTTATAAATAATTTTTTCACTAAACCAAACGATGTAGTTTAGGTTCACAGGAGAAACTCTTAGGTCCTGTCACTGGACAAATCATTTGCCCATATATAATTCATTTTATGTAAGTAAATTTCAAATAGGATTTGTCTCTTTGGGAAAATAAGAGCGGGCGTCTGTGAGTTAATAGTATTTATTGAGCAGGGTAATAAAAATTAATCATGTAAAACTACCTTCCCTCCTAAGAAGGGAAGAGTGTCGCCAAAATCTAAGGAATATTGAGAGGGTCCGTTTCGAGATCAACAGAAGATCTTAAGGGATTTCGATCGGTACAAAGAAACATGAACTGTGCTGAGAGTGAAGAAGCATTAGTACTCAAGATGGTTGTGAAATCTTTAAGTCTGTGATCAAAGGGTTCAAGAAATGAAAAGGGAAATCAAAGGTTCCCTGTGGCCGCTTCAGAATACATATGGACGCCCTTTAAGGTCTCATATTCTACATGTTTCCACTATGCCTAATGAATAAAGTAGCACCTTATTCACACCCTTGTGGTTGTCCAAATTTACATCCCTCTTTGTAATGGTTAGCAATCTCACTGAACCCTAATCCTAGTAACAACTGACCCATAAAATCCCTAGTTTTGGGTACCTCTGTTATCTGATCTCTTTAATAACTGGATTCTACAACAGAAGGTGATGAGGAGGCATACAACAGTTATGGTAGAGTTCAAGGCAGAGCAAGCCGTTGAAGGAACCGACAATCCTCACATAAGAGGATGTCTTAAAACTCGACAAGTAATCCATCAGATGTTCGTCATATACTTCACGGGGTTTAAGCTCACAATGAAATGAACGTAAGTGCAACGGTTTGTTTCTGAGATTGCATAGGTGGAGGAGAAGAAAAGGTTAGTGTTATCTTATATCTTATTTTGATTTATAATTATCGGCTATTATTTATTTGTATTTTCAATGTTATGTGATACTATTTAGTAAATACTCTCCCGATCCTTATTATAAAGTACCAACTAATAATTCTTACAAGCCAATAAAAATAGTTTAAGTCATTAAATTTATCCTAAAATTTAAGTAATTTTCAATATTACCTACTAATTACACTAAACTCTAATATTATAGTAATTATTACTCTCACTCACTATCCTTTTTAATTATGAGTATACATGAAAAACATATTTAATGCTCTTTGGAAACAAGTAACTGCCTTATATAAATGATCAAATACACTTGTTAATTGGTGTCTTATAATAAAGACCAAAGAAGTAGTTCATTATATTTATTTTTTGGCCTGAGCTAAATTTTTTTCTGATTCCGCTACAATGGTCAATAAATTTCACTTCCAAGGGAGTGGAACCAATTCCTTAGGGTCTGATGGAAGTCAATTCCACAATTTTTTATGGAAGTCAGTTCCCTAGAGAAGTGTCTTCAACCATATCAAACACATAAATATTGAGTTCCACTTCCACCTCCACTTCCCACCCTCCTATTTCTATGGTGCGGAACGGGGAATAAGGATGACTTGAGGTGGGTTCCCCATGGAATGTGTCTAAAATAAGCTGCATACCGTTTTCCCTAACAGGGGAAGGTCTGTCCAGCATTGGAAAAGTAGAATATCTTCTCTTTCCCTTCCTATTATAGGTTTTAGTCGGACCTAATGGATCAATATGCATGGTGTGCTGATGTTTTCTATGGAAATGATATATCTGACTTAATGTATATTTCCTTCATTAATTCAAGCTATTGTTCTTAGTATCCTTGCCCAAAATGGGTTTAGCTTGAATTTGGTGAAGGAATTATCAAATCTTGGCAAAGTCCTACAATGGGAGGTGTTGGTGGATTCCAAGACATTATCTGGCTGCAGCTTGGTGTGTTGGTGCAGCTCTTCTATATGGAGAAGTTCTTGAAAAAGTGTGTGTTGCAACCCCTTCTCCAATGTTCAAGATACTGGCAATTGCTGAATCTAAGGCTGGGAAGTTTCTTTTATCATCTTTGTCTTTTGATTTTTTGCTAGTATTGGTTTTTTTTTTTCCTGTTTGGATGTTAAGTTTTTGCTGGTTTCGTCTTTGGGTGGCTCTTATGTCTCTGTGACTTAATTGATGCTGTTTTCTTTGAGTGTCTAATGAAGTATATGTTCTGTTCGGGGAAAAAAACATAATTTTTGGTTGATATGTATCATTAAAGATTTGATAGAGTTTTACATTGGCTGCGGAGAACTTAACATAACCTTCATCTTTTACCTAGGGGCTAGGCTTGGAATTGACTATAAAACATAGGCGGTTTATAAAAATAAAAATTGGTCAATTTATTTTATTAGTTAAGTCGAGTTCTTCACTTACACTTATTATTTTGTTATTATTAGTTGTGAAAATATGTACTTGCACTTTTAAATTCACGTATAAACACTTGAAAATTTTTGTACAAGCTCTATAAAACTATGATTTGTAAATTTCTTATGCACACTTTTCATTGAATAGATGAGATGCAATAAATTTTTTTTTTAAAAAAAAAATTATAGAGTCTAAGAAAAAAATCTATAAATCGAGGGGTATATTTAAAAATAATAATAATAACATTTTTGACACATTTACCACTTTTAATTAATTTTAACTTCTAGTATGATGTGGAAAGTGTTGCTTATAAAATGGATAAGAGGAAGTAATGATTTGTGAATAAACATGAAGAATTATTGGTGAGACGTATAGTGCGGCGTTGAATAAACATGAAGGAATCACATTGACTAAGAAAGAGAGAAACACAAAACAAAAGTTCATAGTAATAAAAAAAAACAAAAACATTTAATTCATCAGCTCCTCTCTGAATGATTATGGTACGCATGCTTCCATAATTTATCATCATGATTATGTCTACATCTCATCATTCGAAATCCAAAGTAGATTGCATCATTTTCATCAATGTTTACTCCAGAATATGTATGTTAACTAGATATGGTTTCAGAAAGTATATTAGGCAGAATGATTAACCTGTGAGATAAACCAGAAAGGGGCAATAATGAAGGACAATTTAACAACTCCGAAGGTTGTAAGCTTTCGATCATGGGACAAGCTGTCACTGCTTATCTTCAATTGCTCCAAATGGGAATCATCATAGTCCACTTTATAGGACATAATTACCGGAATTTAGAGATATTAAGGAGAGAAGTTAAATTAGTCAATTTTATTGGTTTTCCAAAAATACCCTCACCTAAAATTTAAAATCACATCAACAAAAAGTTTGATAAAACAACAGCCCCGTGCACGTCGATTTTGTAGGAGAAGAGCCCCACCATGTATGCTGCGTTTCACTGTCTCAACTGGATCCCTGGATGAATTCATAAAATTTTGTAGTTAATTTTATGAATCTTAAATGTATAGAAATATTTGTTATATATATTTTCCATGGATTTTTCAAAGAAAAATCTTTCTATCAAGAGAATATTTAATTGGGCATAATATAAATGCAAGGTTATTTTTTTTAGCCATGCAAAAAAGATAATGAAATTAATATTTTATTAGGTTAGGGAAAAATTAATCACTTTGCATGGATAGTTACAAGAAAATATTTTTAAAGAAATCTCAAAAAAAATTATTTAAAAAAAAAAAAAAGAAATTAGAATCTCTCGCTTAATAGAATATAAGCAATGGCGGAGCCACACTTGTAACTATGTGGGTAAGTGCAGATACAAAAATGGATAAAATATATATAAATTGAAAAATTTAGTGATGGCATGTATGGATGGTGTGGTTGTTTAGTGCTCGACACATTTACTCATTGGTCGCCAGTTCGAACCTTCCAACTTCCTTTTATCCTTTTTTTCCCCTCATCATTTTCATCGTTCTCTCGTTCTCCCCTTCCCCTCCCAAGTCCCAACTTCCATTTTCTCATCGTTCTCTCACTCTCTGTTCTCGTCGCCAAATCGTTCGCCGTGCTCTCCGCTCTTGTCCTCTGTCACTCACTGCATCAAGGCCCAGCAGTACCAATCTTTCATCTAGGTTATCTTCTCATTCTCAATCTCTGGAAATCTTCTCTTCTGGCCTCAATTCTTCAACTTAACGCTGGCATATACTCGTCCGTAGATCTGAACTCTTCTCAGTGTCTACTCTGCAGCTGTGATTGGTTATTTCATTGCGCACAATCTGTTCAGTCAAATCTCCCATTCACTGAAGCTGTTCCCAAAGGTTGTTTATTTTGAAATTGCAAAATGTATGGGAGAAAAGCGTGCCAGCTTGTTAAAGAACTAGCGAGTGGGGAGAAAGGCCAGTTGGCGCTATTCAATGTAAGGCCTTGTCTTGGTTTTAACGAGATATTTCATCTTGCATCTTCCTTGAAATTGGTTTTTGTAAGCATTATAGTACTTTACAAAATTCACAAAGTTATTAGTTGGGCGGTAAAGAAATCTCTGTGGAGGTTGCCATGCTCAGCTACTGCGAGAAATTTAAGCAACTGCATGGGAGACATCCACGGACACAGGACAAACGGGCAAGAAGGGGAAGTTCTTGAAACTAGAATCGTTAATTACAGAGCCCCATTTGCAAAATAATGGGGAATGTGCGTTTTTGGGTTTCAGATTTGGTTGGTAATGATGGCTTGTCAAGTATATTAAGTTTCCTAAGTCATGCAAAAATAGTTAATTAGTGATGATATCTTGTTAATTAGTGTCAACTCATGTGATTTGTCCACATCAAGTGCTGCTAGTTTCTAGTGGAATCAGTGGTGTACGAGTTCATTATTTTATTGCTGTTCGTAATGAAAATATTTCTGAGAGTCTAACATGCTTAAAGGAGAAAGTTAATAATTGGGTTTTGGTCCATTGTTGCTCCTTCACATAAACTATGCTATTTTTTGCTGTTAGGTGGTTTGATATGGTTTTGCTGCTGGTGGACTTCAGATGTTCATGCTTTATGTGAACAAAGGGTTTGTAGGAGGTGGATCCTACTGTTGAACAAGATGAAACGAGTTCTGCGGGAATGGATTCTTTGTTTTTACAACTAGCAGGTGTTATACCTGGAATTGATGAGGCAATGAGCTTTGCTGAGATGTTGAAGTAAGAAATATGTGTTGTCTTTGAACTTTACGAAGGAGTGGGTTGCCTTTTATCCTCCTTGAAAAAAAATTTCGGGCACCGAACCCCCGAGTCCCACCACTAATTGTGCACCTACAAACTTTAAATCCTGGCTCCGCCACTGAATATAAGTGTGTTATTAAATTAATTATTATTCAGGGAGTATTAGTAGAGGTAGTATAGGAAAAATATAACAAAAATTGCTCAAACTTATTTTATTAAAAAGCAGTAGAATTGAAGTGTATGTGATATTAATGAGATGGAAATATTACTTATTTTATAGAATAAGTAGGTGGATTATTAAATTATTTTTGTGTTTAATTATCATTGAAAAAGTATCAATGATGGTATTTTATGAAAAAATTGATAAAAATTAGAATATTATCTTATAATTAAGACCAAAATGAACACCCAAATATTGTCCTATGATTAGGACCGGAGGAAATATTTAGTATCCATATTCGTATATAGCTCTCATGTATGTTCGTGTGTGTGTGTGTCTGCCTGAAGAGCTATATAATATGGAGCTAGCTGGCTTTTGTGTGTTCGTTTAAGTATATATATACTCCCTCGAGTTCTTTTCACAAGGTTTCATCTTATTTATAATTTCCAATTTTATCCCTAATTAATTTTGTTATCCCTCCTCATCTACATTCTCTTTCATTCTTTTTCTCACAACTATTTCTTTTTATTATTTTCCGCCTCATAAATAAATGTATACTTACGACACAATTCATCTTTTACCTATTTATTACTTTTAACTAATTTTAAATGATTTTTTGAATTGCGTAACTTGATTAAAAGAAACTTATAAAAAGAGGGAGTGTTTCACAAATGTGTCAAGCGTACGTGGTGACAAGCTCGTGCATACCCAACTCCTACGATTAGGCTTCGTTGTGTCATACTTGCAAAAAGAAAATTTACCCCTATGGCTGGCGCAGTAATTATTAATTTGCTGTATTTAAATAAATGCTGCGCTTGCCCTTTGGATCATAACAAGTGTTACAAATCAAGATCAACCTCAATGCTAATATTTATATGCAAACTGTTACGGACCGATACTAAGGCCCAATGCCACGAGAGCCCAATGGAGGGCATATCCACCATAACCGTACGCCTATGATATAGGAAGACCCGGTGATCCGGATTACTAGCCTCGTGGGCGCACCCACACTACCGCGTTACGTGCGCTCCCCACCAAGTCATCATGGGGATCATGCCCGACCATGATCACCATCACGGTGACCTCTATAAATACGAGACAAGATAATCAGACGACAGGTTCTACGTTCTAACCGTAGACTTTTACATACAGTCACACAGAGCACACACCCCACCCCCTTTTGTGTATGTTCAAACTACGTGGACTTTGATCCCTTCACAGGGTACGTAGGCCCTAGGCTTGGCTCCTAGTCAAGTCCAACAAATCTGCTTTGCAGAACATTGGCGCCGTCCGTGGGGACCGTAAACTACGATTCCCGCGACCATAGATGGTCAATAATTCAAATTCCCAACTGCCAGCCGCGAGAGAAACATTTTTGTTAAGGTGTTGTACAGGCAAGTCACAAGGGGGTTTGTCAATCTCTCTGTACCTTTGTTCATGGGAGATCATAGAGATAAAGAAAGGAAGAAACAGACGTGCATACGAAGAACTACAGGTTCAATCACCTGGAGATTTCGACCCTGATTTTCAAATCCAAAATCCTGAGTCTTGATTTCGCTGAGATCCGACGTTGATATCGGGAAAGCGTGAAATTTGATGCTCCGAAATTATCTCAGCTTCATGGATTTTGCTCGAATCACAAGTCTTGGAACTCGGCTTCCTGGTTGGACCTCGGTTTCCTTCATCCAGTTTTGTTACTCGAATTCAGTGCCCAGGAACCCGGCTTAATGGTTGAAATCTGGCTCCTTTGTTCGCTTGTTGGAGCTCGGCCACTTTTGATGCCACCTCGGTATTTCCATGAGAGCCGAGGAGGAGAGTTTCCACCAAGATGTGGACGGACAACGATTTTGATTCACAGCAGTCAACTTGAAATCGAGAGAAAATCAAGAGATACTCGGGGTTCTTTATCGGTTTCTGGGTTGCGTCGCACGTAGGGTTCTACAATCATCTCAACCTGAATTCTGAGATTTCATTCCGATGACTTCTACGGTGGCATCAGGGCAAAGGAAATACCGACCTGAATTCTTGGTGGCAGCAGCTGGAAAATATCACCGATCATATACATAAATATCCCTAAGGAGGTTCTCCTGCAATCCTGTAGCATTAAAGTATTACCGGAGAAGCTAGCCTGCTACGTTAATAACGTCTCCCTATATAAGGGTCTTCCAATTACTCCCCGAGCCCTTACCGGAGAAGCCACTGATTTTCCCTTGGATTTTGCTATCTCGCATCAAACTTGTATCAATGATTCTCGTCGGCCACCGTTGACCCTTGAAGGAGGATTATTCAAAGCGAGAATCGGCGTGGAACAGCTTCGAGGACTACTCCCATCTTGGAAGGCAGGAATGGATGTGTCTTTCACCTCGTGTCTCGTGAAAGAATATGTGCTTATGCTAAAGGAAATTTGATAACCGGAAAGGACTTCAATCGCTCTCAACCCAATTGCACGGAATATACAGATAAGTAACTTCTATTGAACCATTGATTGCTAGTATCACAAATTTTCCGATTTGTGAGCTTAGGAAAAATAAACTGATGTGAGGTGCTTATGAATATCTAGCATTACTTGGTTTCTGTAATTACTTATGGAAATCTCAAACAGAGACTAACCATTTCGGTGATAATCGGATAATCGGAGTAGAAAGCAATCATTAACGTAATTAATATGAACGGAATTTTGAGAAGACAGTCCTTAAAGCATTTAAAGATGCTCTTTCTTCACCCACGTCGCTTAACTTTATTCAAGTACAGAGAATTTGGGATCTTATTCCTAGTTGCTTGGCGAATTGAGCATAAGTATTTGAAGTGAGTTTGCTGTTCAA
This sequence comes from Acacia acuminata, assembly GCA_019022655.1. Taxonomy (NCBI): domain Eukaryota; kingdom Viridiplantae; phylum Streptophyta; class Magnoliopsida; order Fabales; family Fabaceae; genus Acacia; species Acacia acuminata. Next base: position 5,478,194 of record JAFJYI010000022.1, on the reverse strand, counting down.
ATTAATTAAAATTGTTTGACTCGGCTGTGTAATTGCTGTTGGAGATGGTAGTTGAATTGATTCAGTTTGCAAATCGGTTTCTGGAACATTTTGCCTGGTTATTATGACTGAGAAGTTGAAAATATCTTACTATTTAGAGCATATGCAGTTTTTATTGTTAGCTTGCATATTTTACTGCTCTGTTCTAAATGTCATTCACCGCTTATCCACGCGGTTGACCATTGATTACTATCTCCCTCCTCCTGTTATCAAGAATTTAAAGATGCTGTATACTCTGAAAACAGATTCTCTTGGTTCTTAGTCTTTAAAAATAACCTCCACCGGAGGAGCTGCAGATTTTCTCATCTCAGATAGAGCAAGTGTTCAGGTCATCATATAGTTCAGATTTTTTGTTATCACTAAGGGGATTTATTATTTTTCCCTTTCAACATCAGCAGCATCTTTAGCAGCAAAAAGCCCACTTTCAAATACCTGAATTTTCTTTCCAACATCTGGGAGAAATAGAGTGGAAAGTACCCAATTCCAATATTTCAATTTATTTGATGATGGAAAAGGTTGTCGCCTTCTTGTACATGTTTATGGTCCGGATCCCTCTTCAACACCTTCCGATATATCCATTCCCGTGTTCAAGGGGAGGTTCTTCTTGAGTGCATTCATTTGATATTGTTGTTGATGATGGGAGCTTAGGTTCAGACCTTATGCAGTGAAGGATATTGTTGTTGATGGTGGAGAAATTAAGTCCACTTTTATGACGAATTCTACTGATGTAATGCATCATGTTGAAATAAAAGAAGTCTCTATGGATTTGCGTGGACAAAATATGGACGTTGGAAATAAATATGTGGATGTTAGTATGGTCAGTGGGGCCCACGCTGAGGTAAAGTCTAGTACTTTTATTCCTCTTCAAGCTAGCACGCAAATCAAGGAGGGAATTTTGCATGGAAATAAATATGCAAATGGCTATGCACAGCTTTTTTAATCAAAATTCAGAGATGCTTGAAACTCTCTGCCACGACGCTTATACTAGTATTTCAAATGATGTTTACGTGGAATTTTTCTTGCACTTACATCATACTATACAGATTGGGATGCAACACGGCATGAGATTAAAAGAATCAATTTATTATTCAGTGGGGTAACAATGGAGACTATTATTTGTCTCATTCATTCTTTTTCATGGAGCTGGCAAATTTCTTCTTGATACGGCCTCGAATTCGGGCTCTGTGATAGATTCGAAGCTGGACCCGGTTAAAATCCCGGCTTCGTGTGAATTTTTGAAGACGGACCCGATTACACCGAATCTGGTTAAAATTCGAGATCCGTGGAGATAACAGTTAAAACGTGCTCCCTTTGGACACAGCAAAACCGAAGTGAACTCCGAATTAAATCCTGTCAACCATGTCGGGGCGTATAGCTCTCGGCTAGCACCATATGAATATTATGCTCAAAATATTTTTGACTCTGGCTCAGTCATTGAATGGACCCCGGTTACACCGAATCTGGTTGAAATCCGGGATCCCTGTGAATTTTTGAAGGCGAACTGGTTACACCGAATCTGGTTAAAATCCCGGCTCTGTGAGAATTTTTGAAGGCGAACCGGTTAACTGAATCTAGTTAATGTTCGGGATCCACATAAATTCTTGAATGGACCCCGGTTACACCGAATCTGGTTAAAATCTGGGATCCCTGTGATTTTTTGAAAGCGGACCTCGATTACACTTAATATAGTTAAAATCCAGGTTCCGTGGAAATTCTAATAAAGGGTTACGACACCCATAATGGAAAAAAGGGTTACGACACCCATAATGGAATCTTTGGGTTACGACACCCATCTCGGATAAACAAATTCTGGGTTACGATACCCGTCATGGACAAACAAATCTAGGAAAAACTTTGCGGAGGAGTCCACCTCTAAAGGAAGCAAACAGAAGGAGGACCTTGGTTACACTGCATTCTAGTTAAAATCCGAGATCCGTGCAAAATACAGTTAAGTCCGTACTCCTTAAGTTGACCCCGGATAAACTAAAACTTATCTAGGTGACTCCGCGCTCCTTAAGTGGACCCCGGACACACTGAATATTATACAGTTAAATCCGCGCTCCTTAATTGGATATTGGATACACTGGACATGGTACAATTTAATCCGTGTGTGCTCCTTAAACGGACCCCAGATGAAGGATTCCTCGATGGAAATTCCAAACGTGCACTATTGATCGCTTAAGCATTACACCGAGGTCATTACACCCGGTCAGAAACACCGAGGTCATTACGCCCGGTAATAAACATGACGTCGAGGTCCCTAAACCCGGCATGACACCGTGGTCTTTAAACCCGGTCCAAAAACCATCTAGATGTGTGACACCGGCCGTTGTACTCCGACGCGCACAGGTTAGAGCTCGGCGAAATTGCCATCCGTGGCTTTTGCGAAATTGACGCGTCAACGCTCGCCCGATCTAAGAACGCGAATTGTCATGACGACCTTGATGAGGTCAAAATGTTTAAGTATTGCGTTATGGACACCTCGGCTGAACATGTGACAACTTCGCCTTTATTTCGGTTACAATACACTTTTCCGGCTAGTCAAGGCGGAACGAGGTAGCGCGGTTAAGTTACACCTGACGAGGTTGAAACATACAACCCTGCCCATGACTCCCAGAACTAAGTTCTTGTCGAGTATAAAGACCCGTACCTACTACGGTCAATAAATTTCTAACTAAGCTTAGAGTTTATAAACAAAAGTACGGCAATTAATTGATCAAGTTAAACTCATAAATTGTCATACATAGACGGCATAGACGCCGGAGATATTCAAAAGATAAAAGGGCACTGACGCCCCAAGGAAAAAGCAAGAAAGGGCTAAGGATTCCGACCCCTAGCTCGGGGGAGCAGCATCACCAGAAGGCACCACCTTGTTGGACTGCCCGGCCTCCGGAGCTCCTTGTCCGGCCTCATCATCGCCTTGCTCTTCCAGTTACTCCTCCTCAAAAGACATGGACCCACCATTGGGCGTCAGAGGGGGCAGAACCAGGACATCATCCTTCACATAAGCACGGTAGTCATACCTGGCAAGGTTCAGGGATACGTTCGGAATCAAGTGACTAATTTGATCTAAGGCCATGTCGAAGCAGTTGGAGGCAGTCTCCTTCAACGAGTCGATAGTGTCCGAATGGGACTGCTGCTCCGCCAGAAGAGCATCCTTGGTCGAGTCCAGCTCGCACGTTGCTTCTGCAGTGACTTCACAGCATCCAGGCTTTCAACATGAACACTCGGAGGTCGTTGTCTCCAATGCCTCTTTGACGAGTAGTTGCTCCTCGGTCGATTTCCTCGCAGCGGCCTTGGCGACGTCGCGCTCCTCTTCCAAGGCCTTCATCTTAGCCTGGCCACATTCAGCCCTTTCTTCAAAAGGGCACAGATGCCCCGACCAGTTAAAAGAAAAGCAAAACTAAAGCCTCGACCCTCAAGTTGGAGAGCAGCATCATCTGAGGGAACCACCTCGCTGGAGGGAATGAAGATCAACCTCGGACATGAGATCTAGGTTCAATAGTCAATGCACCCGGCGGCCCGAGCTCTTGACCAGAGGGGGCAACTACTATACAATTGTCAATGGTATAAGAAGAACTAACGGAAGCCCGCACGGGTTATTTGAATTTTCAAATATCCGAGGCCGAGGCAAGCGAAAACAAAGAACGAGGAAAGGCAAATGGATCCCGCCTTGGGAAAAAACCTATCGCCTAAAAAAAAAAGAAAGTTGGTAGCGAGAATACGAAAATATTCGAATTAGTCAAGACTCGGACAAAAGAAAATCAAGTGGAACACCTCGGATACGAAAGACCCCGATCTTGAAGTCGAGCGAACTACTTGATATTACCTCGGATCCTTGAGACATTACCTTGGATCTTTGAGCAAAACACATCGAAACCGGGTCAATATGACATAATCCGGCAATGCGCGGTAGATAGGCAAGAGGGTATGATTCACACAGTCTAGCCCGGATAACCTGAAGAAAGATTCCAACCTCGAAGTCAGGCAAATCGCCTCGGCATTATCTCGGATCCTAGAGACATTACCCCGGATCTTTGAGACATTACCTCGGATCTTTGGAGAAGACGACTTTGATAACCGAGATCAACACCGGGATTCCAATGCATACGAACCACCTCGGCACTACTTAGGATCTTTAAGACAAGACCTCGGATCTTCGAAGTAAGCCACCTTGACGGCCCGGGACCAACGTAAGTCAACTCAGCAATGTAAGGCCCACGACAGCAAAGCTCGGTCAATAAAGCCGACTGGGGGCAAAATACATCTCGGCAGCTCAGAGGCTTGACCTACCGAGCTGGGGGGCAACTGTTACGGACCGATACTAAGGCCCAATGCCACGAGAGCCCAATGGAGGGCATATCCACCATAACCGTACGCCTATGATATAGGAAGACCCGGTGATCCGGATTACTAGCCTCGTGGGCGCACCCACACTACCGCTGCGTTACGTGCGCTCCCCACCAAGTCATCATGGGGATCATGCCCGACCATGATCACCATCACGGTGACCTCTATAAATACAGAGACAAGATAATCGGGCTGACGGGTTCTACGTTCTAACCGTAGACTTTTACATACAAATCACCAGAGCACACACCCCACCCCCTTTGTGTATGTTCGAACTACGTGGACTTTGATCCCTTCACAAGGCACGTAGGCCCTAGGCTTGGCTCCTAGTCAAGTCCAACAAATCTGTTTTCGGAAACGAGAATACAAACTATATATTATCTATAAATATTTTGGCTTATTTTTCAGACTTGGGACCAATAATTTATAGTTCTTTTTGTTGACTATATATGCTGGTAAATGATTTCGGCACATGTTATTAACTTATTATCATAAAAAGACACATAGTGAACATGATGATACAACGCCAGCATTATGTTTGAATCTTCAACAGAAAAGGTCCAACTCCCAATCCAACTTTACAAGTCATAAAAAGACGCATTAAAATTTTCTTTTCATCAGTATATTTATATTCCCATTTTATATATGAGTTGTTATCTATTTCAATTTCACTTGGACTGAATCAATTAAAGATTGTTTTACCTGTTGATTTTATTTTTATGGTTGTGCGTAGCAATATTCACAGGCACTTATTTCATTTGCTATTTTACTTTGTATACTGGGTTTATTTTTACCAAAAATCATATTTAAGATTTGTTAATATTAAGAGTACATATGCCTTTCATCTTAAAGTATATTCCTCATGTCTTATATATAAGCACTTTTAGCATATTTCACACAGATCAAGAAAAACCTTAAACTTCATTAACCATATTAAAATTCAACAATATTCCACCTTCATCCTATTTGATATACTAATCTTGTCTTATTTTTAAGTCCCTTTTGACAAAATAATAATAATAATAATAATCCTATTTATAAGTAATCTTTCAGATAATAAATGAGATTGTGAAACTTTTTCTCATAATAATTGTATTGATGAAAATAGAGAGAAAATAAAAACTTGAAAGTTATCCATTCATAAATGAGGGCAAAGAAAATGTACCCATAATCGTTGAGCTAACTACTTCTTCTTGGAATATGTGATTTAATTACAATAGACTTATAAATAAGACCAGAGTGGTACATTATACTCTATGAGAATAAAGTCAACATAATAATAAATGAAAGGTTATAAAAAATTTAATGATGTTATAAATAGGACAAAAAGATTTTCTTCTTTCTCTGTTTTATAAATAGGACCAAATGAATATGTCAGTTAGAAAGCATTTTATGTATTGTGTGTGTATGTGAGATCAAAGTATTCCTAAATGCACCTAACTTGCAGTTCCTTTTAAAACGTAGATCTGGCTGGTTTAAATTCTTGTACGTAAAGTTTTTTTAAATTCTTTATTGTTTTATAATTCATGCACAACATTCCTATGGACATAACTTTTATATAATTTATGGGGTTTAAACTTCTCATGTTACACGATAAGAAAAAGATTCTCACACACACATGAAATGGTGGGACCCATGAGAAAACACTTTTCCTACAACATGAGAAGTATATTTCCCATAATTTATACACAAAAACAATAAGCATATTTTCCTATTTAGTCAACAAGAAACATTATCATATATAATAAAGTCGGATCATCGAGTTCACATAATTGCATTGTGCTCTATCCACACTAATTAACCTCTTCAAATATATCATTCACTGATAGATTATAATCGATAATTTTGAATATTATATTTCATCTCCTTTTATATCTGTTTATGGGGCTAAAAATCATCTACGTAATTAGCCTTATCACTTGTAATCTGATTTGCCAATTTGATAAAATTACGTAAACCCATGTTTTAGCATTAGGTTTGGTAGGAGTTGAATAGCAAGAAAGTTAACACAAATATATGGAAATTATTTAGTACTCATTTTCAAGATATATAATTAGTGAACGAATCAACTATTGAAGACTTAGGTTTTACAAAATATGTATTTTTTATTCAAGATTATCCGTTTGAATGTCAAATTAAGAGTCAAATTGATTATTAGAGACCTTAGCTCTTGCGCATGAATGAAGGTGGAACAAACTACATGAAAAGTTAAATTTGTGCCCATTACTTGAGTAAATATGGTATATAGTCTGATTATTTGGGTTTTTTTAAAATTAAACTCACTACCTCATGTCCTATTTATAAGATCTTTTCTTTCTTTTTTTTTTTTATTTAAAAAAAAAAGCTGTTTTATAATATAAAAATGACCCTTCACAAAACCTTAGATGGCATTACCATTGATTTATTTTTACAAAATGTGCCTTTTATAAATATGATCCTTTCAAAATGTATATTTGACTTTGAGATAGAAGTTAAAGAATTCAATACATGATGGGTAATTTCAATATTTTATGACATTTTTTGTATTAAAAAAAAAAAAAAAGCCGCCAATCTAAACCACTTTTCCATCAGTATGATTTAGTTAAAAAGTCTAATAAATAGGATTTAAAATAATGCAAAACCAATTAACTTTAACTAACATATCGTCTCACAAACATCATATCGAACCATTAATCTAACTAGATTTTACATTTCATACATAATTTAACATCACTGAGCCTCAGTTTGGTTCGAGGAGGAAACGAGTCCAATAAAAAAAATTGGATAAGTAGTAGGGTTATGTAAGATTAAATAGCAAGGAAAATTAATTAAAAACTTTAAACCACACTCTTCATTTTTTAAAATGGAACCCATTAGAATCTCCCATGCTTCCATTTCCCTCAAACCAAACAGACCATAAAAACTAACTGAAATTAAATATTGAGAAAACATTAATTTGATAATTTTACAAAAACTAATAGTATCCAGAACAACAAGAATATATTTGCGCTAGAAAATAATAATAATAATAATAATAATAATAATAATAATAATAAGCATATGATCCGTTGAAAATAAATTATTTAAACTACAATGAATTTAGTTCCCTAAACTGGCACATTTTTTCATTCAAATCTATCAGAAATGATTATTGTTATAATACATGGATCCAAAAGATAATACATACATCAGTAATCTTATCTACGAAAAATAAAGATAACAACCAGAAATCATACAAACACATATATGCACATATCTTTATGTCAAATAAAGCTAAAAATATTTGCTAGTGAATATCTGCTGCATTCATATTTCTGAATAGCATCTCAGAAGGGAATACAATTTTATTTCTAATCAAATAATAGTCTTCCAACAAAAGGGCTTAACAAAGTAAATTTGTGAGTTAATAAGACTTGGGTTCTTCAGTGTGAAGGATACTCACGGGTACAAGGCTTTCCACATAATTGAAGATATCAACACCATAATCAAGATGGTCGATAACTAACTTCCTAAATTCTTTAGTGGTGGGATTCAACAAATATAAATTTCTCATATGATCACTCGATAGATTAACTCTGCAAACAATTTCATTCCTCCAAATGTTTTCTGGAATTAAAAAGCATGGATAGAGATCGGGGCTGCCACTGTATTTTCTAGTCCAAGTCCATCTCCCTTCAGATGCACAAGTATTCTCTTCAATCACCCACAAATCGATGAAATGAGATTCAATGGTTCGCATGTCATAGTAAGAAAGAAGGGCTAGTTTGTTGTCATATACAGCAGAAGTAAAAGTGCCAGGGCGTATATTAGGGATTGGAATTAATGTAAACATTTCTGTTGCTATATCAAATGAGACTATCTCGGGCCATATATCACTTTGTTTTAAGCCAACCCAGAAAATGGCTCCATTACAAGCAGTGGCTGCTTGAGGATATACACGTACACCCTCTAAGGTTCCCAATTCTACATCTTTCCACAACCCTTTACCTAATGAATACAGTTCCACTCTATTTACTCTCTTAGTATAGTGGTTATGCAAAGGACCAGAAACATAAACTATAATTATCTTGTAATCATTAGCAATAGCACTGAACCCAAATCCTACAATTGGCCAAAATCCTACAGGAAACTCACCCTCAAAGTCAATATTTCTGGATATCTTTCTGACCTCTTTGATAGAGGGATTCCACAGTAGAAGGTTATGAGAAGACCTGCAATAAAGGCATAGCAAGCCATTGCTGGAACCAATCATCCATAATCTCGCGATCCTTAAACTCGACAAGTTATCCATGAAAGGTGAGGGATCAATTTCGCAGTGTTGAAAGTCACAATCCAATAAACGAAAGTGCAACTGTTCGTTCCTGAGAAAGGGTCGGTGGAGAAGAAGAGAAGGTCGATGACCGGAGTGGTGGAGGTGATCTGAAATGAAGAATGGATCCTTCAAGAGGTTTTTCCAGATTTTGCACACACATTGAAATCGGATTAGGGAATTTACGGGAAGTCTCTTGAGAATGTTGATGATGATCTCAGGGGGAAGATAAGCGTTGTTGCCTTCCATAATCGTCGTTTCACGGTGTTCGACGTTAGTCAATAACCACATCTCCGGCAGAGGAAAGAGATGGCGATGGTGGCTAGCGCCGTTGACATTAAAGTTAGGGTTTGTTGGCTTCAGCTTCTGAGAGTTTGTGCTGTAACAGGCATTTATAAATTGTTCCCATTTTTTTGTTCCAATATTTATTTCCGATTAGACTTTAGTTTTTTTTCTTTTTAATTCAGATTTTCCCCCCTCTGTTTTGGGGTCTCAGGTCATTTGGGCAGTTATTATTTTTTTGAGGGGGATATGATATTTTAATTTTACTGATGTCATATCAGTGTCAACAACCATGTCCAATAAAAAATATCTAAGTCATGCATATCTAACTTAATTTTAAAATCTAAACTACTTTTTATATATAATAAGCATTCATTTGAATATCGAAACTAATTAGTTAACCAATTTATTTACGCCTTTTTGTACTTAATTAGTTGAATATCTAAACTAACTAACTTTATATATATATATATATATATATTCGTTTTATGTAAGTAAATTTCAAATAAGATTTGTCTCTTTGGAAAAATTAGAGCGGGCGTCTGAGTTAATAGTATTTATTGAGCAGGATAATGAAAATTAATTATGTAAACTACCTCCTTCCCTCTAAATAAGGGAAGATTGTCGCCAAAATCTAAGGAATGTTGAGAGGGTCCGTTTCGAGATCAACAGAAGATTTGAAGGGATTTTGATCGGTACAAAGAAACATGAACTGTGTTGAGAGTGAAGAAGCGTTAGTACTCAGTAATCAAAGGGTTCAAGAAATGAAAAGGAAAAACAAAGGTTCTCTGTGGCTGTTTCAGAATACATACGTACGCCCTTTAAGGTCTCATATTCTACATGTTTCCACTTCCCCATGCCTAATGAATAAAGTAGCACTTTATTCACACCCTTTTTGTAGTCCAATTTACATTCCTATTCCCATCATAATAAGACCCAGAACCATAAATCTTTATTATCTTGTAATCGTTAGCAATCACACTGAACCCAAATCCTAATAACAACTGACCCATAAAGTCCAATCGCACTAGATTCCACAGTAGAAGGTGATGAGGAGGCATACAACAGTTATGGGAGAGTTCAAGGCAGAGCAAGCCATTGATGGAACCGACAATCCTCACATAAGAGGATGTCTTAAAACTCGACAAGTAATCCATCAGATGTTCGTCATATACTTCACGGGGTTTAAGCTCACAATCAAATGAACATAAGTGCAACGGTTTGTTTCTGAGATTGCATAGGTGGAGGAGAAGAGAAGGTCGGTGACTAGAGTGGTAGAGGTGAACCTGAATTAAGAATGGATCCTTCAAAAGATTTTTTCCAACTCTTGCACACAGATTGAAATCAGATTAGAGATTTTATGGGAAGTCTCTTTGAAAATGTTGACCATGATCTCATTGGGAAGTGACAGAGATTTGCTGTAATCTCCCAAAATAACCAGATTAGAAAAGGATTTGCAGTATAATGTAACCTGGGTCGTTTCCCAACGAATTCGCAGTCGGTTTAATTCGCACAGCAATAAAACAGTGATAGTAAATGGGGGGTTTTTTTAATTCAAAATAATATTAAAGACGAAGTAACAGAGACAAAATGAAATAACACGAATTGAATAGAAAACAGAGGATTAAAGGATCAACCCACGATTTCGGATTCACCCACTACCCTTCCTTGAACGAAACAGATTTATAACCGAACTCGTAATCGACTCTAAACAAACCGAAATCTCGCATTTGTCTAGAAATTCCCTCAACTGAACAATCGTTCAGAATTTGTTCGAATCAGTGGCTCACCTTTGTACGATCGCACAGAAATACTTTAACCCAGTCCGAACTTCGTCCTTGGGAAATATCGATTTGGGTTTTTAATCAAAAACCCAATCCGAACCAAAAATCAAATCTGATTAAGGGATACATAAACAAGTTAGACGGTTACCGATTAGGCGTGAATCCTCTGGATAGTGGATGGAACCCTCATCGTGGATCAATCTCAGAAATTTAGCCGAACATAATTAAGAAAGACGAAAAAGATGACGAACGCGAAGAACACGAAGAACATTGCGAGAATTTGAAAACTACTATTTTGATCCTCCGAATTCTCAAAATGTGAATGAGAATGTGTTTGTGGCTGCTGCCTCACTTAACCTAAAATGGCAAAACGAAATGGGGCTCCAATCCACAAGTCGCCCGAACGAAAATAAAATAAAATGGGCTTTAATTACAAAATTCGAGCCCAAAAATACATATGACTTTGGCTCCAAAATCAACCGCCTCTTATCTGAATTTGCTTTTCATGTCTTCATAACAATTGTAGCTCTCTGAATTATCTGAAATATGAGACAAAAATGAGGCAAATCCAATGTCTGGTTCAAGAGTTATGGTAAAAATGGTGAAGCAATGTAAAACTGGAATTTATTATTAAATAATGCCTAAAATATAATAAAAGGCCCAAGGCCCAAATAAGTATAAAAGCCATTATTTATTAGCTAAAGAGTCCTAAATTATAAATCAAGAGACAAAAAGTAGTGTATGAAATATTCAATTATCAAATTCCCACACTTATCTTTTGCACTCTTGAGCAAAATTCAAAGAAAAAGACCTAAAGGAGAAACTATTCTTTTCTAACAATTGCTAACAATGCAAAAATTGAACAAGGGACACAAAGCTCCAAAAGATCAATCAATCAAGACACAATCCCTTCATCTCAAATTACAATTCATGGTAATCTCAACCAATGATGCTAATCACATAAGATGGTCTCTTAAATGATGCGCTCAATCAATCAATCAATCTCTCAAGTGTTTAAGGTAAATAAGTGTATCGCTTCAAATTCTACTCAAGAAATTTGCTCTACCATAAGCTTGCTCAATTTCTACGTCTCCACTACTCATAACACATGCATGCACAAATCAAGAGAGCTTGTTATGAAAGGTTGTAATGGGGTTAGGGTGAAGGTAGGTAATAGTATGGAATGAGAGATTAAGCACCAAGGAAATTAAAAAGAGCACTAATTAACAAATCATTCTCTATGTAAGAAAATTTTTATTTTACTTATATATCTCCTTTCTTTCTATGTATTTTCTTTCTTTATTTCTTCTCTTTTTTTTTTTTTTTTTTTTTTTGCTTTTCTTTCTTTTTTTTTTTTTTTTTTTCTTTTCTTTTCTTTCTTTTTTCTTTTTTTTTTTTTTTTTTTTTTTTTGAGAAGAATGAAACTATACTATATACATAATCACAATGACAAAAGCAAATATCCCCCCCCACACTTAAATTGTTGCACTCCCGAGCAACCCCCACACTTAAACACAAAACCAAGGTGAAACCAATGCTCAATAAATTTTCAAGGTGCGGAATAAAATGGTTTTTCGCTAGGCTTGTAATGTAGCTTTGAAAAGAATGAGTCAAAAAGGCACAAAGGGCTAGCAAAGGAATCATAATGCAAGGGAAAGGCTATTTGGCCAAAGTGAGGAAAATAAAAGAAAGAAAACAAGTTTCCATCATACTTATGCACGTAAATGAAAAATGTAGTTTCAAAAAGAAAATGAGCAAGTTCTAGAGAACACAAATCATGAGAGCATGCACACATGAAAGAAAGAATGGCAAAAGATGAATTCCATTCATGCAGACCAAAACCTCACAAGGTCAATACCAACTTAGGCAATCAACAACATCAAATCAACTACCAAGACATGTAATCGAAGAGTCAAGAATGACACACAAACACAATGATCCATTAAAACCAAAATGTCCAAGTTCATAATATGTAGCAATCATAGAAAGAGAGACCGTATTTATTTCAAAAAGCAAAGTAGAAAAAGGAAAACAAATAGAAGAAAGAGGGAGAAAGAAAGAAGAATACTCCCCAAGGGGTTTATGGAGGATAAGTGGCATCAATGAGGAGAATCTCTCGCTTCCTCAGCCGGGGCCGGGATCCCTCATGAAATGGCTCGAGGCGATGCCCATTGACCTTAAAGGTTCGTCCCGGGTGGATCACATAGCTCAACAAAGACCAAATGGAAAAATGTTAGTGATCTCAAAAGGGGCCATCCCATTTAGATCGAAGCTTACTAGGCATAAACTTCAAACGGAGTTAAACGAAGAACTTTTCGGCCCACGTAAAATTCTTTCCTCGAATATGTTTATCATGGAATGCCTTAGTCTTTTCCTTGTATAACCGCGAGCTTTCATAGGCATCCAATCTAAGCTCATCCAACTCTTGCAATTGTAGCTTCCGCTCCATCCTGCACGGCCAAATCCATGTTACACTGTTTAATGGCCCAATAGGCTTGATGCTCCAACTCAACCTAAGATGACATGCCTTACCAAAGACAAGCCGATAAGAAGACATCCCAATCGAGTCTTGTAGGCGGTGCGATATGCCCACAAAGCATCCTCTAATCGCTACTCCAATCTTTCCGGTAGAGTTAAGAGTTAGTCTCGAAGGATTTGCTTAATCTCTCTATTTGAGACTTCAGCTTGACCGTTGGTTTGAGGATGGTATGCGTGGAGACCTTGTGAAGCACTTCATACTTGCGTAACAAGGCACCCATGCTTTGGTTGCAAAAATGGGAGCCTTGGTCACGATAATAGCTCTAGGAATGCCAAACCCGTAGAAAATGTTAGACCTAACAAAATCCACCACCACGTAAGAATCATTAGTCCAGTGGCTTTCGCCTCAACCCATTTCGAGACATAATCAACAAACCGGCGGTATGTAAGTATAACCATATGAAGCGGAAATGGACCCATAAAATTAATACCCCAAACATCAAAGATCTCACAAAACAATATAGGGTTCTGGGCATCTCATGCCTACGGAAATACTCCCCGCTCTTTGACCGGTTATCACATGACTTACAAAACAGACGGGAATCACGAAACAAGGAAGGCCAAAATAATCCACCTGTCTAATACTTTCCTAGCAGTTCTTTGTGGTCCAAAGTGACCACCACAAAAAGTACATGAGCAAAATGCAATATAGAGTGAAACTCATGATCAGCACTCATCTCCTAACTACTTGGTCACTACAAAATTTCCACGTATAAGGGTCATCCCAAACATAATATTTAGACTCACTCTTTAATTTAAGGGTTTGGTCCCTAGTGGAATCTACAGCAAAACACCAGCTACCAAGTAGTTAACTAGATCAAAGATACCATGGAAGCTTACCTTGCCGGCTGTAGAAGCCGCTCATCGTGGAAATCATCCCGAATAGAAGAGGGTGAGAGGGAGAATGAGTGATGCGACTCAAGTGGTCAACTACCTAGTTTTGTGCTCCACTTCTGTCTCGAATCTCAACATCGAACTCTTGGAGCAATAACATCCACCGGATGAGTCGTGGCTTAGCATCTGTCTTTTTCAAAAGAAACTTCAAAGCAAAGATGGTCGAGAAAACAATTACTCTACTTGCTAGCAGATATGACCTAAACTTATCAAAAGCAAATACAATAGCCAACAACTCTTTCTCGCAGTGGTGTAATTAGATCGGGAAGGATCCAAAGTCTTGGAGGCATATGCAATCACATGAGATGCTCTTTCAACTCGTCCAAGATAGCACCAACCGCATAGTTGGAAGCATCACACATCAACTCGAAGGGGAGGCACCAATCGTGGGCTTGATCACTTGGGCTATAGTCAGCAACGCTTCAAATGATTGAAGGCCGCCTTGCAAGCATCATCAAATACAAAGTCGTCCTTATGCGAAGGTTGGACAAGGGTCGGCAGCTTGCCGAAATCCCGAATGAAACGCCGATAGAAACCTCGCATGACCAAGAAAAGAGCGAACTTCCCGCACGTATGCGGGGTAAGGCAAAGCAAGAATTACATCTATCTTAGCAGGATCTACCTCAATCCCTTTCCTAGACACTATGTGTCCCAAGACTATACCCGACTCAACCATAAAGTGACACTTCTCATAATTCAAAGCACAAGATTAGACTCAATACACCTATGCAAAACTCTAGACAAATTAGCTAAGCATGCATCAAAATCGAACCCATATACAAAGTGAAATCATCCATAAAAACCTCCATGCAAAATTCCTCTAGAAATTCGTAGAGCAAATGCTTACCATACAACGTTGAAAGGTGCCAGTGCGTTGCAAAGGCCAAAAGGCATCCTTCGGTAGGCATATGTTCCAAAGGGGCATGTGAAGGTTGTCTTCTCCCGATCCTCGGGAACAATATGGATCCGGAAGTATCCGAGTAGCCATCCAAGAAGCGAATGGGACTTGCCACCAATTGCTCTAACATCTCGATCAATGAAAGGTAGAGGGTAATGATCCTGGCGAGTAGCTTGGTTGAGTCTCCTATAGTCGATGCAAACTCTCCAACTATTCTGGACTCGAGTAGGAATGAGCTCATTCTTCTGATTGGCTACCACAATGACTCGGATTTCTTAGGAACCACCCGGACCGGCTAACCCACCGCTATCGAAATGGGATAGATGATACCAGCTTTGCGTGCTTAGTGACCTCCTTCTTCACCACATCAAGGATAAGAGGATTAAGGCGTCTCTCGGGTTGCCTCTTCTTCGCTTAGAGTCCTCTTCCAACAAAAATTCGACGCATACACATGGAAGGGCCGATGCCAACGATATCGCCTAATGTCCACCCAATGGCTTTCTTGTTTGCCCTCAATAAGCTTAGCAGCTTCTCTTCTTGGTCGTGAAGAAGATTATTTGCCACAATGATCGGCAACCGCTCATCCACCTCCGTAAATGCATACTTCAAAGTGATCCGGAAGGGATTTCAACTCAAGCTTGGGTGGTTGCTCAAATGAGGGAAGAAGCTTGGTGGTTGTTGCAACAACTCGATGTCATCACACCGGAAATGCCCGAAACCACATTCAAAGAAACAAGAACTCGCCTATACAGCTCAATGTTAACATCAGAATCAAGCTCATCAAAATCAGAATTGGATGCACATTAGGATCAGGATGAAGCTCAAACTCAGAATCAATATCAGAATCCACATGTAATATAGAATCACCAAGCAAGTCAGAATCACCAAATAATGCAAAGCATTAAGCAAATCAAAAACAGAGCACCATTCATTATCAGCACATGCACAAATGGGAGAATTACTCTCGATGCAAAATCGATAATCAAGACACCAATCAAGAATAACATCATCCACAAGATCATCAATCACATCAATGCGAAAACAGTGTTCTTCCCTAGGATGTTTCATGACATCAAAGATATTGAAATTCACGTAGATATATCACCAAACTCCATGGAAAGAGTACCCGTAATGCACATCTATCTTAGTCCTAGTCAAGTTTTCATGAAAGGCCTCCCTAGAATGATTGGTGACCTACTACCGGGAGACTCATCTTCCATATCTAAGATGTAAAAATCAGCAGAAATATCGTTCATTAACTTTGACTAATACATCTTCAACTAAACCGTAAGATGAACATTACTCCTATTAGCTAGCTGAACAACAACACCGTAGGACGTAAAGGACCAAGACCAAGAGATTTATAAATAGATGCAAAGCATGACGTTAGTAGAAGCACCTAAATCTAGCATGCAATCATCAAATCTATAGTTACCAAAACAACAAGGGATAGAAAACCTCCCTGGATCCTTGCACTTGCGAGGCATTGTAGGTTGGATGAGTGCTGATACATTCTAGCTAGTTCAAACTCACTCGCTCACTCCCTTCGCCTCCTCTTGTTGGTGCACAACTCCTTCGAAACTTGGCATATTTAGGAATTTGTTTGACCGCATCTAAGAGAGGAATGTTGATCTCTACTCTTCTGAATGTCTCAAGTATATCCTTCTCTTGTGCTTTTTCTGCCAACTTCTTGGATTGAACTGCTCTCTGAGGGAAAGGAAGAGGAATGGGGATGTCTTCCTCTTCACCTTACCGCACCGCTTTTATTTTTGAGTCAATCTTCACAGCTTTCGACTCTCTTTCGATATGGAAGTCACATCTACTTTACCGGTTTAGGTTCCTCCAATTGCTTGCCGAATGAAGGGAGATAGCACTCACATTCCCTGGGATTAGGAATTGTTTGTGAAGGAAGAGTGTTGGATCCCGAGGTTGAAGTCGGTTCAATGAGGTTGCCAACTACCCAACTTGTTTGCAAACTCGAATGGAAGTGTCGCTTGCCGTTGGAACCGCATATTGGCCGTGACAAATTGCTTCATCATATCTTCAAGCGAGGAACCACCACTACCACCACTACTAGCCCGCGGTTGTGTTGCCCGAGGTGCACATATGGTCGGGTCGAGGAGGTGGCCGGCAAAGGCAAATGAGGTGCAGATTGCTGTTGGAAATTTCGTGGTCTCAGATCTTTGTCTCTATTGGTAATTCCTGCATTCGCGATATTGGTTACTTTGGTTTTGATTCGGTTCCAACGGAAATTGGGGTGATTTCTCCAACCAGGATTGTAGGTGTTGGAGAAGGCATTATTCTGTCGGTATTGTGGCTTTCCCGGAAAAGCTCCCACCGAAGCTACGACCGGTCTTGATAAGCGTGATCATGCAAGGTAGGGCAAGAGTCGATGAGAATGGTAAGGGTCGAACAGAACCCACATGAGTACCCAATCGAGGAGGAGAAGATTGTACTCGCCGTGTCACATCGCTAACCGCCTCACCGTAGAGGTCGATCATCAAGTCTATTCTCTAATCTCTCGAGAATCATACTGGACTGGAGGTGTTTGAACATGGTAAACAGAGTACTATTAGCCCCGGTGCCAAATTGCCGAGAGTTGGTCCATCTCGATAACAATTCTCGGCATCTTCGGGTGTTTTGTTACGTAGAGCCCCACCACTAGAAGCATCCACCAAACCTTTGTCTACCGGTAGAAGACCATCATAGAAATGGGTAATCAAGTCTTTCTCGAGATCTCACAGGTGGGATGGACAAACTTGCACACAACCTTTTGAACCTCTCCCGCACTCATACAAAGTCTTCCCATTGACTTGCTTAATGTTGGCAATTTCCTTCTTGATCGCAGCTTGCTCTTGAAGAAGGGAAATATTTCTCCATAAATAACCTCGAACCTCAACCACTCTCCCAATAGATGAAGGTCAAGGTACAACAACCAATCTTTGGCTCCACCTTCCAATGAGAAAGGAAAAGCCTTCACTTGATTTGATCTTCATCAATGGCATTCGGTTTCATCAGGTCGCATACTAGACGGAACTCCTTCAAATGCTTAATGGCACACTCACCGCAAGACCATGAAACTTAGGCAAAGCAGTATTAGACCGCATTTAAGCTCAAAGTTAGCAAGAAGGCGTGATATTGAATGCACAAAGGTTGATAATTAACATTAGGTTCATTCAATTCCTTTAAAGTAAGATGATTTTCTTGTTCTTCCGCCATAATTTCGAGTTACTTAAAATTGCTACTAGAATCAAAGTGAAAACAACAAGACTATCGAAGCACAATCGAAAGATTAACAATATGGACACAATCGTAATGGCCACTATCGACTCAAGTTCAATGTCCAATTCAAAAGATTAATCCCACGACTTAACCTAACAACTCTTCTAGCGGTGAGAATGGTTCTTTCTATTTCGTGATCAAATGGCAACAAGTCTTCTCGGATTTATAGTGCTCCTAGTACTCATGCAGCAACATAAACACAAGGTAGAATTCGCAGAAAATCAGAATTACGAAAATGCCACCAGCCAATCAGAATTACGAAAATGCCACTAGCCAATCAGAATTACGAAAATGCCACTAAAAGTGGTAAAAAGTAGAAAAACACTAAGACACACAAAAGCAAACACAAAAACAAAGAAACTATGGTAGAAATTGACCTAAACAAGTCTAAAAACACTATCAAATGATTTTTAAAATTTTTGGGACTTGGACAGTAACTCCTAGACCATTGGGGAACCCAAAAATGGAATAAAAAAACTTCAAAATTGAAAAAGTGGTCTAAACGATGGAATTTGACAAAACGGAGCTTAGCACATGGAAAATCAAAGATTTTCGATGTGCGTTAAAGATAGGCCATTTTCTATCACCGACCAAATTTCAACCAAATCGAGATACCGAAAAAAATGACCCTAGTAGAAATCAAAAAAGTGAAACTTAAAACAACGAAAAAAGTGGTCTAAACGTTGGAATTTGGGGAAAATAGGTATACCTCACTCCCTACTTGGGAGTGATTCTTTCTTAGAATGCCCAATTCCTTGTGAATAAGACTGGGTTGAGTGATCCGGGGTCGAAAAATTTCGTCCCGCCCACCCGAACCACCTAAACTACCGAAAAACGAAGCTATTTACACTATTGTTACTAATCAAACCGATGCAAATTCCTCGGCAAGCGGCGCCATATTTTGACATAGATTTGCCTAATCTCCCAAAATAACCGATTAGAATTCGCATGGTTCAATTCGCACAAAGAATAAAAAATTGATAGTAAATGGGGGTTTTTTTGATTCAAAATAATATTAAAGACGAAGTAACAGACAAAACGAAATAACACGAATTGAATAGAAAACAGGGATTAAAGGATCAACCCATGATTTCGGATTCACCCACTACCCTTCCTTGAACGAAATGATTTATAACCGAACTCGTAACCGACTCTGACAAAATCGAAATCTCTCGCATTTGTCTAGAAATTCCCTCAACCGAACAATCATTCAGAATTTGTTCGAATCGTTGGCACCTCTCGTACGATCGCACGAAATACTTTAACCTGATCCGAACTTCGTCCTTGGGAAATATCGATTTGGGTTTTTAATCAAAAACCCAATACGAACCAAAAATCAAATCTAATTAAGGGATACAGAAACGAGTTAGACGATTACCAATTAGGCGTGAATCCTCTGGATAGTGGATGGAACCCTCATCGTGGATCAATCTCAGAAATTTAGCCGAACATAATTAAGAAAGACGAAAAACAGATGACGAACGCGAAGAACACGAAGAACATTGCAGAGAATTTGAAAACTACTATTTTGATCCTCTGAATTCTCAAAACGTGAATGAGAATGTGTTTGTGGCTGCTGCCTCACTTAACCTAAAATGGCAAAACGAAATGTGGCTCCAATCCACAAGTCGTGCCCGAACGAAAATAAAATAAAATGGGCTTTAATTACAAAATTCGAGCCCAAAAATACATATGACTTCGGCTCCAAAATCAACTGCCCTCTTTGTCTGAATTTGCTCTTCATGTCTTCATAACAATTGTAGCTCTCTAAATCATCTGAAATATGAGACAAAAATGAGGCAAATCCGATGTCTGGTTCAAGAGTTATGGTAAAAATGGTGAAGCAATGTAAAACTGGAATTTATTATTAAATAATGGCTAAAATATAATAAAAGGCACAAGGCCCAAATAAGTATAAAAGCCATTATTTATTAGCTAAAGAGTCCTAAATTATAAATCAAGAGACAAAAAGTAGTGTATGAAATATTCAATTATCAGGAAGATAAGTGTTGTTGTCTTCCATTACCATCGCTTGACAGTGTTCGCGGTCAGTCAAATGCTCCAGAGGGACCGCATCTCCGGCAGACAAAAGAGACGGCAGCGGTGGTGGCTTGCATTGTTGGCATGATGTAACCCCGTTCTGCATTGTTAGTTTTTTTTTTCTGGAGACTTTGTGGTTGAACAGGCATATTTATGAGTTGTTTCTGTATTAAGTTTTAGTTTATTTGAATCCGGATTTCATTTCATCATGTTGCTTGTAGATAAAATAATGGGTGATTTGTTTTGTGGGCCGTCACCATTTGACCGTTAATATTTACTTTTTTCAGGTGGAATGTGTTATTTCTCTCTTTTTTTTTCTTTTTTTTTAATACAAGGACTTTGATATTTCTATTTAACTGATGTTACCATATAAATTTTTGCATATTAGAAGAATTAAATGAACCCCCCTCCAAAAAAAAAAAAAAAAAAAAAAAGAAGAAGAAAATCTTCGTAAAAAAATAATGGATTAAAGTGTAGCTAAGATGATGAACTATTTTTTAGGGTGAATATTGGTGTAATTTAGACCCTGATTTATTTGAAATGGCGCAATTCTATTTCTATCCCTCCTCTGCCTGAATCTCTTAACCCCGTCTCTTATTGACTGAAGAAAAATTGTCCTTCTTCCTTGTCACCGACCGCACTCTCCTCACACCCAACAACCTTCCACTCCAGGCGAAGTCGCCGACGCCAGCTGTCAACTCGGAAAGGCCTGCGTTGATGGGGGTTTTTTTTTTTCCTGCGATTCAACCGCATGTGTATTTCAAGTCTTTCCTTATTTTTCGCTTTGAAATCATTCTATCTGGAGGAATTTGGTTTTTTTTTTTTCATTTTCCATTTTAAATTCAAAGATTCACCTCTTAAATTTATAGTTCTCTCTTCTGATTCTTTGAAGATATTATACATACTATAATTTTGGTCCCAATCTTGGATCTCTCCTTTCTTCCCCACCTCTCTTACTTCGATTTTTGGGATTTGATTTCTGATTTAGATTTGTATATTGATCTGTTTTCTTCTTAATCAGATCCTAGTAATGAAGCGAAAATGCTTAATGGGGATCTTTATGGCAGTGGAGAAGATGAGCTTTATAGGCAAAGGGGTCGCAGGTGTTGGATTGTCGTCTTCTTCAAATCACCATCAACTTGCTTCTCTCACGTATGTGTATTTTCTTGCTTCTGTGACTTTTCTTGAGCACATTGTCATGTTATTGGAGGTAAGGGAACAAGGGCATTATCATTTTAAAGACGGGTGTTGAAATGCAAGAAAGGGTATGAAATGCAATTTCTTCTCCGAAGAGAAGGGACCCAGACTCCAGGTGTACTGTTCTGATCATCATTGGAGTTAAAAATCAAGTGAGGAGAGGGTGTGGTTGGCTACCAGAAACAGAAGTTTTTTAACTCAATCGCACACGGCATTAAGGTTCTGTTAGGCAAGGGGGAGAATTGCTCCATTTTAAATACATGAGGGTCCAAATTGTACCAATATAATAAATACTTTAAGGCATTGGTTGCACCTTAACCGAAAAATAATCATATCATAAATATTCTATATTCCCTGGATTGTTGATGTGGGTTTAAGTTCCCTTAATATTCTTTTTCTCATTTTCTTCTTAAAATCTCATATCCACCTTTAAATGAAAAGAAATGAATGGTTTAGATTTCATATTTTATAAAATCACTAGAGATAACTTTAATACCTCACAATTCCAAATTACAATATAGACAAAATAAAAAAAAAATAAAAAATTCATTTACAAATTATAATAATGATTTTATAAAATATTAAATTTAAATACCCACTTTTGATCTAAGAGTAAAAGGAGAAAAAGGAAGAGAACATGATTTGCTTCCATGGTTAAATGCATATTCCCACCATTATAAAAATAATGTAATCTTTACGTACATTCATGCATATACACGTTCATAATAAGTAGATCTGCTCCTGCAGTTCTAGAGGGAGAATGTGTTTTCTTTTCTTTCTTTCTTTTTATTACAAATGCAAGCACTAATGGCCTGAAATGGATGGGATCAAACCCACGACTTCCCACTAGATTGGGAGTAGTCTTACCACTATGCCACTAGGGTCAATGGTAGAGAATATGTTTTCTAAACTGTTTTCAAAGGCAAGATGAGCAATGAGAAAGAGTAAGAACCCGGAGCGATTGGCCAAACTTATCCCAGCTCGTGCGACTAGGTGGTTGATCAAGGGATACTGGGAAGAGGCAAACAACAGAAACTCTGGGTTTGAAGCTTTTCATGCTTTTCATGTCATGGCGAGGTCAATCGAGGGTTTTGGGTCAGTTAAAGCTTGAGTGCCCCCTTAATAAGTAAGGTGTTGGGAATGGAACTAGTGAGACCACCCGTTAGGGTGGATGAAAGAAGTTCTCCGGAAGCAAGTACTTTAGCTTTGTGTGGCACTAGTGAAGAGGAGGTAAGCAAGGAGCACGTAGTCGATGGCGCGAGTGGCAGTAAGAAGTACCAAATTTTGGAAACTTTCTAGCTCTCTTCTTCAGCAACCAAAGCGAAGCACTAAGAGATAATTCTTTCAATGCAACTAGTTATATTTATCAGCACGCACTTATAATAATGTAATATAGCCCTTTTGACGCAGCAATGAGAGCAGCAGGGGTTTACCTCTTAGTGGAGGATAGTGAGCGAGTCTGAGGCTGGCATGGTCTTAGAATGCATGATGAAAGTGCAAACTTAGAGCTATTTACCGGCATATATATATATATATATATATATAAATTGAGCTAATGGAAAACTAATGAACTCCCCTTTATAGCATATTGAAGCTCTAGCCACTTTCTCTACTATCAAGATTCAAGCAAAATCAACCACTCATGACTTTAACTGTGACCATAGCATCACACTGGAAATCCATGGAAAATGGGTGAGGACCGAATCTGGATGTAATACCCCTTGTAAGTACGACACTTATAAGAGTATTGCAACGAATGATAGTGAGCAACACAGGGATAGAATAGTAAAATGATAAATAAAACGTACTTGGTTGTGAGCAGGAATAACCTACTGAGTTCTTAATACAGTAATCCGTGAATGTATCGGTACCAAAATATTAAAATTACAAAAAGGGAATTAAACAAAACATGTCTGTAAATTCCCAAGCCTATTAAATCTAAACGGAAGCCATCAGTAGTCCGTACTTGCTGCATTTCCTTTGAAACTTCGTTTGCCACAATGACCATGCCCGAATCCTGAGCTCTTAGGGACATATGGGATTTAATTTGAATCCCAGAGTAACAGTTAATCTCACAAACAGAGTATAAACGGTACATGACAGTCGATCATAACAAGTAGTCCACAACAGTATAGCATTTAGAAAACAAGTGAAGATCTCATGCAATTAAACACAGATCACAAAACCATAGCGCTAGTTATAACCTCTGGCGTGTACCGAGAGTCCCCTTGTATACCAGAGTTCTCAATCGGAACACCCAACTATGATTAGTAGACTTAGGACCTACCAAGAGTCCCCTGGAACCGCCAGAGTTCTCAATCGGAAGCATCTGAGTCCTCTGAATGCAATTAGGTTAGCCATCCAAGGACTTCTGTCCAATAGGCCCTACCCCAATTCCATCCACCGGGAAGGTACTCTATGGCCAGTCCTTCCGCTCAATCGAGCCGCGAGTGGTGCTAGCCCACACGGGACGGACAATCATGTGTACGATTTTAAACAGACATACGTAGCCATATAGAGTGTGAGGATTAAGTTACTACCTGACTGCTTCAAACTCTTCAACTGGTTCCACGTCCGTTTAATTGTCTCGACAACTATCATGTGCTATAAATATACATTTAAAGACGACGGGTTATTATTTGTTCAAACTCTTCTTAATCCCCAATGTCATGGGACTTGGCTTAATGTAAGACTATTGAGTCTGTACTAACTCTCCAAGGTCCATTTTAATTTTTGAAGGCCAATATATATATCTTGGGTCTTATTTGTCTTTTTTATTCTTAGGCCCAATTTTGCTAATTTACTATTATATTATTTATTTTTATTATTTTACTAATTAATTATTATTTCTCCATAATTAATTTAAACTCTCATAGGCTATCCTAACTCTTTAAATTAGAATCTTAATAAATGTTCTCACCACGTAAAATATACTTCACTATATATTATTTTGTAAATAATATCATAAGTGAAATTAGTTAGATTAGATCCTATTATATAGGAGTTTATAAATACTAACAATATATTTTATTGTAACACACACACACACATATATATATATGTATATATATATAGAAAAGATAGCAACGTTTTTTCCATCTTCCTAAAATATCTCATTTACTCATTTGCATTATGGTAATCACTCTCATTATGCAGACCCCTTTTATATATGAGATTCATAGAAACAATTTTAAGAAATCATAAATTTAATATATGAAATCAATTATTATTATAAATTTGAAATCAAAATAAATCTCTCAGCTCACAATAGTAGGAGTAACTGATTGGCATTGGTTCTAATAAATGGCAACAGCAACGGTGCCAACAAATTCCATCAAGCAGCCAAAAAACAAAAATAAAACAAGGAGAGTAGAGTTTTTGCCATATATATATTCCATCAAGCAGCCAAAAAACAAAAATAAAACAAGGAGAATAGAGTTTTTGCCATATATATATATATATATATATGCAGCCCACAAATATGTATATATTCACACTTATATGGGTGCAGCCACATTTATAAGCATATGACAGTAGGAGTTTTTTTTTTCCCCCTATGTAACTATATATATATATATATACTTTCTCAAATCAGCTACCTACGTGACTATGCCTTACTCATATAGATACAAAACAACAATATATGTATATCAGCAAACTAAACATATATATCAATTTTATACATGTTAGCTTCCTATAGCAGCAACCATATTTATAGATATATAGATATATATATATTCCATATGCAACAATTTTATATCCGGAAACAGAAGCTTTTCACTCATACACCATGCGCACCAAGAACTACATACTTTGAAAGCAAAATAATTTATTTTCCTAGTGCAGTAGCTACATGAACACACACATATATATATATAGCAGTTTTCTTTTTGCGCCGTGACACCTATCAGTAACTAGCAAGTTTTGGGTCTTCTACTTTTTATATGTACAGAGTTTCCATTTCAGTTTTAAAACCATATATATATATATATATATTTACATGTCATATCAGCAAGGTTTTATCATACATGTGCAACAACTTAGTCTTAGTTTTCCTTCCTTTAGTTTTTCTTATATGCATTCAACACAAGCTTTCCTTCTCTTCATTTACCAAATGCAACAACACATGATAGCAACCATTTAATATATCAGCAAGTTTTCTTTTGGTTTTTTCACACTACCACAACGTACACATATATATTTATTGATCATGTGGAGCGATAAAATATGACCGAACTTTCTACTTTATTTTTCCCTAAATGTGTAGCGCTAAGACAGTAAACTAAATGATTTACCTTGCTAGATTTCAGCTTGTACTCTCAACTTCCCACCGATAACTATCACCTCTGCCTTATGGATTTAAAAAAGAGCACCATGATGATCACGGCTGAAAGCTCTCACTCTCCCTCACGCTCTCAGACTCAACTCAAGTTTTTGCTAAGACAATGTGAATGAATGGAAGCCAAGAGACAAGATTATATAATGCATGGAAGGTCTGGACCGAGGAGGAATATACAACGATCAATGGCGGTAAGCTCAAGAAGTATGGTGAAACCCGTTAAGGTCTCTCACTGACAACACTGTTCAAGCGTGAACGGCGTTGTGTTTCTTGCGTGTACAGTGGGTTATTACTAATGGTAGAAACAAATGATTTCTCGTTAATCCCTTGCTGTCACCTCCTCTGCATTTCTGTGTTTGAGTTGCATTGGATATTAGAGGAAAAAGGCACGTTGTGGGTTAAGTAAATGGTCTGTCGAATTGTGCATGGGCTGGAATATGAATGTAAGTGAGTATCCATTAAAAGGATTCTCAACGTATTGGGCTGGAGGGATTATCTGATGGATTGGGCCTAATGGGACTGATAAATGTTAATTAATAATGGGCTGATGTGTGTGTTTCTGGTGAAAGCAAAGGAATATCCAAATTTTATAATAATGAGAGAGGTATGTTTATCATTGGATTAGTAAAATTTATCCACTTAATTCTCTTCAAGACTCTTATCGCAATTAGGCTATTTGTTCGTTTAATTGCAATTATTGGGTAATTATTATAATTTTAGTACTTAATTCCATTTAAGGATTTTCTTTCTCAATTAAATCCTTTAGGCAATAAAATATTAATTCCATATATAATTTTTAGGTCTAAATTATTAGTTTTTGAATTATTCTTTTTCCCCCCAAATAACCTAAATTTCCATATAATAATTCAATTTCAAGTCCCAAAACTTAGGATGTTATACGGAGGTGGATGAGAATGGGTCTGTCAGATCTTTGAGAGAAGCAATTGAGGAAAATCTTGAAGGAGCTGGACTTAGATGGTGGAAGGAGGAAGAAGATGAAAATGATTGAACGACTACAAAGAAAGGGACCGAATGTTGATGGCACAATGTTGGAGAAAGAGAGCCAATGGTGACAAAGTTATTCGGGCAATGGTGAGCGTATAAGAAGGTCAGCAGTGATAGTGAAGGACGAGGAGGAATGACAGTTGGCAGTGGTAGGGAGGTTCGATGGAGGTGACGCATGGTTCAATGTTCAAACTCCTCTGGTTCCGGCTCTAATTACCGATGGTGAGCACGAGGTCTACCAGTAGTGGTGGTGAGAAGGAAGCAACTGTGGTGAGATGGTGTTCGAAGCTCGGCCTCCTCCTTTCTGGTTCGCCTATCTACCTTCTCATCCAAGCTCCTTTCTCATGGTTTCAAGTTTCAGTTGCAGCGCTTCTCTTCTTTCCAAATCAGCCAGCGGTGGTGACGGGTGGAATTGGTTGACGATGAAAGATGGAGGTAGTACGGTGAGAATAGGCAAGGATGTTGGTGAATGGTGGTTGATATGATTTTGTGAGCTTCCTCTTCTTCAGTTTGTCGAGGAACTTTTTATTCCTCAAGCTGTCTCTCTACAAACAAGAAGCTTCAGAGGAATAGTACGGTGCGAGAATTATGCTTAAACTATCACTACTACAGAAATTGGCTTTAACGACCCTGATTGGCGTCCTATTATTAAAAAAGGAAGTAAAACAAAACGCGGTGGCATTTTTGTAATTAGTAGGTGACTTTTGGAGTCTAATTTTATTTCTTAAACGCCAAAAGTGTAGTTCGGCGCCGATGCAAGCGAAAAGGAGTCTAAGTTTAAGAATTAGACTCCCTAGGTCGAAAAAAAAGCAAACCATTTGGAGTCTAAGTCATGGAATTAGACTCCCTAGTTTGGAATTTGGAGTCTAAGTTTTAGAATTAGACTCCTTAGTCCCCCAAAAAAAAAAAAAAAAAAAAACCCATACCCGCAGTCGTTTCTCATTCTCTCAGAGCTGAGCCATCGATCGCGATTCTCATTCTCTCATTCTCAACCCTGGTCCGCCTTGTTTGCCCTCACTCCGCCGTTGCTCCGTCGTCTCCCTCTCCACCGTAGGTCCTCCGATCTCCGTCTCTCCCGCGTAATCATTTCAGTTTTCCAATTCTCAACAGTCAAGTCGGTAAAAGGTACTCTCTTCTCTCCCAAATCTCCTAATCTAGGGTTCTTTCATTATTGATTCCATTCGTTCCTTCAAACCAAGCACAGGGGATTCTATCTCAACCCGTAGCCGTCGGAGCACACCGCCACTAAACAACAAGAACAATGTAGGCCCGTTCGTTCTGGTCATATAGGTCCGTTCTGGGTTCACACTATCTCGCTCTCTCTTGCATCAACAAAGCACATTTTTTAATGATCTTAGAAGATAAATTACTTCTTTCAATTTTCTGCTTGCATAATTTCAACTTCGTCCAAACTAATGTTGATTGAGGATTTATGCAGTTTTTTTTCCTATTTTAGAAAATGCGATTTGAACTATGTGTTAGTAATGTTAGTAAAGTTTGTCGGTACAATGCAATATTGATCTTGTACTGCTGTTGTCTCATTGCAGGATTCTACGCACCTTGCTCACATTCTCAAATATCAAATCACTTGATCCTTTTAGCTGAGTCATAGCCGTGGCAACAGGAACAAGTGCTCGTTCCGAGCATACTTTACAATACTAATACTTGTTGAAAGTTTCCATGCACTTGACAAACTGAACCTCTTGAAGGCGAAAGCAAGCAAGGTAAATATTTATAAAGATGCCACTTGGATGAGATAATTGAGGAATAAATAATTTCCCCTTGGTTAGAGATATATTGATGAAAAGAACATCAAGCCTTTACATAACAATTTATGTTTTGAGATGAAATAGTTCTTGGCATTGTTTCAAAGTCTTTTTTTAAATCAATCCTTATTATCTCCATTCTTCAGTTTTGCGTATGGCATGTGTTAGATATATTATAAAAACAAGTTAACGACCTTCCTTTCTACCCTTCAAACTATTTGGGTCTATGATTTTATACATGCTTCAGCTTAAAAGACTTTTGCTTGAGTGGCTTCTGGATATTAAATTTAGTTTCATGGTGAACGTGTTGAATATGTCAATTCTTGAACCTTACTCACTGTTATAGGATTTAATGGTTCTTGTCTGATAAAAGTAATTCTCATGTAATCCTACCCTTTTGGGGAAAAAAAAAGATCTAGGAGGACATTCAAACTGGAAAAGCTGTGGAGAACCCTGCAATACCATCAGTCACTCATTAGAAAGTGAGCCTAAATCCATAACAGGGGCAGCTGACATTTGCAGTAGTAAGTTTTCACAAGCTAGTATACCAAAACTGCAACACAGGAAACATAGACCTTCCAACTTGCTATGCTCATTAAGTTTTCTTATTGATCTTATATATTGCTCTGTATCTGTCATTATATATTGCTCTGTATCTGTTATGGTTTCTAAATACCTCTTGGATATTTGCTTTCAAGAGGGAAAAGAGAAGAGAACAAGGGTCCAAGAAGAGAAATTGTAAGAAACCAAGCTTGGGTTTTAGGTAATTGGTGGATTTCATTGTTGTTATTTTTGATGACGTTGCTTATGTTGTTTTTTATGTTTGTAATTTTTGGGAAGCTTAGAAAACAAAGGGAGATGCTTTCAATTTCATAGAAAGTATGGAAGCATGATTTAATATCAAAACATGATTAAAGGTGATTAAAGGTGTTGGAGCTAAGCTTAGGTAATTCTACAATTCATAGCATGAAATTTTTATCTTATTAATGGATTAAATTGTGGTGGATTTAATTGCAAGTTTGAGAATTGTGCTTGGACCGTGAATTAGACAACTTTGTTATTATTAGTATTATTTTTTTATCTTCGGATTGCTGAAATTACTTGATTAAATTGTTGTTAACATAGTCTTGAATTGCTTTAGTTAGTTTTGTTTGAATACGGCTAAATCAAATTGTTGTTTAAATTTTAGGATGTATTATTTTAAATGGGAAATGCTTTGCTGAATTTTCTTTTAAATTGTTGTTCTTAGTGAGGTGAAGTTACGTTTTCGATTCTTGCTTTCTCCTTCTATTCCTTTTCATTCTTGCTTGATCTGTAGCTAGTTGGGAAGCTTTTACAGTATGAAAAAATTGACATTTGAAGAGTAAGCCAAATGAGTAGGTTGTGAGACTAATGTTGCTATTTGTTATTATTATACCACATAATGTAATAGGTTCATAATTTATATAATGTTAATTCAGATTGTAGCCACAAATGCTTCAGTTTATTCTAAAATGTAGGACGGTTTCAAGACACCACAATAACAATGAA
Source organism: Acacia acuminata (assembly GCA_019022655.1). Taxonomy (NCBI): domain Eukaryota; kingdom Viridiplantae; phylum Streptophyta; class Magnoliopsida; order Fabales; family Fabaceae; genus Acacia; species Acacia acuminata. The sequence goes on along the minus strand of JAFJYI010000022.1, from coordinate 5,447,962 downwards.
TTAAGTATAACTACAAAAGAGTTCCCTATCAATGTAAGAGATAGAAGCCCAATCCTCAACAAGAAACAGTTGTAATTTTTAAATCTATGGTATAAGTGAAACAAAATAAGATTAAGTACAATAAAAACAAAAATATTTATTATTGAATCCAAGCGAGATGAGTTTCTGACCACATCATACATTTAAAATATGTTTACTTTATATAGTACAATAAGGCTATTTTAAAGAAAATGGCCATGCCCCATGCCTTCTTTTGTACAAGAAAAGAAGATCAGTTTACCATGATCCCATCCCTATTAGGAACAGGTGATGCCATTCAGGCAAAACAGTTGCCCAATTTATGAAGTTTTGAATAGAGACATGTAAACTCAACAAAAAGCCGGAAAAATCATCGATGAATTTCAAACTAAACCTTGGTGGGCTAAGGTTATGATATGAGAACAGAACAGACACAAAAAAGACATAGCATGAAGCAATATGTTAAAAAAGAGTTTCAATGGTGATAGCTACAGTTTCTAAATCAAACTGGTGGTGACACCAAAAAAATCAATGGCACTGACATCTAATTGGTTATGCTTGATGCTCAAGATCTTATAAATCTACACAAAAGAATTGACATAACATAAGCAACAAAAAAACCAAAACTTCTTGTCCAAATACAACTAAAGACAAATATACGGTAACACAAACCAACTCGAGCTATGGCGGCCACACGTTCGACCATAATTCCATATGCATGAGATAAGTGCTTTGCTGCAGTAGTGTCCATTACTCCAAGAACAACTTTATGTTGGTTATGATTAGTTTTGATGATGTCTTACATAGATGCCATTAAGAGCAAAAAGATTGTATATCATACTTATCTTGTATATTGACTAACTACAATATATTTGATGTAGATTAGTCCAAAATGAATTATGGAGATTAATCAAGATGAGAGATTGAAGAAGGAAGAACTTGCTCTATAGAATGAGAAAATCATCATACAAGTTCCTAGATTGATTCTAGAAGTCCCCACAATGATATGGAAGTTGGAACGGCTCAAATCGGAGTGAAAATAAGCAATTTCAATGAGCTAACTCGAGGCCGGGCAATTTACCTCAAGTTAGAACATCTAGCTACGGTGTTTTGGGCATCTAGGATGCTTACCTCGAGTCACACAACTCACCACCTCGAGTCGGGTGATTTTTGAGTGATTTTCGCATCTAGAACAACTTAACTCGAGGCAACCAACTTGCGCCTCGAGTCAGGGCCTACCTCAAGTCAGAATTTCTTCTGCCTCGAGTTAAAGTGCATTTTCAGCAACTCCGGTGCAGTCTGTTCCACGTTCAGCTCGGGCGACCTTTGGTAATTTGATGATATCTCTCAAACCAGGTATTGGATTGATACGAAATCAGTAGCATATGAAACTAGACATCCAACACGTAATTTTGATATATAATATAAGTCAAAATGATCTCAGATAAGAGAGATATGAGTTTTACAAGTTGACATAAACATCACCGTCACAGTCAGAACCAAGCTTCAATGTTTTGAATGTATCTCACAAACTACTAATTAAATTGAGCTAAAATTGGTGCCAATGGAAAACTGACACACAGAGCTTTCCATCAAGATTTGAATCAACTAAAAAGGATCTCTGACCAGGTAGATATGGTCCTCAAAAATTGACACACGTGATTCTAGAAACAATTCAGCATAGCCTCGGGTTTTTGCCTATATCACACTTTGAGAAGAGTTATTACCTCGAGTTAGAAGGTGTACCTCGAGTTTTTAGAGCAGACAGAAAGATTGAACAATGGAGAAAGGTTTTTACCTCGAGTCAGAAGCTCCACCTCGAGTCAAATGACCTTCCCGAGAGTTTGAACAATGGAGAGCAGTTTTTAACTCGAGTCAGAAGTGTTGCCTCGAGTCGAGATAATGTAGAAATCAATTTCAACGATGGATTAACTCGAGTCAAGTTTCCCCAACCTCAAGTCTCCATATTGTCACCTCGAGTCATGATCCCTGCCGTCTCAAGTCCGGGTCTTCCGATTTCATCACCAAATACTTCTTCAACTCGAGTCGGCCATAATATTGCCTCCCGATCACGTTCGCCTCGAGTCATGGTCTCGCACCTCGAGTCTATGCCCTTTGAAATTCAAAACAATATTCATTCTTCACCTCGAGTCTCCACATATCTCACCTCGAGTCGTCCTACCTCGAGGTGGGACGAAGCATAACTCGAGTCTCGTGTTCCGATTTAAACGAAGTCTTCTATATTCATCGAAAAACTCGAGTCGGCGGTTTCGGTGCCTCGAGTCAAAAAAGAGCTCTCTAAACTCTCTTTGAATTCAATTAATCGATCACCTCGAGTCTGCAATATGTATGCCTCGAGTCAAGAACTGAGATTGTTGAGATTCACCATATCCGAAATGTTGGGCTCTTATCAAGAGAATCCGGATTAATTCCAAATGATCTTGTAAACATTATACAACATTTATTGTAAGAATATTGATCATAATGTTGAGTGATTTTCGGATAAATCAGCAACGGTTAGATCTTCAATCGAGGGAACTTTGAGGAATAGAGACAAGCACAATCAAGACATTAAATCCAATTGAGCGAGATTAGCGCGAATGGTTAAATGCTACCAATGGTCAAAATCAAACAGACGAATTCAAATCCTACCAACGCTATTTCTCCATCTATTATAAATTCACGAAGAAGAGTTCATCTACAAGAACCAGCACATACACGACAAAGAATACAAAGTGTTCAATCTCTATTCTGTATATATCTTTAGATATCATTGAGCTTCGTTGTTCATTATCTATCTACGTGAGAGAGTCTTATCATTTGTATTACAATTCATTCAAATCTCAAGATAGAGGTATCTTGAGTGTGGGTGTACAATTACAACTTGTAAGGGGGAGTGAGTCCGAGAGTAAAAGGATCATCCTTCGTTTACGAGTGTGTAATTGTGTCCGAGTTATTTGGTTACAACTTGTAAAGAGGGGTAAGTCCTAGTGAGAGAATTACTTGAGAGTTACGAGTTTGTAATCAAGGATTGAGATAGTGAAATCCCGAGTGTTTCTAGGACTTTGGACGTAGGTCAAGAATTGGACCGAACCAAGTATAACCTCTTGTGTTCATTGCTCTTCTCTCTCTATCTCTTTTTAAGTGTTCTTGAGCAATTAGCGAAAGAATTTTCATAATCACCTATTCACCCCCTCTAGGTGATATTCCACCTTCACTTTACCATTATGTGATAATTTCATGCGCGTATATTGTTGTGCAATAACAGTAAAATATGCAGGATCCCACCCTTCACCACCAACAATACGCGGGTTCTTGATCACACATCCGCCGGGAGCATTCAGCTTTCCCTATTTAATAGCCGCATCAACTGCATCTTCTGCCATGCGAACCATACGAAGTAAGTATACTATTTGGGTGTAACAAAAAAGTTGATGCAAGAACAAGAGTATGAGAAGGGATATTCCCGATTTAATATCCGCAGTTGAAATACATGTTAAATAAACAAAACGACAATCTTCAATAAAATATTTTGGTTTTGAGATTAAGACCCACAAAATTTAGAGTGCTCAGTTTGGGCTCCAGACATAGCACACTAATAGACCCACTTAAAAAAAGTAACTACTTATGTTTCCCAGGAACCCTCCCCAGGCCCCAAGGCCCAACATAGATGTATCTTAGAACTTGTCTTTCCATTTGCAAGAAATAGTACATTAATTGACAAGCATAATTGCTTAGCAAATGAACCTTGAGCAAAAATAATTTCTTTTTTTTTTTTTGAAAAAAAAAAAACAAAGCATTCAAGTAAAAATTAATGCTTTTAATTAACAAACATGCAAAGTTGTACTATTTTGTATTCAATAATAAAGTAAAGCTAATAGTTCTGTCCCACCCAACTGATATATTTCATTTCTACTGGGATAAGGATGTACATGTGGAGGGAGGTTAGAAGTTAAGGTGTAATTGAATAGTCGTGTGCTTATGTCATATAGTAATCAGGTGCCTTTAAGTAAGGGATATTCCTCTCAAACACACTCAACTTTAAAGTAAAGTTGTTTGAATACAGCTAAATCGAATTGTTGTTTAAATTTTAGGATGTATTATTTTAAATGGGAAATGCTGCTGAATTATCTTTTAAAATGACTCAAAGGCAATCCCTTCACCGACCCATATTCACATATTCTAATGACAATTATTTTGGTAATGCTACATGTTATAAATATTGTAGTTTGATGAAAAAATCATATTACTTTGGGTTTCATTTATAGTGTAAATTGTACTACAAATAGGCTTTTATATTAAAGACTGAAGGTAATATTATATTACATATATCTTGTATCAATGTTAGTAACTCTGTTTATTTGATAATTATTGTGGGAAATTGAGAAGATTGATCCAAGTTTTAATTTTGCAGAGTTCCCGAAGAGACTTATTGACTGCAAGTTGGCACCTCCAGTGGTAGGAAATACTAACTATTACTTGAATTTCAGACTATTGCTATCATTATTGTTGTGCTTATGTGTTTGAGAGAAAATCTTTTGTGTATGACATCATTTTGCTGTGACTTTGGGATTTTTGTTATCAAACCTGAAATTGCTTAAATTGTGTATATTTACATAAACTTGAACTGTACTGCTGATTGCTACATTTTCTTGTCAACCTACTCATAATCTGTATTTTATGTTTTACTAGGATGATCACCATGTGACAAAATTTCCTTTCTTGGCATGATTGCAACAGGTGTACAATGACATTAAAGATGTCAGCATGCAGATGTCCTAGGAAATTCTTGGGATATTTATATAAAAGGTGCGCTTGTATTATGTTTCTGTACAAGGTTAGCTGAGCTAACCTTTTAGCACATAGCTAGGTGTTGTATACAATTATCACATTCTGGTGATTGTTTATGTAAGGATGTTTTTTTGCAAGAAATTATGGGATAGTGAATATACGAAGCAATTATTTTTTTTTAAAAAAAAAAAGAACGCTTAAGGAGTCTAATTAATGGAATTAGACTCCTAATGTAGACTTAAGGAGTCTAATTCTAAAGAATTAGACTCCTAAAGTGAGACTTAAGGAGTCTAAGTAATTGAATTAGACTCCTTAGGTCTCACTTTAGGAGTCTAATTATTTAGAATTAGACTCCTTAACTGACATCAAAGAGCGTAACTGTCATGATTTAAGGAGTCTAAATCTAGAGAATTAGACTCCTTAAGGGACATCAAAGAGCGTAACTGTCATGACTTAAGGAGTCTAAGTTATGGAATTAGACTCCTTAAGTCATGACTTAAGGAGTCTAAGTTTAAAATAGGACTCCTTAAGTTTTCCCTACGGAGCCCCCGGATATACCTCCCCTCAGAAAAGGACGCCAAAAGTATAAAAAATAGGACTCCGTATCCCTATTTTGTAGTAGTGTATGCTCTATGCTAGAATTTTGAGTACATTACTTTGGTTCAGATTTGCTGAAGTTGAGTGCTAATACTTGCTGGTTTAGCGTCACTATCTTCTTGCTGAAACTGAACTCATATTGGTGGTTAAGTTGCTGTTACTTACCATCATTTTGCTGTGTTTTGTAATTCCCATAATTGTGACGGAGTTCTGATTGAGGAATTGGACTGATTTGACTTTGTCACTGGAGTGACATTGAATTTGGAATTCTTTAGATTATTGACCTTTAGTTCTGTTAACATCACTCTTCTGCTAAGTTCTCATCAATTGAAAGTTGGTATCCTTGAATGCACATTATTCATTTTAGGTCGGATAGTTTTGGGCTGTTACTTTAAGTTAAATGGCATTATCATGAGATTGTGCTATATCATGAGATTTCCTTTGCTGGGATTGACACAAATTGCAAATTTTGAATACTGTCATTACTCCCTACTCTTAAATTTCAATTCCATTGAGCCCCATTGACCAACTTGAACTGTTACTCCTAAATCTGACTCCAACATGTTATTGCTGGAACTCAACTCGTTGGAATTTTTGTGAAATATGTTCCAGATTTGAACTGAATCATTTTACCTTGAGAAATTTTACTAACTCTTAGCAAAATCATTTGATTCTTGAGCTGTAAATTGGTGCATGTGTTGAGCCATGTGTTTTGGCAAGTCTTCCAAGTTATATCATTGTTACTTATTGCCTTTAATTCAAGTCACTAACAATGTTTGGCTTGAGGGGACGTAGGGGGAGGAAGAAATTTTTTCTTTTATCTTTACTAAATAACCCATGGACCCCATTGTGATTGCAATCCTACCCTCCCATAGACCCCACTAGAGACTAACAATATTTACCAAATTTCATGGGCAATTTGGTAAAAGCATGCCCTCCCCTTCCCTCAAACCCAACACACTCTAAAAGATCACATCTGAGTGCTAAAGTCTGCACTATTCACCAGTGCCACGGTGTACATCCGTGTCCTCAGCGCTAGGAAAACTCAACGGCGTTATCATGACTATAACCCGTATAAAGCTGTATGTGTATGAAAAATTCTTTTAAAAATAGAGTCACAGTCTATGAACATATCTATCATATATAGGTATACAGTAAACATCAGAGTACAGTACGCGTCCGTACCTTCGTCGGTGTTGTCGGTACGTTGACGGTCGGGCGGTGATCACGCGTATCCTATAATGGTAATATCGTATTTATTAATTTACAAATAATATCCTAAGGGATATTCTGGCCACTAATGACTATTTTGCCCTTGCAACATTTATTTTCCACTTTGTTTCCTCAAAATTCGTAGAACAACGCTGGTACAAATCTGGGCAGCATTTTGTCTAACTTTGAAAAATCATAATTAATTCTACAAAAATCGAAATGAGGATCCGTAAAATTATTTGGAATCCTTAGGATGTATATTTTTGAGAAAAAATATTGGTTTTCACCCAGAATTCTCGATTCATTCCCAGTTTAATGATCTTCAACCACTGCCCAGAATTTTTCCAGAAAAACGTAGCTTAACTTTGAGAATTTTTATCTCACTGTACAGAAATCATTTTAACATGTTCTTGACATATTTAAAAAGCCCTATATGTCTACTTTATTCGTGAATTTTTCCAGAATTTTGTGACTATATTTTCAATATGAAGTTTTGGCATGTTCATAACTGATTCTAGAATTTTCAAAACCGATGAAATTTCGCCGAACTTCGTTACTTTAATGATTCCCTTCCGAAAATTTTGCTATATAACCCCTCTCATCATTTTTTCAAAACTAAGCCAATTTTGACCATAAAAACATGTAAATAAAATTATTCTCGAATATTTAAGATCTAAACTACTTCTATCTAAGAATTTTAAAAACTAAAAACTAGAAACTAAAAGCTAAAGACTATAAACTAAAAACTAAAGACAAGCTTACCTCTTGAAGCTCTTGACCTCCTTCCTCCTTCTTAGAAATCACCACTTGGTGGTTGATTTGGTGTGAAGAATGAGGAGATGCAAGGCCTCTATTTATAGCAAAAGCTTATGGATTTTATCCCTTGGATTATCTTTTCTCATCAATGGCTCTTGTTAATTTGTGCTTTCATGAAGACTTAATTTGGGAAGAAAACACTCTCATTGGTTGATTCTAATAACATAGGATTTAGCTAATTATCTTAATTTCCAAAATTAAATCCCACATGTGCTCTATTATAGTATATTTCACTTTAATGAAATCTATTTTTGGTTGCTTGATCAATTATCAATACTTTTGAATTCTGTGTATGTATCTTGATTAGTAGTTGGATATCAAGATTTATGGTCTAATTAGATTTCCCTGGTTGTACTAAGCTTATTCTTCAAAGTTTGCAAAAATAGCCTTTACTAGGCTTACTTTCGAGGTTAAATTATGTGGGTTCAAGATAAGTCCTTATATTTTCTCCAAGGTTCCTACTTCTTCACAACTATTTAAATTTGTATAAATTCTCACTTTATTTGTTGTTTTGAGTTTTTACTGTGTACATCAGATATTTACTGGATTTCAAACTTTATCAAATTTGCTTTAATTTTCTTTTTCTCTCTCTCTCTTTCTCTCTCTTGAATACTAGACACACACACACTCACAACTCTTTTCTCTTATTGGTGGATTAAATTTCACATGGATTATACTTTATTAAATTAATTGTAAAACCCTTAGATTAGCTTTTGTGTTTATTACATTAAATCTTGGCCCTACACCATTAAGCATGAGCTCTTGTGATGTCATCCTTGTGATGTCACTTTGATGACATCATAAAGGCTTAAGTGTCATTAGCAAAGCTTAATTAACTCCTAATTGTGTTTATTAGCTAACCAGGGAGACTTAGTGTTTAATTTACTCAAGCTTTATGCACCATAATTCATCATGAAGGTTTACACCATTATTAAGTGGGGACTTAATTGCTTATCAATCCTTAAAAATTTCTTAAGTATTTACATCACATTATCTTGCTCTTTTTGGTTATTCAAGAACCATAGTTTAATATAATAATTATTTGTATTTTAGGATCCTTAAATGTAGCCTAAATATTTGCCTTCGGTTGTTATAAATTCCCAAGGGAAATTTGCCTAAAATATAGCTAACAAATTTACACAATTTAGAGACAACATACTCTTCTTTGTTAAACATGTGGTATTTGTCAAAATATGTCTTTCTTTATAAGTAGAGATTTTAGGGTTTTACAAAAATCAGATTAGAGATTTTATGAGAAGTCTCTTGAAAATGTTGACCATGATCTCATTGGAAAGATAAGTGTTGTTGTCTTCCATTACCATCACTTGACAGTGTTCGTGGTCAGTCAAATGCTCCAGAGGGACCGCATCTCCGGCAAACAAAAGAGACGGCAGTGGCGGTGGCTTGCATTGTTGGCATGATGTAACCCCGTTCTGCATTGTTGGTTTTTTTTCCTGGAGACTTTGTGGTTGAACAGTATATTTATGAGTTGTTTCCGTATTAAGTTTTAGTTTATTTGAATCCAGATTTCATTTCATCATGTTGCTTGTAGATAAAATAATGGGTGATTTGTGTGAAACCCCTTATATAATGTTTTATATAAGGGGTTGTCTAAAGTGATTGTGAATCGGTTAAAACCACTTAAGGAGAGTTTGATTTCACCACATCAAACAAGTTTTGTGCTAGAAGAAGCATACATGATAACATTATCATTGCTAAAGAAATTGTACACTCTATGGATAGAATTAGGGGGGAAAAGGGCTTTATGGTCATTAAAATTGACTTAGAGAAAGCATATGATAGGATGAATTGGTGTTTTATTGGAAAAATCATGGAGGAAATTGGTTTTGATTATCATTTGAGGAGAATAATTATGGAGTGCATCAGTTCTACGAGTTGTCTTTGTTGTGGAATGGAGGTAGAAAGGAAGGTTTCTCTCCCACAAAAGGCTTGAGACAAGGAGACCCCTTATCTCCATACCTCTTTGTGTTAGGAATGGAAAAGTTAACACACCTAATCGAGGATTGTGTGAATGAGGGTAAGTGGAAGCCATTGAAAATGGGAAGACATGGGACTGAAATTTCGCATTTACTCTTTGCTGATGATTTGTTATTAGTCTGTGAAGCAAATCTGGATAATATGTGTGTTGTTTTGGCTGTCTTAGATAAATTTGGGGAAATTTCAGGTCAGAAGGTCAATATTCAGAAAACTAGTTTGTGTTTTTCAAAGAATGTTGATAGAATGACTCAGAATGATATCTGTCTACTGTCTGGATTTAAATGTATGGATGATTTGGGAAGGTATTTGGGAGCTTATATGTTAAAGGGAAGGAGTTCTGAGAGGAAATTCCAACACTAAATTGTTAAAATGCAAAGTAAGCTAAGTAGTTGGAAGAAACATACTCTCTCCCTAGCTGGTCGGCTTACGTTAGTTCAAGCAGTCACAAACCAAATGGGGGTTTTCTGTATGCAACATGAATTTATTCCGGTAGGGGTGAGGAAGAAGATGGAGAAGATACAATGGGACTTCATTTGGGGAAGTGAAGGGGACAAACGGAAGATCCATGCAGTAAGCTGGGATGTCATTTGTAAGGATAAGAAGAATGGTGGATTAGGAGTGAGAAATTTGGAAATAATGAACGAGGCTTTGTTAGGAAGAGTGGCCTGGAATTTAATTACTAGGCCGGGGTCTCTTTGCTCTTTGGTGTTAAGCAGAAAGTACAGCAGAGAATGTGATTTAGGAAAGGAATGTAAAGTGTTAAAATCTGATTCTGAGCTATGAAGGAACCTGGGCCGAATCTGGCAAAAAGTTATCCAAAATGTTGTGTGGGAGGTGGGCAATGGGGAAAGAATCAGGTATTGGGATGATGTTTGGGTGGATGATGGGTGTAAACTTGTGGATAAATGCATTGGAGTAATAGCTGAGGGTGACCGAAATGTTTTGGTCAAGGACATGGTTAGTAGTGAGGGGTGTTGGGACATGGTTAGGATTGGTGAGTGTGTCAATGAAGATGGGCAGAGATTGATCAGGGCAGTCCCACCTCCTAGTGTGGTGGGTGGAGAAGATCATATCAGATGGGGAAGTAATCTGTGCAATGAATACTGTGTCTCGAATATGTATAAGTGTCTGAGAGATGAACAAGATTGTGGTGAGACAATATGGAGTAGTTTGTGGAAATGGAAAGGACCAAGAAGGATTCAAATCTTCTTGAGGAAAGCTATGCATGACAGGTTGCTTACTGCTGAAAGGCGAGGTCGGCTGTTAGGAGGATCATCTAATTGTCACTGATGTGTGAATCAGAAGGAAAATGTCATGCATGTTATGAGAGATTGTAAGGTTGCTTGGGGGCTGTGGAGAGAATTAAAAGGTGGTAGATTTGAGACAGAGTTTCGGACACTCAATGGGGGTGCATGGTTTGCTTGGAATTTGCGAAACACAAGAGGGGAATGGAGCCAACTGTTTGCTCTAACCTGCTGGTTTTTATGGGGCTGGAGGAACAAGAGTTTGTTTGAGGAGGGGTTTTCAATGCCTATTAACCGCTGTTGGGTTATACAAAAATATAGGCAGGATATTTTAAGAGCAAGGCAAGAGTTTGGGAAATTTATTGGTGTATCACAGCAAGTTTACATCAAATGGATGGCACCTAGGGTAGGGTGGGTTAAGATGAATGTTGATGGGGCTTGTAAAGGAGTGCAAAAACTAGCTAGATGTGGGGGATTAATTCGGGATAGTATAGGCCAATGGATTTGCGACTTTGCAAAGAGATTGGGGGCTTGTACGGCTATCAAAGCTGAATTATGGGCTGTTCTAACTGGACTTGAGCTAGCTAGGGATTACAAACTTGATAATATTGTTGTTGAATGTGACTCTGCTGCAGTGGTCTGTATGCTGGAAAATCTGCAGAAGGAGCTGGTGGACGAGGCAAGGTTACTGATATTGATTTGGAGGATGCTGCAATGTTTTGTGAATTGTATTTTTGTTCATGTGTATAGGGAAGCTAACTCATGTGCAGATTCTCTTGCTAATTTTAGCTTTGTATATGAGGAGTCCTTTGCTGTGTTTGACAATCCTCCCAGATGTGTGTTGGGCTGTCTATACAATGACTTTGTGGGCATTTTGTTCCCACGTTATGTGATAATACAGGAATGACATAGGGCTAAAAGCCCCATTTATTACCCCAAAAAAAAAAAAAAAAAAGGGTGATTTGTTTTGTGGGCCGTTGCCTTCAGGTGGAATGTGTTATTTCTCTCTTTTTTTTTAAATACAAGGACTTTAATATTTCTATTTAATTGATGTTACCAAATAAATTTTTGCATATTAGAAGAATTAAATGAAATCCCCCCCCCCCCAAAAAAAAGAACAAGAAGAAGAAAATCTTCGTAAAAAAACCATGGATTAAAGTGTAGCTAAAATCACGAACTATTTTTTAGGGTGAATATTGGTGTAATTTAGACCCGATTTATTTGAAATGGCGCAATTATATTTCTATCCCTCTTCTACCTAAATCTCTCAACCTCGTCTCTTATTGACTGGAAAAAAAATTGTCCTCCTTCCCTGTCACCGACCGCACTCTCCTCACACCCAACAACCTTCGACTCCAGGCGAAGTCGCCGACGCCAGCTGTCAACTCGGAAAGGCCTGCGTTGATGGGGTTTTTTTTTTTTTTTTTTTTTTCCTTGCGATTCAACCGCATGTGTATTTCAAGTCTTTCCTTATTTTTTGCTTTGAAAGGATTCTATCTAGAGGAATTTGGTTTTTTTTTTTTTTTTTCTTTTTTCATTTTCCATTTTAAATTCAAAGATTCACCTCTCAAATTTATAGTTCTTTCTTCTGATTCTTTGAAGATATTATATATTATTCTTTGAAGATATTATACATACTATAATTTTGGTCCCAATCTTGGATCTCTCCTTTCTTCCCCACCTCTCTTACTTCGATTTTTGGGATTTGATTTCTGATTCAGATTTATATATTGATCTGTTTTCTTCTGAATCAGATCCTCGTAATAAAGCAAAAATGGTTAATGGGGATCTTTATGGGAGTGGAGAAGATGAGCTTTATAGGCAAAGGGGTCGCAGGTGTTGGATTGTCGTCTTCTTCAAATCACCATCAACTTGCTTCTCTCACGTATGTGTATTTTCTTGCTTCGTGACTTTTCTTGAGCACATTGTCATGTTATTGGAGGTAAGGGAACAAGGACATTATCATTTTAAAGACGGGTGTTGAAATGCAAGAAAGGGTATGAAATGCAATTTCTTCTCCGAAGAGAAAGGACCCGGACTCCAAGTGTACTGTTCGATCATCATTGGAGTTAAAAATCAAGTGAGGAGAGGTGTGGTTGGCGACCGAGAAGTAGAAGTTTTTTAACTCAATCGCACACGGCATTAAGGTTCTGTTAGGAAAATGGGAGAATTGCTCCATTTTAAATACATGAGGATCCAAATTGTACCAATATAATAAATACTTTAAGGTATTGGTTGCACCTTAACCCAAAAATAATCATACCATAAATATTCTATATTCCCTGGATTGTTGATGTGGGTTTAAGTTCCTTATTTTTCTTTTTCTCATTTTCTTCTTAAAATCTCATATCCACCTTTAAATGAAAAAAATGAATGGTTTAGATTTCATATTTTATAAAATCACTAGAGATAACTTTAATACTTCACAATTCCAAATTACAATATAGACAAAATAAATACAAAATTCATTTACAAATTATAATAATGATTTTTTATAAAATATTAACTTTAAATACCCACTTTTGACCTAAGAGTAAAAGGAGAAAAAGGAAGAGAACATGATTTGCTTCCATAGTTAAATGCATATTCCCACCATTATAAAAATAATGTAATCTTTACGTACATTCATGCATATACACGTTCATAATAAGTAGAACTGCTCCTGCAGTTCTAGAGGGAGAATGTGTTTTCTTTTGTTTCTTTTTTTTTTTAATTACAAATGCAAGCACTAATGGCTTGAAATGGATGGGATCAAACCCACGACTTCCTACTAGATTGGGAGTAGTCTTACCACTATGCCACTAGGGTCGGTGGTAGAGAATATGTTTTCTAAACTGTTTTCAAAAGCAAGATGAGCAATGAGAAAGAGTAAGAACCCGGAGCGATTGGCCAAACTTACCCCGCTCGTGCGACTAGGTGGTTGATCAAGGGATACGGGAAGAGGCAAACAACGAAACTCGGGTTTGAAGCTTTTCATGCTTTTCATGTCGGGGCGAGGTCAATCGAGGGTTTTGGGTCAGTTAACGCTTGAGTGCCCCCTTAATAAGTAAGGTGTTGGGAATGGAACTAGTGAGACCACCCGTTAGGGCGGATGAAAGAAGTTCTCCGGAAGGAAGTACTTTAGCTTTGTGTGTCACTAGTGAAGAGGAGGTAAGCAAGGAGCACGTAGTCGATGGCGCAAGTGGCAGTAAGAAGTACCAAATTTTGGAAACTTTCTAGCTCTCTTCTTCGGCAACCAAAGCGAAGCACTAAGAGATAATGCTTTCAATGCAACTAGTTATATTTATCAGCACACACTTATAATAATGTAATATAGCCCTTTTGACGCAGCAATGAGAGCAGCAGGGGTTTACCTCTTGGCGGAGGAGTGAGTGAGTCTGAGGCTGGCATGGTCTTAGAATGCACGATAGAAGTGCGGACTTAGAGCTGTTTAGCGGCACACACACACACACACATATATATATATATATATATAATTGAGCTAATGGAAAACTAATGAACTCCCCTTTATAGCATATTGAAGCTCTAGCCACTTTCTCTACTATCAAGATTCAAGCAAAATCAACCACTCATGACTTTAACTGTGACCATAGCATCACAATCGAAATCCATGGAAAATGGGTGAGGACCGAATCTGGATGTAATACCCCTTGTTAGTACGACACTTATCAGAGTATTGCAACGAATGATAATGAGCAACACAGGGATAGAATAGTAAAATGATAAATAAAACGTACTTGGTTGTGTGCTCCACCTACTGAGTTCTTAATACATTAATCTGTGAATGTATCGGTACCAAAATATTAAAATTTCAAAAAGGAAATTAAACAAAACATGTCTATAAATTCCCAAGCTTATTAAATCTAAACGAAAGCCTTCAGTAGTCCGCACTTGCTGCATTTCCTTTGAACCATCGTCTGCCGCAATGACCATGCCCGGATCCTGAGCTCTTAGGGACATATGGGATTTAATTTGAATCTCAGAGTAACAGTTAATCTCAGAAACAGAGTATAAACGGTATATGGCAGTCGATCATAACAAGTAGTCCACAACAGCATAGCATTCAGAAAACATAGTGAAGATCTCATGCAATTAAACACAGATCACAAAACCATAGCACTAGTTATAACCTGTGGCGTGTACCGAGAGTCCCCCTGTATACCGGAGTTCTCAATCGGAACATCCAACTATGATTAGTAGACTAGGACCTACCGAGAGTCCCCTGGAACCACCAGAGTTCGCAATCGGAAGCATCTGAATCCTCTGAATGCGATTAGGTTAGCCACCCAAGGACTTCCGTCCAATAGCCCTACCCCAATTCCATCCACCGGGAAGGTACTCTATGGCCAGTCCTTCCGCTCAATCGAGCCGCGAGTGGTGGTAGCCCCCACGGGACAAGACAATCATGTGTACGATTTTAAACAAACATACGTAGCCATACAGAGTGTGTGAGGATTAAGTTACTACCTGATTGCTTCAAACTCTTCAACTGGTTCCACGTTCGTTTAATTGTCTCGGCAACTATCACGTGCTATAAATATACATTTAAAGACGACGGGTTATTATTTGTTCAAACTCTTCTTAATCCCCAATGTCATGGGACTTGGCTTAATGTAAGACTATTGAGTCTCGCACTAACTCTCCAAGGTCCATTTTAATTTTTGAAGGCCAATATATATATTTTGGGTCTTATTTGTCTTTTTTATTCTTAGGCCCAATTTTGCTAATTTACTATTATATTATTTATTATTATTATTTTACTAATTAATTATTATTTCTCCATAATTAATTTAAACTCTCATAGGCTATCCTAACTCTTTAAATTAGAATCTTAATAAATGCTCTCACCATGTAAAATATACTTCACTATATATTATTTTGTAAATAATATCATAAGTGAAATTAGTTAGATTAGATCCTATTATATAGGAGTTTATAAATACTAACAATATATTTTATTGTAAAACACACACACACACATATATATATAGAAAAGATAGCAACGTTTTTTCCATCTTCCTAAAATATCTCATTTACTCATTTGCATTATGGTAATCACTCTCATTATGCACCCTCTTATATATGAGATTCATTGAAACAATTTTAAGAAATCATAAATTTAATATATGAAATCAATTATTATTATAAATTTGAAATCAAAATAAATCTCTCAGCTCACAATAGTAGGAGTAACTGATTGGCATTGGTTCTAATAAATGGCAACAAAGAACGGTGCCAACAAATTCCATCAAGCGACCAAACAACAAAAATAAAACAAGGAGAATAGAGTTTTTGCCATATATAATTTCATCAAGCAGCCAAAAATAAAAATAAAACAAGGAGAATAGAGTTTTTGCCATATATATATATATATATATATATATATATATATATGCAGCCCACAAATATGTATATATTCACACTTATATGGGTGCAGCCACATTTATAAGCATATGACAGTAGGAGTTTTTTTTTCTCCTTTCTTTATATGTAACTATATATATATATATATATACTTTCTCAAATCAGCTACCTATGTGACTATGCCTTACTCATACAGATACAAAACAACAATAAATGTATATCAACAATATATGTAACTATATATATATATATATATATATATTTCTCAAATCAGCTACCTACGTGACTATGCCTTACTCATATAGATACAAAACAACAATATATGTATATCGGCAAACTAAACATATATATCGTTTTATACATGCTAGCTTCCTATAGCAACCATATTTATAGAGATATATATATATTCCATATGCAACAATTTTATATCTGGAAACAGGAAGCTTTTCACTCATACACCATATGCACCAAGAACTACATACTTTGACAAAAATAATTTCTTTTCCTAGTGCGTAGCTACATGAACATATATATATATATATATATATATATATATATATATATAGCAGTTTTCTTTTTGTGCCATGACACCTATCAATAACTAGCAAGTTTTGGGTCTTCTACTTTTTTTATGTACGAGCGAGTTTCCATTTCGGTTTAAAACCATATATATATATATATATACATGTCATATCAGCAAGGTTTTATCATACATGTGCAACAACTTAGTCTTAGTTTTCCTTCCTTTAGTTTTTCTTATATGCATTCAACACAAGCTTTCCTTCTCTTCATTTACCAGATGCAACAACACATGATAGCAACCATTTAATATATCAGCAAGTTTTCTTTTGGTTTTTCACACTACCACAACATACACATATATATTTATAGATCATGTGCAGCGATAAAATATGACCGAACTTTCTCCTTTATTTTTCCCCAAGTGTGTAGCGCTAAGACACTAAACTAAATGATTTACCTTACTGGATTTCAGCTTGTACTCTCAACTTCCCACCGATAACTATCACCTCTGCCTTATGGATTTAAAACATAGCACCATGACGATCACGGCTGAAAGCTCTCACTCTCCCTTACGCTCTCAGACTCAACTCAAGTTTTTGCTAAGACAATGTGAATGAATGGAAGCCAAGAGACAAGATTATATAATGCACTGAAGGTCTGGACCGAGGAGGAATATACAACGGTCAATGGCGGTAAGCTCAAGAAGTATGGTGAAACCCGTTAAGGTCTCTCACTGACAACACTGTTCAAGCGTGAACGGCATTGTGTTTCTTGCATGTACAGTGGGTTATTACTAATGGTAGAAACAAATGATTTCTCGCTAATCCTTGCTGTCACCTCCTCTGCCTTTCTTTGTTCCAAATGATGCATCGGCTGGAATATGAATGTAAATGAATATCCATTAAAAGGATTCTCATATATATATATATACACACACATTCGCCACGTATTGGGTTGGAGGGATTATCTGATGGATTGGGCCTAATGGGACCGATAAATGTTAATAAATAATGGGGTGATGTGTGTGTGTTTTGGTGAAAGCAAAGGAATATCCCAATTTTATAATAATGAGAGAGGTATGTCTATCGTGGGATTACTAAAATTTATCCACTTAATTCTCTTAAAGACTCTTATCGCAATTAGGCTATTTGTTCGTTTAATTGCAATTATTGGGTAATTATTATAATTTTAGTCCTTAATTCCATTTAAGGATTTCATTTCTCAATTAAATCCTTTAGGTAATAAAATATTAATTCCATATATAATTTTTAGGCCTAAATTATTTTTTTTTTTTGAATTATTCTTTTTCCCCCAAAATAACCTAAATTTCCATATAATAATTCAATTTCAAGTCCCAAAATTTGGGATGTTACACTCGGAGGTGGATGAGAATGGGTCAATCGATCTTTGAGAGAAGCAATTGAGGAAAATCTTGAAGGAGCTGGACTTAGATGGTGGAAGGAGGAAGAAGATGAAAATGATTGAACGACTACAAAGAAAGGGACCGAATGGTGATGGCACGATGTTGGAGAAAGAGAGCCCGTGGTGACAAAGTTATTCGGGCAATGGTGAGCGTATAAGAAGGTCGGCGGTGATAGTGAAGGACGAGAGGAGGAATGACGGTTGGCGGTGGTAGGGAGGTTCGACGGAGGTGACGCATGGTTCAACGTTCAAACTCCTCTTGTTCCGGCTCTAATTACCGATGGTGAGCATGAGGTCTACCGGTACTGGTGGTGAGAAGGAAGAAACTGTGGTGTTCGAAGCTCAGCCTCCTCCTTTCTGGTTCGCCTATCTACCTTCTCATCCAAGCTCCTCTCTCATGGTTTCAAGTTTCGATCGCGGCGCTTCTCTTCTTTCCAAATCAAAGCGGCGATGGTGACGGGTGGAATTGGTTGACGGTGAAAGATGGAGGTAGTACGGTGAGAACGGGCAAGGATGTTGGTGAATGGTGGTTGATCGATTTTGTGAGCTTCCTCTTCTTCGGTTTGTCGAGGAACTTTTTATTCCTCAAGTTTGTGTCTCTCCACAAACAAGAAGCTTCGGAGGAATAGTACGGTGCTAGAATTATGCTTAAACTATGCTCTATGCTAGAATTTTGAGTACATTACTTTGGTTCAGATTTGCCGAAGTTGAGTGCTAATACTTGCTGGTTTAGCGTCACTATTTTCTTCTTTGAAACCAACTCATATTGGTGGTTAAGTTGTTGTTACTTACCATCATTTTGCTGTGTTTTGTAATTCCCATAATTGTGACGGAGTTGATTGAGGAATTGGACTGATTTGACTTGTCTTCTTTGGATTGACATTGAATTTGGAATTCTTTAGATTATTGACCTTTAGTTCTTAACATCACTCTTCTGCTAAGTTCTCATCAATTGAAAGTTGGTATCCTTGAATGCACATTATTCATTTTAGGTCGGATAGTTTTGGGTGTTACTTTAAGTTACATGGCATTATCATGAGATTGTGCTATATCATGAGATTTCCTTTCTTTGGGATTGACACAAATTGCAAATTTTGAATACTTGTCATTACTCCCTACTCTTAAATTTCAATTCCATTGAGCCCCCATTGACCAACTTGAACTGTTACTCCTAAATCGACTCCAAGATGTTATTGCTTTGGAACTCAACTCGTTGGAATTTTTGTGAAATATGTTCCAGATTTGAACTGAATCATTTTGCCTTGTGAAATTTCACTAACTCTTAGCAAAATCATTTGATTCTTGAGCTGTAAATTGGTGCATGTCTTGAGCCACGTGTTTTGGCAAGTCTTCCAAGTTATATATCATTGTTACTTATTGCCTTTAATTCAAATCACTAACAATGTTTGGCTTGAGGGGACATAGGGGGAGGAAGAAATTTTTTCTTTTATCTTTACTAAATAACCCATGAACCCCATTGTGATTCCAATCCTACCCTCCCATAGACCCCACTAGAAACTAAAAATATTTACCAAATTTCATGGGCAATTTGGTAAAAGCATGCCCTCCCCTTCCCTCAAACCAAACACACTCTAAAAGATCAGATCCGAGTGCTAACAAATTTTGGAAGTTTTGTTTGAGATTGAACTAAGTGAATGTTTGCTGGTGTATTTGAGTTAGGGACCTTTCATTGAATTTTGCTCAATTAGGGGTAAAATGTCATGAATTGTTAATTTAATTGTGCAATTGTTTCCTTAGACTTTTAATACTAACTTTGTGTTTAATATTACACTGTAGGAACTTGGAAGAAATTGGAGTGAAAGATGGAAAAGAAAATAGAAGACCCAAATTAAAGTTGCTGAAAGACACCAAATTCAGAAATGATAGAAAAGTGACGAGAATTAATGACATTTTGGTACCCGGTGTTTAAAAATGTCAATTTAGTACCCACGAAACTGCTCCATTTTTGGCACCATTCAATCAGAAATGAGGGCTCTTTTAAGATGATTGAGGGCGGCGACTTTGACATGAGAGAAGCAGAGAGTGCGTCGCGGACTGAGAAAAGAGACACCAGGGCTTAAGTACTTCACTGGAGCTTGAGAGGAGAGGGAAAGAGACGCAGAGCCACCACCATCATCAAGGACTTCCCACCGTCACTTCCACCGCCGGTGAGTTTGAACTCTAACTCCGGCGATTGTAGTTGTGCTATTTTCTCCGACCACCACTGCAACCACTATCGTTTTCTTCTTCTTCTCCACACCTCACCTTTCATTGTTCAGAGAGCGATTTTGGAGAGGAACAGTGACGTTGAAGGAGAGCCCACATCACCACCACCTTCCTACACTGCCGGAGATCACTACCACCACCTTCGGCATTCACTCTTCTCAGTGTTACTTCCTCCACCTTACCTTCCCACACGCCATCTCTAGAGTTGATCCCACCGCCATTACCAAAGACCCTCTTCTCTCTTTTCTAGATTCGATGTGCAGCTCATTTGGGTTCCTTGATAAACATGTGTAGCTAAATCCTTTGCTTCTTGGCTATAGAACTTGCACCAAAGCATGTTTGGTTTGAGGGGACGGGAGGATATTGATCAAATTGTCATTAATGATATTTTTTTGTTGATATTGTATTTTTTGAATATTGAAAAAAATTTATTGGTAATTTGGTCAATATGAAGTAAAAAATTTGTCTCACATCCCTCCCTCACCTTTCCTCCCCTCAAACCAAAAACTGTTCATGGGGAATTAAGGTCAATGGATTAAAGAGAGTTTTTCTATCATTTTTGTAAAGAGTTATATATTTAGATTATTTAGTTTTAGAAATTATCATATATAATTCTAGAGTTGAAATTAATGTTAATTATTTCTGTTGGTTTGATATATGTAATTGAGATTGGATTTTATAGTGTAAAAATTATATATGTTTGAATTTTTTTTTATGGTTGCAATGAAATTATGTTAATTAGCATGTTATTGTCTAGTAAACGTGGTTAATTTGTACATTTGAGGGACTGCTTAACACTCAAATTCAATAAGACTTATGTTACATTATTTCAATTTCAATTGCACATTAAGTTGTTTTAAACAATCTCTAAAGAGATAGTAGTTAACTATGTTTGTAGAAGCTACCATTAATTGAGAATATTGGACTCAAGTGTTATTTTGAGGTGTCTTTTTTTTATAAAACTTAATAAATTTTAACTCCCATAATATTTGAAGTAAGGATAGTTACTTTCTTCATTACTAAAACATTCATCGTTCATATTTTCGAACTTCATATCATTCCATTCATTCATTCACCATTTTTATAAAAAAATATAAAAGTAATAGTTTAGCATTTAATTAAATTGCATTACTATTTTTATTTATTAATTTGAAAAACCCAAAACCAATTTTCCCTTATTTTCAATGCATTTACATGTTATTTAGATTACTTATAAATCAATAAAAGGCTCCTCGATCGATCATAGGTTTGTCTATATGCAATCTTTAGTTAATTTTTTAATTATAAATCCCAAGGCTAATGAGAAAAGCCCTTCATCTGTATTTTTAATTTAATATTTTAAAATTTGGTTCTTCTAAATAATTATATTTTCTAAGATCCATTATAAATATATTTTTCTTTTATCCTTCTCCCTAATTTTTAGGGAAGCAGATTTCCTCAAAATCTCTTCTCTCCTTTTCTTTTCATAATCTCATCTCCACCCTTAGATGAAAAATGGACTATTCAGATTTAATATTTTTTTAAAACAATGATAATAGTGTTTTATAAATTAATTTGTTTTATTAATTTTGTTTGTATTACATGTATAAATTGTGTAGATGATGATTTAATGGTTAAGTTTATTTTTTCATGTTCAAAATAATAGTTTTATAAAATATTAATTCTAGACCATCTTTTTTTTAAAATCTAAGGGTAGAGATTGTAACATCCCAATTTTTGAAAGCGTTTTCACGGTATCTTGATCAGAGTTGAGTATCGGAAGTAAAATAGTATTGAAAAGTAACTGATAAAATCCACTGTAGTGTATGTGATCAGCCTTAACGGCGTACAAAAATTTCAAATATCATAAGTACAAACAAAGGACTATCTCCAAATGCTAGCTAGCTCTTTGCTTACCCTTGTCTCGGTCCTGTTCACTCCGGACCCTAAAGCTATGGTAAGAACTAAGGTTCAATACCCATTGAACCTCAGGTAACGGTTAACCTCATGTTTATGTACAGTTATGTATGACAGTTATCTCATGGTTTCACAAGAATATTCACATATAAAAAGCAATAACAACACGACCACCGCATATGAATGTTATTACGATCACTATTCACCGGTGCCACGGTGTACATCCGTGTCCTCGCTAGGAAAACTCAACGGCGTTATCATGACTATAACCCGTATAAAGCTATATGTGTATGAACAATTCTTTTAAAAACAGAGTCACAGTCTATGAACATATCTATCACATATAGGTATACAGTAAACATCAGAGTTAGTGTTACAGTACGCGTCCGTACCTTCGCCGGTGTTGTCGGTACGTTGGACGGTCGGGCGGTGATCACGCGTATCCTATAATGGTAATATCGTATTTATTAATTTACAAATAATATCCTAAGGGATATTCTGGCCACTAATGACTATTTTTCCCTTGCAACATTTATTTTCCACTTTGTTTCCTCAAAATTCGTAGAACAATGCTGGTACAAATCTGGGCAGCATTTTGTCTAAATTTGAAAAATCATAATTAATTCTAAAAAAACCGAAACGAGGATCCGTAAAATTCTTTGGAATCCTTAGGATGTCTATTTTCAATTAAAAATAATCACTCTTACCCAGATTACACGAATCACTCCCAGTTTTAAAGTTTTGAGCCTCTGCCCAGAATTTTTCCAGAAATTCGTAGCCCAACTTTGAGAAATTTTATCTCCCTGTACAGAAATCATTTTAACATGTTCTTGACATATTTAAAAAGCCCTATAAGTCTATCTTAACCATGAATTTTCTCAGAATTTTTTGATCATGTTTTCAATATGAAATTCTAGCGTTTTCATGGCTGACTCTAGAATTTCCGAAACCGATGAAATTTCGCGAACTTCGTTACTTTAATGATTCTCTTCCAAAAATTTTGCTATATAACCCCTCTCATCATTTTTTAAAAACTAAGACAATTTTGACCATAAAAACATGTAAATAAAATTATTCTAGAATATTTAAGATCTAAACTACTTCTATCTAAGAATTTTAAAAACTAAAAACTAGAAACTAAAAGCTAAAGACTAGAAACTAAAAACTAAAGACAAGCTTACCTCTTGAAGCTCTTGAACTCCTTCCTCCTTCTTAGAAATCACCACTTGGTGGTTGATTTGGTGTGAAGAATGAGGAGAGGCAAGGCCTCTATTTATAGGGAAAATCTCAAGGTTAAAATGGTAATCTCAAGCCCAATTTGGGCCCCACCATTTGCCTCTTCCTTACTTTCAACCATTAGATCTAAACTTAATCAAAGTTTTAATCTTAACCCTTCATTATAAAGCATGTGCTCTTGTGATGTCATCCTTGTGATGTCATCTTGATGACATCACTCCCTTACTTTATGCATTTACCCGATAAAATCTCCTGATCGGTGTTCTAATCGCGTAATCTTAAAAAATCTCAAAAATACGGGAACACAGCCTTGAAGTTCTATTCTTCCTCTTTGGAAATATCTGACTTAACTAAATTTTTGATCCTATTAAGGGTATTCCGTTGTCTGTTGAACATTTTCAGACAGACGCTGTCGGTCTGAAAATTACTTGGGTAATGCTAATTTCGGGACAAAAATCCACGATTCATAATATGTCCAGTTGTTTTCTACTTAGTTCAAGGATTTCAAGTTATGATTTATTTTCCATTGGTTCTCACTTTTCTTATTTGCCCTTTGTTTACAAAATATCTTTTCATCGATCCCTTATTCGCCCCTGCCTGCTATTCGGAAATGACTTAAAGCTAACACCGACTTCGGACAAAAATTCACTTGTTTGTGATATGTCCTGACCTAAGAAACTTAGTTCATGGTTTTCTAGATAGGATTTAATTTCTATCGGTTCTCATTTATCCAACTAGTTCTTCCACAAATATCTTAATTATATTATTATTTAATTAACAAAATATCATGATATTATTTTTGAAAAACCCACAACCCTTTTCACACTCAAATTTTGGTTTTCTCTTCCCTTTATTATTATTGTTATTTTTTATTTATCTAAATTAGCTAGAAGCTTAATTAGAGCCTTAATTCCATGATTAGCAATCTTTTAGGATCTAGGGTTTTCATGTTCTTAATCTCACCAATTTTTCTTAATCTTTTCTAATTGATTAGCAAGCACACTTTATGCTAATATTAGCCATAAACACTTAATTAAAGGATTTTCCATAATCTACCTTAAATATTCTCTTGTTCGAACTTAAACAATTAGCCAATAATTACTTAACTAATCACTTCTTAATTGTTGATAATTTTCTTAATTAGGATTAATCAATTTCTCACAACTATTTCATTGACATTGGTATTTTATGTCCCACATATCATATTAAAAATCATGGGACAACTTATGCTCCCCAAAATTATATTTAATTTTGCCTCATTATTTTTCAAGGGAAATAATCCCAAAAATTCCTAAAATTAGAGACAACATACTTTCTAATTTTCAATAAATATTTTATTGCCTCTTGGGATTTACCATAATATTTTCAGGGCATTTCATGGCCCATAATTGCATTTAGGGATTTTGACACTTTAATCCCTCTAATTTCATTAGAAATTTCCCTAGACAATAGAATAAGTATCCTACAAGGTTTTTTAAAACCACATATTCACCTATTTCCAAATAGGTACTATTTGCTAAAATATAGTATTCCAGATAGATAATTATCCGGGTATTACAGAGATCAGATACTAAGAAGAAACTGAGAAAATGATTCTGAGAGAATTCAAACCCAATTTTTAGTTGATTTATCTTCAGTTGGTTGGGTTAATATGACCTGTGAAACCTAGAGAACAATCGACTATGAATACACAATTATTTATGATTCAACATGTAATGAAAGGAATCATGAAAATGGTAAATCACCATCGTCAGAGACCCTTGAAGCCGACGGTAATTACTCTCATTTAGAGCGAATGATGATAACACCAAGGACCGAAAACAAGGAGTTGTTGAAAAGCATTTTGGAAGTGGGACATTGGCAATTCCAAATCCTGCTATCACCTGCAAGGCAAATAAATTGGAAAAATAATTGCAATTGGAGAATTAATATTAACATCATCAATATTAATCCTCATCCTTATGTATTTATATTGACAAAAAATATAAATTTATAATAAGTTTTATTAGTATTATGTTATGAACAATGAATAAGTAGTTATAAAACCCTGCGTAATAAACAGAGCCCCCACCAAATTAAATATTACTACCTTACACCACAAATTATGTCATATATTTTGGACCGGATGAGTATGCTTTATGCACAATTCTTCATCCTCAAATGAGGTTTAGTCCAACTAATTCTTCATTGTGATTATTGGTTTTATACAAAACACTAGGGGAAAAAACAGGATAAGTGACAGTAATTTTCCTCCTTAATCAATTTAGTGAAAAAAAAAAAAAAATGCAATGGAGTCAGTGACAGAAAATTCCAAGGCAAGAGGTTTAGAGACAAAACTTACCCACTAGCTAATTTTGTCACAAAACTAGAATTAGTTATTACTTGAGTTAGCCGAGGAAAAATTTTGTCACTAATTTTCATCACAAAATAGTGTGTTGGATTGGTTTTTTTTTTAAAAAAAAAAAAACCGCCAATAATTCTATCAGAAAATGTTATTATAATTACTCTCTCTGGTCCTTATTATAAGGCACCAACTAGTAAGTTTATTTGGTCTTTTTTATAAGGCACTTGGTTGTTCCCAATGAGCAATGATTATTTTTTTCCATGTCTGCCCCTAATTAATAAAGGTAGTGGGTGAGAGTAATAATTAATATAATATTAGAGTTTAATGTAATTAGTAGGGGTAATATTGGAAATTACTTAGATTCTAGGACCACTTTATTGACTTTAACTACTTTTATTGGTTTGTGAGAAAAGTTAGTTGGTACCTTATAATAAGGACCAGAGGGAGTATAAAGGAGCATAGAGTGGTAATGATTTTAATTATGATAGACTTACCAAAAGAGAGCCGAAAGCATAGAGTAGTGAGTAGTGTTGTTTATGAAGGAGCATGTCTTCTAGCATGGCCAATGGTATGGTGAGAGAGGAGCCAATTGTTGCCACTAACGCTGTGGTCCAAACAATTCCTACTCCCCTATACGTTCATCATACATATTTTATGCTTATCATTTTCACTGTATTATAAAATATCTATATAAAAATATTAAATTGAAATATTAACATATTAGGAATATCAGGAATAATATAATAATGTCTAGTTAAGCTGAAATTGGTAAAATATGTATATATACCCAAGAAAAATAGGAGAGAAGAGACTTGTGTACCGAGCAAATCCATGTTCGGATGGGTTCACATTAGGTGCTATTTCCTTATGTCTTCTTAGGTGTTATTCTCTCTAATTAGAGGGATTAGGAATTTTAATTTTTTTTATATATTCCATTTATTTAGATTAGATTATATGCTGCATTTTGAAATTTTTTTTACACCCAATATCTCAAATTAATTAATTTCCAAGATATTGGGGTTACAGGAGAAATATTTATGAATGCAGGACTGAAAATTAATTAATTTGAGATATTGGGTACAAAATTTTTTTTAAGATGCAACATATAATCTAATCTAAATAAATAGAATATATAAAAAATTTTAAAAAATAAAATAAAATTCCTAATCCATCTAATTAGAGGGAATAGCACCTAAAAAGTACATAAAGGAATAGCACCTAATGTGAACTCGTTGATCCAGGTGAATGCTTCAAAACTCAAACATAATAATGCTCACGCAATTATTGGATTATTAGAGCCTAATGATTTGCACAACACATCACTAGAACAAAAAGAGATAAGAGAATAGAGATTGCAAGATAACTCAATGGTAGGGGTAAGTCTCAACTGAGGGAGGCACATCCTATTTATAGAGAGGTCTAAGAAGACCATTAATTAGGAAGTTATGTGAACTCCTACTTTCCCTTCTAGGTAATAATTAGGAAATTAATTCTTGATTAATTTTCTAATATACAACTTGTTTCTCAATTATCAAATCCATAATTAATGTTGATTTGTTTCTTATTTAATAAGGCTACTTGTTTTCTAATCAAATAGTCAGGCCTATCAAGGGACATGGATCCGAATTAGTCTAACATGTATGGTAGCCTCACACGTACCAGGCATAATCAGAGAAGAAAGTTCCAATTAAACCACTGCAAATGATAGCCTTCATTTCATCTACTCCTGGTAATTCAAATTTGGGTTCCAAGCCTAATGCCATTAGAGGCCATTCTGAAAATAAATAATTAATATTAAGCAATGAATTGAGGGGTATACACGCATTCGACCCACTTTATTTCTATCCCTTCCCTCAAATATTAACCTGTTTAGCTAGGTCCCACATGACAACGTACTATTATCTTCAATCTTTAATATAAAAGGATTAAATACCAATTTCGCTATGGAAGGATTGGTTAGAAAGCATTCAAACCTTAAAGTTTTTTGATATGATTTTTACCCGGAAGTTTAAAAACATAGCAATATTGCCCATCAGTTGATTTTGATCATTGAATTGTTGCTCTTCTTTGCAAATTTCTAAAGCAAATTTGCTCCTAAAAAACACTACGGGGGAAAATTTGCTCATAAAAAAAAAACTTTCAAGGCATATTTGCTCCTTTTTGTAAATTTTTAGGACAAAAATGATATCAAAAAAACTTTCAAGTGCTGAAAGGAAAGAAATTATATTTTTGCCTTATATTTTCTTGTGTTGAAATTCTAAAACAATACAACATCAAAAACTTTAATCATTAAAATGCAAACTAACTACATTAAATTTAGACAGTCCCAATTTTGTATTACAACAGTACAAAGCACTAATTTAGCCGTACGCATCCATACCTAACCACCAGAGAGAGGATACTATGAATAATCCCATATATCCATATAAAAGTCGCATGTCTAATCTGTCTCCTTCTCCGGCATATCTTTTCAGAAGAACTGCAGGGGTGGTTAAGTGCATTTAGGACAAATTTGATCATTGATATAACACTAAAATGTCTTTTCACGTATGTGTGTAAGGTGTAAACAGAGAGTTTGAGGTTATAAGAGGGGATTAAACCCCTGGCCTCCCAATTATAGGAGAGGTTTCATGTCGTCAGGTTATAAAGCCATTAGCGAGCGGCTTATACCATGAGGCATATATATACTCTAACCTTAGCTTAATAAATATCAAATATGAGTTTTATAGTAATAAAACATGCACAGAGTAAAATAAGATATAAAATACCTGTGAATATTGCTCCTACCATAGCAGAAAGCAACGCCAAAATATCTCCAAGAAAGGTATGCCCTCTATTTGAAGTGACAATAATTAAAAACAATCTTAATTGATTCAGTTCAAGTGAAATTGAAATAGATAACAAAGCAAATACAAAATGGTATGGATATAAACATACTGAAAAGAATATTTCATGTGTCTTTTTTGACTGGCCAAGTTGGCTGTCCATGGCACGTAGTTGGATCATTAATGTGTATGGTTCAAATGATGGTATCATCATATTCATTATTTACAAGCATATATAGTCAACAAAATAACTGTACCTATCTTGGTCCTTTGTATGTATGAAATTGGAAAAATAAGCCAAATTATCTTTATAGCTCAAATTCGTTGAAGTTTTTGTATTGTATTCAAATATGAATAGTGAAGAAATGGTGGTATACTTGAATATTGAGGTTGATGTTGGTTCATCATCACCAGCTTTCCATGTGTGTCCTAATAATGTTGTGAAGGCAACACCTGTGAGGCTCACAATCACAGACACTATATTCATCCAATTTACAGACTCTTTATTCATCAATTTCCCAATCCAAAGGGTGAACGCCGACGACGTTGATAGTAATAATATTGCACTTGTCACACTTGTTCTCGCAAGCGCAGCATTATTTAAGTACTGCAAATTAATAAATAAAACTGATGAGCATATCAAATTGTGATACTATGAGAATCATCTTGCACTTATGATAAATGTTTTAGACTGTATGTGAGATGTTAATAGGAAAAACTGACAAAAAGGTAGAAAAAATTGAGCCCTTTATTACATCTACATGTGTTGATGAGACTTGCTGCAATTGCGGCAGTATATTTTTGTGGGTGGAATGAGTATAAATCCACGAAAGAACCACAATCCAAGAGCTAGCTGTTAAAGTTTAGGAACTCAAGACCTTAAAATGCCCCTCTTTTAAGGTAACCTTTCTGATGTGGATTCTAGACAGTGGGTCGATCGCTAGTTACCACTAAAGATTACATTTCTCCAATCCCTCTTATGTTTGACTTTCTTTTATACATTCTCATTCCACAACCAAGACTCTTTATCCCTTTGTCCAAGACCTTGATTCTCCCAAGTTTGCATTAGCAACCTTCCAAAACCTCCTAATTAGTTGTTTCCTTCCTCGTGATGTTAACGTTTCCTTGTGACTCCCAAACTCATTCCTTTATGTCTTGCCATTCTCCTACTTCTCGCCTTTAACTGCCACCACGGATTTAAAACTTGTTGGTAGTTTAATTTTTTCACACTTGATACACACATCAAAGACCAGGACCCCACGTCACCATGAGGAAATCACTCTACAATTTTTTTTGATAGTCTCCAGTCAAGATTCCTTTCAAAAAAGAAATCCATATATGACCTTGAGGATCTACTCTTGTATTTGACAAAATGCTTCACTTGCTTCTTAAAGCAAGTGTTTACAATCTTGAGATTTCAAGCCAAAGAGAAATCAAGAATACATTGTCCTACATTATGAAGCTCCCCAAAACCAAAACCCTGTACCATGAACCCTCACATAAGGTAGTCATTCCTCCTTACCGACAAATCCGATCCATTAAGGTCCCCACCAATAAAAACTTTCTCATCAAGTTGTATGCTTTGAACCAACACCTCCATATGTTCCTAAATTTTTTCCTTAAGATGCGCTTCTGCTTCTATTTGAGGTGTATAAGTATTAATAATGTCACACTATATCAGCAATGATGGGTACCTCTCGGATTAGTAGCATTGGAGCTTGATTTGACATTGAGAAGCGTTGAATTAGCGAAAGCAATAGGGCTATTAAAAATGGAGAGGAAGAGCTTGGTATTTGACTCCTTACAAGGTATGGTAGTTTCAGATTGTTTAATTTCTTATCTGTATGAGATGATGGTTGTTGAGGGATTGTTCGGTAAGTATCTAGGTGTCGTAGAGAGAATCTGTAAGGACATATCGGCACCTCTTTCTATATTGTAGTATTTCATTACTAATAAATGAGCATATTTTATCTTGGGTTAAGTAGCAATTTTGCCCCGGAAGTACACTTCCAAGAGCAATTTTGCCCTGGAAGTTTTTTTGGGTTCAATTTTGCCCCGGAAGTTTTTGTTTGGAGCAATTTTACCCCTCCGTTAACAACCCTAACGGTCAACCGTTATGATCGTTAGTTGACCGTTAGGGTTGTTAACAAAGGGGCAAAATTGCTCCAAACAAAAACTTCCGGGGCAACATTGCTCAAAAAAAAACTTCTGAGGCAAAAATTGCTCCCAAAAAAAACTTCCAGGGCAAAATTGCTCCTGGCCGTATACTTTCGAGGCAAAAATGCTACTTAACCCTTTTTTATATTTGATATTTAATTTTGAAATAATGATTCGTTAATGAAAATGCAACCCTTTTTTATCTCTTCCTTCGCTGATTTATGTAATTCGACCTGTTTAAAGTAGGCCTATTTTTGGCCTATTTGAAGTACACCTGTTTTTCAGTGAGGCCTGTGGCCTGTTAGCCGAATTATAAAATTTTTAAAAATACAGGCTTCCTTAACAGGGCATAGGCCAGGCTCAGGCTAAAACAATAGCCTCTAACAGGCCACAGGCTAGGCTTAGGCTACTTTGTTGCCGAACAGGCCTAGCCTGTTAAGGGTGAAGTCTGGGCTAGCCTGACCTATTTCCACCCCTAGATATTATATAAATAAGAATTAAAAATATGTGATATTATAAATAACAGTTTTAACATTTTTTTGGGTTAAGTAGCAATTTTGCCCCGGAAGTTTTTGTTTGGAGCAATTTTGCTCCTCTGTTAACAACTCTAACAGTCAACTAACGGTAGAGTTGTTAACGGAGAGGCAAAATTGCTCCAAAAGAAACTTTTTGGGTAAAATTGCTCCTGGGGTGTACTTTCAGGGAAAAATTGCTATGTCTCACCTTTATTTTAAAGTAAATATGTGTTTGAAGATAAAAGCCCTAGAAATAGAATATGTGTTAATCTCGAGGATCAATGATAGAGATCATGATCATGAGGACTCGAGAACACTATCTATTACCTAAAACTTGTTCCTAGTCTTGAATCACCAAGAAAGGGCGTTGATGATCTCAATAAGATTAGTACGACATCATCTACTTGTATAGAGATATAAGGTAGGAACCTCATGGAATACAGGTATGGAGATGCCTTAGCTGATGTCATGGGTAGATCTGTTAGAGAACAGATAATACCGAACAGACCTGCCGAGAGACTCCATAAAGATTCATTGTAGAGAGTATCGTTGGATATGTAAAGTCTCTCATCGTTTGGTAGTACGGATCGTCTTGGACTTAAGGATGTCATCGAACACTATGTCCTAAGGCTATACTTTGAGTGTACAACTCTATCCACTTAAAAATGGGGAGAACAGTGTACTCTTAGGTGTAACTCGAATACATGAGTATAGATGGACATGCTGAGAGGACTCATAGTCCCCTACAAGGGATTAGTCATTCACAAGACCAATAGAGCTTGGATAGCTTCTAATTAACTCGAGAGACTGTGCACACAACAAGTGATCATGAAGAGTCATGATCCGTTATAGAGTTAATATAAGAATATTCATAGTTCTGTGAAATAGCTACATTTATTCAATTAAGAGAGATGATACTCTATCCTTGCTCTCGACTAAATGTGAATGGCGATGTGAGGGATGATGTCTGCATGGTATCCAAATATGAAAGGTAGATCACTTGATCAACTCAATTAGTTCTGGGGTCGCAGGGCATTGCTAGTATCTTATGAGGTCATTAAAGAAATTGGGCCCGTTAAAGGAGTTTTAATTGGTCCAAGTTTATTTATGTCAATGACTAATTCGGCCTAATGGGTCACACACAGAAGGTTATTCCCGTTTGTTTAAATTTGGCAAACTTGGGCCAATAATTGTTATTGAGCTTTATCAAGAGTAAAGGTGTAATTGGGTTGGAGTAGGACTCCAAACCCAATGAGGAGAAAATGGCATCATATATGGTGTCTCCAATGGGAAATCAGTTTCTCCACAAAAGAGCCCAATGTGTTGGAAAACCCAATGGGTTCTTAGGCTAAGTTGAATTTGGAATTCAAGTTTGAAATTTAAGTTCATCTTTTAATTCAAAAGGTTAGGTTATAAAAGATAATTATGAATTATCTAATAAATATATATATATACATATATATATTAAGATCCAATAATGATTGGATGAAGATAGGAGAAATAATAAGTTTGGATTGATTTAAAATGATTTTGAATTTTAGTTCAAGAGATGAATGTGATTTGGATATGAATTTAATTCAATTAAGATATAAATTTAATTCATTATGATTTGGATTTTCCAATTCAAGTTTGGATTGGGTCATTCTTGTGAGCACTTAAATTAGGGTTAGACTCTTATAAAGTGCTGATTTTTTGAGTGCCCTTTTTATGGACGTTTTTTGAAGGAAAAAAAAGGAATTAAATGTAATCCATCATCTTAAATTCAATTCATCAATTAAGATATGAATATGATTCATCATATTAAATTCAATCAATCAATCAAGATGTGAATTTAATGTGACTTGGTTGACAAGTAGTGAACTTATTACCTAAAACCCCTTTCTTAGTACATAAGCTAAAAATTCCCAAGGCAATTAGGTCTAAGGATTTTTTGGCCCACCAAGGCTATAAAAATGGGAGAGTTTGACGTTTTTTAGGCATCCTTATACTTTCTAAATTTCGGTCTTTACCAAAGGTTTAGAGAGGAAAAGGCACCATCCATAAAAGGGTAAGATTCCAACCTTGTCCATCCTATCTTTAACCTAATCCTAAGAAACCATCATCTTCTTGAAAAGATAAAAAAAACCCAAGGAAACTAAAACTCAACCTTGTCTTCGCCTAGCAAGCATTCAAGGAGTGGGAAGTTTCAAGAGAAGAAGTTCTCATTGCAATCGGAGGATAGCCGTGTGGATCAACGTTAGAGGACATCAACAACCTTGAAGTCTTCGAGTGATCATTTCATCAAATTATCGTAAACCCCAATAGTTGTTTTTACGAGTAATTCTTAAACTCATGAATATTATAAATTGTTATGAATTCTTATGAGTACCCTAAAGAGTTAGGGATTAATAATTAATAACTAATTAGTGTAATAAGTTAAGGTTAATAATTCATGAGGACCGTAAGGAGTTACGGGTTTCCGCAACTATTAAACAAATTTTTGTTTTCAACCTCATGAAACTTTGCATGAAAGTCATGTAATAGGAAAAATTAACCATCATGTTCAAGACTGGGTTATCGGTAATAGAGGTTTTAGGAGAGCTAGTTTAAAGGCTTAATAGTTCACTTAAATCAGCATTGTGAGTCCTTCAATTGGTGTCCTGTGTGCTGTTGTTTTGGTGATCTTCTTGCATATCTGTTTAGGCTTATCGGGCAGAAGATCAATGCCCCATTTGGTATGGTGGAAGAGATTTGGATGGAACTGGAAGTTGAACTGGAACTGGAAGTGGGATTAAAAATATGTTTTGCCTGAACATGGAAGTGCGATATAAATTTTAATTATGTTAATATTTCCCTAAAAAGCCCTAGTCTCCACCCAAAATAGCTATAAACATTGTCAAAAGCACTGACGATCACCATTAAGGCTCAAGCTTTGGCCATGGAAGAAGACGGTTATAGGAAATCAAACCAGAAACAAGAATCACCACACAAGAAAATTAAACTAGAGTTCAGCAATCAAGCATCTAATAACATTCAAAATAGAAATCAAAATCATGAAAAGAAAACAACAAGAAAACAACAAATAACGCATCAGAAACAAGCAAACAAATCAAAATCTAAGAAAGCAAACAATGAAACCAGTAGGCGTCAGAGCTGGCAGTCAACCCAAATCTGTCGTCGTGTTATGCAGGTGTGGCATCACTTGTTGTTGCCTTCCACCGCCTATCAATTGTCATTCATCACCATCACCCACTTATCACATATTGAGGCTAGAAATGAAAGAGGTCGAATGCCATCAGCCTTTACCATCCTCTATCACCTTCACCTTCGCCCTCACTGTCACCATGAGAGAGGGAGATGGAGGCTGTCGAGTTGAAGGTTGAAAAACAAAGGAAGGAAGGAAGAGGGGCAAAGTTGGGAATTTGATAAAACATAGGAGGGTATAATGGTCAATAAATTTCACTTCCAAGGAAGTGGAACCAATTCCTTAGGGTCTGATGGAAGTCAATTCCATTATTTTTTTATGGAAGTCACTCCCCTAGAAAAGTGTCTTCAACCATATCAAACACATAAATATTGAGTTCCACATCCACTTCCCACCCTCCCATTTCTATGGCCCCAAACAGGGCAAAAGGATGACTTGAGGTGGGTTCCCCAAGGAATATGGCTAAAATAAGCTGCATATCGTTTTCTCTAACAGGAGAGGGTCTGTCCAGTATTGGAAAAGTAGTATATCTTCTCTTTGCTTCCTATTATAGGTTTGAGTGTCTAATGAAGTATATGTTCTGTTCGGCAAACAATAATAATAATTTTTGGTTGATATGTACCAGTCCTATTTATAAGTCCCTTTTGACCAAATCACACATACTAAGGAGAAGTAGATAGCTCAATGATTATGGGGTAAATTTTCAGCTTTACTCTTATTTATTAATAGGTACCTTTCAACTCTTTATTTTCTCTCTATTTTCATTGGTACAATAATATGGACAAAATTACCACAATCTCATTTATTTGGTCAAAATGGACTTATAAATAGGACCAAATTTTTTGGTCGAGAGGGACTTATAAATAGAACCAGAGTAGTAACATAAAAAACTTGATAGAGTTTAACATTGGCTACCGAGAACTTAACATAACCCTCGTCCTTTACCTAGGGGCTAGCTAGGCTTGGGATTGACTATAAAAAATAGGCAAGATATAAAAATAAAAAAAACTTTGGTCAATTTGCGTTTATTAATTAGGTCGAGCTCTTCAATTACACTTAACATATTGTTATTATTAGTTGTGAAAATATGTGCGTGTACTTATAAATTCACCTATAAACACTTATAAATTTTTGTATAAGCACTATAAACTACGATTTGTAAATTTCTTATGCACACTTGTTATTGAATAGCTGAGATGCAATAATTTTTTTTTTTTTTTTAAAGATAACAGAGTATTAGAAAAAAATAAAAATAAAAATCTATAAATAGGGGTATATTTAAAAAAAGAATTATACATTTATTAAACATTAACTACTTTTAATTAATTTTAACTTCTAGTTTAATTAATTTGTATGATTTGGCAATTGTTGTATATAAAATGGATAAAAGGAAGCAATATAATAATGATCTGTGAATAAACATGAAGGATTATTTGTGGGACGTATAGTACGGCTTTGATGATCCGTTGTGATAGACAAATTAAGGAAAAACACAAAAACAAAACTTCATAGTGATAAAAAAAAAAACAAAAACATCTAATTCATCAGCTCCTCTCAGAATGATTATGGTACGCATATATGCTTCCATAATTTATTATCAACATGATTATGTCTACACACACACACTATATATATATATATATATATATATAAAGGGAGGGAGGGAGAGAGCTCCCTATCTAGTTAAGTTCATATGTATTAAAGGATCTAGTTACTATGCTCGTCTCTAGATCTGATCTGGACGATCCAAATCTACTTTTTTTTTTTTTTTTTTACTTTTTAAAAAAAATTTTTTTAACAAAATTTTTTGAAAAAATGATTTTTTTCATTTAAAAATAAAAAATATAAGAAAATTTAAATATAAAAAATATATATTAAAAAAAAAAATCTAGACTGTCGGGAGCTCGGTTCATACGAACGGGCTCCCCTGCTAGTCCAGACAAGGCAACGAATTCCATGTATTAAACCCATTAATTATATTCTCGAAATCATCGAATCTAATTCATCAGCTCCTCTCTGCATGATTATGGTACGCCGTACGCATGCTTCCATAATTTATCATCATGATTATGTCTATATATATACACACACACACGCTCTACTATATAGAGGGAGGGAGGGAGCGCCCAATCTAGTTAACTTTATATGTATTAAACTGATTAATTATATTCTGGAAATTAAATCATCGCATCTAAGTCAAAGAACGTAGTTGCATTAATGATTTACTGCTATGATCATTCGAAATCCAAAGTGGATTTCATCATTTTCATTAATTTTTACTCCAAAATATATATGTATGTACTAGATATGGTTTGAGAAAGCATATTAGGCAGAGTGATTAACCTGTGAGATAAACCAGAAAGGGGCAATAATGAAGGCCAATTTAGCAACTCCGAAGGTTGTAAGCTTTCGATCATGGGACAAGCTGTCACTGCTTATCTTCAATTGCTCCAAATCGGAATTATCATCGTCCACTTTATAGGTCTCCGATGACGACGACGTTGTTGTACTTGTCCGACCAAAAAACTGCTTTGCAGATTTCTGCAACCATGCTATAACAAATGCTAAGGGAAGATAAAGCACTAACAGTGATACCTGAATATATGTTACAAGAAATGGGTGATTGTACTCTTTCAAAATACCCTGTAAGAAACAAACAAAAAATCATTAATTTGATACCCATACACAAACATAACACATACGCCTTAAATCAAACAATGGTTAGTTTGTTTTGAATTCAAAGGATCAGAGACCTGGAGGATCTCCTCGGAGGTTATTCCCAAGATCTCAACGGTGAAGATGAGAAGCAACCCTAATTTATATTTGGTATCCATATTCGTATATAGCTCTCATGTATGTTGGTGTCTTTGTGTCTGCTTGAAGAGTTATATGATATGGAGCTGGCTGGCTTTTGTGTGTTCGTTTAAGTATATATATAGTCCCTCCACCTCCACTCCTCCAGTTCTTTTTACATGGTTTGATTTTATTTATAATATCCAATTTTCCCTGATTAATTTTGTTATCCCTCCTCATCATCTACATTCTCTTTCATTCTTTTTCTCACTACAATTTCTTTTTATTATTTGCCGCCTTATAAATAAGTACTTTTAACTAATTCTAAATGATTTTTTAAACTGCGTAATTTGATAAAAAAGAATCTTGTAAAAAGAGGGAGTGGTTCACAAATGTGTCAAGCGTACGTGGTGACAAGCTCGTGCATGCCTAACTCCTACTATTAGGCTTCGTTGTGTCATACTTTCAAAAAGAAAAATTACCCCTATGGCTAGCGCAGTAATTATTAATTTGCTGTATTTAAATAAATGCTGCGCTTGCCCTTTGGATCATGACAAGTGTTACAAATCAAGATCAACCTCAATACTAATATTTATATACAAACTATGTATTATCTATAAATATTTTGGCTTATTTTTCAAACTTGGGACCAATAGTTCTTTTTGTTGACTATATATGCTTGTAAATAATTTCGGCAGATGTTATTATCATAAAAAGACATAATGAACAAGATGATACCACACCAGCATTACTATTTGAATCTTAAACAGAAAAGGTCCAACTCCCAATCTCTCTTTATGGAGACCAACTTTACAAGTCATAAAAATTAAAGACGCCTCAAAATTTTCTTTTCATCAGTATATTTATATTCCCATTTTATATATGAGTTGTTATGTATTTCAATTTCACTTAGACTGAATCAATTAAATATTTTTTTACTTGTTTATTGTTATTATTATTATTTTATGGCTGTGCGTAGCAATATTCACAGGCACTTATTTCATTTGCTATTTTACTTTGTACTGGGTTTGTTATTACCGAAAATTATATTTAATATTTATTAATATTAAGAGTATATATACCTCTAATCTTAAAGTATACTCCTCATGTTCTATTTATAAATCACTTTTAGCTTGTTTCACACAGAAAAAAAAAAAAAAAAAACCTTAAACTTCGTTAACCTACTTTAAAATTCAACAACCTTCCAACTTTATCCTATTTGATATACTAATCTTGTCTTATTTATAAGTCTCTTTTGACTAAAAAATTTAATTATATTTATAAGTCATCGACAATAAATGAGATTGTGAAACTTTTGCTCATAATAATTGTACAAATGAAAATAGAGAGAAGATAAAAACTTGAAAGTTACCTATTCATAAATAAAGGCAAAGAAAATGAAACCCATAATCGTTGAGCTAACTACTTCTCTTTGGAATATGTGATTTAGTTAAAATAGATTTATAAATAGGACCAGAGTGGTCCATTATACTCTATGAGAACAAAGTCAACATAATAATAATGAAAGGTTATAAAAAAATTTAATGATGTTATAAATAGGACAAAAAGATTTTCTTCTTTCTCTATTTTATAAATAGGACCAAATGAATATGTCAGTCAGAAAGCATTTTATGTATTTTGTGTGTGTGTGTGTGTGTGAGAGAGATCAAAGTATTCCTAAATGCACCTAACTTGCAGTTCTTTTTAAAACGTAGATCTGGCTGGTTTAAATTCTTGTACGTAAAGTTTTTTTAATTCTTTATTGTTTTATAATTTATGCACCACATTCCTATGGACATAACATTTATATAATTTATACACAACAACAATAAACATATTTTCCTATTTAGTCAACAAGAAACATTATCATATATAATAAAGTCGGATCATCGAGTTCACATAATTGCATTGTGCTCTATCCACACTAATTAACCTCTTCAAAAATATATCATTCACTAATAGATTTTAATC
Source organism: Acacia acuminata (assembly GCA_019022655.1). Lineage (NCBI taxonomy): Eukaryota > Viridiplantae > Streptophyta > Magnoliopsida > Fabales > Fabaceae > Acacia > Acacia acuminata. Next base: position 5,408,831 of record JAFJYI010000022.1, on the reverse strand, counting down.
GATAATTTTGAATATTATATTTCATCTCCTTTTATATCTGTTTATGGGGCTAGAAATTATCTACGTAATTAGCCCTTATCACTTGTAATCTGATGTGCCAACTTGATAAAATTACGTAAACCCATGTTTTAGCATTAGGTTTGGCAGAAGTTGAATAGCAAGAAAGTTAACACAAATATATGGAAATTATTTAGTACTCATTTTCAAGATAATAGTGAACGAATCAACTATTGAAGACTTAGGTTTTACAAAATATATATTTTTTATTCAAGATTATCCATTTGAATGTCAAATTGATTATTAGAGATCTTACCTCTCGCGCATGAATGAAGGTGGAACAAACTACATGAAAAGTTAAATTTGTGCCCATTACTTGAGTAAATGTATATAGTCTGATTATTTGGGTTTTTTTTTTTAAAAAAAAAAAAAAAAAATTAAACTCACTACCTCGTCCTATTTATAAGACCTTTTTTTTCTTTTTCTTTTTTTAAAAAGCTGTTTTATAATATAAAAATGACCCTTCACAAAACCTAAGATGGCATTACCATTGATTTATTTTTACAAAACGTGCCTTTTATAAATATGATCCTTTCAAAAAGTATATTTGACTTTGAGATAGAAGTTAAAGAATTCAACACATGATGGTTGATTTCAAAATTTTATGACATTTTTTTTTATTAAAAAAAAAAAACCGCCAATCTAAACCATTTTTCCATCAGTATGATTTAGTTAAAAAGTCTAATAAACAGGATTTAAAATAATGCAAACCAATTAGCTTTAACTAACATATCGTCTCACAAACATCGAACCATTAATCTAACTAGATTTTACATTTGATACATAATTTAACATCACTAACCAGGAGAATGAGGCGGAGGGGAGGAAACGAGTCCAATAAAAAAATAAAATCGATAAGTAGTAGGGTTACATAAGATTAAATAGCAAGGAAAATTAATTAAAACTTTAAACCACACTCTTCATTTTTTTAAAATGGAACCCATTAGAATCTCCCATCATCTTGCTTCCATTTCCCTCAAACCAAACAGACCATAAAAACTAACTGAAATTAAATAATGTGAAAACATTAATTTGATAATTTTACAAAAACTAAAAGTATCCAGAACAACAAGAATATATTTGCGCTAGAAAAAATAATATTAATAAGCATATGATCCTTTGGAAAAAAAAATTATTTAAACTACAATGAATTTAGTTCCCTAAAATGGCACATTTTTTCATTCAAATCTATCAGAAATGATATAAACTATTGTTATAATACATGGATCCAAAAGATAATACATACATCAGTAATCTTATCTATGAAAAATAAAGATAACAACCAGAAATCATACAAACACATATATGCACATATCTATATGTCAAATAAAGCTAAAAATATTTGCTAGTGAATATCTGCTGCATTCATATTTCTGAAGAGCATCTCAGAGGGGAATAACATTTTATTTCTAATCAAATAATAGTCTTCCAACAAAAGGGCTTAACAAAGTAAATTTGTGAGTTAATAAGACTTGGGTTCTTCAGTGTGAAGGATACTGACGGGTACAAGGCTTTCCACATAATTGAAGATATCAACACCATAATCAACATGGTCGATAACTAACTTCCTAAGTTCTTTAGTGGTGGGATTCAGCAAATATAAATTTCTCATATGATCACTCGATAGATTAACTCTGCAAACAATTTCATTCCTCCAAATGTTTTCTGGAATTAAAAAGCATGGATAGAGATCGGGGCTGCCACTGTATTTTATAGTCCAAGTCCATCTCCCTCCAGATGCACAAGTATTCTCTTCAATCACCCACAAATCGATGAAATGAGATTCAATGGTTCGCATGTCATAGTAAGAAAGAAGGGCTAGTTTGTTGTCATATACAGCAGAAGTAAAAGTGCCAGGGCGTATATTAGGGATTGGAATTAATGTAAACATTTCTGTTGCTATATCAAATGAGACTATCTCGGGCCATATATCACTCTGTTTTAAGCCAACCCAAAAAATGGCTCCATTACAAGCAGTGGCTGCTTGAGGATATACACGTACACCCTCTAAGGTTCCCAATTCTACATCTTTCCACAATCCTCTACCTAATGAATACAGTTCCACTCTATTTACTCTCTTAGTATAGTGAGTATGCAAACGACCAGAAACATAAACTATAATTATCTTGTAATCATTAGCAATAGCACTGAACCCAAATCCTACAATTGGCCAAAATCCTACAGGAAACTCACTCTCAAAATCAATATTTCTGGATATCTTTCTGACCTCTTTGATAGAGGGATTCCACAGTAGAAGGTTATGAGAAGACCTACAATAAAGGCATAGCAAGCCATTGCTGGAACCAATCATCCATAATCTGGACAAGTAATCAACGATCCTTAAGCTCGACAAGTTATCCATGAAAGGTGATGGATCAATTTCGCAGTGTTGAAAGTCACAATCCAATAAACGAAAGTGCAACTGTTCGTTCCTGAGAAAGGGTCGGTGGAGAAGAAGAGAAGGTCGATGACCGGAGTGGTGGAGGTGATCTGAAATGAAGAATGGATCCTTCAAGAGGTTTTTCCAGATTTTGCACACACATTGAAATCGGATTAGGGAATTTACGGGAAGTCTCTTGAGAATGTTGATGATGATCTCAGGGGGAAGATAAGCGTTGTTGCCTTCCATAATCGTCGTTTCACGGTGTTCGACGTTAGTCACTGACCACACCTCCGGCAGACGAAAGAGATGGTGGTGGTAGCTAGCGCCGTTGACATTAAAGTTAGGGTTTGTTGGCTTCAGCTTGACAGCTTCTGAGAGTTTGTGCAGTAACAGGCTTTTATGAATTGTTCCCCATTTTTTTGTTCCAATATTTATTTCCCATTAGACGTTCTGGTTTGCGGTTTGAGGTCATTTGGGCAGTTATTATTTTGGGAAAATTACACACAGGTCCCAAGGAACAGAGATATTTACATTTAGGTCCCTTGAATTCATGAAATTACACAGAAATCCCTAGGGACTTCTGTGTAATTATTTGTGGAAGCAAAGTTACTTTTTTGCCCAAAGGAGAAATAGCTTGTGGACCTTCGAATTAAAAAATTCGGGTTTTCAAAAGTTGTTGTTAAAATAGGAATTTGTCTTTGTTGTAAATATAGAATTTGTTGTTGCAAATGGCCTCGAACCTCGAATTAAAAAATCCAGGTTTTCAAAAGTTGTTGTTAAAATAGGAATTTGTCTTTATTGTAAATATAGAATTTCTTGTTTTAAATGACCTCGGACCTCGAATTCAAAAATCTAGGTTTTCAAAAATTGTTGTTAAAATAGAAATTTGCTGTTGTAAATATAGAATTTCTTGTTGCAAATGGCCTCTGGACCTCAGATTTGAAAAAAATCCAGGTTTTCAAAAGTTGTTGTTAAAATAGGAATTTGTTGTTGTAAATATAGAATTTCTTGTTGCAAATGGCCTCTAGACGTCGAAATTGAAAAAATTCAGGCTTTCAAAACTCGTTGTTAAAATAAGAATTTGTTGTTGTAAATATAGAATTTCTTGTTGCAAATGGCCTCTGGACCTTAGAATTGAAAAATCCAGGTTTTCAAAAGTTGTTGTTAAAATAGGAATTTGTTGTAAATATAGAATTTCTTGTTGCAAATGGCATCGGACCTCGAAATTGAAAAAATCCAGACTTTCAAAACTTGTTGTTAAAATAGGAATTTCTTGTTGTAAATATAGAATTTTTTGTTGCGAACCTGGTCTTTTTCAATTATGAGGTCCAGAGGCGTTTTCTCCTTTGGGCAAAAAGTAATTTTGCTTCCACAAATAATTACATAAAAGTCCCTAGGGACTTCGTGTAATTTCATAAATTCAAGAGACCTAAATGTAAATATCTCTTTTCCTTGGGACACGAGTGTAATTCTCCCTATTATTTTTAGGGAGATATGATATTTTAATTTTACGATATCGGTGTCAACGAGTCCCTCTTATATTCTATATCTTTCCAGTTTCCACAACCATGTCTAATAATGAATACTAAGTCATATCTAACTTCATTTTAATATCTAAACTAATTATATATATATATATATATATATATATATGTAAAATAAGCATTCATTTGAATATCTAAACTAATTAATTACGCAATTTATTTAGGGAAAATTCCATTTAAATACCAAATGAATTTGCAAAACCTCCAGAAGTACCGCGAATTTTCAAAGACTTAGGGTATGTTTGGTTGGGGGGAGGGAAGGAGAGGGAAGGGGAGAGAGAGAAAAGTTATTTGTGGTGGGGCCCACAAAAATTTCTCCCCTTTTAATATTTTTCCTCCATTTTCCTCCCCCTCCCCTCCCCTCCCTTCCCCCTCAACCAAACATACCCTAAGAGATGACAAGGACCTTTGGGGGTTTTGTAAATTGCTGCTTAAATGACCATTTTGCCCTTAGGGTTAAATAATTAAAAGAAAAAAGAAAAAACCCCCGTGGTGGGCCCCACGGCCGGCGGCCACCACCTCCACCGACGGTGGTGGCCGTGGGGCCTACCGTAGAGGGTATTTTCTTTTTTTTTTAATTATTTAACCCTAAGGGCAAAATGGTCATTTAGCGCGAATTTGTAAAACCCCCAAAGGTCCCCTGTCACCTCTAAGTCTTTTTGCAAATTCGCGGCACTTCTCGGGGTTTTGCAAATTCATTTGGTATTTAAATGGAATTTTCCCATTTATTTTCGACTTTTTGTACTAGATTGAATATCTAAACTAACTAACTATATATATATATATAATTCATTTTATGTAAGTAAATTTCAAATAGGATTTGTCTCTTTGGGAAAATAAGAGCGGCCGTCTGTTAGTTAATAGTATTTATTGAGCAGGGTAATAAAAGTTAGGAAAAATCCCATATAAAGCTACTTAAAATAAAAAAATTCTAAATCGGGTTGGTAAATTCAATAAATCTTTAATTGAGTCATCAACCCAATTTAAGATTTTAAAATATGGGTAAAATAACTTTAATACCTCTCCTCTCTCCTCATTAATGAATTTTATTACCCCTAACTTATATTTCCCATGTATATATCAAAATTAATTTTAATCAAGCAAAGTATGATTCGTTCAAATATATTAAGTATATCATAAAAATAAAAACCTACAATATTTTCAGCAAAGAGTTCATTTCATTAACATGAACAATTTTTTTAAAGAAAACTTATAATATATGTCACTATAAAAAGGACATATTTTGGTAAAAATATTAATTAAGTATGAATTTTTCTATATTTTTCACACACACATATATATAGGTTTTTTTGGGGGGAATTTTTATAATGATGTAAAGCGTTTTATGAAATTTTAAGTGCATTTTACATCTTTTTCTGAAATATCCATAGAAATATATGAAAGTTAAACACCGATTTTTAAAAAAGATAAATAATATTACTGATTTATATTAAAGAAGTAAAAAATTGAAATTGAAATATTAACTAAATTACTATCTAAAAACTCACATTTATGTGTTAAGAAAATTATTCGGTTTAAGTTAATATTGGTAAAAATGACTTTTTTTTTTATATATACATAGTAGGGGAGGGGAGCAGGTTCAAACCCTGGACATAAGGAGGGGAGCCAAGCTCCCATGCCACCGCACTACTAAGACGCCGGCGTAAAAATGACTTTTATTTCAATTCAATTTTACAAAGAGTGAAGTTCGCATGGGATATGTTTTTTTTTTTTTTTTTTTGCTTTTATCTCACCTAATAAAAATAACAACTTTCTTCTTTTCTTTTTTTTTTTTATTAAAAAAAAAACCCCGATTTAGAATTTTTCTAAATTGGGTTGATGACTTAATTAATGATTTGTTGAATTTACTAACCCGCTTTAGAATTTTTCTAATTGGAACCGAAATCCTGGATGATCCTATCAAGCTCACTCTAAGGAATATTGAGAGGGTCCATTTGGAGATTAAAGATCTGAAGGGATTTCGATCGGTACAAAGAAACATGAACTCGTGCTGAGAGTGATGAAGCGTTAGTACTCAAGATGGTTGTGAAATCTTTAAGTTTGCAATCAAAGGGTTCAAGAAATGAAAAGGGAAATCAAAGGTTCCCCGTGGCCACTTCAGAATACATACGGACGCCCTTTAAGATCTCATATTCTACATGTTTCCACTATGCCTAATGAATAAAGTAGCACTTTATTCACACCCTTGTTGTTGTCCCAATTTACATCCCTATTTGTAATGGTTAGCAATCTCACTGAACCCTAATCCTAGTAAAAACTGACCCATAAAATCCCTAGTTTTGGGTACCTCTCATTATCTCTTTAATAACTGGATTCCACAAATGAAGGTGATGAGGAGGCATACAACCGAGAGACGGAACATAGTTATGACAAGGGGCCATGGCCCCCAAAAAAAAAAAAAAAAAAAAAAAAAAAAAAAAAAAAAAAATTGTTTAAAATTTTTAATAGAACTTTTTATTTTTTATTTTTATTTTTTTTGTGTAATAATACAACTTTGGCCCCCCAATGTAGTGAATATAACTTTTTGGCCCCCAACGTAGTGTAATACTCCCTCCTGGGTCCTAATTATAAGAACACTTTTGTAGTGTAATTCAATCTTTGTTCCATGTGGGGTCTTGTATGATTTATGTTAATCTTATCATTCTTTTCTATATTTCATTCTAATTACCTGAAATTTTTAGCTTATCGGTGAAATTTACTTTTGTGGTGTATTCCTTGCTATGCATTTACCCATTCTACACTACACCGGTAGATGAAGTTAATTGACTTGATTTCATGATTTTTTTTTATTCTTTTCATTTTTAATGCATTTAAAACTTTCCTTAAAAAAAAAAAATTTCGCAACCGTTGCCCCGAATCCCCCACCACTATTTGGCTCCCCCAAACTTTTCCTCCAAGTTCCGCCCCTGCATACAACAGTTATGGTAGAGTTCAAGGCAGAGCAAGCCATTGAAGGAACCGACAATCCTCACATAAGAGGATTTATTAAAACTCGACAAGTAATCCATCAGATGTTCGTCATATACTTCACGGGTTTAAGCTCACAATGAAATGAACATAAGTGCAACGGTTTGTTTTTGAGATTGCATAGGTGGAGGAGAAGAAAAGGTGAGTGTTATCTTATATCTTATTTTGATTTATAATTTTCAGTTATTATTTATTTGTATTTTCAATGTTATGTAATACATTGTTTAGTAAATACTCTCTTTGATCCTTATTATAAAGTACCAACTAACAATTTTTACAAAGCTAATAAAAATAGTTTAAGTCATTAAATTTATCCTAAAATTTAAATAATTTTTAATATTATCCCTACTAATTACACTAAACTCTAATATTATATTAATTATTACTCTCACTCACTATCTTTTTAATTAAGGGTATACATGAAAAAACATATTTAATGCTCTTTGAAAACAAGCAAGTGCCTTATAGAAAAGATCAAATACACTTGTTAGTTGGTGCCTTAAAATAAAGACCAAAGAAGTAGTTCATTATATTTATTTTTTGGCCCAGGCTAAATTTTTTTTCTGATTCCGCCACTGAGGCTACAATGGTCAATAAATTTCACTTCCAAGGGAGTGGAACCAATTCCTTAGGGTCTGATGGAAGTCAATTCCACAATTTTTTATGGTAGTCAGTTCCCTAGAGAAGTGTCTTCAACCATATCAAACACATAAATATTGAGTTCCAATTCCACCTCCACTTCCCACCCTCCCATTTCTATGGTACGGAACGGGGCATAAGGATGACTTGAGGTTGGTTCCCCATGGAATGTGGCTAAAATAAGCTGCATATCGTTTTCCCTAACAGGTGAAGGTCTGTCCAGCATTGGAAAAGTAGAATATCTTCTCTTCCCTTCCTATTATAGGTTTTAGTCGGACCTAATGGATCAATATGCATGGTATGCTGATGTTTTCTATGGAAATGATATATCCGACTTAATGTATATTTCCTTCATTAATTCAAGCTATTGTTCTTAGTATCCTTGCCCAAAATGGGTTTAGCTAGCTTGAATTTGGTGAAGGAATTATCAAATCTTGGCAAAGTCCTACAATGGGAGGTGCTGGTGGATTCCAAGACATTATCTGGCTGCAGCTTGGTGTGTTGGTGCAGCTCTTCTATATGGAGAAGTTCTTGAAAGAGTGTGTGTTGCAACCCCTTCTCCAATGTTCAAGATCCTGGCAATTGCTGAATCTAAGGCTGGTAAGTTTCTTTTATCATGTTTGTCTTTTGATTTTTTTTTTTGCTAGTATTGGTCTTTTTTTTCCCCTGTTTGGATGTTAAGTTTTTGCTGGTTTCGTCTTTGGGTGGCTCTTATGTCTCTGTGACTTTGTTGATGCTGTTTTCTTTGAGTGTCTAATGAAGTATATGTTCTGTTCGGGGAAAAAAACATAATTTTTGGTTGATATGTATCATTAAAGATTTGATCGAGTTTTACATTGGCTGCGGAGAACTTGACATAACCTTCATCTTTTACCTAGGGGCTAGGCTTGGGATTGACTATAAAACATAGGCGGTTTATTTTTTTAAAAAAAGGTCAATTTATTGCGTTTATTAATTAAGTCGAGTTCTTGACTTACACTTATTATTTTATTATTATTAGTTGTGAAAATATGTACTTGCACTTTTAAATTCACGTATAACCACTTGAAAATTTTTGTACAAGCTCTATAAAACTATGATTTGTAAATTTCTTATGCACACTTTTCATTGAATAGACGAGATGCAATAAATTTTTTTTTAAAAAAAAGATTATAGAAACTAAGAAAAAAATCAAAAAAAAAAATCTATAAATCGAGGGGTATATTTAAAAATAATAATAATAACATTTTTGACACATTTACTACTTTTAATTAATTTTAACTTCTAGTATGATGTGGAAAGTGTTGCTTATAAAATGGATAAAAGGAAGTAATGATTTGTGAATAAACATGAAGGATTATTGGTGAGACGTATAGTGCGGCGTTGATGATCAGTTGTGATAGACAAACTAAGGAATCACATTGACTAATAAAGAGAGAAACACAAAATAAAACTTCATAGTAATAATAAAAACAAAAACATTTAATTCATCAGCTCCTCTCTGAATGATTATGGTACGCATGCTTCCATAATTTATCATCATGATTATGTCTACACACTAGAGCGCCCTATCTAGTTAAGTTCATATCTAATTCAAAGAGCGTAATTCCATCGAATTAATGATTTACTACTATCATCATTCGAAATCCAAAGTAGATTTCATCATTTTCATCAATGTTTACTCCAGAATATGTACGTTAACTAGATATGGTTTGAGAAAGCATATTAGGCTGAATGAAGGACAATTTAGCAACTCCGAAGGTTGTAAGCTTTCGATCATGGGACAAGCTGTCACTGCTTATCTTCAATTGCTCCAAATCGGACCCATCATCGTCCACTTTATAGGTCTCCGATGACGACGACATTGTTGTACTTGTCCGACCAACAAACTGCTTTGCAGATTTCTGCAACCATGCTATAACAAATGGTAAGGGAAGATAAAGCACTAACAATGATACCTGAATATATGTTACAACAAATGGGTGATCTTTCAAAACACCCTGTAAGAAACAAACAAAAATCATTAATTTGATACCCATACACAAACATATATATACACACATACGCCTTAAATCAAATAATGGTTAGTTTGTTTTGAATTGAAATGATCAGAGAGGTCTCCTCGGAGGTTATTCCCAAGATCTCAACGGTGAAGATGAGAAGCAACCCTAATTTATACTCCCTTCGGTCCTAATTATAGGACATAATTACCAGAATTTAGATATATTAAGGAGAGAAGTTAAATTAATTAATTTTATTGATTTTCCTAAAATACCCTCACCTAAAATTTAAAATTATATCAACGGAAAGTTTGATAAAACAACAGCCCAGCGCATGTCGATTTTGTAGGACAAGAGCCCCACCGTGTATGCTGCGTTTCACTGTCTTGACTGGATGCCTGGATGAATTCATAAAATTTTGTAGTTAATTTTATGAATCTTAAATGTATAGAAATATTTATTATATATATTTTCCATGGATTTTTCCAAAGAAAAATCTTTCTATCAAGAGAATATTTAATTGGGCATAATACAAATGCAAGGTTATTTTTTTTAGCCATGCAAAAAAGATAATGAAATTAATATTTTATTAGGTTATTTGAAGGGAAAAATCAATCACTTTGCATGGATAGTTACAAGAAAATATTTTTAAAGAAATCTCAAACAAAAATTTATTTAAAAAATAAAAAAGAAATTAGAATATCTCACTTGATAGAATATAAGTGTGTTATTAAATTAGAATATCTCACTTGATAGAATATAAGTGTGTTATTAAATTAATTATTGTGTAGGGAGTATTAGTCAAGGTGGTATGGGAAAAATATGACAAAAATTGCTTAAACTTCTTTTATTAAAAAGCAGTAAAATTGAAGTGTATGTGATATTAATGAGATGCAAATATTACTTATTTTATAGAATAAGTAGGTGCATTATTAAATTATTATTGTATTTAATTATCATTGAAAAAGTATCAATGATGGTATTTTAGGAAAAAATTGATAAAAATTAGAATGTTGTCTTAAAATTAGGACCAAAATGAACACCCAAATGTTGTCCTATAATTAGGACCAGAGGGAATATTTGGTATCCATATTCGTATATCGCTCTCATGTATGTTCGTGTGTGTGTGTGTGTGCCTGAAGAGTTATATGATATGAAGCTGGCTGGCTTTTGTGTGTTCGTTTGAGTATATATATACTCCCTCACGCGAGTTCTTTTTACAAGGTTTCATCTTATTTATAATATCCAATTTTATCCCTAATTAATTTTGTTATCCCTCCTCATCTACATTCTCTTTCATTCTTTTTCTCACAACTATTTCTTTTTATTATTTGCGGCCTTATAAATAAATGTATACTTATAACACAATTCATTTTTTATCTATTTATTACTTTTAACTAATTTTAATTTAAATTGCGTAATTTGATTAAAAGAATCTTATGAAAAGAGGGAGTGGTTCACAAATGTGTCAAGCGTACGTGTTGACAAGCTCGTGCATACCCAACTCCTACGATTAGGCTTCGTTGTGTCATACTTTCGAGCGTAATCGGTGGCGGAGCTTCTCAAAGGTCAAGGAGGGCCATGGTCCCCCTTCCCCCCAAAAAAAAAAAAAAAAAAAAAAAAAAAAAAATCCTAAATATTTAATATAAAATGGATTTTTTTATACAAAATTTATACATTTGGTCCAAAAATTTATACATTTCGTCCCCCAAATATTTTTTTCTTAATTAGTTAATAAGTATACATTTGGCCCTCTCAAACATTTATCCCAAGATCCGCCACGAGCGTAATTTGATTAAAAGAATCATATTAATTTGCTGTATTTAAATAAATGCTGCGCTTGCCCTTTGGATCACGGCAAGTGTTACAAATCAAGATCAACCTCAATACTAATATTTATATGCAAACTATGTATTATCTATAAATATTTTGTCTTATTTTTCGAACTTGGGACCAATAGTTCTTTTTGTTGACTACATATGCTTGTAAATAATTTCGGCAGATGTTATTATCATAAAAAGACACATAGTAAACATGATGATACAACGCCAGCATTATGTTTGAATCTTCAACAGAAAAGGTCCAACTCCCAATGTCTCTTTATGGAGACCAACTTTACCAACTTTGCAAGTCATAAAAAGACGCATCAAAATTTTCTTTTCATCAGTATATTTATATTCCCATTTTATATATGAGTTGTTATCTATTTCAATTTCGCTTGGACTGAATCAATTAAAGATTGTTTTACCTGTTGATTTTATTTTTATGGTTGTGCGTAGCAATATTCACAGGCACTTATTTCATTTGCTATTTTACTTTGTACTGGGTTTATTTTTACCAAAAATCATATTTAAGATTTGTTAATATTAAGAGTACATATGCCTTTCATCTTAAAGTATATTCCTCATGTCCTATATATAAGCACTTTTAGCATGTTTCACATATATCAAGAAAAACCTTAAACATCATTAACCATATTAAAATTCAACAATATTCCACCTTCATCCTATTTGATATACTAATCTTGTCTTATTTATAAGTCCTTTTTGACAAAAAAATTTTAGTCCTATTTATAAGTCATCTTTTAAATAATAAATAAGATTGTGAAACTCTTGCTCATAATAATTGTACTGATGAAAATAGAGAGAAATAAAAACTTTAAAGTTATCCATTCATAAATAAGGGCAAAGAAAATGTATCCCATAATCGTTGAGCTAACTACTTCTCCTTGGAATATGTGATTTAGTTAAAATAGACTTATAAATAGGACCAGAGTAGTACATTATACTCTATGAGAACAAAGTCAACATAATAATAAATGAAAGGTTATAAAAAATTTAATGATGTTATAAATAGGACAAAAAGATTTTCTTCTTTCTCTATTTTATAAATAGGACCAAATGAGTATGTCGGTTAAAAAGCATTTTATGTACGGTGTGTGTGTGAGATCAAAGTATTCCTAAATGCACCTAACTTGCAGTTCTTTTTAAAACGTAGATCTGGCTGGTTTAAATTCTTTTACGTAAAGTTTTTTTAATTCTTTATTGTTTTATAATTTATGCACAACATTCCTATGGACATTAACATTTATATAATTTATACACAACAACAATAAACATATTTTCCTATTTAGTCAACAAGAAACATTATCATATATAATAAAGTCGGATCATCGAGTTCACATAATTGCGTTGTGCTCTATCCACACTAATTAACCTCTTCAAATATATCATTCAATAATAGATTTTAACCGATAACTTTGAATATTGTATTTCATCTCCTTTTATATCTGTTTATGGGGCTAAAAATCATCTACGTAATTAGCCCTTATCACTTGTAATCGGATTTGCCAATTTGATAAAATTACCTAAACCCATGTTTTAGCATTAGGTTTGGCAGAAGTTGAATAGCAAGAAAGTTAACACAAATATATGGAAATTATTTAGTACTCATTTTCAAGATAATTAGTGAACGAATCAACTATTGAAGACTTAGGTTTTACAAAATATATATTTTTTATTCAAGATTATCCATTTGAATGTCAAATTAAGAGTCAAATTTATTATTAGAGATCTTAGCCCTTGCGCATGAATGAAGGTGGAACAAACTACATGAAAAGTTAAATTTGTGCCCATTACTTGAGTAAATATGGTATATATTCTGATTATTTGGTTTTTTTTTTTTTTTATAATTAAATTCACTACCTCATGTCCTATTTATAAGACCTTTCCTTTTTTTTTCTTTTTCTAAAAAAGCTGTTTTATAACATAAAAATGACCCTTCACAAAACCTAAGATGGCATTACCATTGATTTATTTTTACAAAATGTGCCTTTTATAAGTATGATCCTTTCAAAAAGTATATTTGACTTTGAGATAGAAGTTAAAGAATTCAATACATGGTGGGTAATTTCAAAATTTTATGACCAATAAAAATAAAATAATCGCCAATCTAAACCACTTTTACATCAGTATGATTTAGTTAAAATGTCTAATAAATAGGATTTAAAATAATGCAAAACCAATTAGCTTTAACTAACATATCGTCTCACAAACATCGAACCATTAATCTAACTAGATTTTACATTTCATACATAATTTAACATCACTAACCCTCAGTTTGGTTCGAGGAGAATGAGGGGGAGGGGAGGAAACGAGTCCAATAAAAAAATTGGATAAGTAGTAGGGTTACGTAAGATTAAATAGCAAGGAAAATTAATTAAAAACTTTAAACCACACTCTTCATTTTTTTTAAAATGGAACCCATTAGAATCTCCCATCATCTTGTTTCCATTTCCCTCAAACCAAACAGACCATAAAAACTAACTGAAATTAAATATTGAGAAACATTAATTTGATAATTTTACAAAAACTAATAGTATCCAGAACAACAAGAATATATTTTGCGCTAGAAAAAATAATAATAATAAGCATATGATCCGTTGAAAATAAATTATTTAAACTACAATGAATTTAGTTCCCTAAACTGGCACATTTTTTCATTCAAATCTATCAGAAATGATATAAACTATTGTTATAATACATGGATCCAAAAGATAATACATACATCAGTAATCTTATCTATGAAATATAAAGATAACAACCAGAAATCATACAAACACATATATGCACCTATCTATATGTCAAATAAAGCTAAAAATATTTGCTAGTGAATATCTGCTGCATTCATATTTCTGAATAGCATCTCAGAAGGGAATAAAATTTTATTTCTAATCAAATAATAGTCTTCCAACAAAAGGGCTTAACAAAGTAAATTTGTGAGTTAATACGACTTGGGTTCTTCAGTGTGAAGGATACTGACGGGTACAAGGCTTTCCACATAATTGAAGATATCAACACCATAATCAAGATGGTCGATAACTAACTTCCTAAATTCTTTAGTGGTGGGATTCAACAAAAATACATTTCTCATATGGTCACTCGATAGATTAACTTTGCAAACAATTTCATTCCTCCAAATGTTTTCTGGAATTAAAAAGCATGGATAGAGATCGGGGCTGCCACTGTATTTTATAGTCCAAGTCCATCTCCCTCCAGATGCACAAGTATTCTCTTCAATCACCCACAAATCGATGAAATGAGATTCAATGGTTCGCATGTCATAGTAAGAAAGAAGGGCTAGTTTGTTGTCATATACAGCAGAAGTAAAAGTGCCAGGGCGTATATTAGGGATTGGAATTAATGTAAACATTTCTGTTGCTATATCAAATGAGACTATCTCGGGCCATATATCACTCTGTTTTAAGCCAACCCAAAAAATGGCTCCATTACAAGCAGTGGCTGCTTGAGGATATACACGTACACCCTCTAAGGTTCCTAATTCTACATCTTTCCACAACCCTCTACTTAAGGAATAAAGTTCCACTCTATTTACTCTCTTAGTATAGTGAGTATGCAAAGGACCAGAAGCATAAATTACAATTATCTTGTAATCATCAGCAATAGCACTGAACCCAAATCCTATATTTGGCCAAAATCCTACAGGAAACTCACTCTCAAAATCAATATTTCTGGATATCTTTCTGACCTCTTTGATAGAGGGATTCCACAGTAGAAGGTTATGAGAAGACTTACTATAAAGGCATAGCAAGCCATTGCTGGAACCAATCATCCATAATCTCGACAAGTAATCAACGATCCTTAAACTCGACAAGTAATCCATGAAAGGTTAGGGATCAATTTCGCAGTGTTGAAAGTCGCAATCCAATAAACGAAAGTGCAACTGTTCGTTCCTGAGAAAGGGTCGGTGGAGGAGAAGAGAAGGTCGATGACCGGAGTGGTGGAGGTGATCTGAAATGAAGAATGGATCCTTCAAGAGGTTTTTCCAGATTTTGCACACACATTGAAATCGGATTAGGGAATTTACGGGAAGTCTCTTGAGAATGTTGATGATGATCTCAGGGGGAAGATAAGCGTTGTTGCCTTCCATAATCGTCGTTTCACAGTGTTCGACGTTAGTCAATCACCACATCTCCGGCAGAGGAAAGAGATGGCGGTGGTGGCTAGCGCCGTTGACATTAAAGTTAGGGTTTGTTGGCATCAGCTTCTGAGAGTTTGTGCTGTAACAGGCATTTATGAATTGTTTCCCATTTTTTTGTTCCAATATTTATTTCCCATTAGACTTTAGTTTTTTTTTTAAAAAAAAAAATTCAGATTTTTTCTTCTTCTCTGTTTTGGGGTCTCAGGTCATTTGGGCAGTTATTATTTTTTTGAGGGGATATGATATTTTAATTTTACAGATGTCATATCAGTGTCAACAACCATGTCCAATAAAAAAATATCTAAGTCATGCATATCTAACTTAATTTTAAAATCTAAACTACTTTTATATATATAATAAGCATTCATTTGAATATCTAAACTAATTAGTTAAGCAATTTATTTACGCCTTTTTGTACTTAATTAATTGGATATCTAAACTGACTAACTTTACACACACACATATATATATAGGGGTTTAAACTTCTCATGTTGTAGGAGATGAAGAAGATTCCTACACACACATGAAATGGTGGGACCCATATATACATATAATGCTAATTATATATATATGTGGGTCTCACCATTTTATGTGTGTGTGTGACATGAGAATACACTTCTTGTACAACATGAGAAGTGTTTTTCCCATATATATATATATATATATATTCATTTTATGTAAGTAAATTTCAAATAAGATTTGTCTCTTTGGGAAAATTAGAGCGGGCGTCTGAGTTAATAGTATTTATTGAGCGAGGATAATGAAAATTAATTATGTAAACTACCTCCTTCCCTCCTAAGAAGGAAGATTGTCCCCAAAATCTAAGGAATGTTGAGAGGGTCCGTTTAAAGATCAACGAGAAGATCGAAGGGATTTCGATCGGTATAAAGAAACATGAACTGTGCTGAGAGTGAAGAAGCGTTAGTACTCAAGATGGTTGTGAAATCTACAAGTCAGCGATCAAAGGGTTCAAGAAATGAAAAGGAAAATCAAACGTTCCCTGTGGCTGCTTCAGAATACATACGTACGCCCTTTAAGGTCTCATATTCTACATGTTTCCACTTCCCCGTGCCTAATGAATAAAGTAGCACTTTATTCCCACCCTTTTTGTAGTCCAATTTACATTCCTATTCCCATCAAAATAAGACCCAACCATAAATCTTTATTATCTTGTAATCGTTAGCAATCGCACTGAACCCAAATCCTAGTAACAACTGACCCATAAAATCCAATCGCACTGGATTCCACAGTAGAAGGTGATGAGGAGGAATACAACAATTATGGGAGAGTTCAAGGCAGAGCAAGCCGTTGATGGAACCGACAATCCTCACATAAGAGGATGTCTTAAAACTCGACAAGTAATCCATCAGATGTTCGTCATATACTTCACGGTGTTTAAGCTCACAATGAAATGAACATAAGTGCAACGGTTTGTTTCTGAGATTGCATAGGTGGAGGAGAAGAGAAGGTCGGTGACTAGAGTGGTGGAGGTGAACTGAAATTAAGAATGGATCCTTCAAAAGATTTTTTCCAACTCTTGCACACAGATTGAAATCAGATTAGAGATTTTATGGGAAGCCTCTTGAAAATGTTGACCATGATCTCATTGGGAAGATGAGTGTTGTTGTCTTCCATTACCATTGCTTGACAAGTGTTTGCGGTCGATCAAATGCTCCCGGAGGACCGCATCTCGTGAGACAAAAAGAGACGGCGGCGGTGGCTTGCATTGTTGGCATGATGTAACCCCATTCTGCATTGTTAGTTTTTTTTTTCTGAAGATTTTGTGGTTGAACAGGCATATTTATGAGTTGTTTCCGTATTAAGTTTTAGTTTATTTGAATCCGGATTTCATTTCATCATGTTGCTTGTAGATAAAATAATGGGTGCTCTTTTTTTTTTCTTTTTTTAATACAAGGACTTTGATAGCAACCATTTAATATATCAACAAGTTTTCTTTTGGTTTTTCACATTACCACAACGTACACATATATATTTATAGATCATGTGCAGCGATAAAATATGACCAAACTTTCTCCTTTATTTTTCCCTAAGTGTGTAGCGCTAAGACAGTAAACTAAATGATTTACCTTGCTGGATTTCAGCTTGTACTCTCAACTTCCCACTGATAACTATCACCTCTACCTTATGGATTTAAAACAGAGCACCATGATGATCATGGCTGAAAGCTCTCTCTCTCCCTTACGCTCTCAGACTCAACTCAAGTTTTTGCTAAGACAATGTGAATGAATGGAAGCCAGGAGACAAGATTATATAATGCATGGAAGGTCTAGACCGAGGAGGAATATACAACGGTCAATGGCGGTGAGCTCAAGAAGTATGTGTAGGAATCTAATCAGAAACGCGGAAGCGTATCGTACCACGCGATATAGGAAAAGTTAAAACTTTCATCGTTTTGATTACCTGGAAAGATGCAGCGATCTGAAATCCTCTCCACGAACAGTCGTCGTCCGTTCTTTGATCGATCTTCCAGACTATCTCTCGAGGGGAATGAGATGGTTGTGTGGGCAACCGTTCAGATGATGAACGTCTGCCTCTAAGTTTGTTTCTGATGAGAGCCTCCTTATGCGTGTGTCTCTTTTCCAAGCAGGCGAAAGTAGGTTTATATGCTACTACACCTAAGACCTAACCCTAAACCACATGGGCCATAGAGTTCTTGGGCTGCAGTCTCAATTAAGCCTTATTGGGCTTAAGTGACTAAAGAGCACATTAACCTAACAATCTCCCACTTGCTCTTTAAGATACAAACTTGAGTTCGTAAACCCAAGACCATGTAGCCCATAAGCCATCATCATCTGATAAAATACCCCATCCCTTGTCTCGAGCTAGCACGAGGATCTACCATTTGTCATTCATCAAGGCTCATGATAATCTAAAGAAGATTATCTAGTTCGGTGCTACTCACTAAAAGCCCGAACGTTATCTCCAAGAATAATGACACTTATAACGAGAATATGCATTACCCCTTTATAGAATGTCTATAACTTGATTGACTAGTTTTTACGTAACCCAATCAATTATTTATTCCCTTGACTTTAATAGTTTCTTTAATGGATTACATGCAATCGCCAATGTCTTCAATATCCAGTACCGAAACATATCAAGGGGACATTTCCTATAAATTCCATGTTGTTTATCTCATAAACACCGATAACCAAACAGTCTCAATCCCAAAATACCGAGTTGTTGGCCGTTATATAGATCAAACCTCACTCGTTGGTAAATCAAAGAATGAAAACTATTCGACTACCTATTTAAAATAAACTCAGGATTAAGAGCAACTACATGACTATAGTTATCTGGAGATTTGATTCCTTATGACAGAAAGAACAACCTTAATCAAATCTCTCTTTGATCCATTCAATGTAAGTATTAACTCACACCAATATTTTATAATGATTCGGACAAAACCATTTCATAAAATATTGCAGCCTAAATAAAGTGCCCAACTTAATTTAATAGCTGTGAACCAATTCATCAATTGTGAGAACCTATGACTATGTCCTCTATGAACGTATTCATATGATCATATACTCCACAATTGTTCCAGACTTTAGAGTTTGTAAATAGTGTGCGAAATAAATGAAAAACACCTCATTTATTAACATTCAGAAAAATGCAATGTCATAATGTCTTGGTCAAAAGGCACAAAATAATAAAGTGAAATAGCAACTACCTAAAGCTATAGCAAATCTGGAATCCTCCTAAGACCCAAAACATGCCTCTCGAACACACGTTCAGGCAAACTCTTAGTAAAAGGGTTAGCAAGGTTCTCGTCTGATGCTTCTTTGCTACCAATGTATCTCCTCTTTTAATTATTTCTCATATCAAGTGGTACTTCCTCTCTATGTGGTTTTGTCTCTTGTGACACCTTGGTTCCTTGGATTGTGCTACTGCCCTACTGTTGTCACAGTAAAGTGTAATAGGACAATTAACACATGGTATCACCTGAAGGTCCGTTAGGAACTTCTTTAACCATGCAACTTCCTTTGCAGCCTCAGAAGCAGCTACATACTTAGCCTCTGTGATAGAGTCAGCCACACATGATTGTTTTACACTTCTCCAACAAATGGCACCGCCATTAAGGGTGTACACATATCCCGAGGTGGACTTTCTTGAGTCAATATCTCCTTGGAAATCTGAGTCCGTATAACCAATGGTTTCAAGACTCCCACTTGAGTAGACCAACATATAATCTCTCATTCTCCGTAGGTACTTGAGTATATGTTTAACCGCTACTCAGTGTTTCTCTCCAGGGTCCGATTGGTAGCGGCTTACTACTCCCACTGTATAGCAGATATCTGGTCTGGTACATAGCATAGCATACATGAGACTACCTACTTGCTAAAGCATAAGGTATCCTACTCATGTGTTCTCTCCGCTCGGGAGTTTTAGGAGATTGCTTCTTAGAGATGAATTCCATGCACAGAAGGGTATAATTCCCCTCTTGGAATTCTCCATGCTAAACCTGGCAAGTATTTTGTCAATGTATTTAGCCTGGACAATGCCAAAACCCTATTCTTCCGGTCTCACAAGAGTTTAATACCAAGAATATAATTGGCTTCCCTCGGGTCCTTCATATCAAAATGCTTGCTCGACCAGGTTTTTATGCCTAACAATACTACGTATCATTTCGAGATAAGGAGTATATCATCCACATAAAGTACCAGAAAAGATACCGCATTACCTTGGATCCTTTTATACACACACGACTCATCAGGACTTTTCTCAAAGCCATAAGACTCAATGGCTTGATCAAATATGATGTTCCATGATCTGAACGCTTGCTTAAGTCCATAAATGGACCTTTGCAACTGGCATACCATTTCTTCTTGCCCTTTGGCTATAAACCCTTATGGTTGCTGCATATAGATTTCCTCTTCCAAATTTCCATTTAGAAAAGCATTTTTGACATCCATTTGCCAAATCTCATAATCAAGATTTGTCTTTAAATGCAGCTAAGAGAATCCGGATGGACTTGAGCATGGCAACCGGTGAAAAAGTTTCATCATAATCCATACCTTCTTTTTGGGAGTACACTTTCGCCACCAATCTAGCTTTGAAGGTTTCAACCTTCTCGTCCAATCCTCTCTTTCTCATGTAAATCCACTTACACCCAATGGGTCTTACCCCTTTAGGTGCATCTACAACAGACCAAAACGAGTTGGAATACATAGAATCCATTTCATGATTCATAGCCTCAAGCCATTACTGAGCATCAACATCTCCTAGTGCTTCGTCATAACTCGTGGGGATCACCATCTTCATCAATGATGACATCCTGATTTGACTCACCCAACAAGAGATATCTTGCAGGTTTATGAATCAATCTCCCACTACAACTTTGTCGCACTTGATGTTGTGCATCTACAGGGGGTCCACATTTTGTGGGTTAACTATTTCTAGATGAGGACCCTCATTAAGTGGATCAACCAATTCATGATTTTGTTCTTCATTAAGTTCATCATCATGCTGAACTTTTGGTTCTGTCTCTCAGTTCACACATGTATGTTCGAGGTACATTTTCTCCTCTTTGAACAACCACAGGAACAAAAGCTAGAACCCCTTGAGGTTGTGGTGAAACTTGATCTGAGACTAGCTCATCAAGAATAACCTTACTCCTTGGCTTATAATTTGTCATATAGTCCTCCTCTAAGAAACTCGTGTGAGTGCTCACTATGACCTTCTTTTCTTTTGGACTATAAAACAACCAACCTCTGGTTCCTTTAGGATAGCTTATAAATATGCATACTTCAGTACGCGAGTCCATCTTATCTGGTTTCTGTTGCAAGACATGTGCCGGAGCACCCCATATCCGAATATGGTTCATGGTGGGCTTACACCCTTTCCACAATTCTATTGGTGTCTTTGAAACCGACTTGGACGGATCTAAGTTCAATAGATACATAGCTATTTCTAAGGCATATCCCCCGGAATGAATCGAAAAGAGATGAATAACTGAGCATAGATCTTGTCATTTCTAAAAGGGTTCTATTTCT
The DNA here is from genome assembly GCA_019022655.1 of Acacia acuminata. NCBI lineage: Eukaryota > Viridiplantae > Streptophyta > Magnoliopsida > Fabales > Fabaceae > Acacia > Acacia acuminata. The sequence goes on along the minus strand of JAFJYI010000022.1, from coordinate 5,387,224 downwards.
CCTTTCAAAGAACTCCATTCTCATTGGGGGTGTCCTTGGAGAAGATAAGCGTGAAACTATCCCGCTTTGGTCAGGTAAGACCTGAACTCTCCAGATAGGTATTCACCCCCTCGATCATATCAAAGAGTCTTAATTTGAACACCAAGATGTTTTTCTGCCTCAGCCTTGAACTCTTGGAATTTTCCAAAAGCTTCAGACTTGTAATGCATCAAGTACACATGTCCAAATCTAGAGTAATCATCAGTAAATGTGATGAAATACTGATACCAACCTCTGGCTTGGACATTTAACGGTCCACATACATCAGTATGTACCAATTCCAGCTGAAGTGTGACACGTTTTCCCTTGGCCTTGAAAGATCTCTTGGTCATTTTACCCTCTAAACAGGATTCACATCTACCCGGTTCAAAGTTCGGGATTTTAAAATCCCACTTTTGACCAAACCTTGTATTCTCGTTAGAGTTAATATGACCCAATCTCAAATGCCAAAGATAAGTTTGATTGGAAAATTTTCTTTTCTTTGATGAATTAATATGCTCAACATCTTTTAATTCAACATGATTAACTTCACGGGAACAGGACTAAGGAAATAAAGACCATTATACTTTACACCGAACAAATAAAAGAAGATGAACTTCTTATTGAAACTCGAGGAATTAAACTGAACTCAAAACCATGTTTATCCAAACAACTAACGAGAAATTAAATTCCTCTTAAAATCTAGAATAAATAAACAGTCTTCTAAAACCAAAGTTACGTAATTATCAAAAGATAAAATAACTTGTCCCACCGCTAGTGCGAGACACAAGCTCCCTAGTTCCAAGCTTCATATCTCTTTGTCCTTTACTTACGGCTAAGCTATGTTTGAACCACTGCAAAGAGTAACAAACATGGTTAGTGGCTCCTGAATCAACGATCCATTTATCATCGTGATTCTCCACTAAACAAGCCTCAATCACATTTAAATTACCCATAGCATTTTGCCTAGCGAAGCTGCTAGGCATAGCAAACATGCCATCAAGAGTCTAGAGCAATGTTGCTCCACTCTCAATCATGCCCACTTGCTCCTGAAGCTGATTGGCGAGACTGGCCAAAATGTAGCAGCGAACTGACACATTCGCCTTCTCCCATCTTTCCTTCTCCTGCTGAAATCGAGTCCGAATTGCATCAAATGCATCTGCAGCGGGTAGTGTTGGCATAAGGGTAGTGAGAACAAAGTTGAGCTTTTCATATTGAAGAACAATATCCAAATTAGTTCTCCATTGTTTGTAGTTTGTGCCATCCATAGGTTTTTGGGTCAAGATTGTAGCTAAAGGATTGAATGAAGACATTTTTCCGAAAATAAGGAAAAAGAAAAAACACACTAATTACAAACTTATAATTAACAACAAAAGATATTTCATTAGTAGATTCTAATAACTACTATTCGTTTATTATTTAACAATCCATTAGTTATCTTTACAAGGCTTACGATGGGCAAGATTCTTGTAAAACTAATATTGTTAATTTGGGCCTTCAGTTCCATTGCCAAAGCCTCGATGGAAGGGTTAACAATTTTACCAAAGTTGAATGTATTTAACCATTGTTTACTTTCAAAATTATCTTTAGTGTCTAAGTGTTGCCGACGATGGGCCGTGCAAAACTTTACTAAAATTTTGAAAATATTAGGGTTTAATCTAGCGAAATCCGATTATCCTTGTCCGATGGGGCTTCAACGATAACTATTTCACTAATAAACTCACAATTGGGGCCCGAAGGTTTTGAAATTAAATGCTTAATTTAAAACCTTCACCCATTCAATATTTTAAATTTAGAATTTTCAATTTCCAAGAATTTGTTCAATTTAGAGTAAATTATTAGGTATCTAAAATCTAGTCATGATTGGCGAGTGTCGTCACATGACCATTTTAAATAACCCACAAATTACTCTAAAAGGTACAATTCTCTTAGGAAATTTCCTGGATTAGTTGTCTAGATCTTAATTCCACAATTATTATTCTAGATTTTAATTTAAAATCATAATAATTGATAATTAATGTCTAGATTTTAATTCCACAATTAATTAATCCAATTATTATTCTAGATTTCAAAATCATAATAAATGATAATTAATGTCTAGATTTTAATTCCACAATTAATTAATCCAATTATTATTCTAGATTTCAAAATCATAATAATTGATAATTAATGTAGAGATTCTAATTCCACAATTAATTAATCTAATTATTATTCTAGATTTCAAAATCATAATAAATGATAATTAATTGTCTAGATTTTAATTTCACAATAAATTAATCCAATTATTATTCTAGATTTCAAAATCATAATAAATGATAATTAATGTAGAGATTTTAATTCCACAATTAATTAATTCAATTATTATTCTAGATTTCAAAATAATAATAAATGATCATTAATGTAGAGATTTTAATTCCACAATTAATTAATCCAATTATTATTCTAGATTTCAAAATCATAATAAATGATAATTAATGTAGAGGTTTTAATTCCACAATTAATTAATTCAATTATTATTCTAGATTTCAAAATCATAATAAATGATAATTAATGTAATGGACAATCTAAATAATCTCGCATAATAACTATCAGAACTAGTCGATTGAAAACATAATAGTTATTATACTATTATGACATGTGATTATGCAACAATATGACATCTTCCTATTCTATATGGCATGTTATTACAAACATCATGTTAATCGTAAATATAATTCATACAATTCAATAAAAGCATTAAATAATTAAACAAATAACTTTAATCCATGGCTTTACTATAAAATTTTAAAAATAAAATTTACAACTTTTGAATTTCTCTTTCGTCCACCCATAAAGATCATCTCAAGACCCTTTAGGGTATATATGGGCCCAAAAACCCAATCCTTGGCTAGAAATCCTAGGACACAAAAGAGGAACCCTAGCCACCACGCGCCACGCCATCGGCCGAAGTCATCTTCTTCGGAGTTTATTGATCTCCAACTTTTACAGAAATTTGAAAAAATACATAGAAATTCCACACAAAAAAAAAGAACGAGGAAACCTAATCATATGGAATTAGTCTCCTTGTTACAAGTCAAGAAAAACACGAGAGAATCTAACCATGGATTAAAGCGATTAACCGATTAAAATTAAAACTAATATCAAATATGAATTATAAACGAATAACTACCATAAAATAAATAACAAATATAGAAAAAGATGTCATATTTTCAAAAAAATCACATGAAATATAAATTAATATCAAAACTCGGTTCTTTTCCTCATCGCTATTGGCTCGATACCAATTGTAGGAATCTAATCGAAACACGGAAGCGTATCGTGCTACGCGATATAGGAAAAGTTAAAACCTTCATCGTTTTGATTACGGAAAGATGCAAATGATTGAAATCCTCTCCACGAACAACGGTCGTCGTCCGGATTCTATGATCGATCTTCCAGACTATCACTCGAGGGGAATGATATGGTTGTGTGGGCAACCGTTCGGATGATGAACGTCGCCTCTAAGTTTGTTTTTACATGAGAGCCTCCTTATGCGTGTGTCTCTTTTCCAAGCGGTGAAAGTATGTTTATATGCTACTACACCCAAGACCTAACCCTAAACCACATGGGCCATAGAGTTCTTGGGCTGTAGTCTCAATTTAGCCTTATTGGGCTTAAGTGACTAAAGAGCACATTAACCCAACAGTATGATGAAACCCGTTAAGGTCTCTCACTGACAACACTGTTCAAGCGTGAACGGCATTGTGTTTCTTGCGTGTACAGTGGGTTATTACTAATGGTAGAAACAAATGATTTCTCGCTAATCCCTTGTTGTCACCTCCTCTGCGTTTCTGTGTTCGAGTTGTATTGGATATTAGAGGAAAAAGGCACGTTGTGGGTTAAGTATGTGGTCTGTCGAAATGATGCATGGGCTGGAATATGAATGTAAGTGAATATCCATTAAAAGGATTCTCATATATATATATACACACACATTCACCACGTATTGGGGGGAGGGATTATCGATGGATTGGGCCTAATGGGTCTCGATAAATGTTAATTAATAATGGGTCATGTGTGTGTTTTAAGTGAAAGCAAAGGAATATCCAAATTTTATAATAATGAGACAGGTATGTCTATTGTGGGATTACTAAAATTTATCCACTTAATTCTCTTCAAGACTCTTATCACAATTAGGCTATTTGTTCGTTTAATTGCAATTATTGGGTAATTATTATAATTTTAGTCCTTAATTCCATTTAAGGATTTTCTTTCTCAATTAAATCCTTTAGGTAATAAAATATTAATTCCATATATAATTTTTAGGCCTAAATTATTATTATTATTTTTTTGAATTATTCTTTTTCCCCAAAATAACCTAAATTTCCATATAATAATTCAATTTCAAGTCCCAAAATTTGGGATGTTACACTGGAGGTGGATGAGAATGGGTCTGTCAGATCTTTGAGAGAAGCAATTGAGGAAAATCTTGAAGGAGCTGGACTTAGATGGTGGAAGGAGGAAGAAGATGAAAATGATTGAACGACTACAAAGAAAGGGACCGAATGGTGATGGCACGATGTTGGAGAAAGAGAGCCCAGTGGTGACAAAGTTATTCGGGCAATGGTGAGCGTATAAGAAGGTCAGCGGTGATAGTGAAGGACGAGAGGAGGAATGACGGTTGGCGAGTGGTAGGGAGGTTCGATGGAGGTGACGCATGGTTCAACGTTCAAACTCCTCTCGGTTCGCTCTAATTACCGATGGTGAGCACGAGGTCTACCGGTAGTGGTGGTGAGAAGGAAGCAACTGTGGTGAGATGGTGTTCGAAGCTCAGTCTTCTCCTTTCTGGTTCGCCTATCTACCTTCTCATCCAAGCTCTGTTAGATATATAGGCGATCTTATCATGCTGAACAACTAAATAGCATAAGATCAATGTGGAAAAATGAAGTAGAGATCACAAATACCTCCCGCCATTGATTTGTCTCCAGAAGCAAGCGGGGACGAACTCGAGTCTCCAAAACGGAACGAATCCAAGGCGGCCAAAGCGGAACGAACTCGAGTCTTTGTCCTTCGATCCTTCTCTCGAATCTGCGAGATGGTGTGCTTTCCTCAAGGTTAGAGCGAGTTCGGGGACCGATAATTACATCGTGCATCTCCCTCCGGCCATCACGAGCTAAAAAGGAAACGTATTCAATACGCACTTGCGTATTAATTGGGCCGTTACGGTATTAATGGACGGTTACAAAACTAGCAATAATGTGGGCCATAAATAGAAATAATGGAATATTGATTACTAAATATCCAACATTCTCCCACTTGGCCCACATACTTCAGTATATACCTTTGAAAAACAAAATGCATGGATCATAGCGATAGGTCCTCTTAAAGTGAGTAATATCTTCCATGTATCACAGTGCATCGTGTTTCCCAAGCTCAAGTAACTTAATGAATAAACCCTACATTTATTCTTGGTCCAAACTCAATGATGTTCCTCAAATTAAACAAATAAATGTGTACACAAACCGAAATGAGAAAAACATCACAAATGGGGTTCCATAAAATAACAACGTTCTTACAACGAAAGAAAATCATTCAAAATGAAATTCAAAGAAATGCACTAATTCCCATTCTTTCCACATGATCCATAAACTTCATCGAAGGCATGCCTTTAGTTAAAGGATCAGCAATCATCAATTCAAGTTTGATGTGTTCGATGACCACTTTGTTTCATTCTTAACACGTTCTCTTATGGCTAGATACTTGATGTCGATATGTTTGCTTGACTACCACTTTTGTTGTTCTTAGCCATAAAGACGCATGCGAAATCTGTCACAATATATCTCTAATGGCCTAGAAATTGAATCCATGATTCTAAGCCCAGAAATGAAACCCTTCATCCATACACCATGTGAGGTAGCCTCAAAACATGACACGAACTCAACTTCCATCGTAGAAGTAGCAATCAAAGACTCGCTTCTTGCTACTCCATGACACAGCTCCACCGCTAGCATAAAAATGTATCCAGTGATTTCCTTGAGTCAATGCACGCCGGCATAGTCTGAGTCGGAATAACCAGTCACTTCTAGATTGTCAGTCCGTTTGTACTTAAGCACGTAATCCTTAGTCCCTTGAAGGTATCTCAACACCTTCTTTACAGCTTTCCAGTGGTCTATACCCGGATTACTCGATATCTCCCTAACATTCCAACAAAGCAAATGCAATATCTCAGTGCAGTGCGGACTGAGCATACATAAGGCTTCCTACGGTGAAGCATAAGGGATGTTTTTCATTTGTTCCCTCTCAAAATCATTCTTTGGACACCGATTGATTGAACTGTCACCTTTCACAATGGGAGCTGCGCTTTGTGAACAATGCCTCATCCGAAATCTTTCTAAAACTTTGTTGATATAGGTCTCTTGAGACAAACCTAGAACACCCCTACGTCTGTCTCTTTGTATCTTAATGCCAATGACATAAGATGCATCTGCCATATCCTTCATATCAAAGCTTTTAGAGAGGAATTGTTTTACTTCATACAATAAGCCATTGTCATTGGTTGCAAGCAAAATATCATCCACATATAGAATTAGAAAACAAATCTTACTCCCATGACCTTGGTATATACATTCATCCATAACGTTCTCCAAAAACCAAAAGAAGAGATAACGTCATGAAATTTTAAATACCATTGCCGGGAAGCTTGTTTCAATCCATATATGGATTTTACGAGCTTGCATACCAAATGCTCACCATCATTAGAGGAAAATCCTTCAGGTTGTTTCATGTAAACCTCTTCCTCTAGTTCTCCATTGAGAAAAGCCGTTTTCACATCCATTTGTTGCAACTCCAAATCAAAATTTGCAACTAATGCTAGAATGATGTGAAGAGAATCTTTCTTAGATACAGGAGAAAATTTCTCCTTGTAATCGATTCCTTCTCTCTGAGTGAATCCTTTGGCTACGAGTCTTGCTTTATGTCTGTCAAGGTTGCCTAATGAATCTCTCTTTGTTTTGAAGACCCATTTACATCCAATGGCCTTCGCACCATCGAGGCAACTCAACAAGATCCCGACTCTATTGGATGCCATAGAATTCATCTCATCCTTCATAGCATCATGCCATGATTTCGATTCTCTACAGTTCATGGCTTGTGAAAACGTTCCAGGATCATTTTCAGCTCCTATATTATAGTCAGATTCTTGCAAATACACAATGTATTCACTAGGTATCACTGATCTTCTTGGTCTAGTAGATCTCCTCAATGTTGTTTCATTATCTTCTTGAGGAACTTGTTGTTCAACTGGTTGTTCAACAATTTCTTGTTGTTCCTCAGCAACAACTTGATCTACTGGATCATTATCAGCCGGTTGTGGATCTTGTATGATTGGTTGTACAACACTCGGTCGAACTGAAGGAGTATTGTTAACAACCAATCTAAGACCTGAAGTAGAAGGTTGGCTATCTAAATGATCTTCTTCGAGAAACTAGGTTTCTGGAATCGATCGCTCCCACTAATCAAGTCATTCTCAAGAAATTTGGCATTCCTTGATTCCACAAACCTAGTGGTATGAGATGGACGGTAAAACTGTACCCCTAGACCTTTCGACATATCCAATGAAATATCGCTAATGGTCCTTGGGTCCCTTCTCTTCTTGTGGGTTATAAATTCGACTTCAGACGGGCATCCCCAAATGCGTACATGTCACAAACTCGGTTTCCAACCCTTGAATAACTCAAATGGCGTCTTTGAGACAACCTTGGTTGGAACCCGGTTTAATATGTAAGCTAGTCTTAAGTGCATCAATCCACAAGGACTTAGGTAGCTTAGAGCTACTAAGCATACTTCTCACCATGTCCAATAATGTTCGGCTTCTTCTTTCTGCTACGACATTCTGGTCTGGAGAACCAGGCATGGTGTATTGAGCAACAATCTCATGTTCTTGAAGAAACTTCGCAAATGGACCAGGTGCTTGTCCATCTTCAGTGTATTGACCATAATATTCACCACCTCTATCTGATCTCACAATCTTGATTTGTTTACCACATTGTTTCTCTACCTCAGATTTGAATACCTTAAAGGCATCCAATGCTTCGTGCTTGTTATGAAGCATGTAGAGATACATGTATCGTGAGTAATCATCAATAAAGGAAATGAAGTATTTCTGACCATACGCATCCATTTCAGGACTACAAATGTCTGTATGTATGATTTCTATTTCTAACAATTCAGTACTCCTCTTAGCACCTTTCTTTGACTTGTTAGTCTGCTTTCCCTTTATGCAGTCTACACAAGTCTCAAAATCAGTAAAGTCCAGAGTACTAAGTACCCCTTCTTTCACCAATCTTTCAATTCTCTAAATGGAGATATGTCCCAATCTCCGGTGCCACAACATAGAGGAATCCTCATTCATAACACTACGTTTCGAACCAACAGAAACATGCATGGCATCATAAGTAGTATCATGTTGTAAGTAAATAAGAAAAAGACCGTTAGACAATGTACCATTCCCAACTTTATTTGATTTATAAAACAGATCCAAAGATGTCTCATAAAACATAAAGGAATAATCCAAAAGTACAAGTCTTGAAATAGAAATTAAGTTCCTAGTGAAACTTGGAACATAAAATGTCTTTTCCAAATTTAAAACATAGCCACTACTTAGAACTAAACCGCAAGTCCTTACACCTCCACAAATCCTCCACATGCAAACGAATCCTTCCACCCGAGTAGATGAATTGTTCACTTCCCAATAGCTTCCTTAGGTTTTGCATACCCTGCAAGGTATTCGAAACATGGATTGTAGAACCAGAGTCAACCCACCAAGTGCCATTAATGTCATCAACCATATTAGATTCATAACGAGACAAGTGAGGCCATATTAGACATACCTTTCTTCTCAAGCGATTGCTGGAATTTAGAGCGTCCTTCTTCATGTGTCCCTTCTTTTTACGAAAGAAACACTTGGATTCCTTCTTAATTCCACCTTGAGGTGGTGTTTTTCTTTCCCCTTCTTTTTAGCTTGAGTCGACCCTTTTCTCGGTTGTCATAAATGAACTCTCTCCCATTTCCATTTTCAGTCTTCCCTCCTCCTGAACACACATGGTCAAAAGTTCATTAATTGACCATTTATCCTTATGTGTGTTATATGATATCTTAAAGGGTCCATATGGCTTTAGAAGAGTGTTCAGAATGTAGTGCACAAGAAAAGAGTCAGACATGTCAACCTCAAGTTGCTTTAGTTGAGCTACAATGTCCCTCATTTGCATGATGTGCTCACGCACCTTTCATTGTAGTAAGTCTTAGGGATGAAAACTTCATAATTAGGGTCTTGGCTAGTGCCTTTCACGAAGTCCGAAATTGATCATCGATCGCCTTCGAAGTGGCCTAATTTTATCATGTTGTTCGATAGAACCACGAATACCAGCCAGAGATATGAGTCTTTATGAACATTACTGAAAGGCGATTAGATCACTCCCATTTTTCATAAAGATCAACCTGATCTAGAGAGCTGGTTGCAGTAATGGAGGGTGGTTCATCTTTCCTAATAGCATAATCAATATCCATCTACCCCAATTGAAGAAGAACTCTTTCTCTCCATACCTTATAGTTATCACCCCTCAGTTAGGGAATATCATTTTTCATATCAGAGAAAATCGCAGGTTGTTTTATTGCATAATAAAGAAATACATGCTTAAAGAATTGAGACTAATAAACTAAATCATGTTTTACCAATGTAAATCATGCTAAAATTCATAAATCTACCGACATACAACTTGCCTGTGGGCTAAAGTTCTAATTCAATTAGATTTATATATAAGCGTATGATAAAACTATCAAATTATTTCCTTATTCGTAATACACATGGGTACGTTAAGAATATAATTTGATATTTTATCCTAATTAATCATACAAAAAACATATAATAAAAATTTCTGTGGGATAAAATTTTATTATATTTCATATGATCTATTACAACTAATGTTACTATGTGATCATGCAACTCTATTTACATTTTCAATTAATTAAAGATCTTTGTGGCTACTCTCTAATTAATTAAAACATAAGGATCACTTAACATTACTATATAATATTGCAAAAAACTATAAGCAATATTAAAATAAAATTGGATAATTCATGTTTTGCATGTTATTCATCACAACATTGCATGTATAATTAAATAAAAATTAACCATGCAAATAACAGAATATGTAATTTATAATCACATGAAATCCCAATTTTAAACAAAATCAGATTTATATTTAAATCCAAAAAGCTCATAATATTTCAAAAAAAATCTTTTAAAATAACACAAATGTCATCTCAGCTGGATGGTCCGAGAAGGCCTAATTAAGTCTCTCGGACCGAAAGAATGTGGGTTCGAATCCCATTTTCTGCACTTTAAAATATTTTTATTTTCACTGGGAAAAAACAAACATTCAAATAAATTAATGTTCAAAAATAAAACACAAGGGGCACGTAGCATAGCTGGCTAAACGCTGGTCCTTAAGGCGCCTACATGTCCAGCTGGTCTCAGGTTCGAATCCATTCAGGACCACTTTTTTAAACAAAAATTGGTTTTCACTGGAAAACAATTTAAATTAAATAAGCGCTCATAATACATCGCATAGGAGCCCGTGGCTCGGTACTGGCAAAGTGCCGACCCTTAAGGCGCCACGTGCCTTCCGGTCCGGGTTCGAATCGCTTGAGACCATTCTAGAGTTTCTAAAAATTTTGCTTATCCAATAAAAGATTGTTGATATATACTAACTGATAAACATTGAACGCAAGGAGCACACGGCACAGCCGGAAAAATGCTGGCATTTAGGATACTTCCCATGCTTATACAGGTCTCAAGTTCGAAACTCCATTTTAGCATTATGTAAACCTCCAGAGACCATTCTGTGTTTTTTTTAATCAGAAATCAAAAACACTGTAGATAATCTTCCTTACCCGGTTCAGGACCCAAAAACCCGAAAATTCCTAGAAATTTCAGGCGCACAGAATGATTAGAAAAAAACGTTTTTTTTAATAGAAAATCCAGATTTCATGAAAATCGATGAAAATCAATTGCAAATTCGAAACCCAAATCTCCAGAAATCCAGAGAAAATTCATCAAACAAAATCAAGGCAGAGGCATATCAATAGACTCTGATACCAAATGTTAGATATATAGGCGATCTTATCATGCTGACCAACTAAATAGCATAAGATCAATGCGGAAAAATGAAGTAGAGATCACAAATACCTCCCGCCATTGATTTGTATCCAGAAGTAAGCAGGGACGAACTCCGAGTCTCCAAACAGGAACGAATCCAAGCCAGCAAGAAGGAACAAACTCCGAGTCTTTGTCCTTCGATCCTTCTCTCCTGAATCTGCAGATGGTGTGCTTTCCTCAAGGTCGAGCGAGTTCGGGGGACCAGGCAATTACACCGTGCGTCTCCCCTCCGCCATCACGAGCTAAAAAAGGAAACGCATTCAATACGCACTTATTGCGTATTAATTGGGTCGTTACAGTATTAATGGACGGTTACAAAACCAGTAATAATGTGGGCCATAAATAGAAATAACGGAATATTGATTACTAAATTAAATATTCCAACAAGCTCCTCTCTCATGGTCCCAGTTTGGTCGGCGCTTCTCTCAGAAGTTGAGTGCTAATACTTGCTGGTTTAGCGTCACTATTTTCTTGCTGAAACTGAACTCATATTGGTGGTTAAGTTGCTTTGTTACTTACCATCATTTTGCTGTGTTTTGTAATTCCCATAATTGTGACGGAGTTCGATTGAGGATCTGGACTTATTTGACTTCTTCTTGAGTGACATTGAATTTGGAATTCTTTAGATTATTGACCTTTAGTTCTCGTTAACATCACTCTTCTGCTAAGTTCTCATCAATTGAAAGTTGGTACCCTTGAATGCACATTATTCATTTTAGGTCGGATAGTTTTGGGTCATTTACTTTAAGTTAAATGGCATTATCATGAGATTGTGCTATATCATGAGATTTCCTTTCTGGGATTGACACAAATTGCAAATTTTGAATATTGTCATTACTCCCTACTCTTAAATTTCAACTCCATTGAGCCCCCATTGACCAACTTGAACTGTTACTCCTAAATCGACTCCAAGATGTTATTCTTGGAACTCGCTCGCTGGAATTTTTGTGAAATTTTCCAGATTTGAACTGAATCATTTTGCCGTGTGAAATTTCACTAACTCTTAGCAAAATCATCTGATTCTTGAGCTGTAAATTGGTGCATGTGCTAAGCCATGTGTTTTGGCAAGTCTTCCAAGTTATATCATTGTTACTTATTGCCTTTAATTTAAGTCACTAACAATGTTTTGCTTGAGGGGAGGTAGGGGGAGGAAGAAATTTTTTCTCTTATCTTTACTAAATAACCCATGGACCCCATTGCGATTCCAATCCTACCCTCCCATAGACCCCACTAGAGACTAAAAATATTTACCAAATTTCATGGGCAATTTGGTAAAAGCATGCCCTCCCCTTCCCTCAAACCAAACACACTCTAAAAGATCAGATCCGAGTGCTAACAAATTTTGGAAGTTTTGTTTGAGATTGAACTAAGTGAATGTTTGCTGGTCTATTTGAGTTGGGAACTAAGTGAATGTTTGCTGGTGTATTTGAGTTAGGGACCTTTCATTGAATTTTGCTCAATTAGGGGTAAAATGTGCAATTGTTTAATATTACATTGTAGGAACTTAGACTTTTAATACTAACTTTGTGTTTAATATTACATTGTAGGAACTTGGAAGAAATTGGAGTGAAAGCTGGAAAAGAAAATAGAAGACCTAAATTAATGTTGCTGAAAGACACCAAATTCAGAAATGACAGAAAAGTGACGAGAATTAATGACATTTTGGTACCCGATGTTTAAAAATGTCAATTTAGTACCCACGAAACTGCTCCATTTTTGGCACCGTTGAATCAGAAATGAGGGCTCTTTTCATATGATTGAGGGCGGCGACTTTGGCAAGAGAGAAGCAGAGAATGCGCCACGGACTGAGAAAAGAGACACCAGGGCTTAAGTACTTCATCGGAGCTTGAGAGGAGAGGGAAAGAGACGGAGAGCCACCACCATCATCAAGGACTTCCCACCGTCACTTCCACCGCCATGAGTTTGAACTCTAACTCCGGCAATTGTAGTTGTGCTATTTTCTCTAACCACCACTGCAACCACTATCGTTTTCTTCTTCTTCTCCACACCTCACCTTTCATTGTTTAGATAGTGATTTTGGAGAGGAACAGTGAGGTTGAAGGAGAGCCCACATCACCACCACCTTCCTACACTCGCCGAAGATCACTACCACCACCTTCAAAGCATTCACTCTTCTCATTGCTACTTCCTCCACCTTCACCTTCCCACACGCCATCTCTACAGTTGATTCCACCGCCATTACCATAGACCCTCTTCTCTCTTTTCCAGATTCGATGTGCAACTCATTTGGGTTCTTTGATAAACATGTGTAGCTAAATCCTTTGCTTCTTGGCTATAGAACTTGCGCCAAAGCATGTTTGGTTTGAGGGGATGGGAGGATATTGATCAAATTGTCATTAATGAGATTTTTTTTTTTTTTTTTTGATAGTGTATTTTTTTAATATTGAAAATTTTTTTATTGGTAATTTGGTCAATATGAGGTAAAAAAATTTGTCTCACATCCCTCCCCTCAAACCAAAAAAACTTTTCATGGGCAATTAAGGTCAATGGATTAAAGAGAGTTTTTCTATCATTTTTGTACGAGTTATATATTTAGATTATTTAGTTTTAGAAATTATCATATATAATTCTAGAGTTGAAATTAATGTTAATTATTTCCGTTGGTTTGATATATGTAATTGAGATTGGATTTTATAGTGTGAAAATTATATATGTTTGAATTTTTTTTATGGTTGCAATGAAATTATGTTAATTAGCATGTTATTGTCTAGTAAACGTGGTTAATTTGTACATTTGAGGGACTGCTTAAAACTCAAATTCAATAAGACTTATGTTACATTATTTCAATTTCAATTGCATATTAAGTGGTTTTAAACAATCTCTAAAGAAGTCGTAGTTAACTATGTTTGTAGAAGCTACCATTAATTGAGAATATTGGATTCAAGTGTTATTTTGAGGTTTTTTCTAAAACTTAATAAATTTTAACTCCCATAATATTTTAAGCAAGGATAGTTACTTTCTTCATTACTAAAACATTCATCGTTCATATTTTCAAACTTTATATCATTCCATTCACTCATTCACCATTTTTATAAAAAAATATAAAAGTAATAGTTTAGCATTTAATTAAATTGCATTACTACTTTTATTTATTAATTTGAAAAACCCAAAACCAATTTCCCCTTATTTTCAATGCATTTACATTATATTTACTTATTTCGATTACTTATGAATCAATAAAAGGCTTCTCGATCGATCATAGGTTTGTCTATATATAATCTTTAGTTAATTTTGTAATTATAAATCCCAAGGCTAATGAGAAAAGGCCTTCATCTGTATTTTTAATTTAATATTTTAAAATTTGGTTGTTCTAAATAATTATATTTTCTAAGATCCTTTATAAATATATTTTTCTTTTATCCCTCTCCCTAATTTTTAGGGAAGAAGATTTCCTCATAATCTCTTCTCTCTTTTTCTTTTTCTTCGCGAGAATCTCACCTCCACCCTTAGATGAAAAAATGGACTATTTAGATTTAATATTTTTTAAAACAATGATATTAGTGTTTTATAAATTAATTTGTTTTATTAATTTTGTTTGTATTACATGTATAAATTGTGTAGATCATGATTTAACGGTTAAGTTTATTTTTTCATGTTCAAAATAATAGTTTTATAAAATATTAAATCTAGATCATCTATTTTTTGAAATCTTAGGTAGAGATCAAATGCGAGAAGAAAATGAGAAAGGATTCTGAGAGAATTCAAACCCAATTTTCAGTTGATTTATCTTCGAGTTGGTTGGGTTAATATGACCTATGCAACCTAGAGAACAATCGACTATGAATACACAATTATTTATGATTCAACATGTAATGAAAGGAATCATGAAAATGGTACATCACCGTCGTCGAGACCCTTGAAGCCGACGGTAATTACTCTCATTTAGAGCGAATTGTCACGAATCATAGGGAACGCCCGGATATTTCGTGCACAAGACACTCCACAAGAGGTTTCTAGAAAATTCCACATTGTTGTAGAACTTTGTACATAGAACTAGAATTGTGTGGAGAATTCTAGAGACTCCTTTGCAAATGTAAATATCTAGATATTTTGGGAGAAGGTTCTGGAGAGCCAATCTCCACCGTCGGATGTAATTAATCTTAGCCGTTCATTGAGGAGGTGGTAGGCTATAAATAGAGGTGCCCACCTCATTTGTAAACCATTCGAAAGCAATACAAGTTCCTTACCATTCCAGAGCTTCTCTCTCTAAGTTTACTTCTCTCTCTAAGTTCTCTTTGCCTTTGTGCTCATTGCCTACTTGCGAGGGTTCGGCTGACTTAGCCAAGATCAAGGGAGTGATCAAGCTAAGGCCGGCACGGTTTTAGGTGGAATTTGTCTAAGACCGTGACAACGTGGTATCAGAGCTTTGGTTCGAAGCTTTGAGTGTGGTTCGTGGGAGCCATTTTGTAGGCAAGGATGTCGGGCACTACTGAGGCCATTGTGGTTGGAGAAGAGAGGGGTAGGGAGACTCAACCTCCTCATCAACCAAAGAAGGTTCGGGGCACAAGCAAGTCTCGCCAAGCCGCGGATGTTGCCACTTGACAGTAAAGGTAGAGGCTTTGGAGGAGGCCTTGCAAGAGGTGGTTTCTAGGGTGGATAAAGTGGAAGGAGACTTTGTGACTCTCGAGTCTCACACCCTAGAACAGTTAGACAACCTGAGGTCGGATCTTGATTCGCACCTCAATGTCGAGGAGGAACGGGCTGAGTCCATGAGGAGACTCGAGGCAAAGGTGATGGATGCCATCACAGCCATGCAGGATCAGCTTAACTCTCTTAAGGCTTCTTTGGAGAGTCAAACTAGGACTCCGCTGGGAGCTGGGACTAGTGGAGGAAGGGAGGTGAGGCTAGACCTCCCTAAGCCGAAGGAATTCAAAGGTGTCCGTGATGCCAAAGAGGTCGAGAACTTCTTGTGGCAAATGGAGCGATATGCTGAGAACATGAACTTGACCAACGACATGGATAAGGTACGCACTGCTTCCTTATTCCTTACTGATAATGCTATGTTATGGTGGCGTAGGAAGCATACAGATATGGAAAAGGGCCTTTGCACTATTACAACATGGGAAGATTTTAAGAAAGAATTGAAGAAGCAGTTCTATCCGGAGAATGTGGTCTACGAGGCTCGGAAGAAGTTGAGGGAACTTAAACACAAGACCACAATCTCCGACTATGTACGAGACTTCACTACTCTCATATTGCAAATCCCCAACTTGACCGATGAAGAAACATTGTTCTACTTCATAGACGGTCTTGATCTTGGGCTAAGAACGAGCTCCAAAGGCGTGGCGTGACGAATATAGATGAAGCTATTACCTTCGCCGAAAGCCTTACTGAGTACTCAAGGGGCGAGAAAGGTGAGTCTTCCAAGCCTAAGTCTTCCAAACCTAATCAAGGAAAAGGTGGGGGAGACAAAGGCAAGGGATCACCAAGGGAGGACCTAGCAAATCCTTCCATAAGAATCAATATGAGGAGAAGAAGAAGAACAAGAATTATACAATCAGCTGCTTCGTGTGCAAAGGGCCACATCGCATGAGCAACTGTCCCAAGCTCGGTACCTTGTCCGCTATTGTTGAAGGGCCAGATGTACCCAACGAGGAAGGGCCAAGCTCTCAAATAGGGTCTCTCAGACTCTTGAATGCCTTGAAGGCGAAACCAGTGCAACCTGCTTCAAGGAGCAACTGACTGATGTATGTGGAGGCTAAACTGAATGGGAAGCCCGTGAAGGTGATGGTGGATACCGGGGCGACCCATAATGTCATTACTCTAGAGGAGGCTAAGCGAGTTGGCCTCTCGGTTACTCAACCACGAGGAGGATGGTTGAAGACTGTGAACGCCCCTACCAAACCCCTTAGTGGCGTAGCAAGTGGAGTGGAGCTATGCCTTGGCACGTGGAAGGGGACCGTGGATCTATCAGTTGCCCCTATGGATGATTTCAAAGTGGTATTTGGGATGGACTTTTTGCGCAAGGCAAAAGCATTCCTCATGCCATGTTATGACTCAATGTGTATCATGGAAAAGGGGCTCGCTTGCACAATACCTGCAACAAGCGATGATCGAATTGCTCACTTGTCAGCCATGCAGGTAGAGAAGGGGATCAAAAGAGGGGAAGTCACCTACCTTGCAGCTTTAAAGGAGGTGAACACTAATGCGCAGGATAGTGGAAGCCTTCCCCTATCATTCGAACGTCCTCAAAGAGAACGAGGACATTATGCCGCCAGAACTTCCTAAGAGGTTGCCACCTAGACGGGAGGTGGATCATAAGATCGAGTTGGAACCCGGAGCATGTCCACCCGCCATGGCACCTTATCGCATGGCATCGCCTGAGTTGGAAGAGCTAAGGAGACAACTGAAAGGGTTGCTTGATGCTGGGCATATACGGCCTTCCAAAGCACCTTATGGGGCACCTGTCTTGTTCCAACACAAGCACGATGGATCGTTACGACTCGCATCGACTATCGGGCCCTTAATAAGGTAACTATTAAGAACAAGTATCCTATTCCCTTAATAGCCGACTTGTTTGACAGGTTGGGCAAAGCGAAGTACTTCTCCAAATTAGACTTGAGGTCGGGTACCATCAAATTCGCATTGCCGAAGGAGATGAACCCAAGACCGCTTGTGTGACGAGGTACGGGTCCTTTGAATGGTTGGTGATGCCTTTCGGTCTAACCAACGCACCGGCGACATTTTGCACCTTGATGAATGAGATCTTTCATCCTTTCCTTGATCGGTTCGTGGTGGTCTACTTGGATGACATAGTAATCTACAGTGACACCTTGGAGACCCATGTAGAACACTTACGGGCCGTGTTCCAGACTTTGCGCGAGAACGAACTATATGTCAAGAAGGAGAAGTGTTCTTTTGCCAAGGAGGAGGTGCACTTCCTTGGACACATCATTCACCAAGGGACCCTTATGATGAATAAGGAGAAGATCCGTGCTATTGAGGAATGGGAGCCACCCACCCGAGTATCTGAGTTATGATCTTTTCTTGGGTTGGTGAATTACTACAAGCGGTTCATCAAGGGCTACTCTGCCAGGGCAGCCCCTTTGACAGACTTGTTGAAGAAAAACAAGCCTTGGGAATGGACCAAAGAGTGCCATGATGCCTTTGAAGATCTGAAGGCAACGGTAATGGAGGAACCCGTACTGGCTCTCCTGCATTTCTCTAAGACCTTTGAAGTTCATACGGATGCCTCGACTTTGCTATTGGAGGAGTACTCATGCAAGAAAGGCATCCAATAGCCTTTGAGAGTCGCAAGCTCAATGATGCTGAGCGACGTTATACAGTCCAAGAGAAGGAGATGACAGCGGTAGTGCATTGTTTGCGCACTTGGAGACATTATCTGCTAGGATCCAGGTTTGTGATCAAGAGCAATAATGTGGCTACCCGCTACTTCCAAACACAAAAGAAGTTGACACCCAAGCAAGCCCGTTGGCAGGACTTTCTAGCCGAGTTTGACTATGTGATGGAGTACAAACCCGGCACGGCTAATGTAGTGGCAGATGTATTAAGCCGGAAAGCAGAGTTGGCGTCAATGAGTCAAGCCAAGGGCAACTTGATCACAAAAATCATTGAAGGTTTGAGCCATGATCCCGTTGCTCAACAACTTGTAGAGATGGCCAAGGAGGGGAAAACCAAGAGGTTTTGGTTGGAGGATGGCCTTCTCTATACTGTTGGGAGGCGAGTCTTTGTTCTAAAATGGGAGAACCTACGGAAAGAGCTCATCAAGGAGTGTCATGACTCCAAGTGGGCCGGTCATCCGGGACAAAGACGCACACTTGCTTTATTGGAAGCAGCTTATTACTAGCCGCAGATGAGGGACGAGGTAGAACTTTATGTGAAGACTTGTCTTGTATGTCAACAAGACAAGATAGTGAACCAACAACCTGCAGGACTGTTGGAGCCTCTCCTATACCAGGGCAACCATGGGAAAGTGTTTCCATGGACTTCATTTCAGCTTTGCCAAAGTCCGAAGGGTGCGGCTCTATCATGGTGGTGGTAGACCGATTCTCAAAGTATGCAACATTCATAGCTGCCCCTACGGATTGTACAGCAGAAGAGGCGGCCAGGCTATTCTTCAAGAATGTGGTGAAGTATTGGGGGCTACCTAAGACAATCATCAGTGACAGAGACCCCCGCTTCACTGGAAAATTGTGGACTGAGTTGTTTAAGCTCTTGGGCACTGAGCTACACTTTTCCACAAGCTTTCACCCACAGACCGATGGGCAAACAAAAAGGGTGAACTCTTTGTTGGAGTGCTACTTACGGCACTTTGTGAGTGCCAACCAAAAGGATTGGGCCAAGCTCCTCGATGTGGCTCAATTCTCTTATAACTTGCAAAAGAGTGAGGCAACCGGAAGGAGTCCCTTTGAAGTGGTGATGGGACAACAACCTCTCACTCCTCATGCCCTTGCCACCACTTACAAGGGCAAGAGTCCAGAGCCTATCACATGGCCAAATCTTGGCGAACAAGCCGAGGTAACAAGATCCTTTCTTGTCAAGGCGGCCAAGCGAATGAAAAGTTTGCGAGATAGGAAGAGGCGTGCTTCGAGTACCAAGTGGGAGACATAGTAATGGTGAAGCTTCTTCCTCAACAATTCAAAGTGTTCCGACAGGTACACAAGGGCCTCATCCGCAAGTATGAAGGCCCGTATAAGATTGTGGGGAAAGTAGGAAGGGTTTCCTACAAGCTGGATCTACCCCCAAACTTGAAGATTCATCTCATCTTCCATGTTAGTATGCTCAAGCCGTTCCATGAAGACGTGGATGATCCTGGTCGAGCCATCTCGACAACAGCACCTCCGACCATGATCAAGTCATTTGATCGAGAAGTAGAAGAGGATCTAGCTGACCGAGTTGTGCGGCGACGAGGGGTACCACCAAGTACCCAAGTACTTAATCAAATGGAAAGGATTACCAGAGAGTGAAGCCACATGGGAACCTCAGGAGGATCTTTGGCAATTCGAAGACCACCTACACCGGTACAAAGACAAGTCGGTGACGACGGACGTCACCGATTAGGTGGGGGAGAGTGTCACGAATCATAGGGAACGCCAGATATTTCGTGCACAAGACACTCCACAAGAGGTTTCTAGAAAATTCCACATTGTTGTAGAACTTTGTACATAGAACTAGAATTGTGTGGAGAATTCTAGAGACTCATTTGCAAATGTAAATATCTAGATATTTTGGGAGAAGGTTCTGGAGAGCCAATCTCCACCGTCGAATATAATTAATCTTAGCCGTTCATTGAGGAGGTGGTAGGCTATAAATAGAGGTGCCCACCTCATTTGTAAACCATTCGAAAGCAATATAAGTTCCTTACCATTCCAGAGCTTCTCTCCCTAAGTTCTCTTTGCCTTTGTGCTCATTGCCTACTTGCGAGGGTTCGGCTGACTTAGCCAAGATCAAGGGAGTGATCAAGCTAAGGCCGGCACGGTTTTGGGTGGAATTTGTCTAAGACCGTGATGAATGGTGATAACACCAAGGACCGAAAACAATTTCAATGAGGAGTTGTTGAAAAGCGTTTTGGAAGTGGGACATTCGCAATTCCAAATCCTCGCTAGCTATCACCCGCAAGGCAAATAAATTGGAAAAATAATTGCAATTGGATAATTAATATTAACATCATCAATATTAATCCTCATCCTTATGTATTTATATTGACAAAAAATATAAATTTATAATAAGTTTTATTAGTATTATGTTATGAACAATGAATAAGTAGCAGTTATAAAACCTTGCGTAATAAACAGAGCCCCACCAAATTAAATATTACTACCTTACACCACAAATTATGTCATATATTTAGGACTGCATGAGTATGTTTTATGCACAATTCTTCATCCTCAAATGAGGTTTAGTCCAACTAATTCTTCATTGTGATTATTGGTTTTATACAAAATACTAGGGGGAAAAAACAGGATAAGTGACAGTAATTTTCCTCCTTAATCAGTTTAGTGACAAAAAAAAAAAAAAAAAAAAAAAAAAAGTGCAATGGAGTCGGTGACAGAAAATTCCAAGGCAACAGGTTTAGAGACAAAACTTACCCACTAGCTAATTTTGTCACAGAACCAGAATTAGTTATTGCTTGAGTTAGCCAAGGAAAAATTTTGTCGCTAATTTTCATCACAAAATATTGTGTTGGATTAAAAAAAAAACTGCCAATAATTCTATCAGAAAATGTTATTATAATTATAAAGGAGCATAGAGTGGTAATGATTTTAATTATGATAGACTTACCAAAAGAGAGCCGAAAGCATAGAGTAGTGAGTAGTGTTGTTTATGAAGGAGCATGTCTTCCAGCATGGCCAATGGTATGGTGAGAGAGCAGCCAATTGTTGCCACTAACGCTGTGGTCCAAGCAATTCCTACTCCCCTGTACGTTCATCATACATATTTTATGCTTATCATTTTCACTGTATTATAAAATATCTATATAAAAATATTAAATTGAAATATTAACATATTTGGAATATAGGAATAATATAATAATGTCTAATTAAACTGAAATTGGTAAAATATGTATATATACCGAAGAAAAATAGGAGAGAAGAGACTTGTGTACCGAGAAAATCCATGTTCGGATCCAGGTCAATGCTTCAAAACTCAAACATAATAATGCTCACACAATTATTGGATTACTAGAGCCTAATGATTTGTACAGCAGATCACTAGAACAAAAAAGATGATAAGAGAAGAGAGATTGCAAGATAACTCAATGGTAGGGGTAAGTCTCAACCGAGGGAGGCACATCCTATTTATAGAGGTCTAAAGAGACCATTAATTAGAAAGTTATGTGAACTCCTGCTTTCCCTCTAGGTAATAATTAGGAAATTAATTCTTGATTACTTTTCTAATATACAACTTGTTTCTCAATTAACAAATCCATAATTAATGTTGATTTGTTTCTTACTCGTATTTAATAAGGCTACTTGTTTTTTCCAATCAAATAGTCAGGCCTATCAAAGGACATGGACCCAAATTAGTCTAACATGTATGGTAGCCTCACACGTACCAGGCATAATCAGAGAAGAAAGTTCCAATTAAACCACTGCAAATGATAGCCTTCATTTCATCTACTCCTGGCAATTCAAATTTGGGTTCCAAGCCTAATGCCATTAGAGGCCATTCTGAAAATAAATAATTAATATTAAGCAATGAATTGAGGGGTATACACGCATTCGACCCACTTTATTTCAATCCCTCCCCTCAAATATTAACCTGTTTAGCTAGGTCTCACATGACAACGTACTATTATCTTCAATCCTTAAATATAAAAGGATTAAATACCAATTTTGCTATAGAAATATTGGTTAGAAACCTTCATGCCTGGAAGTTTTTTTATATGATTTTTGCCCCGGAGTTTAAAAACATAGCAATCTTGCCCATTAGTTGATTTTGACTATTGAATTGCTGCTCTTCGTTGCAAATTTCTAAAGCAAATTTGCTCCTAAAAAACACTTCGAGGGCAAATTTGCTCATAAAAAAAAAAAAAAAAAAAAAAAAAAAAAAAAAAAAAAAAAAAACTTTCAACGCATATTTACTCCTTTTTGTAAATTTTTAAGACAACAATAATATCTCAAAAACTTTTAGATGTTGAAAGCAAAGAAATTATATTCTTGCCGTATATTTTCTTGTGTTGAAATTCTAAAACAATACAACATCAAAAACTTTAATCATTAAAATGCAAACTAACTACATTAAATTTAGACAGTCCCAAATTTGTATTACAACAGTACAAAGCACTAATTCAGCCGTACGCATCCATACCTAACCACCAGAGAGAGGATACTATGAATAATCCCATATATCCATACAAAAGTTGCATGTCTAATCTGTCTCCTTCTCCGGCATATCTTTTCAAAAGAAGTGCAGGGGTGGTTAAGTGCATTTAGGACAAATTTGATCATTGATATAACACTAAAATGTCTTTTCATATATGTATGTAAACAGAGAGTTTGAGGCCGGTTATAAGAGGGGACTAAACCCCTGGCCTCCCAATTATAGGAGAGGTTTCATGTCGTCAAGTTATAAAGCCATTAGAGAGCGGGTTATATTTTATGCCATGAGCAATATATATACTCTAACCTTAGCTTAATAAATATCAAATATGAGTGTTATAGTAATAAAACATGCACAGAGTAAAATAACATAAAATACCTGTGAATGTTGCTCCTACCATAGCAGAAAGCAACGCCAAAATATCTCCAAGAAAGCTATGCCCTCTATTTGAAGTGACAACAAATAAAAACAATCTTAATTGATTCAGTTCAAGTGAAATTGAAATAGATAACAAAGCAAATACAAAATGGTATGGGTATAAACATACTGAAAAGAATATTTCATGTGTCTTTTTTGACTGGCCAAGTTGGCTGTCCATGGTACTTAGTTCGATCATTAATGTGTATGGTTCAAATGATGGTATCATCATATTCATTATTTACCAAGGATATATAGTCAACAAAATAATTGTACCTATCTTGGTCTTTTGTATGTATGAAATTGGAAAAATAAGCCAAATTATGTTTATAGCTCAAATTCGTTGAAGTTTTTGTATTGTATTCAAATATGAATAGTGAAGAAATGGTGGTATACTTGAATATTGAGGTTGATGTTGGTTCATCATCACCAGCTTTCCATGAGTGTCCTAATAATGTTGTGAAGGCAACACCTGTGAGGCTCACAATCACAGACACTATATTCATCCAATTTACAGACTCTTTATTCAGCAACTTCCCAATCCAAAGGGTGAACGCCGACGATGTTGACAGTAATAATATTGCACTTGTCACACTTGTTCTCGCAAGCGCAGCATTATTTAAGTACTGCAAATTAATAAATAAAACTGATGAGCATATCAAATTGTGATACTGTGAGAATCATCTTGCACTTATGATAAATGTTTTAGAATGTATGTGAGATGTTAATAGGAAAAACTGACAAAAAGATAGAAAAAATTGAGCCCTTTATTACATCTACATGTGTTGATGAGACTTGCTGCAATTACGGTAATGAGTATAAATCCACGGAAGAACCACACTCCAAGAGCTAGCTGTTAAAGTTTAGGAACCCAAGACCTTAAAATGCGCCTCTTTTAAGGTAACCTTTCTGATGTGGATTCTAGACAGTGGGTCGCTAGTTACCACTAAAGATTACATTTCTCCAATCCCTCTTATGTTTGACTTTCTTTTATACATTCTCATTCCACAACCAAGACTCTTTATCCCTTTGTCCAAGACCTTGATTCTCCCAAGATGGCATTAGCAACCTTCCAAAACCTCCTAATTAGCTGCTTCCTTCCTCCTGATGTTAACGTTTCCTTGTGACTCCCAAACTCATTCCTTTATGTCTTGCCATTCTCCTACTTCTCGCCTTTAACTGCCACCACGGATTTAAAACTTGTTGGTACTTTAATTTTTTTTACACTTGATACACACATCAAAGACCAGGACCCCACGTCACCATGAGGAAATCACTCTACAATTTTTTTTTATAGTCTCCAGTCAAGATTCCTTTCAAAAAAGAAATCCATATATGACCATGAGGATCTACTCTTGTATTTGACAAAATGCTTCACTTGCTTCTTAAAGTAAGTGTTTACAATCTTGAGATTTCAAGCCAAAGAGAAATCAAGAATACATTGTCCTACATTATGAAGCTCCCCGAAACCAAAACCATGTACCATGAACCCTCACATAAGGTAGTCATGCCTCCTTACCGACATATCCGATCCATTAAGGTCCCCACCAATAAAAACTTTCTCATCAAGTTGTATGCTTCGAACCAACACCTCCATATGTTCCTAAAATTTTTCCTTAAGATGCGCTTCTGCTTCTATTTGAGGTGTACAAGTATTAATAGTGTCACACTATATCAGCAATGATGGGTAGTACCTCCCGGATTAGTAGCATTGGAGCTTGATTTGACATTGAGAAGCGTTGAATTAGCGAAAGGAATAGGGCTATTAAAAATGGAGAGGAAGAGCTTGGGATCTGACTCCTTACAAGGTATGGTAGTTTCAGATTGTTTAATTTCTTCTCTGTATGCGATGGTGGTTGTTGAGGGATTGTTCTGTTAGTATTTAGGTGTCCTAGAAAGAATCTATAAGGACAGATCAGAACCTCTTTCTACATTGTAGTATTTCATTATTAATAAATAAGCATATTTTATCTTTATCATATTTATGTCTCACCTTTATTTTAAAGTAAATATGTGTTTGAAGATAAAAGCCCTAGGGGTAGAATATGTGTTAATCTCAAGGATCAATGATAGAGATCATGATCATGAGAACTCGAGAACACTATCTATTACCTAAAACTTGTTCCTAGTCTTGAATCTCCAAGAAAGGGCATTGATGATCTCAAGAAGACTAGTATGACATTATCTACTTGTATAAAGATATAAGGTAGGGAACTCATGGAATACAAGCATGGAGATGCCTTAGCTGATGTCGTGGGTAGATATGTTATAGAACAGATAATACCGAACAGATCTGTCGAGAGACTCCACAAAGATTCATTGTAGAGAGTATCGTTGGATATGTAAAGTCTCTCATCGTTTGGTAGTATGGATCGTCCTGGACTTAAGGATGTCATCGAACACTATGTCCTAAGGTTATACTTTGACTATACAACTCTATCCACCTGAAAATGGGGAGAACAGTGTACTCTTAGGTGTAACTTGAATACATGAGTATAGATGGACATGCTGAGAGGACTCATAGTCCCTACAACGGATTAGTCATTCACAAGACCAGTAGAGCTTTGTTAGCTTCTAATTAACTCGAGAGACTGTGCACACAGTAAGTGATCATGAAGAGTCGAGATCCGTTATAGAGTTAATCTAAGAAGATTCCTAGTTTCTGTGAAATAGCTACATTTAGTCAATTAAGAGAGATGATACTCTATCTTTGCTCTCAACTAAATGTGAATGACGATTTGAGGGATGATGCCTACACAGTATCCAAATATGAAAGGTAGATCACTTGATCAACTCAATTACTTCTGAGGTCATAGAGCATTGCTAGTGTCTTATGATGAGGTCATTAAATAAATTGGGCCCGTTACAGGGGTTTTAATTGGTCCAAGTTTATTTATGTCAGTGACTAATTCGGCCTAATGGGTCACACACAAAAGGTTATTCCTGATTGTTTAAATTTAGCAAACTTGGGCCAATAATTGTTATTGGGCTTTATCAAGAGTAAAAGTGTAATTGGGTTGGAGTAGGACTCAAAACCAAATGAGGAGAAAATGGCGTCATATATGGTGTCTCTAGTGGGAAATCGGTTTCTCCACAAAATGGCCTAAATGTGTTGGAAGATCCAACAGGGTCTTAGGCTAAGTTGAATTTGGAATTCAAATTTTGAATTCAAGTTTGAAATTTAAGTTCATCTTTTAGGTTAGGTTATAAAGGATAATTCTGAATTATCTAATATATATATATATATATATATTAAGATCCAATAATGATTGGATGAAGATAGGAGAAATAATAAGTTTGGATTGATTTAAAATGATTTTGAATTTTAGTTTAAGAGATGAATGTGATTTGGATATGAATTTAATTCATTATGATTTGAATTTTCCAATTCAAGTTTGAATTGGGTCATTCTTGTGAGTACTTAAATTAGGGTTAAACTCTTATAAAGTGCTGATTTTTTGAGTTCCTTTTTATGGACTTTTTGAAGAGAAAAAAAGAAAATAAATGTGATCCATCAGCTTAAATTCAATCCATCAATTAAGATATGAATATGATTCATCATATTAAATTCAATCAATCAATCGAGATGTGAATTTAATGTGACTTGGTTGATAAGTAGTGAACTTATTACCTAAAACCCCTTTCTTAGTGCATAAGCTGAAAATTCCTAAGACAATTAGGTCAAGGAATTTTTGGCCCACCAAAGCTATAAAAAGGGGAGGGTTGGACATTTTTTAGACATCCTTATGCTTTCTAAATTTCAGTCTTTACCAAAGGTTTAGAGAGGAAAAGGCACCATCCATAAAATGGTAAGATTCCAACCTTGTTCATCCTATCTTTAACCTAATTCTAAGAAACCATCATCTTCTTGAAAGGATAAAACCCAAGGAAACCAAAACTCAACCTTGTCTTCGCCTAGCAAGCATCCAAGGAGTGGGAAGTTTCAAGAGAATAAGTTCTCATTGCAATCGGGGGATAGCCGTGTGGATTAATGCTAGAGGACATCAACAACCTTGAAGTCTTCGAGCGATCTAAAGTAATTCTAATCTCCAAGTCGTTTCATCAAATTATCTTAAACCCCAATAGTTGTTTTAATGAGTAATCCTGAAACTCATGAATATTATAAATTGTTATGAATTCTCATGAGTACCATAAAGAGTTAAATATTAATAATTAATAACTAATTAGCGTAATAAGTTAAGGCTAATAATTCATGAGGACCATAAGGAGTTACAGTTTTCCGCAACTATTAAACAAAATTTTTGTTTTCAACCTCATGAAACTTTGCATGAAAGTCATGTAATAGGCAAAATTAACCATCATGTTTAAGACTCAAGTTATTGGTAATAGAGGTTTTGGGAGAGCAAGTTTAAAGGCTTAATAGTTCACTTAAATCAGCATTGTGAGTCCTTCAATTGGTGTCCTATGTGCTGTTGTTTTGGTGATCTTCTTGCATATCTATTTAGGCTTATAGGGCGTAAGATCAATGCCCCATTTGGTACAGTGGAAGAGATTTGGATGGAATTGGAAGTGGGATTAAAAATATGTTTTGCCTGAACATGGAAGTGCGATATAAATTTTAATTATGTTAATTTTTCCCTAAAAAGCCCTAGCCTCCACCCAAAACAAATGCCTATAAACACCGTCAAAAACACCGATGATCGCATTAAGGCTCAAGCTTTGGCCATGGAAGAAGATGGTTATAGGAAATCGAGACCGAAACAAGAATCACCACACAGAAAATCAAACCAGAGTTCAACAATCAAGCATCTAAAATCAAAATCAGGAAAAAAAAAACCAACAAGAAACAAACAAAGAATGCATCAGAAACAAGCAAACAATGAAACCAAGAGGCGTCATGATTTTGGGGAAGAAAGCATCAGAAACTGGCGACAATGGCTAACCGACAATGGCTAGCCGAAAATGAACATTGTCATAGAAATCTAGAGTTGACTCGAGATTGAACACCATCATCTCAAATATGTAGCGCTGGTAGTCGACCCAAATCTATCGTCGTGTTATGCAGGTGTGGCATCACTTGTCGTTGCCTTCCACCGCTTATCGGTTGTCGTTCATCACTCGCTTATCACATGTTGAGGCTAGAAATGAAAGAGGTCGAATGCCATTAGCCTTTGCCATCCTCCGTCACCTTCTCCCTCACTCTCACCATGAGAGAGGGAGATGGAGGCTGTCGAGTTGAAGGTTGAAAAACAAAGGAAGGAAGGAAGAGGGGCAAAGTTGGGAATTTGATAAAACATAGGAGGGTATAATAGTCAATAAATTTCACTTCCAAGGAAGTGGAACCAATTCCTTAGGGTCTGATGGAAGTCAATTCCATTATTTTTTATGGAAGTCACTTCCCTAGAAAAGTGTCTTCAACCATATAAAACACATAAATATTGAGTTCCACTTCCACATCCACTTCCCACCCTCCCATTTCTATGGCCCCAAACGGGGCAAAAGGATGACTTGATGTGGGCTCCCCAAGGAATATGGCTAAAATAAGCTGCATACCGTTTTCTCTAGCAGGGGAGGGTCATTGGAAAAGTAGTATACCTTCTCTTTCCCTTCCTATTATAGGTTTGAGTGTCTAATGAAGTATATATTCTTTCGGCAACTAAAAAAAAATTGGTTGATATGTATCAGTCCTATTTATAAGTCCGTTTTGACCAAATCACACATAATAAGGAGAGGTAGATAGCTCAATGATTATGAGGTAAATTTTCAGCTTTACCCTTATTTATAAATCGGTACCTTTCAAGCTCTCTATTTTCATTGGTGCAATAATATGGGCAAAATTACTACAATTTCATTTATTTGGTCAAAATGGACTTATAAGTAGGATCAAATTTTTTGGTCAAGAGGGACTTATAAATAAGACCAGAGTAGTATCATAAAAGATTTGATAGAGTTTAACGTTGGCTACCGAGAACTTATTAACATAACCCTTGTCCTTTACCTAGGGGCTAGGCTTGGGATT
The DNA here is from genome assembly GCA_019022655.1 of Acacia acuminata. Lineage (NCBI taxonomy): Eukaryota > Viridiplantae > Streptophyta > Magnoliopsida > Fabales > Fabaceae > Acacia > Acacia acuminata. The sequence continues at coordinate 5,357,810 of JAFJYI010000022.1, read as the reverse complement.
GACTATAAAACATAGGCAAGATACACTACAAAAAAAAAACCCATATTAGTCACGGAATTTACCCACGGAATTCTGTGGCTAATTTCCATTACCCACGGAATTTACCCACAGAATGTTTCCGTGGGTAAAAATACCGTGGCTAATTAATTTACCGACGGAAAAAATTTCCGTCGGTAAATTACCCACGGATTAGCGACGGAAAAATTCCGTCGCTAATTACCCACAGAATTATTCCGTGGCTAAGTACCCACAGAATTCCGTGGGTAATTTCCATGGCTAATTACCCACGGAATTCCATGGGTAATTTCCGTGGGTAATCAAGGATGGAATTCCGTGGGTAATTTCTGTGGGTAATTAGGGACGGAATTCCGTGAGTAAATTCCGTGGGTAATTTGAGCAAATTTTCACATGTACGTTCTCTTCTACGTTTTTTTTTTTTTTTTGGCTGAACGTATTTTTTAGCTGTTTTTTTAATAATTAAAATGCACTGAAACGAGAAAATAGGCATATTCATGTAGATAGAAAGCTGAATCAATTACAAGAAAGTAATAGATCATAACAAGCTTGAATGAATAAAAAAACTGAATCAATTACAAGTCAATGCAATAAAAGTCATCTCAAGAACAAAAAAACAACTAAATTTATAAAAACCTAATAATTTATATATTTTCATCTTCATCTTCATCTCTCGTCTCTGTCTCCATCTCCATCTTCATCTCCATCTCCATCTTTGTCTTCATTGACATCTTCAACGTCATCATTCGTATCATCGTCTTCTTCTTCTTAATACTTCATGTTATCCACTGGCATATCCACGTATTCCATTCTAAGAAGCAAGAATTCTATTTTAGAATAGTAAAAAGCAAATGTGCAAGTTGGAATGTTTATGCATTAAGGCATACAAACCAATGGGTAAGTTGGATTTCATATTTTTCACGTCAAGCATATAATTTTCTTAGTGATGGAGCAGATTTCATAGTGTTAAGAACGCATGAAATGGCAAAAATTCCAACGAGTTTGCATTAGTGTAGCAGCTAACTCAATGTAATTTAACAATATGCATACACTTCAATTCAAACAAGGACAGCCTAGCAAAAATTTCATCAGGTACACTTCCAGGAAGTTCACAAGTGTATGCAAGTCTGTGTTAAGGCAATCTGGTCAAAGTACTACTATCCAAAGACAAAAGAAGCAGCCTTAAATTTCCAAACGGAGTACATTAAGAACTTTGTCTGTGTTAGGAGAATGAGAAGGCTATTAAAAGAAAGACTAAAGACTTGCAACAATATATACCAAAAGTATCAATACTAACACAGTAGACTCAGATCAAGTCCTTGGGCAAGATATCAATTTACCTCAACATCTTCAGGGATTTCAATTGATTTTGAAGGCTTAACCTGTGCACCTCCATCTCCAACCTTATTGGTCCCAGACTTCACAGAGCCACCCTTCTTGGGGACAGGCTGAAATTGTAAAAGCTAAACAAATGTAGAAAATTTGCATAAAATTGGAGAAGTCATTTTAAGAGGTAAATGTAACACGTCCATATAAATACACGATTTGCTTTGGGAGCAATTGGATAGGTAGAAAATTCAGGAAGGGAATCTTGACTGCAACTAAATGAAGTAAATGTTCTTGCATTAACAAAAAATCCACAACAAACACAAATTTTCAATTAAAATTTCCTATTATAAACAGAATCCAAATGTCAAGCAACAATCCACATCAAACTTTGAAGTCCACTCTTTACATCAGCAAGTTCCCACCACAAAAATATTTAAAGAAAATGCATAGGCATAAAAATGTGGATTAGTTATTCAAGTCTTGTGGATACATACCAATGATGCGGGAAGAATTTGAAGTCTCTCTAGTTGTGGAAAGTGACTAGTTGTTCACCTTTAAATTCTAGATATTGGGGAAAAATTGAATGTATAAACCTATCAAAAAAAAAGAATTGACAAATTAAGAATTGACGAATTAAGTATATTGACCATTTGACCATTTGAATATAAGGGGTTGACAAAAAAGGTCCACTTTCAGTAGTAGTAAATGAAAGAGGGATTGGAAATTTGGAATGATAACATGCTATTTCCCCACATTCTACCTACAATTAACCAAGCAGAGCACTATAACTATGTAAATCAACTTAAAAAGCCAATTAAAAAAAAAATCGATTGAATTAGAGATTAGAGAGTCTAATAATGGTGTACGCATTGGGCTGATGATTCCATAAAATCCCAAATATATAACACCATAGATAATTTATTTTACACAATTTGCATTATTAAAATCACTTTTCAGAATTTCCCTCACAAGCATACATCAAACAGAGCATTTTTCCCAGACAGAAAGAAATCCAATCAAATAAACTAATTAATATTATAGCAGCATTGTTGCTTATAGCAGATTAAATTAACAAGATCTCTAAACCTATAATGCCAAGCGATGTAAAACAGAGGAGGGAAGAGGGAAAGAGGAGAGAACAAGGAGAAAAGGCCATATCCTTAATCAAAGTTAAAATAAATCCTAAAGATAACGGCTAAAACATAAAATACATGCTAACGGGGTTTCACATCACGAGTGTGTCAGCCCTCCAGCTTTTTCTCAAAAGAAACATCTCTTTTAGCTTCTTTATAACTTCCTTAATTTCCGTCGGTAATCCGTGGGTAATTAGCTACGGAAATTTTTCCGTCTCGATTCCGTGGGTAATTTCATGTTTTTTTGTAGTGATATAAAAATAAAAAAACTTTGGTCAATTTGCGTTTATTAATTAGGTCGAGGTCTTCAATTACACTTAACATATTGTTATTATTAGTTGTGAAAATATGTGCGTGCACTTATAAATTCACCTATGAACACTTATAAATTTTTGTATAAGCTCTATAAACTATGATTTGTAAATTTCTTATGCACACTTGTTATTGAATAGCTGAGATGCAATAAATTTTTTTTTAAAAAAAAAAAGATAACAAAGTATTAGGAAAAAAAAATCTATAAATAGGGGTATATTTAAAAAAATAATTATACATTTATGACACATTTACTACTTTTAATTAATTTTAAATTCTAGTTTAATTAATTTGTATGATTTGGCAATTGTTGTTTATAAAATGGATAAAAGGAAGCAATATAATAATGATCTGTGAATAAACATGAAGGATTATTTGTGGGACGTATAGTACGGCTTTGATGATCCGTTGTGATAGACAAATTAAGGAATCATATTGACTAATAAAGAGAGAAACACAAAACTGACGGGGTTGGCACAAGTGGTAAGTGGCTTATGTCGCTTAAGCAAGGTCTCAAGTTTGAGCCTTGTAAATGTAAAAAGCCTCATTTGGGAGACTCACCCACCATAGCCGGTGCGCGACCCGGTCGGATTCGGATTAGTCGGGCGGCTCGATATCTGGATGGGCAACAACAACAAAAAAGAGAGAGAGAGAAACACAAAACAAAAGTTCATAGTAATAAAAAAAACAAAAACATCCAATTCATCAGCTACTCTCAGAATGATTATGGTACGCATGCTTCCATAATTTATTATCAACATGATTATGTCTACACACACACACACTATATATATATAGGGAGGGAGGGAGGGAGGAGGGAGGGAGCTCCCTATCTAGTTAAGTTCATATGTATTAAAGGATCTGGTTACTATGCTCGTCCAAAGAGAGCTTGTCTCCAAATCGATATAGACGGTCCACATCTTTTTTTTTTTTTTTTTTTTACTTTTTTTTTATAAAAAATAATTTTAATGCATAGAGAATCTAAAATAAAGGTAATCTCTCAACTAACATTTTTTAAAAAAATGATTTTTTCATTTAAAAATAAAAAAGATAAGAAAATTTAAAAACTTCAAAACTTTAAAAAAAACAAAAAGATCTAGGCGTCAGAGCTCGTCCGTACACGCTCCCCTGCTAGTCCAGACAGCCAACGAATTCCATGTATTAAACCCATTACTTATATTCTCGAAATCATCGCATCTAATTCATCAGCTCCTCTCTGAATGATTATGGTACGCATGCTTCCATAATTTATCATCATGATTATGTCAATATATATATACACACACACGCTCTACTATATAGAGGGAGGGAGGGAGCGCCCAATCTAGTTAACTTTATATGTATTAAACTGATTAATTAAATTCTGGAAATTAAATCATCGCATCTAAGTCAAAGAACGTAATTGCATCGAATTAATGATTTACTGCTATGATCATTCGAAATCCAAAGTGGATTTCATCATTTTCATCAATTTTTACTCCAAAATGTTCATCATTTTCATCAATTTTTACTCCAAAATGTATATGTATGTACTAGATATGGTTTGAGAAAGCATATTAGGCAGAGTGATTAACCTGTGAGATAAACCAGAAAGGGGCAATAATGAAGGCCAATTTAGCAACTCCGAAGGTTGTAAGCTTTCGATCATGGGACAAGCTGTCACTGCTTATCTTCAATTGCTCCAAATCGGAATTATCACCGTCCACTTTATAGGTCTCCGATGACGACGACGTTGTTGTACTTGTCCGACCAAAAAACTGCTTTGCAGATTTCTGCAACCATGCTATAACACATGCTAAGGGAAGATAAAGCACTAACAGTGATACCTGAATATATGTTACAACAAATGGGTGATTGTACTCTTTCAAAATACCCTGTAAGAAACAAACAAAAAATCATTAATTTGATACCCATACACAAACATAACACATACGCCTTAAATCAAACAATGGTTAGTTTGTTTTGAATTCAAAGGATCAGAGACCTGGAGGATCTCCTCGGAGGTTCTTCCCAAGATCTCAACGGTGAAGATGAGAAGCAACCCTAATTTATATTTGGTATCCATATTCGTATATAGCTCTCATGTATTTTGGTGTCTGTGTGTCTGCTTGAAGAGTTATATGATATGGAGCTGGCTGGCTTTTGTGTGTTCGTTTAAGTATATATATAGTCCCTCCACTCCTCCAGTTCTTTTTACATGGTTTGATCTTATTTATAATATCCAATTTTTTCCCTGATTAATTTTGTTATCCCTCCTCATCTACATTCTCTTTCATTCTTTTTCTCACTACAATTTCTTTTTATTATTTGCCGCCTTATAAATAAGTACTGTTAACTAATTCTAAATGATTTTTTAAACTGCGTAATTTGATTAGAAGAATCTTGTAAAAAGAGGGAGTGGTTCACAAATGTGTCAAGCGTACGTGGTGACAAGCTCGTGCATGCCTAACTCCTACTATTAGGCTTCGTTGTGTCATACTTTCAAAAAGAAAAATTACCCCTATGGCTAGCGCAGTAATTATTAATTTTCTGTATTTAAATAAATGCTGCGCTTGCCCTTTGGATCATGACAAGTGTTACAAATCGAGATCAACCTCAATACTAATATTTATATGCAAACTATATATTATCTGTAAATATTTTGGCTTATTTTTCAAACTTGGGACCAATAATGTATAGTTCTTTTTGTTCACTATATATATATGCTTGTAAATAATTTCGGCACATGTTATTATCATAAAAAGACACATAACGAACATGATTTTTTTTTGTCAAAATAACAAACATGATGATACAACGCCAGCATTATTCTTAAACAGAAAAAGGTCCAACTCCTAATGTCTCTTTATGGAGACCAACTTTGCAAGTCATAAAAAGACGCATCAAAATTTTCTTTTCATCAGTATATTTATATTCCCATTTTATATATGATTTTTCATCTATTTCAATTTCACTTGGACTGAATCAATTAAAGATTGTTTTACCTGTTGATTTTATTTTTATTGCTGTCTGTAGCAATATTCACGAGCACTTATTTCATTTGCTACTTTACTTTGTACAGGGTTGTTTATTATGACCAAAAATTATATTTAAGATTTATTAATATTAAGAGTATATATGCCTCTCATCTTAAAGTATACTCCTCATGTCCTATTTATAAATCACATTTAGCATATTTTACATAGACCAAGAAAAACCTTAAACTTCATTAACCTACCATAAAATTCAACAACCTTCCAACTTTGTCCTATTTGATATACACTATACCCTATGAGAACAAACTCAACATAATACAATAAATGAAGGGTTATGAAAAATTTAATGATGTAACATATAAATAGGACCCAAAAAAAATTCTTCTTTATCTGTCTTATAAATAGGATCAAAGGAGTATGTCGGTTAGAAAGCATTTTATGTATTATATGTGTGTGTGTGTGTCAATGGTAAAAGTAGTCCTAAATGCACTTAACCTCCCTTGCAGTTCTTTTGAAAACGTAGATATGGCTGGTTTGAATTCTCACACGTAAAGTTTTTTTAATGCTTCATTGTTTTATAATTTATACACAACATTCCTATGGATATAACATTTATATACTTTATACACAACAATAAACATACTTTCCTCTCAAGTCAACAATAAACATTATCATATATAATAATGTCGGATCATCGAGATCACATAAATGCATTGTGCTCTATCCACACTAATTAACCTCTTCAAATATATCATTCACTAATAGATTGGGAGAATCCCGTATAAAGACGGTTGAAATAAGAAAATCTTATATTAAGTTGATAAATTCTACAAATCCTAAATTAGGTCAATGACCCAATTTAGAATATTTAAATGAGGATTATTTTCCAATAACACCCCTAATATCAAAGATGTCGACTTGAGCGGTGCGAGGCGGCAATGGAAGCCAGTTTTTGAGGATGCTTCCATGTCAAACAGGCCTACTAAAGAAAATCCGAAGCCCCCAACGTCAAAACTCCAACCAAAATCAATCCTATGTTCCCATTTTGCCACATCCTCCCTCCTCCCTTCCTTCTTCATCTTCCGAGAATTGTCTTCCCTTTTGCCTTCAACGACTCTCAAACAACTCTACGCAATTTCCCCACCAACAATATGGCTCATTCCAATTTTCCGAAGATTTCACCCACTTTGTTTAAGGCGACGCAAAATCAACGGCCCGAGTCTTGTCTTTTGGGTCCCAACAGCCAAACATGGTGTATCCACAATTCTTAGCGCAAGACCACGGAATCGCACCCCGGCGGCAATAGCAGCAACTTCTTCAGTATTGTGGAGACACGTTGAATCTAAGCCCGAGAGGAAGGATGATGACGATGATAAACAACGTAGGGCCAGATGGGAGGCCAATGTACGAGCCCCCTCTTGGAGGGAGTAAGGCAACGACATTGGGGAAAATGGGTGGCTAAGATTCATCTTCCTTGAAACGGGACTAGCCTGCGGGCTTGGAACATTTGACACGGTGAAGATGCTTTGCCTGGCTTATGATCGCGAGGCCTTTAAGGCGAGAGGAGAGAATGCAAGGCTCAATTTCCCGAGCTCTTCCTCAATAAGGATAAGCCTTCATCATCATCAACAGCCCCAGATTCATCTCCCTCCACTCCTCATCATGGTTCAACGTCGAAGAACACTGACTCTGCTCCAGAAGGTTTCATTGCGGAGGAGAAGCTTTTGTAACCGCCACCACCGGAAGAGGGCACAGACAATAATTCTGGAATTGTCAAGTGACCTTACAATGAGCGATGAGGTATAGGCTACATCTAATACTGGGACAGGGGAGGGCACTTCGGCAGCGTGGCAGGAACTGATTTAACAATGGATATGGAGGTAATTTGACCCAATTTCTAAATCTCTAATTGGGTTACATAACCTAATTAAAAATTTGTAAAGTTTAGTAACTCAGATTAGAATTTGGGTAATTCAACCGTCTTTATATGAGATTTTCCCTAATAGATTTTAATCGATAATTTTAAATATTATATTTCATCTCCTTTTACATCTGTTTATGGGGCTAAAAATCATCTACGTAATTAGCCCTTATCACTTGTAATCTGATTTACCAATTTGATAAAATTACCTAAACCATTGTTTTAGCATTAGATTTGGCAAAAGTTGAATAGCAAGAAAGTTACAAAAATATATGGAAATTATTTAGCACTTATTTTCAAGGGTTAAGGTGCATTTTTGCCCTTAAAGCATGCGCCCAGGAGCAATTTTGCCCCTAAAGTTTTCGGCGTAGCAATGTTGCCCCTGAAGTTTCAAAACGGAGCAATGTTGTCCCTCCGTTAAAAACCCTAACGATCAACTAATGGTACCGTTAGTTGACCGTTAGGGTTTTTAATGAGGGGCAACATTGCTCCGTTTTGAAACTTTAGGGCAAAATTGCTACTTTTTTTTTGAGTAATATTGCCCCTAAAGTTTAAAAACGGAACAATGTTGCCCCTCATTAAAAACCCTAACGTTGGCCGTTAGGGTTTTTAACGGAGGGGCAACATTGCTGTTTTTTAAAGCTTCGAGGCAACATTGCTACGCTTGAAACTTCAGGGGCAAAATTGCTCCTAAGCGCATACTTTAAGGGCAAAAATGCACCTTAACCCTATTTTCAAAATAATTAGTGAACAAACCAACTATTGAAGACTTAGGTTTTACAAAATATATCCTTTTTTATTCAAGATTATTCATTTGAATGTTAAATTAAGAGTCAACTTGATTATTAGAGATCTTAGCTCTTGCGCATGAATGAAGGTGGAACAAACTCCATGAAAAGTTAAGTTTTGGCCATTACAAGAGTAAATATGGTATATAGTCTGATTATTTGGGTTTTTTTTTAAAAAAAAAAAAAATTTAAACTCACTACCTCATGTCCTATTTATAAGACCTTTTCTTAAAGTTTTTTTTTAATGTTTTATAATATAATAATGGCCCTTCAAAAAGCCTAAGATGGCATTTACTATTTATTTATTTTTCAAAAATGTGCCTTTAGTAAGTATGATCCTTTCAAAAAGTATATTTGACTTTAAGATAAAAGTTAAAGACTTCAATACATGATGGGTAATTTCAAAATTCTATGACATTTTTTTTATAAAATAAATAAATAAAAAAAAATCAATCTAAACCACTTTTCCATCAGTATGGTTTAGTTAAAAAGTCTAATAAATAGGATTTAAAAGAATGCATAACCAATTAGCTTTAACTAACATATCGTCTCACTAACATCATATCGAACCACTAATCTAACTAGATTTTACATTCCATACATAATTTAACATCACTAACCCTCAGTTTGGTTCGAGGAGAATGAGGTAGAGGGGAAGAAAAGAGTCAAATTTAAAATTTAAAAAAAAAAAAATGGATAAGTAGGGTTACATAAGATTAAAGAGCAAGGAAATAATCAAAAAATTTAAACCACACTCTTCATTAAAATGGAACTCATTCGAATCTCCCATCATCAAACAGACCATAAAAACTAACTCAAATTAAATATTGAGCAAACATTAATTTGATAATTTTACAAAAACCAATAGCATCCAGAAGAACAACAATATATTTGCACTATTAAAAAAAAAAAAAAACATATGATCCGTTGAAAATATATTATTTAAACTACAACGAATTTAGTTCCCTAAACTGGCACATTTTTTCATTCAAATCTATCAGAAATGATATAAACTATTGTATAAATGTAATACATGGATCCAAGATAATACATACATCAGTAATCTTATCTATGAAAAATAAAGATAACAACCATAAATCATACAAACACATATATGCACATATCTATAGGTCAAATAAAGCTAAGAATATTTGGTAGTGAATATCTGCTGCATTCATAATTCTGAATAGCATCTCAAAAGGGCATAAAATTTTATTTCTAATCAAATAATAGTCTTCCAACAAAAGGGCTTAACAAAGTAAATTTGTGAGTTAATAAGACTTGGGTTCTTCAGTGTGAAGGTTACTGACGGGTACAAGGCTTTCCACATAATTGAAGATATCAACATCATAATCAAAATGGTCGATAACTAACTTCCTCAATTCTTTAGTGGTGGGATTCAACAAATATAAATTTCTCCTATGATCACTCGATTGATTAACTCTGCAAACAATTTCATTCCTCCAAATGTTTTCTGGAATTAAAAAGTATGGATAGAGATCGGGGCTGCCACTGTATTTTTTACTCCAAGTCCATCTCCCTCCAGATGCACATGTATTCTCCTCAATCACCCACAAATCAATGAAATGAGATTCAATGGTTCCCATGTCATAGTAAGAAAGAAGGGCTAGTTTGTTGTCATATACAGCAGAAGTAAAAGTGCCAGGGCGTATATTAGGGATTGGAATTAATGTAAACATTTCTGTTGCTATATCAAATGAGATTATCTTGGGCCATATATCACTCTGTTTTAAGCCAACCCAAAAAATGGCTCCATTACAAGCAGTGGCTGCTTGAGGATATACATGTACACCCTCTAAGGTTCCTAATTCCACATCTTTCCACAACCCTTTACTTAATGAATACAGTTCCACTCTATTTACTCTCTTAAAATAGTGGTTATGCAAAGGACCAGAAACATAAATTATAATTATCTTGTAATCATTAGCAATAGCACTGAACCCAAATCCTATATTTGGCCAAAATCCTACAGGAAACTCACTCTCAAAATCAATATTTCTGGATATATTTCTGACCTCTTTGATGGAGGGATTCCACAGTAGAAGGTTACGAGAAGACATACTATAAACGCATAGCAAGCCATTGCTGGAACCAATGATCCATAATCTTGACAAGTAATCAACGATCCTTAAACTCGACAAGTAATCCATGAACGGTGAGGGATCAGTTTCCCGGAGTTGAAGGTCACAATCCAATAAACGAAAGTGCAACTGTTCGTCTCTGAGAAAGGGTCGGTGGAGGAGAAGATAAGGTCGATGAACGGAGTGGTGGAGGTGATCTGAAATGAAGAATGGATCCTTCAAGAGATTTTTCCAGATTTTGCACACACATTGAAATCGGATTAGGGAATTTACGGGAAGTCTCTTGAGAATGTTGATGATGATCTCAGGAGGAAGATAAGCGTTGTTGCCTTCCATAATCGTCGTTTCACGGTGTTCGACGTTAGTCAATGACCACATCTCCGGCAGAGGAAAGAGATGGCGGTGGTTCTAGCGCCGTTGACATTAAAGTTAGGGTTTGTTGTCTTCAGCTTCTGAGAGTTTGTGCTGTAACAGCCTCTTATGAATTGTTTCCCATTTTTTTGTTCCCATATTTGTTTCCCATTTGACTTTAGTTTTTTTTTTTTTTTTTTAAATTCAGATTTTATTTTGTCATATTGCTTATAGATATTCATTGTTCTGTTTTGCGGTTTCAGGTCATTTGGGCAGTTATTATTTTTTTGAGGGAGATATGATATTTTAATTTTACTTGATATTAGTGTCAACTAGAGTTGGGAATTAGGGCCGGCTGGCTGGCCTAGCCCTACAAGGCTGGGATAAGGAAAACATCTGTTTTTTAAAGCCCAGCCTGATAGTACCACGGCCAGGGCTGGCCCTACAAGGCCCGGCCCCACAGGGCCTGAAAATTACTATTCTAAATTTTAATTATTTTTTTCGGTTTTTTTCTAGATAAATATAATTAGTAAATTGCAACCATCAAAGTTCTAATCTATCAAATAAATATTATCAACATTAATATCTAAACAATACAAATCATCCAACAAATAAACATATTCATTAATTTATAACAAAAAACAAACCATTGTCCACAGTTGAAGTAGAGACTTGCAAATTAATCTTTGTGAATTTTTACTTTCCCTATAGCTTTTATTAATAAATTAACTATGGAATCCAAGTATTTATTATCATGTCATTCCAAGTCATATTGTTTAGTTTAAGTACAACATGTGTGCTTTATGTAGTTTCTAATAAATATCTTCCAAGTTCCGTTTATTTGTTCATATATAGATAAAGGCCAAGTTCTTTTTTTAGATAAAAAATAAATAAATATGCTACGGTGAAATGGGCCTAACGGTACCCTACGGGGCCAAATTCAAAATTTTGACTGATTTTTTAAGTTCGAGCCTTACAAGGCCGGGGCTTAAACGGGCCGGCCCGATTTCCCGGCTCTAGTGTCAACAGAGTCCCTCTTATAAGGCCTTATATTCAGAACTATATTATATATCTTTCCAGTTTCCACAACCATATCTAATAATGAATATCTAAGTCATATCTAACTTAATTTTAACGGAATATGATATTGTCACTACCACTTTTCCACCATTTGATCAAAATCTCATTTTCCTTTATCATTTCTCTCTTCTATTAAGATTCTGATCTAACGGTGGAAAAGTGGAAGTGAAATTGGTAGTGACAATATTTTATCCCAATTTTAATATCTAAACTAATTATATATATATTGTATATAATAAGCATTCATTTAAATATCTAAACTAATTAGTTAAACAATTTATTTAGAGTAAAATACTCTGACCACCCTCTTGTTTTGTCTTAATTACACAGACCTCCCTTCTATTTTGAAAACCCATAGAAACCTCCCTTAAAATTAAAATTTATGTTACATAAACCTCCCTTATATTTTGAGATTCTATTTTCATCCATCCAAACTAAGTTAACCGTTAAATTTGACTTTTGAACTTTTTTTTCCCATCAAAATGTCCTCTTCAGTATTAGAATTATTTAAATATATAAAACCAAATTTATACAACCAAAAATGTATTCTAATAGATTTTCTAACTTTCTAATTTGTTAAAAAATTTATTAGTTTTGATCTTATAAATTAATTTTGACTTAAAAATATAAATTAAACATATATATTTTTATCAAATATAATAAACTATATAAGTTTGAGATTTCATGTGTCATTTAAATTTCTAATTTAATAATTTTTTCACAAATATGTATAGACACATTTGATCAAGCACATGTTTATTTAAAAAATTATTTGAATATTCAACATTCTGTGATATTTACATTAACCAATGCTAAAATAATCAAATAGATAACTATTTATAAAGATAAAAAGCTCTTAAATTATTTAAAACAATATTAGTCAAAATATAAAATTAAAACTAGGGATTAACTACAATATTAAGGGTAAAATAATATATAAATTTTATTTTTATATAAACTTTAATTAAAAAATACTATATTTTTGGAATTTTTTAGAATATTCTTAACGGAGTTAATTATTTGGACTTAAGTGTATGTTTTCAAAATAGAGGGGAGGTCTGTGTAATAAAGATAAAATAGGAGGGTGGTCAGAGTATTTTACTCATTTATTTACGACTTTTTGTACTTGATTGAATATCTAAACTAACTAACTAACTAACTATATATATATAGGGATAGGATATTGTTACTATTTTTTTTTTTTTTGTTACTACTCATTTATTTAGATCAGAATCTCATATACCTTTATAATTTCTTTTTTAAGTACTTAATTGAATATCTAAACTAACTAACTAACTATATATATATATATATATATATAAAATTCATTTCATGTAAGCAAATTTCAAATAAGATTTGTCTCTTTGGGAAAATAAGAGCGGGCGTCTGTGAGTTAATAGTATTTATTAAGCAGGGTAATAAAAATTAATTATGTAAAACTACCTTTCCTCCTAAGAAGGGAAGACTGTCGCCAAAATCTACGGGATATTGAGAGGGTCCGTTTCGAGATCTACAGAAGATCTTAAGGGATTTCGATCGGTACAAAGAAACACGAACTGTGCTGAGAGTGGAGGAGCGTTAGTACTCCAAGATGGTTGTGAAATCTATAAGTCTGCAATCAAAAGGTTCAAGAAATGAAAAGGAAAATCAAAGGTTCCTTGTGGCTGCTTCAGAATACATATGTACACCCTTTAAGGTCTCATATTGTACAAGTTTCCACTTCCCTGTGCCTAATGAATAAAGTACCACTTTATTCACACCCTTGTTGTAGTCCCAATTTACATCCCTATTCTCCTTTTTGTAGCCCCAATTTACATCCCTATTCCCATCATAATAAGCCCCAAACCATAAATCTTTAATATCTTGTAATCCTTAGCAATCTTACTGAACCCAAATCCTAGTAGCAACTGACCCATAAAATCCCCAGTATATCCTGAAATATTTTTTCAATAATCTATTTTCAATAACCTAAAGTATTTTCCAGTATCAGACAATATCTTTTTATAAAACAGTAAGTATCTTTTTAATAACCGTAAGTATCTTTTTTATAACAATCGTACCCTGAAATAATCTTTTAAGATCCTAAAACACTTTAAAAAAATTTAGGATCTTAAAAAAATATTTCAGACTAGTGCTAAAAAAATATTGGCGATGAATGCTATTTTTCCAAAAAAAAAAGTGAATAGTGTACATTTTGTACCAAAACGGTGCAGTTTAATAGAAAAAGACGGCGGTGGAGAATGAGGAAAAGGAGGAAAGCTGTGTACCAGAGAATAACCCAAGTCCTTTCTCAAGACGCACGCTTTGAATAGGGACCAAAATGAAACGTTTTCAAATTTGGGAAGGGACTAAACTACGAAGTTTAAAATGTTTGTCGATTTAAGTATTATACTCTGACCTTATTCTGCAATTTTCCCTAGTGCAACAATTCTCTAGAGTCTTAACTTCGGTAGAAAAGAAGAGAATGTCGATGGCTGGAGTGGTGGAAGTGATCTCAAATAAAGAATGGATCCTTCAAGAGATTTTTTCAATTTGTGCTCACACATTGAAATTGGATTAGGGATTTTATGGGAAGTCTCTTGAGAATGTTGATGATGATCTCATTTGGAAGAAAAGTGTCGTTGCCTTCCATTTGCCATCGCTTCACAGTGTTCCACTCAGTCAACAACTCCAGAGGGACAACGTTTCTGGTAGACCAAAGAGACGGCAGTGGCGGCTATGGCGTTCTGGATAGTTAGGGTTTGTAGGCTTCTGTGTCGGAGAGTTCGTGGGGTAATAACATACAAGCAAGTTCCACTCAGTCAACAACTCCTGAGGGACAACGTTTCGGGTAGAGCAAAGAGACGGTGGTGGTGGCTAGCAGTGGCGGCTATGGCGTTCTCGATAGTTAGGGTTTGTAGGCTTCTGTGTCAGAGAGTTCGTGTGGTAATAACATACAAGCAAGTTTCGTTGTTTCGGTTTGGCAAAAAATCGAAGGTTACGTTATTAGTATTTTTATAATATAAAATTAAGAAAAATATATTAAAGGACAACTAAATTATAAGGGGAAATGATTTATCCTGTCACAGGATTTAAGCTTCCGTCCAGTGAATTAAATACTACACCGTTTTACACTTTCCTCTGCCTCTCTCTTTAATTGAAAATTTTCCCCGTCACGTACGCGCGCACCAAACAATTATCTTCTTCCCTCTGCCTCCCTTTCTTACGCGCGCACTAAAACAAACGTTGTTTTTGTGTTCTCTGTCTCGGCTTGCTCCCCTCCCTCACGCTGTCAAACTTTCGTTCTCTCTCTCTCTCTCTCTCTCTCTCTCTCTCTCTCTCTGCGTTTTACTCATAGCTAAAATGAATAAAATGAAAGGTGTGGGTGGGTAAATATCTGACGTGCGAGAGAAGAGTTGCAAAACCAACGTTTGATTTCTTCGCCCAGAATTTTAAAAAAAAAAATCATAAAATGGGTGTATTGAGGAAGATCATCAATTGCTCTAACATAAGATGGGTGTATTGTCTTCATCTTTCTCAACTAAACTTGATACCGCTTATAAATCCGTAATAATAAGCGAACCTTTCATCGTCACACTCATCTCTAACTCTCATCATCGCTCTCTCTCTCTCTGTGTCTGTACAGCACCACCACTGGAGAAAAATGGAGGGGAAAGAAGAGGATGTTGCGTTGGGAGCGACAAGTTCCCGGAGAGGCAGCCCATCGGGATGGTGACTCAGAGCCAAGACGACGGGAAGGACTACCAGGAGCCACCACCCGCGCCACTGTTCGAACCATCTGAGCTAACGTCATGGTCGTTCTACAGAGCCTGGATGCCAAGTTCATGGCCACTTTTCTGTTCTTGTACATCACCATCTTAACGGTTATGGGCTACAGTAAAGCTCCCTCAAAGTGCACAACCGTCGCAATTCAAGGAATCGCTTGGGCTTTCGACGACATGATCTTCGCCCTCGTGTACTGCACAGCTGGAATTTCAGGTTATGTCTTGTAAAATTTTCAATTAAAGAGAGAGGCAGAGGAAAGTATAAAATGACATAGTATTTGATTCACTGGACGGAAGCTTAAATCTTGTGACAGGATAAATCATTTCCCCAAATTATAAACATGATTATATCATATGACTGAACTTAAAATAAACTTACTAATTAATTTGTAAGTTTATTTTAATTTTACATTATAAAACTGCTTAATTATATTGAAGGATTGAAATTAAATAAGGTTATTTATATTTAGGTTTGCTAGCCAAAAAAATTAATATATAGGTTTGTTTTAATTTTATAATGTAAAATGATGATTATATTAAGGTGTAAAAGCAACTAAGGTTTTAGTGTACAAAATTCATTATAATCCTTTAAATTTTATAATTAAAAAAAGGTTAAAGTATACTTTTAATCATTTAAGTTAGGGTTAAATATCAATTTTTTCCCTTGAAGTACGCGCCCAGGAGCAATTTTGCCCCTGAAGTTTTCGCGTAACAATCTTTGCCCGAAGTTTAAAAACTTAGCAATGTTACCCCTCCGTTAACTGTAGGGGTAGAAATAGGCCAAGGGCACTGGATCGGTAGCTTTAAAAAGCGCATTCGGGCCTGGCTGTCCGGTAAAGGCCAGGCCAATGCATTTTTTTAAGACCCCATTTTGTCTTAAAAGGCCAGGCCTAGGCCTCCAAATAGGCCTGTTAGGCCTGACAGACCGGCCTGTTAAGAATAATTAGTTTTTTAAAAATATATATATATATTAATTAATATCCCCCCACCCTCCCTCACTCAAAGCCTCCCGTTTTTACCCTTTCAAACCTAGAACCCTAAGTCCTAAATCAATTTCCCTCACTCAAGCCTGTTTTTGAGTCATTTTACGTTAGGCTTTTTTACCTATTGTCGGCTTTTATCTTGTAGGCCTGTTTCCCCTGTTTTACGTTAGGCACATTTGTCGGCCTATTTTCTGTTTACATCTTGCTGTTTTCGGCTGTAAAAATACGGGCCTCTTAACGAGCCACCAGGCCGTGCTCGGACAAAATTTTAGCTCAGAACAAGCCACAGGCTAGACTCAGGCCACTTCCTTGCATAACAGGCCTGGCCTGGCCTGTTTCCACCCCTAGTTAACTGCCTTAAAGGTCAACATTAGGATTGTTAACGGAGGAGCAACATTGTTACGTTTTTAGACTTTAGAGGCAACATTGCTCTAAAAAAAGTAGTAATTTTGCCCTAAAGTTTAAAAACATAGCAATGTTGCCTTCCGTTAACAACCCTAACAGTCAACATTAGACCGTTAGTTGACCGTTAGGGTTGTTAACGAAGGGGCAACATTGCCACGTTTTTTAACTTCAGGAGCAACATTGCTACACATAAAAACTTCAGGGACAAAATTGCTCCTGACGCGTACTTTAAGGGCAAAATTGATACTTAACCCTTTAAGTTAATATGATATATATTTTTTCTTCCTTAACTTTGTAAAGTACATGTTTAGTCCTATAATTCTAACAATATTAATGTTACTTACAGAAAAAGCCGACGTATCTAACTCAAGTGATAACTATATAAGTTTAAATAATGATTGTGTGATTAAATGTTAACTCAAGAGATAAGCTGTGTAAGTTTAAGTAATGACTATGTAATTAAATGTCATTAATCTTAAATTTAAAATATATATAAATTAAAAAATATATAACTAAAATCTAATGAAGCAATCAATATCAAAACCTCGATCGTATTAAAAAATTAGTTCAATAATCTAAACATCAAAATCTAGATTTCATTTATAGTGATTGTCGGTTTATTTTTAGTTTTATAATCTAAATATATTATATTAAAAAATTAAAACTTAAACATACTATATCAGCTGCAACATCAACATTTTTTATTAGTAACATTAACGGTGTTAGAAATATGGGATAGGATATTGTCACTACCAAGTCACAACCACTTTTTTACCGTTAGATCATAATCTTATTTACCTTTATCATTTCTCTCTCCTATTGAGATTCTGATCTAACGGTGAAAAAGTGGTAGTGACATATAAAATTGGTAGTGACAATATCCTATTCCTAGAAATATATAACCAAAAGTATACTTTATAAAGTTAATGGACTAAAAGTATACCTTATGTAAAACTAAAATGACTAAAAGTAACTTAAGCCTTAAAAAAAGAAGTTGAGTAACCATCCTTCAATCTATTTATTCTCCCCCTAGTATTTTTTATAAGATCCTAAAATTTGAATTCTCTTGGTTCTTTTTAGGGTTAAGGTCCAATTTTACTCTTAAAGTATGCGCCCAGGAGCAATTTTGCCCCTGAAGTTTTTGGTGTAGCAATGTTACCCCTGGAGTTTAAAAACGTACGGTCAACGTTAGGGTTTTTATCGGAGGGGCAACATTATATTGCTACGTTTTTAAACTTTAGGGGCAACATTGCTCCCAAAAAAAGTAGCACTTTTGCCCATGAAGCTTTAAAACGTAGCAATGTTGCCTCTCCGTTAGTTAGGATTTTTAACAGAGGGGCAAAATTGCTTCTGGACGCATACTTTAAGGGTAAAATTGGATCTTAACCCTTCTTTTTATAAGCAAGGTATTAAAAATTAGACCAGGCAATGACTCAATCAATATACTTGACCAAGGGTCAGTGGGTCATACCATAGTTAAACTAATATTTGAATTCAATATGCTCCCATTTCTTTCTTTCTATTTTTAACAACCAATATGCTCCCGATTGGACTATACCCTATAAGAAAAATGAAAGATGCTCCACCACACACACACACAAATTAAAAGGTTGGTGACATATATATTTATTATATTTCTCTCTCTTACTTAAATATGGGGAAAAAAAAAGGTTTGTTTCATACACATTTATTGTTTTTAACTAATTTTAATTACTTTCTTCAACCATGTAATTCGGTTATCGGGATCTTATAAATAGGATCGGAGGGAGCATATGTACAAATCAAAAGTAGGCTATGGCTTCCCCACCCCCAAACAAACGCAGGCTAAGGTTTTACCGAGCTATTGTGAAAAACATTTTTTATAATCTTTTGCTTCAACACTCAAGGATGCTTCAAAATCAAGTTTAAGAATTGATTTAATTAATCAGTTCGAAAAATATATAGTTACTACTGTGATGGTAACAGTAACAAAAAAAAAATTAGTGTTCATAATTTTAAAATGATTATGAATAAATAAATGCGAGAATCCTAATAAAATCCAATTGAAATACCTAAATCCAGAGTCGAGGCCTACATTTTCAACAAATCTCCTCCATGGTCGACTCCTACACTGCCCCACCATCACATCGGCTTCTTCCTCTCCACCTTCCATCATGTCTCCTTCCTTGCTCTTTGTCCACGAAGCAGCAACTAAGATCTAAGTTCAGATCTGAAAATTTCAAACCACAAAATCCCAAATGACAATAGCGTGGTGCAGTGAAGGAGAAGAGGCTCTAACAGTGACAGTTACGTTGCAGATGAGGCTCGGATTTGGGGTGTTGTGTGCTGCAGCGAAGCTTGATGGTGGAGAAGAAGCATAACAGTGACGGCCATGGAGAAAACAAACTGAGGTTTGCGAAGCTTGATGATGACGTACCATTTATGGTCTTGTCCCAACTCAACCGGCCACCTAAACTGAGATAAGATAGATTCAGCACAACAAGAACATATATGTGCAGGAAAAAAATAAGCATATGATTTGTTCAAGATAAATGATCCATACTGCAATGGATTCAGTTCCACAAAACCAACATAATTTTTCATTCAAATCCATAAGAAATTAAATGAACATGGAAGAAAATACTCTTCTAATCCTATTTATAGGAAACCTTCAACTTTTTTTGCACAAACTAAATAAAATTTAACAACTTTTCAACTCTACCTCTACTTAATATACATAGTACCAAATGAAAACAAAGTCGACACAATATATAAATCAAGGATTAAATTATATATTTACCTCAAAACTTTAATAAGGTGCGTTATAAAAATAACAAAAAATGCCTTTCTCCCTCAAAGAAGTAAAATTTACTTCACCTACTTTGGTTTGCTCTCGTATGATATAAAATTATCGGTATTGTTACGGATCTGGATAAGGCCCATTTACAATAGGCGGCCCAACTAGGTAAAGCTCTAAGATAACAGCGTACCTATAATATAGGAAGATCCTATATTATAGCGGATTCCAACCGTGGTCTCCTCCACGTTGAGCATCACGGGGAGTGGACTAACTGTATCTGCGTGAAGTGCTCCCCCACATACTCGCCATGGAGATCGTGCCCAACCATGATCTCCTCAACGGCAACCTCTATAAATACGAGAGGCCAATTAACCGGTGCACGGGTTCTACGTTCTAACCCTAGACTATTTACATACGTCACACAGAGCACACACCCCACCCCTTTCGTGTGTGTTCGAACTACGTGGACTTTGATCCCTTCACGAGGTACGTAGGCCCTAGGCTTGGCTCCTAGTCAAGTCCAACAAGTCCCGTTTTCGAACGTAACATTGGCGCCGACCGTGGGGACCGTAAATTACGATTCCTGCGACCAAAGAAGGTCAATAATTTCAATTCCTAACTGCCAAACAAACGATGATGGAGTTTTACAGTTAGGGTTCGTGGTGATTTGCCAAGTTTGTGTTGGCTGTCCGTCAAACCTCTAAATTCGAGATTTTCAGAGAGCCGATGGGGATTAAATTTCCCTATAATTACCCGAATACGAAACTTTTTGTTTTCATTCCCTTTTTGCGGCGAAGAAAAGAAAAGTCATGACGACGTGCATCAAGGGCATCGTGCTGGAAAACCCCAGATTCTGATCTTAGGTATGATTTCAGAGATACCAATATGGAGAAGAGCCAGAGAACTGGTTTTGACGTTGAGGAATGGTAGAGAACGTGAGAAAATTTCATGTAGCTGTCAGAGAACGCCTTCAAAATCCTCATCCAGCAAGTTCTCCTAGGCCGACTCTCAATCCATTGAAGCCGAGATCACAAAACCGAGGTTCCCTCCTCAGTGACGAAGCCGAGACACCTTTCTCGGTTTCCCAGTTGTTCCGGTTTTGGGCATTATTCATCGAAGCCGACATGCAGAGCATTGTATCCGAAATAGATGCTTTCATGAAGTCGGCATGAATGGTAGATGCTTTCAGAGAATGCCGAGAGACTCGATCTTTGACTGAGAAAGAAAGCACCGTCGAAGAAGAATCACGGCTTGGGGCAGAGATGGCTCTACCACCAACGCCGTGGGTGCACTCGTTTATCTCGACCTCGGTCTCAGCCGAGGATTATCTCGGCGTACACAATGTCCTCGTTGATTCTTCATCTCAGCAGAGATCACCTCGGCCATCAAATGCACTTGTTTATTTCGGCCTCGGCCCGAAGAAGCCGAGATGGGTCACGCCCGCTTGTAATTCGAATAAAGGCATTAAAACGATGCAGTAGCCTCATGCACGCTTTGCCCTCTCGTCTAAGGCAATCAACCCAACCTGGTAAAGCCCAAGCAGAATGAAGGGGTTGAGTATCCTTAGCAGCGAAATCGGGTTTGCCGGATGAAGCTTTTGCGTGCTTTTGGAATCCGAGATGAAGGCTGTACACCATTTATTACGAGGCTCGCTGATGCAGAATCCCTAATTCCTGGGCAGAGAAAATGCCGACATGAATTCTTGGTGGCAGCAGTTGAAAAGAAATCATTGATCATATGCATAAATAACCCAAGGAGGTTCTCCTGCAATCCCGTAGCATCAAAGTATCACCGGAGAGGCTAGCCTGCTGCGTCATAACGTCTCCCTATAAAGGACTTTAATCGCTCTCAACCCAATTGCACGAAATATACAGATAAGTAACTTCTATTGAACCATTGATTGCCAGTATCACACATTTTCCGATTTGCTTGCTTAGGAAAAATGAACTGATGTGAGGTGCTTATGAATATCTAGCATTAGTGGATTTTTTGTACTTGCTTATGGAAATCTCAAACAGAGACTAACCATTTCAGAGCTGATAATCATAGCGGGCTGAAAGCAATCATTAACGTCATTGATATGAACGGATTTTTGAGGAGGGCGTTGATGATATTAGTAGAAAATATTCATTTGTGTTTATCTGGGATAGCATTGCCACTAGCTAGCTTTGCTTTGTTGAATGCAATATCAATTTAACATATTGCTCTTTTTGCTGCTTGTGTTCTTCTGAGTTGGCAAACTATATGTGTTAGCTTGAACTTACTGATGGAGACCCCCGGGTCCTTATGAGTTATTTTGTGGTCTTCATGCTGGCTTGTGTTAAAGTCTGGCAGAAAGGAATCCTTTTTCCACCATGAAGAATTTCTTGTCATGCTTGAATAAATCTCATCATATCCTAATTACACAATAAGGGTAGCTATGGATGCATCAGCTTCCAGGTCTCAAATCAAATGGAACCTGACTGCCTGAATCCAGGAACATGTTAGTGTTAGCAGTAAAGTTCTCGGAGTAATGACTATGCAACACCATACCCAATTTCTTTCCATCTGTTAAAGGGTAATGAAATTTTTGAGGAGGCAGGCAAGAATTTGAGCCAGAGATGAACCAAGCTTTTCAGGCAATCACTTTATCAATCTGCACGAAGGAAAGAAGCAATAATTTTTTTTGAGTTCTTGGCATTAAGATCTAGTGTGAGTCAACTCCACACAAGCTGTGGTAAAATGCTTGTTGCAGGAGATCATTCTTCAATAAAGATATGTCAGCAAGCTAGCCATTTGCTTTCTTGGGGAAGCAGTTGAGTTAAAATAGCATCTCTCGGCATTACGACGTTATCACTTTATGGAAATAGCATATTGGGCTGATTTATATATTGGCATTTGACTCAAGTCAAATGTTTAATAGGGAGTGCACTCTTTTCCTTTTTCTCGGACATGTTCTCATGTGCACTTGGTTTTTATTTGGAGAGTCATGCCTACTTTATGATATTGTGTTTCTCCTTAAAAGCTTGGAAGGCCTGAATGAATTTTTCACCTCGTGTCTCGTGAAAAAGTATGGGTTTATGTTGAAGGAAAACTTGATAACCTGGATAGCCTTGAGGTTAAATGTGGTAATATTATTATGGGGAATCTTCCATGATAATCATCATCCTCTGACGTAAGACTTCATTTTCTAGCTTAAATGGCTTAGAGAAGCATTTTGGCGATAATATCGTTAGTTTAATTTGGAAGGGAAAAAGGCTCTAGCAGCTTCTACTTTGCAGCATGGAGCTCCCTGTACTGAATTACTTGCAGATGCTGCTGCCTTTTGTAATATTTCTTGCCAACCTCTCAATTGCAAGGGCATGTAAACGGGCACCTATTTTTTCGGCAAGGCGAGGAAATGCTTCGACATGAATTTAATAATATTGTTGGCAGCCCTATGCATATATGCCACAATTTCATTTTGATTGAAATCAATTCAAATCAGCCGCAAAGCCTCGTGGTTCATCATCGATATTAATATTGTTTTCTCCATCTACGTACTTTGAGATGGGTGAAGCAATATCTCTTATGGAAGTGGAGTAGAAATTCATCTCCCAATAATTCAAATTTTGCTTTGGAGAATTAACGACTTCTTCCAAATAGGGTATTGATCTACTCTCCAAGGTATTTATTCTCATGATTTTATGTCAATCAAACCATGGCATGAAGTTAAAAAAATTTTAAGTCTGCATATGGTGAAACTGTATCATGAATTGAGAATTATACGGTTAAATCTGTGTTCCATGTTTGGGACCCGGTAAAACTGAGTTTGAAGAATATGAAGACAACTATGTCACCAAGCGGACCCGGTTACACCGAACTGGTTAAAATCCGGGATCCCTGTGAATTTTTGAAGGCGGACACTGGCTACACTTAATACAGTTAAAATCCAGGCTCCGCGTAAAGACAAATCAAGGGTTACAACACCCATAATGGTAAAAAGGGTTACGACACCCATAATGGAACCTCGGGTTACGACACCCGTAATCGAAAAAAGGGTTACAACACCCATAATGGAATCTCGGGTTACGACACCCATAATGGATAAACAAATACGGTTAAAATCCGGGCACCGTGCAAATTCTTGAAGGCGGACTTACACCGAATCTGGTTAAAATCCGGGATCCGTATAGAGTTTTGAAGAAGGACCCCGGTTACACTGCATTCCAGTTAAAATCCGGGATCCGTGCAAAATACAGTTAAATCCTCGCTCCTTAATTGGACCTCGGATAAACTGAAAATTATAAGGTTGACTCCGCGCTCCTTAATTGGACCTCGGATAGACTGAAAATTAAACGGTGGACTCCGCGCTCCTTAATTGGACCCCGGATACACTAGTGTACAATTGATTCCGCGCGTGCTCCTTAAAACGGACCCCGGATAAAGAATTCCTCAGTGGAAATTCATTTGCTTTACTATCGATAGTCAAAGATACTACACCGAGGTCATTACACCCGGACAGAAATAAAATACACCGAGGTCATTACACCCGGTCCAAAATAAAATACACTGAGGTCATTACACCCGGTCATAAACATGACACCGAGGTTTTTAAACCCGGTCCAAAACCATCTAGATGTATGACACCGGCCGTTGTACTCCGACGTGCATTGGTCAGAGCTCGGCGAAAATGCCATACGTGGCCTTCGCGAAATTGACGCGTCAACGCTCGCCCGATTTAAGAATTCAAATTGTCATGCCGACCCTGGTCAGGTCAAAATGTCTAAGTATTGCGTTACGGACACCTCGGCTGGACATGTGACAATTTGCCCTTATCTCGGTTACAATTCACTTTTCCGGCTTAGCGCGGTTAAGTTAACACCCCACGAGGTTAAAACAGATACAACCACGCCCATCACTCCTGGACTTAAGCTCGGTCGAGTATAAAAGACTTGTACCCACTATGGTCGATGGATTCCTAACTATGCTTAGAATTCATAAAGCGATAAGACAATTAACATTAATTTAATTGCTAAGCAAGAGTATACAACCGGCACAGACGCCGGGAAAATTCAAGCTTGCCAAGGTCACAGACGCCCCAAGGAAAAAGCAAAAAGAAAAAAGGTGAAGGACTCCGACCCCTAGCTTGGGGAGAAGCATCACCGAAGACACCACCTCGTTGGGTACCGCGGCCTCCGGAGCTCCTTGCCGGCCTCATCATCGCCTTGCTCTTCTAGTTCATCCTCCTCAAAAGACATGGACCCACCATCCGGCGTCGGAGGGGGCGGAGACCGAGACATCATCCTTCACATAAGCCCGGTAGTCATACCCGGCAAGGTTCAGGGATACGTTCGGATTCAAGTGCTTGATTTGTTCTGAGGCCATGTCGAAGCAGTCGGAGGTAGTCTCCTTCAACGAGTCGGTGGTTTTCAAATGGGCCTGCTGCTCCGCCAGAAGAGCATCCTTGGTCGAGTCCAGCTCGGAGGCCAGATTGGCGCGCTGCTTGTACAGTGACTTCATAGCATCCAGGCTTTCAGCAGGAGCACTCGGAGGTCGTCGTCTCCAATACCTCTTTGACGAGCAGCAGCTCCTCAGTCGCTTTCCCCGCAGCGGCCATGGCGACGTCGCACACCTCTTCGGGGCCATCATCTCGGTCTCGGCCTCATCTAGTGCTTTCTTCAAAAGGGCATAGACGCCCTGACCGCTTAAAAGAAAAACAAAACTAAAGCCGCGACCCTTAACTCGGAGGAGCGGCATCATCTCGAGGGAACCACCTCGCCGGAGGAATGAAGATTAACCTCGGATATGAGATCCGTTCAATAGTTAATGCACCCCGACAGCCCAGCTCTTGACCGTGCCGGGGCAACTACTATACAAACTTGTCAACTATGTGAGAAGAACCAACGGAAGCCCTCATGCTATTATTTGAACTTTCAAATACAGGTTCACCATCAACCGAGATCGAGGCAAGCGAAAACATAGAACGAGGGAAAGGAAAATAAATCCCGCCTCAGGGAAAAACCTATCGCCTAATAAGCAAATTGGTAGCAAAATACGAATGAATATGAATTCGTCAAGACTCGGACAAAAGCAAATCAAGTTGGAACAGCTCAAATGCCTAAGGATCTCGGCCTCGAAGTCGAGCGAACTCCTTGATATTACCTCGGATCCTTGAGACAATACCTCGGATCTTTGAGCAACGAGACATCGGTAACGGGGTCCATATGACATAATCCGGCAATGCGCGGTAGATAGGCAAGAGGGTAAGATTCACACAACCTCGAAGTCAGGTAAATCGCTTGAAGAAAGATCCCAACCTCGAAGTCAGGCAAATCGCCTCGGCATTACCCCGGATCTTTGAGACATTACCCCGGATCTTTGAGACATTACCTCGGATCTTTGGAGAAGACGACTTTGATAACCGAGATCAACACCGGGATTCAGATGCAGGCGAACCATCTCGGCACTACTCAGGATCTTTGAGGTTCCACCTCGGACTCTCGAAAGGGTAACACACGGCTCGGCCAATGAAGCCGGCGGGGACATAGGACATCTCGGCGCTCGGAACTCGACCCACCGAGCCGGGGGCAACCGTTACGGATCTGGATAAGGCCCATTTACAATAGGCGGCCCAACTAGGTAAAGCTCTAAGATAACAAAGTACCTATAATATAGGAAGATCCTATATTATAGCGGATTCCAACCGTGGTCTCCTCCACGTTGAGCATCACGGAGTGGACTAACCGTATCTGCGTGAAGTGCTCCCCCACATACTCGCCATGGAGATCGTGCCCAACCATGATCTCCTCAACGGCAACCTCTATAAATACAGAGGCCAATTAACCAGGTGCACAGGTTCTACGTTCTAACCCTAGACTATTTACATACAGTCACACAGAGCACACACCCCACCCCCTTTCGTGTGTGTTCGAACTACGTGGACTTTGATCCCTTCACAGGGTACGTAGGCCCTAGGCTTGGCTCCTAGTCAAGTCCAACAAGTCCTGTTTTCAGAACAGAACAGGTATATTCCACGGATCCTTAGATAATGCATCCATCAGCAATATGGTATTTGAAAAATAAAGAGATGCAAGTGTGTGTTGAGTCAAATAAAGCTAAAAAAATATTTGGGAGCGAATATAACTACTGCATTCGTCAGTCTAAATAACATATAAAAAAGGGCATAAAAAATTTATGAACAGTCAAATCATCTTAATTAGCTTTCAGCGAAAGTGCTTAAATAAATTAAAGTAAATTTACAACATGCGTAGTAATTTCTAAGATTTAGGATCAAAGTTCTTAAAACCAACAAGTCTTAAATACCAGACACTGCACGCACCACCATGGTTTTCAATGCATCCAAAGGGAAAAGAATGAAATTGGCAGCTAGAAAGATGAGATGAACAACTAAAAAAGGGAGAACAGTGGGAGAGAAAAAATCAGAAGGCAACAAAGAAGAAATTAGAAACTTACAGTTACTTCTGAGGATACCATACTACTAACACTGTCTTCTTCTCTCTTTCCATTGTTTTTCTATTCTTTTTCCAACTGGTACAAGGCTTTCCGCGTGATTGAAGATTTTAACGCCAAAACTCAAACTGTTGATAACAAACTTCTTAAGTTCATTAGTGTTGAGATTCAACGAATATAAAGTTCTTCCACGACCATCCAATGCATCATATCCATCAACTGTGCAAACAATTTCATTCCCCCATATGTTTTGTGGAATTAAAAAGCGTGGATAGAGATCAAGATTGCCATTATATTTTTTAGTCCAAGTGGATCTCCCTCCAGATGAACAAGTATTCTCCTCAATCACCCACAAATGAATGGAACAATATTCAATCTTCTCATAATAAGAAAGAATAGCTAGTTTGTTGTCATATATAGTAGGAATAACAACTGACATAGGGTATAATGGAGGCATTGGTATTAATGTAAAGAATTCCATTGCCATGTCAAATGAAATTAATACAAGACTTTTATCATTTTGATATTGCCCCAACCAAATAATGACTCCATTACTAACTGTGGTTAGTTCAGAATACACATCTACACCCTCTAAGGGCCCAAATTCTACGTCTTTCCACAACCCGGTGCTTAATGAATACACTTCCACTCCATTCACGCTCTTTGTGTAGTCCCAAAGAAAATTCAAATTCTCGTCGTTAGGATAAGCCTTATATCCGTTAATCTTAATTATCTTGTAATCATTAGCAATGGTACTGAACCCAAATCCTATAGACCACTTACCCATTGAAATATTAGTTCTGGGTACCTCTCTGAACTCTTTAATAGCTGGATTCCACAGTAGAAGGATAGGAGGACGCATACCATGATGCCAGACTCCAATGCACAGCAAGCCGTTGCTGGAACCAATGATTCTAACCTTGTGAAAACTCGGACTGAAATTGATAAAAGATTCAATATCCAATTCATGGAGTTGAAAGTCGCAATCGAATGAACGTAAGTACAAAGAATCGTTTGTGTCATAACGTCGATGGAGGAGAAGAGAAGGTCGATTGCAGGATTGGTGGAGGTGATTTGCAATGAACAATGGATCTTTCGAGAGATTTTTCCAATTTTTGCACACACATTGAAATTGGATTACGGATTTTACGGGAAGTCTTATCAGAATGTTGAGGATAATCCCATGGGGAAGATAAACGTCATTGCCTTCCATTATCGTCGCTTTGAAGTGCGGAACTGTTCGACTTCGGCAGACGAAAGAGACGGCGATAGTGGCTACTGCCGTTGACAATTAGGGTTTGTTAGCTTCAGCTTCTTTGGAGACTTCGTGCTGTGGGAGGCATTGCCATTTATGAGTTGTTTCCGCATTAGGCTTTATGTTTTTATACATTTTCTCATGTTTTTTCTATAACAATTAACAAGAGAGGGCCTAAGCCCAAAAAAAAAAAAAAAACTTGATGCCATTTTAGTTTGTTTTAGATATATTTTGATATATATAAGGAGTCATAAATATTAAATTAACCAAAGATTACTAGTAGTGCGGTGGTATTGGGATTAATTTCCCATCTCCCGGTCCCTGGGTCCGATCCCCCTATCACGTTGTATCCAAAAAAATAATTTAAATTAAATTAAAGCAATCTTTGTCTTCCACTCTTAATTTTCTTTAAAAATAATAATAATAATAATAATAATGGGTTGACTCAATGCCTCATTCAACTCTACCAATTCAGGCCGAGTTGGAGGAGAGTCACCAAGTCAACCCGTGTTTCCTTTATAACTTGAATCGGTTTTTTAGCCGGTTCATTTTTTCTGTTCAACCGGCCAATCCAACCGGTTCCTAAACCATGATCCCAATAACATATATTAAATTTATGATGTGACTGGGTGGAAATAAAATCCAGAGTAATCAATTTTCTGATGTGTAACATCCCAAATTTTTGGACCAGAAGGTTGGAAATAAAACCAAGATAAGAAGGCTTCTTGCCAGTAGAGTCCGAAAGTCTTAAGCTTATTATGAGGAAAAGTTTAAGATACTTATTAAAATTATTTTGGACCTTGAGAATTTGGGAAGATTATGAAATAATATTTCAAAGATATAGAAATATTATGGTGGAAATTAATTATGAAATGTTGGCTTAAAATAATTACGAGAATAATTATTTGAAATAAAGGCTTATTTTTCCTTGAGAAATTTACAGGAAAAAGAATAAATTCAAGGATTATCCGTAAAAAGATAATTTAGGTCTAAAAGTTATGGAATTAATATCTTATAGCCTAGAGGAATTATTTGGGAAAGGAAAATCCTTATATGGAATTAAGGATTAATTTATTTTCCATAATTACATTAAATGAGTAAGGACCCTGAATTACAAATAAGGGGCTTGTAGGAAAACAAGTGGAATAATTTTTAGTTTGACAACACAACACATACGGTTAGTTAAGTAGCAAGACCAAGCCCAATTCTTTATGACTTGAATCTTTAATTGTTAGTATTTAGGTGTCCTAGAGACAATCAGTAGACGAGATCAAACCATTTCTACGTTATAGTATTTCATTATTAATAAATGAGCATATTTTATCTTTATCATATTTATGTCTCGCCTTTATTTTAAGGTAAATATGTGTTTGAAGATAAAAGCCCTAGGAATAGAACATGTGTTATTCTTGAGGATCAATGATAGAGATCATGATCATGAGGACTCGAGAACATTGGATATCTATTGCCTAAAACTTGTTCCTAGTCTTGAATCACCAAGAAAGGGCATTGGTGATCTCAATAAGACTAGTACGACATCGTCTACTTGTATAGAGATACAAGGTAGGGACCTCATGGAATGCAGGCATGGAGATGCCTTAGCTGATGTCGTGGGTAGATCTGTTAGAGAACAGATAGTACCGAAATGACCCGCCGAGAGACTCCACAAAGATTCATTATAGAGAGTATCATTGGATATGTAAAGTCTATCATTGGATATGAAACTTTCTCGCATGTTGCTATGATCAAATCTATCGGGATTATGCTACCTATAGCCGCATATCATGATTATGAGGTTTGGAAGGTGGATGTCAAAACCGCTTTCTTGAATGGTTTCTTGAAGAAGGAAGTGTATATGACACAACCTAAGGGTTTTTGAATCCAAGGACCAAAAGCATATAGTATGCAAACTTCAAAAATCAATCTATGGGCTTAAGCAAGCATCAACGAGTTGAAATCTTCATTTTAATAAAGTTGACAAAGGAAACAACTTTATCAAGAATGAAGATGAATAGTGTGTTTACAAGAAGGTCAGTGGGAGTGTTGTTATTTTCTTTGTGCTTTATGTGAATGACATTTTGCTCATTGGAAATGACATTCCCATGTTATAGTCCACAAAGATATGGTTATCAGAAAACTTCACCATGAAGGATATGGGAGAAGCGGCCTACATACTTGGTATAAAGATCAATAGAGATAGATCTAAAAGGTTGCTGGGTTTATCCCAATCCACATACATACACAAAATGCTAAAGAGGTTTAGCATGGATGGGTTGAAAACAGTTTTTCGTCTTGTCAGTCATGGCATTCATCTTTCTAAGGCTATGTCCCAAGACACCGCTAAAAGGGAATGCATGGAAAGGATTCCATATGCATCAGCAACTGGATCCATCATGTATATCATGTTGTGTACGAGACCAAACGTCTCTTATGTTTTAAGCATTACGAGCCGATACCAGGCTGATCCTGTAGATGGTCACTGGACAGCCGTAAAGACAATCCTAAAGTACTTGAGAAGGACTAAGGATCTGTTTTTGGTTTACGATGGTGGTGGTGAGCTAAAAGTGAAAGTGTTCACTGATGCCAGTTTCCAGAATGATAAAGATGATTATAAATCCTAGTAAGGTGTGGTTTACACCCTAAACGGTGGAACAATTTGTTGGAAGAGTTCCAAGCAAAAGACCATGGCAGACTCTCCTACCAAGGTAGAATACATAGCAACTTTAGAAGCGGCTAAGGAGGCACTATGGATCAAGAAGTTCATCCATGAACTTGTAGTGGTTCCTAGCATTGTTAACCCAATACCTTTGTATTGCAATAAGACTGGAGCTAAAGCTCAAAGCAAGGAACCTAGGTCTCATCAAAGATCCAAGCATGTGCTCCGCTAGTATCACCTCATCCAAGAGATTGTTGAAAGACAAGATATAAATAAAGACTATATCCCCACCGATGATGACTTGGCTGATTCTCTGACAAAGGGAGTTTTTCAGAGAAAACGTGATAGTCATTATGAGTCTTTGGGTATGACAGATCGACCTGATTGGCTCTAGGCCAAGTGGGAGATTGTTAGTATTTAGGTGTCCTAGAGACAATCTGTAGACGATCGAGCACCATTTCTACGTTATAGTATTTCATTATTAATAAATGAGCATATTTTATCTTTATCATATTTATGTCTCGCCTTTATTTTAAGGTAAATATGTGTTTGAAGATAAAAGCCCTAGGAATAGAACATGTGTTATTCTTGAGGATCAATGATAGAGATCATGATCATGAGGACTCGAGAACACCGGATATCTATTGCCTAAAACTTGTTCCTAGTCTTGAATCACCAAGAAAGGGCATTGGTGATCTCAATAAGACTAGTACGACATCGTCTACTTGTATAGAGATATAAGGTAGGGACCTCATGGAATGCAGGCATGGAGATGCCTTAGCTGATGTCGTGGGTAGATCTGTTAGAGAACATATAGTACCGAACAGACCCGCCGAGAGACTCCACAAAGATTCATTGTAGAGAGTATCCTTGGATATGTAAAGTCTCTCATCGTTTGGTAATGCGGATGGTCCTGGACTTAAGGATGTCATTGAACCCTATGTCCTAAGGTTATACTTTAACTCTACAACTCTATCCGCCTGAAAAAGGGGAGAACAATGTACTCTTGGGTGTAACTCGAATGCATGAGTATAGATGGACATGCTGAGAGGACTCACAGTCCCCTACAAGGGATTAGTCATTCACAAGACCGGTAGAGCTTGGATAGCTTTTAATTAACTCAGGAGTCTGTGCGCACAGTAAGTGATCATCAAATTATCCTAAACCCCAATAGTTGTTTTAACGACTAATCCTAAAACTCATGAGTATTATAAATTGTTATGAATTCTCATGAGTACCGTAAAGAGTTACGGATTAATAATTATTAACTAATTAGCGTAATGAGTTAAGGTTAATAATTCATGAGGACCGTACAGTGTTACGGGTTTCCGCATCGATTAAACAAATTTTTGTTTTCAACCTCATGAAACTTTGCATGAAAGTCATGTAATAGGCAAAATTAACCAACAAAATATCCAAAACGTAGCAGCAGGTTCATAGATATGTATATATCAGCTACCATTGAATTATTCTCATTCTTTAACATGTCCAGAACACGCTAGTAGGAGAAAGAATTGACAGCGCACGCGCGCGCACACACACACACAAACAAAAATACCCCAAAACCGAACTACATGTCTCATTCCCCTACACACTTATTCTCCTACACACTTTGGCCCAACAACAAAGAAAAAGAAAATGCAGCCCACTGATTAATTCTTTCAGTCAACACGCAAGCAAGAGAAATCCACAATGATCCATATTGCAGCGCCTCGCACGTTAAACACAGAGATCACACAAAATCCATTGCTTTTCTCATTCAACGGAATGATGACACCAGCCCCATGCTTTTCGAGTCCAACAAAGATCACACCCATACTTCTCTCTCATTAAAACCGTCTGCTCCTCTTTATTCACGGCATGACAACGTTCGTTCACTGTGAGTTTTGGAAAATGCAGCAACGGTTGCTTTCTCTCATTCATCTCTTATTTCCCATTCATTCTATCATCTCTTTCGGCCAGAGGGTGAGACTGAAAGGCAAAAGAGAGAGACAAAGACACAGTGAGAAAGAGTCACAACTGAGAGTTGCATCGTGGAACCTAGGGGAACAAAACCAAAGGAGAACGTCATGGAACTTGTATGAAAGCTTGAGGGACGACTAAGGTGAGTTCTTGGGGCCTTTTACTTCTAGTTTCCATGGCCTTAGTGTGCTGGGTTCGCTGTTTGGTCAAGAAGGATGAAACTGCACACGAAATAGATCTATTTTTCGGACTGAAAACAGAGTGGTCTTGTGAGCTTTGGTTTTTGTGGAAAACGTTTGAGTTTTTCTATGAAATTTCTATGGAATATAGTAGACTCAATAAGATTTACAACGAGTCAAAACCTAGTCAAAACGGACATGTAGATTGAGAGTTATGATTTTTGGAAGTTGAACTAAAAATCTGGAAATTTCTGATATGCCTCTGGAGCATGAAAATGACGTGGCAATTAGGACCAAGTAAACCTTTGAGTTTTTCCTTGAAATTTTTACAGTATATAATGGACTCACTAAGGTTCAAAACGAGTAAAACCCCAGTCAAAATGGACGTGTAGATTGAAAGTTATGATTTTGCAAAGTTAGACACTGAAAACTGGAAAATGTCAGTTTCAGAAGTGAACAGTAATTTTCGGGTTTGGTTTTGAAATCGAAAACATTTGATTTTTTCCTTGAAATATTTACAGTAAATATTAGACACCTCAAACTTTCCAAAAAGCCAAAGAACACCTAAATAAGACGTGTAGAAAGTGAGATATGATTTTCCAAAGTTTAACTGAAAATCTGGACGAATTTTGTGTTTCAAGAATAGTGATCATTTTCGGGCATGGTTTTGGAATATGAAACCTTCGATTTATTTCATGAAATTTTGTGTGTTGATAGAAAACATAATAATATTTAAAAATAGCTTAGTAGACATGCTAAGGAACACTTAGCTTTCTGAAACACCTTATTTGGATTTTTGTTGAATTAATTATGAATCTTCAATATTTAATCAGAAAATTCTGAAGAATCCTATGTAAAGAGTCAAGTTATATCTACATATTTGGAATTTTGAGAATGATACAACAATCAATAAATCTTGTGACTATTTTTCCCTCAAGATAGATTTATATAGCTTCAAACGAGATACGTTTCATCCCAATCGAAGTTATACGGAATTAATTATGATTTTCCAAAGATTTCATAATAAATTAGCAAAATTGGGCCTAGGAGTATAAATGAAAAGTAAGGCCCAAAATATATATTTTTGGCTTTCAAAAATTAAAATGGACCTTGGAGAGTTAATGCATGTCCAATAATCTTACACTAAGCCTAGTGCCATGATGTTGGAGATTGTGAAGAGTTTGGGCAAATAATAACTAGCCGTCTGTAAATGTATATTGTTTATAAGACGCAATAGTTGCCGAGACAATTAAACAGACATGAAACCAATTAAAGATTTTGAAGCAACAGGTAGTTTGTGAAGAGTTTGGGCAAATAATAACTAGCCGTCTGTAAATGTATATTGTTTATAAGACGCAATAGTTGCCGAGACAATTAAACAGACATGAAACCAATTAAAGATTTTGAAGCAGTCAGGTAGTAATCTTAATCCTTATATACTCGGTGTCATTTGTGTATGTATGTTTTACCTTGAAATTGCATACATTTGGTTATCATTTATTTCCAAGCGCTATGGAACCGAGAACATGCTTTCTGTGGATAAAGGGCTTTGCTATGTGCTATTAGGACTGCTAGTTCCGAATTGGGCGTGTGCCTATGTGCATGATACTTGAATGTTATGTAGTATTTGTTTATTTGTGATTTTTCTTACATGCATTTTATATACATTTTATATGAGATTAACGGTTACTCTATAATTCAATTTTGAATCCCAATCCCTTTTAAGCCCTCTGGCAGCTCATCTAGATCTGAGCAGGAGATAGAGGTAAGGCTCCAAAGCTGGACTAGTGTGGTGGAGGATGTTGGTGATTTCTTTTGGATATATATTTTAATGTCCCGGATGACTGCATTATAATTATTTTGGATATCATTATTCGAGATAACCGTATATTTGATCCCTTCGAGGAAGTTCACCTTTCCGTATTTTATCTTACCAGTATGTTGTTGTCCAAATCGGTATATGCTCTGCTGCTAATACTCTAATGAATGACTTAAATTAACATGGAAAATAATTTTAAATTGAATAAAAGTAAAGGATTACACTACCCGCCACCCGAAAGGGCGAAGCCGGTAGGTGTGTAACATGATGGTCAATAAGTGATAGAGTGAGGTGAAGGGAAATCTGCTCTCACAGAATTCGTTTGAAAATATATATATTAATTGAATCAGAACTTATTTGATCAATAAAATCTACCATATGGAGGGGCAAAAAACTTGAATGCAGTAATTTAGATTTTCCTTATCAAAGTCTTCAATGAAAATACCCTATCATACTTCTTCTTCCAACCCAACGACATACAATAAAATTATATAAAAATCTTATTTGCGTATCATAGTTTTGTTGCAAGACCTACATTTGATGGTATGAACAATCTAGAACATTATCTAAACTTTTTCCACTCTCATATCACGTACGAGCAAAATATGTGAAAGAAAGACATTAATGTTCTTACCCTCTTTGTTTATATATATATGTGTGTGTGTGTGTGTGGAAAGTTTACCTTTGCTTTTAGTTACTCAATTTGTTCGTTGTAAGCCTGATTCTGAGAAGTCCAAGTTGAGAATGAAATAGTTAATACTTTATTATACTAATTAATTATGAACATGGAAATTAAAGCAAAATAATATAGAATTTAGTAATGGAACCTTTCTTGCCCGAATGGAAGCATGACCCTAAACCTTCCCCCAACAGTTTCCTAATAGTAACACGCACTACAAAAAAAAACCCATATTAGCCACGGAATTTACCCACAGAATTCCGTGGGTAAAATTTTACCGATGGTGGGTAAAAATACCGTGGCTAATTAATTTAGCGACGGAAAAATTTCGTCGGTAATTACCCACGGAATATTCCGTGGGTAATTAGGGACGGAATTCCGTGGGTAATCAACAATAGAATTTCGTGGGTAATTTCTTTGGGTAATCAGAGACAGAATTCCGTGAGTAATCATATAGATAGAAAGCTGAACAAGTTTAAAGCACATATTCATATAAATATCACAATTAAAGTCACTACGACGGCAAATAGATACAAACAATTACCAAATTAGTTTTTTACAAAAGCAATAAAAATATTCAACTATCATTTTTATTGTCTTGATGGGGAGCCTCATCATTGGTGGCAGGGTTAGAGAGATTAGGTAAGTAAATCCCAAGTGCTTGCAATGCTAACATAATCATTTCGTTCTGTGATTTCAAGCTTGCAACTTCTTCTTTCATTTGAGTCATCTCCGTTTGTATTTCTGGATCCACCGTAGAGTTGACAAAAGGTGTGGAAAATTAAAGCAAAATAATATAGAATTTAGTAATGGAACCTTTCTTGCTCGAGTGGAAGCATGACCCTAAACCTTCCCCCAACAGTTTCCTGATAGTAACATGCTTTTTATAGTTAATGATATTCTTTCCTAGCTATGTTTGACTTTTTGAAATGTGTGAAGAAGATACACAGAAAACTAAAAGTTGATCTTCAACCGTTTTGAAAGTTCAAGAATCTGAATTTTTTTTTTTTTTCCATCATGCTTGCTGCTTCTTGCTTCAAATGCTGTCAATACACAACAAGTTCGTTTCAGCAATTGTAGTCCTTAGTAGACGCATGGAAATAATCTACAAGTGGCTGAAATGGAATCCAAATAAATGAATCCTGCGTTTGGAATAGGTACTTTTAAGAGAGATAACGTTCTTTTTGAAATACCCCATCATATAATTTTGACCAGGAAGCTAATTATTTTACAATTTTAAAATAATTAATTTAAATTTAGACTCAAATAGAGTTATATCGGAATTGGCTCAACCCTAAGATCCAATATGTGGGTGTGCTTGTGGTTCTCATCTTATTTATTACTACCTCTGGTCCTAAATGTAGGACACAGGTTTATAGTATAATTTGCACTATAAATTATGCCCTATATTAATGATCCTAGAGACAGTTACTATCTTAGTATGGAAATAATTTTAAGGGAGAATTCAGTAAATCCCACGGGAGAGACTTTATTTTTTTAATTAAAATAAAAAATACAAAGATTTTGAAATTACAATGTAGTATTACAGAACGAATTAACGAAATTGAAAATGTGTTTTGAGGGTAAAATGATCAAAATATCCTTTTAAAAAAAAAAGAGAGGAGAGGAGATATCAAAATCGTTATTACTTAAAATGACAGAAATACCCTTTAATCCAGCAAAGGCAAGGACGATAAAGAGAATTTGAGATTAAACTGGTTTTAGCTGTTTAGTTTTCAAACTCATCAATTACAAAGAGAGACAAGATTCATTTAATGAGGAGTTAATCGTACCGATAAGTGATTTTATATTTTAATTATAATGGAATGCCAGAAATAAAATGCATAACTGCAATTTCACACAAAATCCAAGTGCATTCTGGTGAGTGGTCATGCATATAAGCCCAGGCCCTGCACTGCACCAAGCAATATGCTTCTTTGCAAGTAAATCATTCTCTCCTAAATCCTAACCACTATAACAACAATGGGGTATTTTTTTTATAAAAAAAAATGCTAAAAATTAAAAATTTGTTCTATAATTAGAATCAAGATCAATTCTCAAATATTGTCTTATAATTAGGACCGGAGGGAGTAACAAAGTATCCATATGAAAATTTATAGGT
The DNA here is from genome assembly GCA_019022655.1 of Acacia acuminata. Taxonomy (NCBI): domain Eukaryota; kingdom Viridiplantae; phylum Streptophyta; class Magnoliopsida; order Fabales; family Fabaceae; genus Acacia; species Acacia acuminata. The sequence goes on along the minus strand of JAFJYI010000022.1, from coordinate 5,319,770 downwards.
ACTAATTTACATTATAACACCCTCTAATACAAAAATTTACATGTATTCATATATGATAAATTTACAAGTGCATATAAAAACAAATGTCCGATGAAATCATATTAGCACTTGTTATTTTATTACTGTAAATTCTCCATAATTCCATTCTCAGCAATAGTGATAAACATCTGATGCTGATCATGACTCTGAACCTTTTACATCAAAATTAGACAATTCATAGATGCTTTTTATTATTAGTACTTTAATGACATCTCCAATATTAATTATAAAGCATATGATTGGATATTTTAATGTCCAAAACATAAGACAATTCTTGAATTTTTCAAACTGGAAAACAATTCCTAAGAACTTTATCACTCGATCCTATTTATAAATCTAATTTGAAAAAATATTTTGTCCACTTTCAAAGTAATAAAGTAGAATATTACAATGTTATCCATATTAAAGGTAAAGAAAGAGAAAATAGATGAAAAATACACATTCATAAGTGACGGCAAAATTCAAATTTTTTTATCTATTTATTCCATATTTATTAGGTTAACTAACTTTTCTTAATATATGTAATCAGGTAATTTGGACTTATAAATAGAATTAAAGTGATAATCAGAGTGTTAGTCATCAAGTTTTCAAAACATGTTTATCATCTGGTTTTAAAAGTAAGAAATTTTTTTAAAAAAAATGTAAGTGTGTTAGTAGAAGAATTTAGGGAAAATCATATCGGGGTCCTTTTAACAAAAAAAAAATCCAAAAAAAGCCCAAAGATTCTAAAAATCCCGAAAGGCTCAAGGGCCTTTTCTAGTATAATTTCATTAAAACGTTAGTTGTTAATGGGGCTGATATAGTTGTTAACCGGAGCTGATATAGTTGTTAATGACCTACCCATTAACAACTATATCAACCCCGTTAACAACTAAATTTTTAATGAAATTATACTAGAAAAGACCTTGGGGTCTTTTCTGAGATTTTCAGAATTTTAGGGTCTTTTTTGGGATTTTTTTGTTAAAATGGCCCCATATGAATTTTCCCAAGAATTTATAAGCCACAATCTACTTTATCTCTAAAATTTATAATTTATCTAAATTTTAAATATACTAATTACCCTTATTAAGTTGCTTCATTAATTTCGGGATAGTTTGTAATACAAATACAAATGATTAAATATATTTTTTTAAAAACTAACACACGTTTCTTTTCTTTTCTTTTCTTTGCTTTTCTTTTTTAAAAAAAAAAAAAAAAAAAAAAAAGACAATAACAACAACACACTACCACTCTATGCCTAAAATATAAGTTACTTGGAAGAAAAAAGTTTGATTCAAAATATAAGTCAGTATAAGGTAACAGATAATGTTTTGTCAATCTTACCCATATTTAATTTCTATTGAAAAGAGAAAAAGAGGAGAGAATGGTGTGAAAATAATTTGTAAAATAGAGAAAAAATAATAATAATCTTGATATGTGGGAATGTAGTACAAGTATCTTATATTTAGGCACATAGAAGTAAATTAATTTTCTTAATCTAATCCTATATGAGAACCGCTAAAATCCTGGTTCAAACACTAAAGTTACAAATTTATAAACATTGTCCTTTGCCTCCATTTATAGGGTAGAAAGAAAAGAAATTTTTGGTCTTATTTATAAGACACCTCATTAAATTTTCTATATGAATATATATTTTTGCCCTTCATTTATTTTTTGTTAACTTTGTTCTGATGGGTACTCGTCTAATTCTATTTATAAGGCATTTCCAGCATGTTTCACACATAACAAAAAAATCCTAAACTTTATTACCTCTGCCAAAAAATTCAACTTTTTAACTTTACCTATATTTAAGTACATACTCTCCAAGAAAATAAATATCTACATAACATTAAATAAGGGGTAAAATTGTAATTTTTGATGAAAAATTTAATAAAGTGCCTTATAAATAAGACAAAAGAATTTATTCTATATCTGCCCGATATATAAGACATGAGGAGTATTATACTCTTCTTGTCCTATAAATAGGGAACTTTTAACATTTTTTACACAGACCAAGAAAAACCTTAAACCTCATTAACTCTACCATAAAATTCAACAACTTTCTTTTCATCAAAAAAGATTCAACAATTTTTCAACTCTACCCTTACTTAATATATATATATATATATATATATATATATATCAAATATCAAATAAAGACAAAGTTAACACAATAATAAATTAATGGTGAAATTGTAACGTCCTCCATTTTTCTTAGCGAAATTTAAAATTAAGGGTCAATCATCGACTAAGTAATGCTTCATTGCTTGCCAAAATATACAAAATAAATCGAGTATGCAAAATGAGCCTAACGTGGCAATATACAATCATCCAACGTATACCGAGAAAATGGAAGCACTACGCCCGGAAAGGAGTAGCTTAAGCTTCCGAAGTTTTCCCTGAAGGACCTTGGACGGAACTATCACCTGGAAAAATGTGGTAACCATCAATCCAACTCATTACGAATACTAATATGTGCTAGTGAGGTGCCATGTGGAACAATTTATATAACAAAGTATTTTAGAAAAAATAATATATATAATTTGCCAATATCCACATCACAAAATTTCATTTCGAAATTATGTATCATAGTTTTCATTAACACAATTCCCAAGATGCCTCCCACCAATCCAACCGAACCGCCTTATTTCCTCCGACTAGACCCATGGGCTAAGTTACATCCATGTTATTCTTGGTTACTCAAAAGCTCACCGGTCATATGATGAGGACCTAGAGCCAAAATCCTCGAGCACATGTCCTGCACCATGGGCCTTTTCCCTCATTTGAACATGTGGGGTGTCGTATGCCCTTATTGAACTAGTGGGCCAGTCCCTCATCAACAAAAGGACAAGATAAAGCCAACCATCATGCATCAATGGAGGCCTCACCACATGGTGGAATATGTTACTTCATTTCCTCCCAATTCAACCCTTTCCATAATTATCATAATAAATATCATAATATCAAAACTTTCAATTCTTATACATAGATAAGTAAACATGTATAAATTCATAATTTAAAACATAAGGTTCCGCAAGGCAATTTATATTAAAAATATTCATAGTGATTTCACAAAATACTCACAAACAACATATCAATACACATAACAAGCGGAAAGTGGTTACCTCTACCTCATTTGAAGTTAACTACTATCACATGGCTCCTAATCCAAGAGCTCAAACATACGCCAAAAATCAATCTACCACAACCAATTTACTAATCATTAATAGTTCTTCTAAAACTCTACATAAAATTATAACTTATAATTTCATTAAAAAAAAATACAAATTTTAATAATAAAATTATAATGCTTGAAGTAGGCGAACTATAACGGTACTTAAAAAAATCAGGTAGACCATTGTAAATATTAATTCTCCCTTTGATCTAATATGAATTAATAACTCCCTTTTATTATTATTATTTATTAGCAATTTCCTAAATTATTTATTAATAATTCCCTTCTCTATTAATTATTTATTCCTCATTTAATAATAATAATATTATTATTTATTACTATTTATTTATTTATTATTAACTCCCATAAGCTTTTCCAATATTAAAACATGTTATGATCACTTTAATTAGGAGTTCACAAAATAAACTTTACCTTATTGTGATACATATATATATACCATGTGCAGTTTTTTTTTTTCTTTTATCATTTCATGTACAGTAACTAAATCAGAAAATTATATACCTATATATATATATATATATATATATTTACACACATATACATGAAAACAAGGTTCCTTGATACGTTGTAATGGACCATTAAGCTTTATTTTGATTTTTCCTGTGATAAAAGAGATTTTATGCCTTATGATGATTAGTGACTCTCCTTGCTCAATGATTAAATGAAGATCTTCATATTTTGGTCTTTTGTCTTTGAATGATGTCATTGTACGTAAATGACGTAACTAACAAATGCAATTTATAATGTTAAACCAATTGAACTACTCCATGTTTTAACCAAGTGAAACTGAGAGATATATTTTTTTTTTTTTTTAAATAACAGCAACTAAAAGTTAATCCCCAAAACCATGCTTCCAGTAAAAAGACGAAATACTTATGACAGCAAGTATATGCTCTTTCTTTCCAACCGATGACACACACACACATATACATATATACAGTGGAACATCCCCTCTCTTTTATCCTATGCAGCCACAACACACACACACACACTCCAACTTGCTTTTCTTCCTAATACATCAACATATCAGACAGAAAAAAAAAAAAAAAAAAAAAAAAAAAAAAAAAAAAGAACTTCCTTTTTTTTTTGTCCTACGTACAATGGCGTTGATAATTAAAATTCCTTTATGGTTCTTCTCATGCAGCAACTAACTCAGTAAGATGGTAAGTTTTAGTTTTTAAACCATATACATATAACAGTACGTTTTGGTTTACCAAGAAGGAAAAGAAACTCAAGACTTACCTCTGTTTTTTTTTTTTTTTTTTTACTTCCAAAACAGAGCACCAGCTGCAACTCACACTCTCACTCTCTCAACTTCTCACTCTCAGATTCCTTATCTCTGTTTGAGGCAACGCGAAGGATAAAGAAAGCCAAGAGCAATGATTGTATAAAAGATTAAGGCTCCAAGCCGAGGAGGAGAATGAGCAGAAATACATGGTTTGAGCATGAATGAAACAGTGGCTATATAATGCTCTAAATATCCAGTCCGAAGAGAAGGAACGGACCGTTGAGTATACGTGCGTGAGGCTCAAGAAGTATGGTGAGATCCCGTGTTTGCCGCTGATGCTATCTCACTGACTTTGTTTGGCGTGATTTGGTTTCCTTTCTGGCGTGATGTGGTTGGCTGAATCATATGAGAATGGTTTAACGTGTTTTAGCTAATGTATCTGCACTTTTCTACTGCTGCAGCGTTTTTGGGTTCTGATATGTGATTGGGCCAAATAGATGAAATGAATTGATGAAGTTTAAATGATTAGTGTAATGGGTTGGGTTTTTTTTTTTTTATTTTGCAATGGGCTACATATGTGTGTTCAGTTGTTATGGATTTGGGGGTTATTCTAAAATTTGTCTCTTGTAAAATAATACAAAGTAAATAAATTCTTAAACTTCCAACTAATTAATTTAGCCAATTTCCACAATTTAATACTCATATATTATTTCTAAAATTTTTAGGCATAATTTATTCTTTAATTGAAATTATTATTTTCCCAAAATAAATTAAGGGGAAAAACCTAAATTTCCAATAAGTATTCTCCTAATTATTTTAAAGAAATTTCATATTTAATTTCTATAAAATATTCCAATTTCTAAATCCCAAAATTTGGGATGTTACATTTTCTTCCCCTGTTAATTTAAATTTCGTCCTCAAAATTTGAACTTATAACTTCAAGGAATTATTCTAAACATCTAGTCTATCCCTTTCTTATACATGCTTACCAAGCACACAACACTCTTGTTCATTCGTACCCAGATATAGTTCTCAATTATACAGGATTTACTGATCCATTCTCACAGTGCTGAGTTATACAGGCCTTATTGCCTGACTCATTCTATCTCACATATTAGCCTTCCGACGTAATCTATTACCACAACGTTGGATTTCTAGACTTACTACCTAGGGAATTACCCTCAAGCTTAGGTTCGTTATCTATCACCTAGTACAGATCGAATATCTTGCCAGCCTCAAGATGTACTCTAGACATGTTTATCTAAAGTCACTATGCCAATTAGCATTTCACACTAAGCTAAGCATCACAGGTCTTATAACCTACGGACACTGCTCCATGCAAACTTGCACCACGGATCTTACCACTTAAAGCCTCTGCTCGTCTATTTCGTGTCTGAGTTTCCTCAACTTAAGCTCTTAGACCACTTTTCCCTTGCTTGGCACGTTAGAAAATTTTCATTTGATCTCCTTGGTTCAGATCTCTAGACCATTCTAATAGTTTCTATTCCTATTTCAACACAATTACCAACTGCACCACTTTTCATTTCAATACATTGGCAAATGGCAATGACGCCATTGCTTTTCTTTTTCCCTATGTTATCACATATTCAACTTCAAATTTTCAAATATTTAAAAATTATGTGGTCGCAGTACATTTTTATAATTGCACGAAACAATATTTTCATATTTTCAATAAACCATAATCGCTGCCAGCTCAATTTCGAGAAAATACATTCTTTACCGTCCCAAATTCAAGAAACACATTTTCTGCCGGTTTAACACACAATGGAATAATTTATTTCACAAAATTCAACAACTAAGAGGCACACGCCACCACTTCATCCTGCCTCACCAAGACGTATCCCAATCCTTTCATACCAACCATCAAAGCCGATGTGGGAGAATTCTCATCCCCTCGTAAGGGACCCAGTGTCTATACTAGCATATCTAATAAAAGCTCTCCACCGCTTTCCCAGTCAAGCCAGTCCATAGTCACGGCCACCACTGTGCACCACTTTCCCAGTTGACTAGTTCATAATCACGGTTAGTGCCACCAACACAAATAAATACATGCCCCTTCAAGGTGGAACTACTCAGTTGGGAATATTCACCATTGGTGCGAGTGTCAACCTCTCATGTCACATCCAACAAATTTTCAATTTAAATGAGCTTTATAACTAGCCACGATTTCAAACATTTTTAAACATATCTGGCAACATCCAACAAACTGAGTATTTCTACAACAGTTTTTGACCTCTTCCATTTACATGTTTGCCTTACACCACATAGTTCAAAACTCAATTTTAAACCTGGGTTCCATCAAACCCTTTTCATGAAACATAATTTCAATAGTGACCACTATCCTGGTCTCAAATTTGGTTGAAAACATTTCTTTCGAAAACTCTATTTCAATTTTTTTTTTCTTCACAAAATCAGCAGGTGCATTGACAATTTCAACATTCCAGTTTTCAAAAATAACCAAGAATCGAACAATTGTTCTTAGAAGGTCATCATGTATAACACCTCTCAGGTTCTAGCTATCATACGATTCCATCAAGGAACTAACTCTCATTCATAACTCTAAGGGAATATTCTATGCTCAAGATCTTTCCCTAAACTGATACAGCAATCAACAACCTCAAAATACCCCATATCAAATAGGTACTGATCCTCAAACATACATCAAATAACATGCTGATGACACGACATCAATCATTATTATCAAGGTTTCTACTCTCAATCATCCTTTTTAAGGAATTATCATGAGATTAAAATCATCCCCTAGTAGCTAGTAACCTCTAGATACCTCATATACATTGGTGCCACATTCTACTACCTTAAGTAATTCAATTCACTTGGTACCCTATCCTAATACCTCAATTCATTCGGGTTGATTTACACATGTAAGAGTCACTCAACTATCAAGTTAGATCCTTATATCACAATTCAATTAATAGTAATCCCTCTGGATACCCAACAGAATTTCTTAGGTTCATCAACCCTATTCTTGAAACCTTAACCATACCCAAATAATATGCTATAATCATAATTCATAGCCTCTAACATTCTAACATTATCCTTTATTATTAGCAAAACGATGACTTTTAGAACCTCAATATCAACTAGGCTGGGAAATCATATTTCCTCAACAACACCCATATTACATACCATGATCATGATTCACAATTCATAGTCTAATCCTCAAATAACCCCAAACAACGATAATTATTAGATTCACAATCCAAAACATTGTTTGGACCAAGAAATCATATTGCCTCAATAATACCCAATATACAAACTAGGATCACAATTCTCATTCCTAGTCTAAACCTGGAAACATTCAGATGTCATTCTTATAACCAAAACACAATACCCGAGGTTCTAATTCCTTTTTAATCCTCAATCTCACAAGGGTCTATTCTAACATTATTCTTTCATTTAATCGACAACCCTCAATCATACCCAAAGAATTGCTCATAACACCACATCAATCAACACTTACAGGGTTCCTACTTTCGAGTACTAAAACCTTAGTATAACCTTAATCACATTTCGATCTAATCATCTATCAATATGTACAGGGTTCCTGTTCTCATATATTGGAACCTTAGTGCAACCTCATTCACATTTTGACCTAGGCACTATTTCAACATAGATCAGATTCAAATCTAGTTTCAATCATTTCCTTATTCAATCTAACATCCTCACAGCATCTCTATGGATCACCATATGTCATACCTTAAAGTGTTAAGGCCTTAAATCAAGGGAATCTTAAATTCCTATATTACTTCCCAGGAGGTCACTCATCCCGAGATTTCTCTTACCTAAGCACACTTAACCTCAATGTCTTGATAGGATATGGGGATCATATCTTGACTAAACAATAAAAACCCTAGGATTAATGACTGATTCTACATTCTGTGCCATCTCTGCTATCTGCAAAGACCCCAACTTCCAGAGCCTGAACCCTCTTATTTTCTCTTCCATTATAAAATTAGATATAGCAAAATTCTCAGCACAATTTTCTGTCAAGGGCTTTAATCTTGGGTGAAGATAAACAACACTTACTTATCATAAATTTTCTGAGTATGTACTTTAATTTATGGATTTCTTGCTTTTGTCGGGAAGAAGGATTGAGTACATCTACAAAATCCAAAAGGCCAAGAAGCTCATCAAGAAAATCTCCTTTGTAGTAATGAAGCACCTAACTTGTTATAGAATGCAAGTCTTGAATGACAGCCACTTTCCTTTTAAAGTCAGAGTCCTTCTGCAAAGTGTTACAGAAATCCCTCTTTGACATGATTTTGATGTAACGTCCGACAAAGACAACTTTTTGAGGAATTTTCACTTTGTTAAGGGACTGAATTATGTCGAGATTCTCATTCCTCAATGCGCGTCCCTCATCTAAGATCGGGAATAAAAGGTACCTCAAGTAATATCTTTTAGCAAGATGTTGATGCGTGGCGATACCCGATATCACGGTTAATTGAATGGAATTGCTTATATCCTAGGAAAAAGGATACTCTTATGCTCTACCTACTATTTGGAAGCTTCAAGTTTATTTAATCAATTTAAACTCAAGCAGATATTCTAACCTGTTGTTAAAACCTATATTCTGATTGGACGTCTAAATTTTGAGCAGACAATTCTACTACCAAAATTTCTATCCTAATTCAAACTTGTCACTCAAAATTATCCAAGTATTAATTTATCTGGCTTCCTCAGAAATGCTAAGTATTGTCCCCTTAATAGTCACTACACTTTTTTTTTTATAACAGACCACCACCGTCAAGCACTCAGTCAAAGACCCCCGTCCTTGGAGCATTAATGTATCTTTGAATCGATGTCAAAGAGCCTCATTCTATTGAGACATCAATGTATCGATGTAAAAGAGCTTCGTTCTCTTGAGATAGCGGTGTGTCCGGAGCATTTGAAGGTGAATTAATGGCGGAGTGAGTCGTTCGTGTATCTACCATTCTCCCCATCAAAGGATGAAACCTAACCTAATAAATGAATAATAAAGCAACACAACAAAACAACAAAACAGCGAAGGTATGTGTGAATATTGTATATTGCCACTATATAAAGTGCATGTATGATTCTCATCAGAATCATACGCTCTGATACCAAATTGTAACGTCCTCCATTTTTCTTAGCGAAATTTAAAATTAAGGGTCAATCATCGACTAAGTAATGCTTCATTGCTTGCCAAAATATACAAAATAAATCAGAGTATGCAAAATGAGCCCTAACGTGGCAATATACAATCATCCAACGTATACCAGAAAATGGAAGCACTACTGCCAGAAGGAGTAGCTTAAGCTTCCGAAGTTTTCCCTGAAGGATCCGGACGGGAACTATCACCTGGAAAAATGTGGTAATCATCAATCCAACTCATTACGAATACTAATATGTGCTAGTGAGGTGCCATGTGGAACAATTTATATAACAAAGTATTTTAGAAAAAAATAATATATATAATTTGCCAATATCCACATCACAAAATTTCATTTCGAAATTATGTATCATAGTTTTCATTAACACAATTCCCAAGATGCCTCCCATCAATCCAATCGAACCGCCTTATTTCCTCCGACTAGACCCATGGGCTAAATTACATCCATGTTCTTGGTTACTCAAAAGCTCACTTGGTCATATGATGAGGACCGGCCAAAAAATCCTCGAGCACATGTCCCAGACCATGGGTCTTTTCCCCTCATTTGAATATGTGGGGTGTCATATGCCCTTATTGAACTAGTGGGCTAGTCCCTCATTGAACAGGTGGGACAATATAAAGCCAACCATCATGCATCAATGGAGGCCTCACCACGTGATGGAATATGTTACTTCATTTCCTCCCAATTCAACCCTTTCCATAATTATCATAATAAATATCATAATATCAAAATTTCAATTCTTATACATAGATAAGTAAACATGTATAAATTCATAATTTAAAACATAAGGTTCCGCAAGGCAATTTATATTAAAAATATTCATAGTGATTTCACAAAATACTCACAAACAACATATCAATACACATAACAAGTGGAAAGTGGTTACCTCTCGTTGAAGCTAACTACTATCACATGACTCCTAATCCAAGAGCTCAAACATACGCCAAAAATCAATCTACCACAACCAATTTACTAATCATTAATAGTTCTTCTAAAACTCTACATAAAATTATAACTTATAATTTCATTAAAAAAAATACAAATTTTAATAATAAAATTATAATGCTTGAAGTAGGCTTAACTATAACTTGATCTTACTAAAAAAAATCAGGTAGACCATTGTAAATATTAATTCTCCCTTTGATCTAATATGAATTAATAACTCCCTTTTATTATTATTATTTATTAGCAATTTCCTAAATTATTTATTAATAATTCCCTTCTCTATTAATTATTTATTCCTCATTTAATAATAATAATATTATTATTTATTACTATTTATTTATTTATTATTAACTCCCATAAGCTTTTCCAATATTAAAACATGTTATGATCACTTTAATTAGGAGTTCACAAAATAAACTTTACCTTATTGTGATACATATATATATACCATGTGCAGTTTTTTTTTTCTTTTATCATTTCATGCACAGTAACTAAATCAGAAAATTATATACCTATATATATATATATATATATATTTACACACATATACATGAAAACAAGGTTCCTTGATACGTTGTAATGGACCATTAAGTTTTATTTTGATTTTTCCTGTGATAAAAGAGATTTTATGCCTTATGATGATTAGTGACTCTCCTTGCTCAATGATTAAATGAAGATCTTCATATTTTGGTCTTTTGTCTTTGAATGATGTCATTGTACGTAAATGACGTAACTAACAAATGCAATTTATAATGTTAAACCAATTGAACTACTCCATGTTTTAACCAAGTGAAACTGAGAGATATATTTTTTTTTTTTTTTTTTTAAATAACAGCAACTAAAAGTTAATCCCCAAAACCATGCTTCCAGTAAAAAGACGAAATACTTATGACAGCAAGTATATGCTCTTTCTTTCCAACCGATGACACACACACACATATACATATATACAGTGGAACATCCCCTCTCTTTTATCCTATGCAGCCACAACACACACACACACACTCCAACTTGCTTTTCTTCCTAATACATCAACATATCAGACAGAAAAAAAAAAAAGAACTTCCTTTTTTTTTGTCCTACGTACAATGGCGTTGATAATTAAAATTCCTTTATGGTTCTTCTCATGCAGCAACTAACTCAGTAAGATGGTAAGTTTTAGTTTTTAAACCATATACATATAACAGTACGTTTTGGTTTACCAAGAAGGAAAAGAAACTCAAGACTTACCTCTGTTTTTTTTTTTTTACTTCCAAAACAGAGCACCAGCTGCAACTCACACTCTCACTCTCTCAACTTCTCACTCTCGGATTCCTTATCTCTGTTTGAGGCAACGCGAAGGATAAAGAAAGCCAAGAGCAATGATTGTATAAAAGATTAAGGCTCCAAGCCGAGGAGGAGAATGAGCAGAAATACATGGTTTGAGCATGAATGAAACAGTGGTTATATAATGCTCTAAAGATCCAGTCTGAAGAGAAGGGAACGGACCGCTGAGTATACGTGCGTAAGGCTCAAGAAGTATGGTGAGATCCCGTGTTTGCCGCTGATGCTATCTCGCTGACTTTGTTTGGCGTGATCTGGTTTCCTTTCTGGCGTGATGTGGTTGGCTGAATCATATGAGAATGGTTTAACGTGTTTTAGCTAATGTATCTGCACTTTTCTACTGCTGCAGCGTTTTTGGGTTCTGATATGTGATTGGGCCAAATAGTTGAAATGAATTGATGAAGTTTAAATGATTAGTGTAATGGGTTGGGTTTTTTTTTTTTTTTTTTTTTTGCAATGGGCTACGTATGTGTGTTCAGTTGTTATGGGTTTGGGGGTTATTCTAAAATTTGTCTCTTGTAAAATAATACAAAGTAAATAAATTCTTAAACTTCCAACTAATTAATTTAGCCAATTTCCACAATTTAATACTCATATATTATTTCTAAAATTTTTAGGCATAATTTATTCTTTAATTGAAATTATTATTTTCCCAAAATAAATTAAGGGGGAAAAAACCTAAATTTCCAATAAGTATTCTCCTAATTATTTTAAAGAAATTTCATATTTAATTTCTATAAAATATTCCAATTTCAAATCCCAAAATTTGGGATGTTACAGAAATTGTACATTCACCTCAAATTTTAATGAGGTTTCTTATAAATAAGACCAAAAAAATCCTAAACATTATTAACCCTAACATAAAATTCAACAAATTTCCAACTCTAACCCTACTTAATATACATAATACCAAATGAAAATAAAGTCAACACAATAATAAGTGAAGGACAAATTGGACATTAACTCAAAACTATGCCTTATAAATAGGACCCAAAAAAAAAAAAAAAGCTTCTCTTTCTTCCTTATTAATAGGACTAAAGGAGTACTCCTTCTAGTCATTATTATAAGGCACCAATTAACAATTCTAACAAACCAAGAAAAACAGTTAAAGTTAATAAAGTTGTCCTAAAATTTAAGTAACTTCTAATATTATCCCTACTAATTGCACTAAATTCCAATATTATATTAATTATTACTCTCACCCACTACCCTCAATAATTATGGGCAAACATGGGAAAAAATAATTAATACGCTTTTAAAAACGAGCAAATGTCTTATAAAAAAGGCCAAATATACTTACTAGTTGATTCCTTATAATAAAAACCAGAGAGAGTATATATTACATCCGATCCTTTTTATGCACAAAATGAACTGGTATTTAAGATTAGTTGAAAACAATAAATGTGTCAAAAATTTATGTATCTTGTAAATATGCCCTATTTATGAAAAGAGTATATAAGAGAAAATGAGTAACGAATATGAGAGAATATGAGTATAAAATATAAAGAGAATGTATAATAAATAATAAAAAAAGATTTATTAGTGAGTGGGGGTAATTAATATAAAATTGTTAAAGTGTATAAGAATCTATGCAAAACATTATTGAAAGTCACTTATATATTTAATAAAAGGAGTGTATGTCATGCATGATAACATTATTTTTAAAACATTTTTTATTTGGCCAGTTGCGTGGCATAACATTATTGACTTCACGTGGATAAAGACATTGGACTGGAGCATCTTACAATCGAGCAGCCAATAAAGTAAGCCTTGATTCAAAAGCAATACTCGACAATTCCTGTAATAAAAGATCATAAAAACCATCTTGAAAAATCCATTAATTTAATTTTCATAATATTTTATATGCATCGATTATACCACGTGTATGGTGATGCAAAATTGGAACTTTCATGGAAACTATGAACTGGCTTTTTTATTCAATTCTATATAACGCGCAGTCACACACACACACACACACATATATATATATAGATCAGCTCGCGAATTAAACAGAAACACCTCATCTGATTTACAGCAGTTATCTTCTAGAGCATGGATAACGAGACCACCTTTGACTCCGATATTGTTCTTCTACAATCTATCGGAAGCTACCTTCTTGATGACCACTCCGATGCTCTCATTGCATTTCCGGCCACATTCACCGGCGACACTCCTGTTTGCCTCGAGAGTTCTAACTCCGGGATGACGGAGAACAGCAACGGTGAGATCAGCTCTCCATCTTCCTCGCTCGAACAAGAAAACATTGACTCCGTACAGGCAGAGCTTTGCAGTGCAGATGCGGTGGAGCGTGGAGTTCACGTGCAGCCGAGTGGGAGAGGCTATAGAGGAGTAAGGCGGAGGCCGTGGGGGAAATACGCAGCGGAGATTAGAGATCCGAAGAAGAACGGCGCGAGAGTGTGGCTAGGGACTTATGAGACGGCTGAGGATGCGGCTTTGGCTTATGATCAAGCCGCTTTCAAGATGCGCGGCTCCAAAGCCAAGCTGAATTTTCCTCATCTTATCGGCTCGAATATGTCGGAACCACCAAGAGTGACCGGAAAGCGGCGGTTTCCGGAGCCTTGTGAGGAAGAGTCATGGACGAAAGTGAAAAGAGCGAAGAGTCAAGTGAACATATTCATGTAGGATACATGTGAGACAAACAATGGGAACCAATATTTATAAACCGTTTTTTTAACACGAGCTGCGAGACTTTTCTTTTCCTCAAGCTTTTGTGTTTTCCCCCTTCAAACTTGATTGAAAAATAAAATTAGAACATTGAATTTTTAAATTTCATTTTAATATTTGTTTGATCTGGATTTTGTTCGTATGTACTTTAGAGTTACGTGAAGAAAATCCAAGTTCAAGAGAAAAGACCAATTTAACCATTAAGAGTTATGATGCCAAAGTTCACATCTTTGAATTATTTTTCTCTTGTTGATCTTACACGTTTAAATCTCTTCTTGGAATGATTGACTCATTTGAGGAATACAATAAAGCTTGCTTTAACACAACAATAAAAAATTTCATATTTCTTAGGGAGAAAAGACACAGAAGTACATTTAAACATGTAAATATCAATTCAAAACAATGAAATGACAACTGTCAAGTATTTAAGAATTAGTTCTATATTAAATTTTGCAGCGAAATTATATCTAAAATGCCTTTGATTTGAAATTGGAAAAACAAACAGTTCCAATTTTCTAATTTTGCTCAGATAGATTCTTCATTTCCTAATTCATGACAGATGGAAGGAAACAAAAAGGGGAGTAGAGCTGGAGGCAAGTGAAAGACAGAGACAGAGACAGAAAGAAACATCATGAAATTTCACGGCAGAGGCAGGAAAGAAAGGAAATGGGTGGGTCCTGGAGAGAAATTTTCGTAGGAACATGTCATGTTTGTCTCACTATAACCATGATTTTTAATTTTACAGTCCTACAAAATAACACTGGTCCCTTTGTAATTTTACAATAATTTGGCTGATTGGATGAGTATATGGGATAATGGATGGTCTACCTTATGGTCAATAATGCTCAACAATTAGACAAATTTAGCCCAAATAACAATTAGAAATACCATTTGAATTTCAAAATCTCAAATTCATGATTTCACAAATTGTCAATTACTTTACCCATTCTTGCTAATCACATTACTGTTGTTATCAACATAATTTTAAAATTCAAGTGATATTTTTCTATTATCTCCCCTAACAATTACATGTATGAGATCATATCTTTGGTTTACTTTTTATAGGGATAAAATGTAATTGTATGAATATTTGTATCAAAAATTCACATTTTTAGACCATTTTATTGACTATAGGCTTGCGACTTCCAACTTTTGATTTCTTTTCAATGGGAGATTAATCCCTCCTATTTGAGACAAACCTACATTATCATACACTAAATGTGAACCTTTCTCAATGAAAATTGGAACATTTGTTATTATAGGAGATTATTTCCTGTTGGTTTCAACCGAAAAAAGGAAAGAATGAAACACAGGAAAAAATTTATCCGTTAATGAGTAAGTTGAAGAAAATACTCCTCTCTTGGACGAGTTAACTTTGGTCACAAAAATAAGTATAGACTCAAGTCCCAGGCAAACCTAAAATACCAGATTCCATGACCCTACAGGCAACACTATGGTTATCAATGCCATGCAGGGGCAAAAGAATGAAACTGGCAGATTCCATGAACAATTTCTTTTTTTTTTTTTTTTTTAATAATAATAATAATAATAATAATAAAAAAAAAAGGAACAGTGGGGAAAAAAAGACCAAAAGGCAACAAAGAAGAAATCAGAAGATTACTTCTGAAAATACATACTCATGATTCATGAATATGGTTTCCGAAAAGTTGGAGTGCCTAAAAAATTCTGGCTGGCTTCTTGTTCCAACTGAAAAGTATAGACTAACTCCCAAATTCCCAAAGTGTTAATCAAGAGATCAGAGAGAGCTGTTATTTGTGATTCCAGAAAACTGTCTTCTTTTCTCTTCCTTTTTTTTTTTTTTTCAAATCTCAAAAGTATATAAGAAATCAGCCTAGGCATGTCACAAATGTCGAAAAAATTGTTATCCGTGACACCCACTAAATTAGAGGACTATCTTCTGGACCATTAAAAACATCATGAAGCGCCCTGTCTTTCAGTTGCTTTGTAGTGAAGCATCTTCTGTACATAGAACATCATGTAACCCTGGGCAGCCCTAACAATGTTCTCATCAACCTGAGTGATCCAAGCATCATCACACTTGTACCATTGATTGCTTAACCGCAAGTAAGTCACATAATGGCCTGCGTCTAGCTTACCTGAATGAGTGACAACGGCAAACAACTCAAACTCTGATGCCAACTCACTTGTGGCATCAGGCTCATCATCAAAAGGAAAGATTCTGTTCCCGAAACGGCTCCTTAAGATCGAAGATGAAAGGTAGGGTGACATGTCAAGTGACAGGGGAAATTGCAAATATCGGTCCACCTTCCTTGACATCTTTCTTGTTGAAGAATGCTCAAATCTTTTTATGTGGAAGCATGAAACTAAGGGAAGTTTTCTTATGGACATTTGCTTGAGAGATTCCTGCCTCACCTGACACTGTTGACAGAAAAACTTTTGGTCTGACCCCAGCTTCTCAGCTCTTGTAAATTGCTCCAAGCAACCCCTCAGAGTTGATGTCCCACAGGTTTGACCTGTTTTCATGCAATCTGACTCACCGGTGCAAGAATTTTTAGATGTGATGGTAGCTATCTTGGCAGAACCCCCTTGATTTGGTTCCAAATCCAGTGAGATGTCAACGCAAGGATCATAAGTTGTTGAAGTGAAACCACAGGCCAAACACATAACATCGGATCGCAATATGCCAGAAAACACCCTGTGAGCAATGCAACAGTCTCCACTGCCTGTGCCATTAAGGAAATAGGGTCATGCAAATGTTGCAATAGAATCAAATGGTATCATTTGAAGAACTTATCTAACAACGTTATTTTACTTTTCAGCTATTGCATTCAAATTATTCAACAGATGACAAGGCATTGAAATTGTAAAACCAGTGTTTGTGGAAGATTATGGTGTGATCCACAGAAATTTCGCACACAAAATTATTCTATCTTTGTTTACAATTCAATGTCATGTACTCATGTAAAATGAAGGGAATAAGGGGAAGGACAATCAAGCACCCTAGCTTGATGATCACAACTACTAGTTTAATATTATTATCATTTATGTCTCAATGACTTATCTTCAATGTGTACAAAAACAAGACCAAAATGGTGCCAGGTGAACAATATATGAAAAAGGGAGCTTTAGACTTTCAGGAGCATAAAACAAACTCCCAAGCGAAAAGAACTACATCAATATCCCCCAAAATCTTAACTAGGATAGAGAAAGCTCATATGGATTCCAACACGAAGGTATGGGAGCCTAATGCAATTTTTCCTCCAAGCTAGGACGAGCCTTGTTTAATTATAATCCTAAAAATGGCAAAAGATCGAGTTAACAGGAGCATCATTTCAGCTAATCATCCTATTTGAAGAAACCATGCTAGAGAGATGTTGACTTACGGGGACTCACTGGTGTATAGCAGCTAACACCATCACGCCAGCAGGTTGAGGTTGATAATTAGCCCTAATTTTTTGAGCAATGGTCAACTCCTAGAGCAACAAGCAAGAGACCTAAACCCATACCCTGCATTTAAATGTTGAGGCAATTTTGTTATCTTAAATGGTACTTTGAATTATCTTAAATGCAAAGCAATATTAAAGGCATTGAAGTCATCAAGACAGTGACACTCCTTTGATAATCTTGCATTTGCCGTTTGCAACTATCATTACGATAAGCCAATGTATTGACTTATCACCTAGTGACAAAGACAACAGGTTAACATCTTGTACCACCTAATGATTTGCGTACTTGGCATCCCATTGCTACGACCACTTAAGAACTAATACAATGGAGATATCAGCATCCTATTATTCTGCTAGGCCAAAGGTAGATTTTGGTCATCAAGAATTCCACTAAATTACAGACTAACCACATAGTTATTGAAGATATTAAAAACAAAAGTAAGTGTCACCTTATAAAAACAAGAAACGTAAGTGCATAATCCCATGTTTTCATTTTCTAATATATGATGGCATTCACTAACCTCAACAATTTAAAAGGGTTGTACAGGGCTACTTACACAAGCAAAAAATCCACAACAGCTTAAATTTCACAGCCAGAATCCACAGGAACAAACACGTCTTACAGATCAAAGGCAAAATATATGTATCTATCTATCTGTATATATATATAGATATATATAAGCGGGACCAGATAAACATCCAATTTTTACACAAGGAAAGGCCTGGACAAGTTGATTTTGTTTTCACATTTACCCATAGAAAGTAAAATAAGCCCACATTAGAAGACTCTGAGAAATTCCAATAAGCTCCCTAGATTTTATCTTTCTTTCTAACTTTTTCCCTTTTTGTCTTCTAGTTTTTGTTTAGGTTCAAAATTAGAACTACCCCAGACAAATATAACCTGATTTACAAACAGTTCACAGTCACAGAGAATGCGAGAGAAGGGGTAGAAATAGGGGCCACTGTCAGAACATTACCTTGACTATGAGGCTTCCGCCGATCCCTCTCCACCTTTTCACATATCCCATCCAGCATGGAAATGAAAAATTCATGTGCATCTTGCTGTTCATAACCTGAAAGGTTCGCTGCATGTTGCCACCAACTGTGACATAAAAACAAAGACATTGTTAAAGAAATAGATCATTCTATAGGAAGTGAACTAAAAGAACTGGAATCCCAACAAAGCAGTTCAAGCAAGCGTAAAAATTAGATATTCCAATTCCACCATTTCTTCCACAAAATTAATAAGCCAACAATACAAAAGGATTCACAGGGCAGAGATAAATCCCCATATAGAAGTTACTAAAGACCTAAATTCAACCAACACTACCCGCATTTACATAACCCAAAAAAAAAAAAAAAAAAAAAAAAAAAAAAAAAAAAAAAAAATCCTGCATTAGCACCTAGCTGAAAATGCTCGATTCCACGATTCTTCATTTCACACGATGCGCACCTGTATAAGAACTTTGCAGGGCTATAGGGTTTCCGATCTCCTGAAAACACTGCAGAAAACATAGCATCCAGATCACAAGCTAAGCATACTCGCGAATTCTTATTCCCATTTCCGCCATCTCTGTTATTAGCAGTTCTCTTCTCCGCATTGCCAGCATTCCCGTTTTTCTGACAAACATATCGGTTATGTTTATCGCTAAGAAAATAATTTCTCAAAGGCGGCGTGTGAAGCAGAGCCTGCAAGACAGAATTCATAAAGCATGTATTGCCCAAATTGTTCAACCCACGCAATCCCCGCGGCAAATCCGAAGAACTATTGTCACTATCCAGCGGACTCGAACCGCTTCCCATCAAAATCCGCTCGCGCTGATCAGGGGACCACGGGCGATAGTCCACCCTGCGACGCTTCCGAAGATTCTCCGGCCGCGGAGACGGAATCGTAGATGGCCCACCACCAAGAGTCGACGCGCTGGTCTGAGCCAATACCACCGCAGCATCGAAATCTCGATCGTAAATCTGGTCACGGCAAGCGCAGCAGAAGAGCTCGGCCCGATCAACATCGACAGCGATCTCATGACCCGCCGACATTGCGGTGGCGTGAGCCGCCGCATGATACAGCCCCCCAGAGGGCGCGTGACAAGACACGGTGGCGCACGTAATGCAAGCATATAGGCGGGAAGTAGCTGAGTCTCCACAGTCGGAACAACGTGGAACCTCGTGAGGATCCCGGCGTATGGAAGCACGACCGGGCTTTACCCGAAGGCAATCTTGGAGAGCCCGGAAAGGGTGGGACCCATTTCTAGATCGGAACTCAGTCAAGTGGAGACACGGCGGCGGAGAAATCGGTTCGCTGGATGAGCGATTGATATTGGAAGACATGTAGGAAGAGGAAGAAGAGGATGATGATGATAATGTGGTGGCCGGCGATCGATGGTAACCCTAGATGGTTTCCAGAGCATTGGATAAATTAAAGGCTGAGGCCTGAGATTACAGAAACGAAAGTAACAGTATCATGAAGGTTGATCAAGATTGAAGATTTCCAGAGTGTGGAGCTTCTTGAGCTTATTCCTAGCTCCTCGCCGGGCTAGCTATAACTTGCTCAATGCCTATTGCTCGCAGCCACACTATGTGGTTTCTTGTTTGGTCTTGTTTTACTTTTCTTGTCCACAGGGGAAGCCAATTTTTTTTTTTTTTTTTTTAAAAAGAAATAAATAAAGGAGTGAAGAAAAGGTATGACCAAATAATGGCAAAGATAAAAAAGAAAAAATACCATTTGAATTTTAAAATACCATATAGAAGATGTCTCAATTATTTTATTGTTCTTATCAATTTCATTAATGTTGTGGTCAACCCGATTTTAAAATTTAAGTGATATTTTTTTTATCATATTTCAAAAAATAATTAATTAACAATAAAATATAAAATTGCCAGTTTTTATTATTTTAATATATAAATCTAATCCATAAAACAATAGCTCAATTTCATTAATGTTTTTTTTTTACTTATCATATTAATTGTATAATCACTTTCAAGTGCAAAGTAAAGGGTTTTCTCCTCTACAAGTATATTTTATGATATTTAAACTTGTGTTTTTTTTTTTATAGAGGTGAGATTGCTTATCACCTCAACTAACATCTTATTGATACTTACTCAAGTCTTTTGAGTTCCACATTGAATCTTGTCATTGTTATGATGCTCACTTCTTATGAGATTTTTTAGTAATTAATTGCTTCTGTTGGATTGCATTCTAATTTTACTTTCTAATTATCCTCATAATAGGTGATGAAATACCGAAATAGAATTTGTTCATCATCTGATAAGATGACATTGTAAAAGGGGCATAATTTTTTAAGAAATCAACACTATTAGATACATTTTGTTATAAATATAATATGCAATAAGGATATCTATATATTACTCACGCCACTTTAAACTTCTCATAGGAATGTAACTCTCACAATTCTTATAATTTAGTACCCTAGTGACATTCATGAAATATTGAAATGTAAATCTTTTTACTTCATATTCATCATAATGTGACTTTTGAGTTGAGTTGTAGAATTGTTTGTATTTTCAAAGGAGATATTTGGGTGGGAAGGGGGCAATCACGAACCCCAAACAGGATACCGGATTATATTATCAAGGAAAAAAAATATCGTTTTTGTCTAAGAATTTAAAAAACGCAGAATATTCACCTACCATTATTCAATGTTAAATTTGACTATTAAATATGCTTTTTGGACTAGCATATGCAAAGGTGGCAAGCTGTATAGGAAAAAGAAATCCCCACCTCAACTTTGAGAAAGTGTTGGCTCCACACTCAACCTCTGCAACTCTTCCATCTTTTCAAGTCCCAAAATGGCTTGCCAACTCGCATCACTCATTGCCTCCCATTGAAGGCCCCACCAGCCGGAATATTTGAATCCCAAAACTAAGAAATAATCGTAGAAGAGGAGATCTTCGTCGCTAAAGGGAGATCTAATGAAAAGCAACAACGGTGAAGCTAAAACCACCATCATTAAGATCACTTAAAAGGGCTTCACCGTCGATGGCAGAGATCAACACCCAGTGGCTAAGCAAAGGTGCATACCAACATGAAGATCGCTCTCATTACCTCCTTCGACATTGCTTTGAATATGGACTTTAGAGAACACATTCTTGGTGTTCGACATTAATGGCTATGGGAAAAATCACGATGGAAGGAGCTTCAAATGGTAATGAAGAGCCTTGAAGACGACTGCTTGTTAGTGCAGTACCGCATGATGATTCACGGCATCGATAGCATCGGTGACGACTATATTGATTTTGAGGAGTTTAAAGTGATGATCACTAGAACAAAAAATTCTTTTTGGATTGGATAAAAAACTCTTCTTAGACCGGATTTGGTACCGGCCTCAATACAGGAAGTCTAAAAAAATAGACTTTTTAGACCTGACCTAACTTTTTAAACATCCGATCTTAAAAGTAAGTTTACAAAAACAAAAAATAAAATAAAAATCTCCCCTTCCCATAACCACTATCGAACCATATTCGGGGGAAGAGAGGGACATGGGAGGTGGTGGGGGTGGGAGGCAAATCAGTTCTAAGCATATCGCTCCATCAGAGAGCAATGAGTCCGATAGAAATCTTTGGTCTCTGTGGTTGATTTTGGTGCAAAGTGGTTGCCAAGACCTGCTACTACAGCAAGAGGCACTTTATTTGAGTATGGCTTCAATACAACTTCTTCCTCAATGTCATAACCTGTTAATAACATCAAAATATGAACATGAATCCCCCTATACATCCTAATGAAATGGAGAAAGGGTTCTTATATACACATACATATGCATTTATCTTTCTTGGACAAGATCTATATAAGGAATCAATCGAATCACTATGAGAAGAAAAACAACACTTACAATCAATTTTCTTCCAGCCCAATATGAGCTTTTCTCAATCAGATACAACTCGTTAGCCTATTATGAAGTTTTCTGCAATAAAAATCAAAACAAGTGAGAGCTAAAATTATAGAAAAAGACTACTAAGAATCAACATATATTTTACTTTGAAATAAATTAGCACTAGTTTATATACAAGGCAAAAGGACCAGATCTGGAATGTTCAACAAGAATGGATTCAATCCTGATTGTAGAGGTGAGATGAGAGGTGAGAGTATTCCTGATTGTAGATCTGGAATCTTCTATGGATGAATGATAGTTGAGATAGATATATGGAGATTGTGGTGGTGGGCGAGGCGCCAATTAGAAGAGAATGAAGCTATGAAATGGGAGTTTTGGCTATAGGAAGAGAGGTTTAGAGAGAGAACTTCAATTTTCGACTCGGGAAAATAGAAGATTCATTTTTTAGATCGGATTTATAAAATATGAGGTTTTAAAAGTATACTTTTTATACCATACTTCTTGAACATTCGGTCTTAAAAGTAGACTTTTTATACCAGACTTCTTAAACACCTTGTCTTAAAAGTATATTTTTTTAGACCGAACTTCTTGAACATGCGGTCTTAAAGTTTTTTATATTTACGAAACTGCCACCAATCATACTTTTTAGATGAGTTGTTTGAGAAACCAGTTAAATAATATATTTTAGACCTCATATTAAAGGAATCGGTTTAAAAAGTTTTTTATATTTATGAAATTGTTATCAGTCATACTTTTTAGGTATGTTTCTCTATATCCGTTCTAAATATGGTTGTTTAAAAGCCTCTTTTTATATAGTGGTTAGCGGGATCTTGCCATGATTCCAGTAACACAGTGAAGTCAGAAACAAGAAGAATAAGCAAGAACTCTCTAGAAGCCTACGTACAGAAAGAAAGCGAGAGGGAGGGGAGAGAGAGATGAATGAGATGTTGACATGGCATCATGAATGGATTATTATGTAGCATTTAATCTTATATGGTAGAACAACGTCAGCATAATTAAGTCAACTAATTGTTGACCATTTAGGTCTGTTGACTTAGGGAAAAACTGCTCTGATTTGGAAACTTTCAGGGCAAAAATGATATTTTTCCCTATTATCAAAAAATATAGGGTTCAAGGGCAATTTTACTTTAAAAGTTTTCTCTGATGGGCAATTTTGCCCTAGCCGTTATCTCAATTAATTTTAACCGTTAGTTGACCAAATATCTTTGAAATAAAGGCAATCCATATATTATCCACATCATTTTGTTAAAGTGCAAATTTGCTTCAAAAGTCCATGTATTATCTCCTTCAAAAAAAAATTTCAAAGTTAGCTTTAAAAATTTTGAGGCAAATTTTTAGCTTAAAAAAATGATATACTTCTTCTGATCCTAATTGTAGGAATACTTTCTTATAATTAGGACCAAACGTAATAGATCTATTACTTCAACATATTTTGTCAAATAACAATCAAAATTAACTGAGATAATAGGAGGGGCAAAATTGCCCCTTAGCCCAAAAATATAAGGCTTTTAATACTTTAAAAGGAGAAATATTCTCTCTCACCACTCTTCCCTCTGTATATCTCACTTCTCTTTACGGTTCTTCCATTATCTTGTTAATCATAACGAATGTTTAATTACACAATTCAATATGTTTAATGATATTTGATGAACTAAACAATTATAGAATAAGTCTCTAACGAATTTGTACAAGGTATGAACATTTTCTTATTGATCACTCAAAGGTTCTTGTCCATCATAAGAAGGTATGATATTATGATTTTTTTTAATACTTTCTTCAAATATTTCATGCTTTATCATTTAAAATTTAAATATTCAAAGTATATTATATATATATATATATATATATATATATATATATCATGATTATCAATTTGATAACAAAATTTGGTACACTGACGTGACATTGGGCCAAAGAAGTGGAAGTGGAACGCACACATTAGGTCGTTTGTTTTGTGGGGATCCACTTCCATGTGGAACTCACTTCCACCATTTTTCAATGAAAATGGGTTCCTTGGAACCCATCCCAAGTGAAATTTATTTCCCATTATACCCTCATGATTGTCTACTCTTTAACCTCCGGACCTGACAACCTTCATCTCCCTCTCCTACGGCGACGGTGAGGCACAACCACAGCGAGTCAGCAAGGCATGGTGACAGCGAAGATCCAAGACCACGGAGGACAATGCCAGAGGACCAACTTCTTCAAACCACAGTCATCCTTATGCTGTCAGTCCGTCACAGCCGCCGCGAGGCACAATCGTTAGATCTGGTTTTACTCCGCCTTTTGACCGATTCCGTCGTTGTTTTCAAAGTGCTTACCTATTTCCTCTACCTTCCTTAATTGTTTCGAAATGCATGCCCTCTACTCTTGCACCGTCACCATCTCCGACACACATTGCCGCCACCATCTCATACATGGTGGGATCCTCAAAGGGGGAAGTCTGGAAGGCGATGGATATTGAAAAACAAAAATCTTGATTTGTTATTTGTTTCTATGAAAATCTTAGATCTGGTCTTTTTTTTCGACATGCTTTTCTGTTTTCCGGGGTGGGAGATGGAGGAAGAGGAAAGAGAAATTTACCAAAATAATAATTTTAAAAAAAATTGTACCTAATTAGATCGGTTTAAAAAATATTTACTAAACTAATGCAGTCAAACACGTTGACTGATAGGACGCCACTAGTGGCATTAGAAAGTCTGACGCTACTGGGTAGTGGCATCAGACCCTAGTGGCGTGATAAAGTATGACGCCACTAGTGACGTGATAAAGTATGACGCCACTAGTGGCGTGAATTATTAGAGTGGCGTGATAAATATTTTTTTAAAAAATATATATATATATATATTATATAATTTTATAATTATAAAAATTATAAATAATAAAAATAATAATTAATAATTAAGGAATTAAAATATCTAAAATTTATTATAAACCTTAGAAATAAAACTAATTAGTAAATTAATTAATTAGTGAATTTATTATAAACCTTAAGATAGATGACTAATTAGGAACAAAACTAATTAGTAAATTAATTAATTAGTGAATTTATTATAAAACTTAAGATAGATGACTAATTATTTAATATTTTATACATTAACAATTTGATATATAAAGTACCCTAAGATAGATAAGATAAGCTTAAATAAAGAATAATAATTAGTCAAATAATTAATTCTCTAATTAATTAGTTAGAAAATAATTAATTAGTGACTTAATAATGTATTGTATTATTGTAAATTTTTATTAGTCAAATGTATTGTGCAATTATTTGCGGTCGTGTGAATCATCCATTTAACTAATAAAAATTTCCAAACTGGCTATGGCACAGTGAAGATGCATGTCCTCCTTCAACCCTAGTACTTGCAGAGCTGTATCCTTGAAACGCTCCAAATATTTCTGCAAAGTTTCTCTAAGTGTTTGCTTCACTTGCCCGAGTTGGAACTCGGTTTTCGGCTGCTTCCTACTAGTAGCAAAATTCAGCAGAAACTTCTTCTCCAAGTTCTCCATATCTTGGATAGAATTTAGCGGTAAAGAGTTAAACAAGATCTGCGCGGCTCCACGCAACGTCCATGCGAATAGCCGAGGTATAATAGGCCCCACAAACCCCTTCACCATGATTTCCATTTTAAAATTACTGACATGAACTTGCGGGTCTTGACTTTCGTCGTACTTCGGCAAGTCCCTCGAGTCTAAACCCTTTGGATAAGTGGCGTCATAATCTCGTCCAAAAAAGGACTCAGGATTCTAGCTCCATCGAATCTTCCCGAATGTGTCCCGGGCACGATCTATGCCGGAGGTGCTGCTTCCGTCCTTCTAAGGTCTTGGCTCTCCAATGGCTGCTTCCCGGCTGCTCGTTCTAAGTTCAACACTTGCATCTCCAGAGTTCGAGCCTGGTCTTGCTTATCATTACTCGCCGTGGTCTGTCGGCATCTACTTGCGTGGTCATCGTGATGCTAACCCGACTGGGGTCACTAATATCTCAGCCGATGTTCCGTGAAGGGTTCTCAAGCTGTTTAATGCGTTCTTCCAGCAACGGATCCTTCGAGTATCCTCTTTCGCATTCTGAATTCAGACATAGCCGGCTAGGTTTTCCTCGTCATGACTTGCACGCGGCACTTCAGCACTTAGATTAGCTGACACTGATGCATTAACTCGGCTTGGGCCCGTAGCATCTTTACCCGTATTCCGAACGAGAATAAAAGCTTGATTGGGACCAACAATATCTAGGCTTATGCTACGATCCGGGTTTTCCATATGCTCATCCAGCAGCCGATGTTTTCTTCGTCTTTCTTCCTGCATAGATCGGATATCCTCTTGCCTTTGGAGTCGCTGGCGGGTCTCCATCTCTTCCATCCGCTCTAACATTGAGTTCATCATGGTATGCAAAATACGGATATCGGTGTTCTCGATTTGAAACTCGGGAGGGGGGCCTTGTGGCAGGATTGCTGGTTGGATAGCCCGGTTAGGAGCTAGAGAAGTTCTCGTATCCACTCGTTTCATCTTCAATCCCCATGATAACACGGTTAGGATTTAGAGCCATCGAATCAGTAAACTGAATTGTTTGTTCCTGACGGTTTTGCTTGCTTGACTACGACTTCTAGTGCTTGCGGCCATTTTCAGTGGCTATTTGTGGTCTTTTGTGGTTTGGGAATCGAAATTTATGGTTCCCCACGATCGACGCCAATGTTCTGTTCAAATTACACAGATGTCTAACCACAGTGGATTAGTGTACGATTTATATAGGATCTGATGCTCTCTCCAGATATAAGGAAGCTAACACCGAAGAGAAGATTGTTTAGTGGTGCCTATGAGGAAGACACCAATGAATATCAGGAAGTTAAAACAATATAAAGCTAAAATGCCAACAATTATTATAAATCCAATAAATATTTATAAGTCTACGAGGCTGGATTATTTATTTTTATTAATACAATTTATTTTATTATGATAATTATTTGTAATTTAAGTTAAAACAATGAAGAATATAAAGCTAAATATGCCAACAATTATTATAAATCCAATAAATATTTATAAGTCTACGAGGCTACGTGATTATTTATTTTTATTAATAGAAGTAATTTATTTTGTTATGATAATTATTTGTATATTTAAGTATATCAATTAGTTGATGAAGAATACAATGGAAGTTTGTTTGTTTTTTTTTTTTTTTTTTATTTTTTTGTGCGCAGGATATAACGGAAGTATTTTTCATTTATATGAATGATAAAAATAATAGTCAACGTCACATATCGAAGCCGAGTAAAGTGGCTTGTTTGCTTAAAGCTGATGAATGATTCTCTGTTTCCCGTACTTGTGTCGAAATTCTAGAAAATCCCATGAGGATGATGATTGTGACACAATAATTATGTTCCTCCAAGAACAGCCTTTGAAATTGTTTGTAATTATTTATCTACCCACAAACCTGACAATTTCGTTTTTATCAATTAGTAAATTAATATTGAGGTAAAAATAAAACTAATAAATTAATATTTCCTCTCTCATTTGTATCATGGAGTATGGTTCTTCGTTGGAAATTTCTTCCTTGCACATACATAAAATTAGGACTCTAAAATGGTCTAATCATCATCAAGTCTCTTGAGACTGGTAATTAACTTTTTGCAAAATTACCTAAAAGCCTACTACTAATGACAACTATATTGTTGTTCAATCACTACTTCTGCTTAACATACAAATGATAAATTTGACTTTATAGAATGACAACAATTGAAGAAATGACAACTAATTCTACACAAATTCAACCTGATTAGAGCAGGAAAACAACCAGCTTTAAGGGCGAGACTTAGATATTGGGGGTGTGAAGTGAAATTTTGCCTTGGAGGGTCGGCCCTGAAAGGTCAAGGGCTTACACGGATTGGCCCATCGGGCCCTTTAATTTTTCTTTTTTTTTAAGTTGAATACTTGTTGAAGTTGAATCCTTCAATAATTTATATATATTTTGTATTTGTTATAGAGTTATTTATCCATTTAAGTACAAATACATAATAATTATATTCTAATTTTCGATTTGGATTATTATTTATTGTAGATAAATATTAGGGAGAATCTCATATAAAGACGATTGAAATAGGAAAATCCTATATAAGGCTGGTAAACTCAATAAATCTTAAATTGGGTCAATAACTCAATCTATAATATTTAAATGTTGGTTATTTTCCAATAATACCCCTAACCCATGGTTTAAAGAAAAGAGGAAAGGAAAAGCTAGAGATTGGATGTACGTCGCACAAGTTACCGTCATCGCTCTCCCTTGTGCGTCTTATGGAGTATGAACGATGCCATGAGAAGTAGCGACCGCCACGCCATGAGAAGTCACCGCTTTTCGCCGTCTTAGAAGCCATTCTTGCATCCTTGTGAGGAACTCGCTTATTCCAAAAGTCGATATGAATTTCTTCTACTATTTTGCAAGTCAGGGGCTCCTTCACTTCCTCGATTTCTAATTTTTCTTTGAATAGTGTTCATAAAAAAGGAATTTTTGTTTTTGTTTTTTTGTTTAAATGGTCTGCGTTCATCTTCTTCGTCCTCCTGCGAACACTAGACCTCCCACAGTCCCACCTCCACTCCCGTGCCTCCGCCACCCCACGCCCGAACCTCGCCAAAATACCCTAGATCGAAATTACGTTCGACAATGGTTCACAATTGCACAAAAATCCACAATCTCATCACTATTAAAATACCAATCCCGTTGCCACGCCTTTACCATTCAGGTTGTATTTGATCAAACAATCTTATGTCGGCTTCAATTTTCGAATGTCCACAAAGTGGAAAGGCGACACAATTAACTAAAAGGAAATCTCCACTTTTTGGTAAGCAAATAGGCTTTATTTGACAAAATGGAAAAATTCCTTTAACATTAGAACCAATTTACCATAGCCTTTATCGATTTCTGACGGTGTCAAGGCCTCCAATAAATTTTCTGTCATTAGGTTCTTACCCAACATGTAAACAATATTATTCTATCTCCAATTTTTTTATAAAAAAAATAACTAAGGGATATAGAGGTAATTATGCCCAAATTCTAAATCCCTAATTGTGTCACATAACCTAATTAATAATTTGTTAAGTTTAGTAACCCAAATTAAAATTTGGGTAATTCAACCGTCTTTATATGAGATTTTCCCTAAATATTATAGATTTATTCATGAAGCGGAAGAAGAAATTCATGATATTCTAACTCATAAACCTGAGCCTACCACTCAAAGTGAATAATAATCAAAATGTCATTGAAATTGATGATAGTAATTGAAATGACAACAATAATAGTCATCGTATTAATGTCGCTCAATGGTATGTTTCTTATGTTTTATATGAGTTATTTGTGAACATAGTTTTCTTTTTATTATGAATTAGTGACTGTACTTATTTGTTGAATGATTCATGTTGTAATTTACTAATTATATTTATTTAAAAAATCAGAGGAAAAATAATTAAAATTTGGAATAGTAAATTTCGGGCCTATATGTCATGCCCTGTTTCGGACGGACTTTGAAAAACAGATGTTTTTACTCCGGCCCTAAAGGGTCGGCCTCATTAGGCCCTTTTCACGGGCGGCCACGATTCCCAGCTCTACTCATGATTCACAAGTGGATTTATTTGTCATTACCTTAATTGTTGTTCCATAAAGTTAAAGTTGTTACTCTCCTATCTTAAATATAAAACAAAATTTATTTTTTCGAGATATTAAGAAAGCTAATTAAATTTCTTTAAAATATTTATATTTATCATTTTTTTCTAAATTATTTTACCTAACTTATAAATTGATATATAATATAAACATACACAACATATAATGATATGATTAAGTAATTTATTTAATTTCATTAATCTCTCCAAAAAAAGTCAACTTTATCATATATTTAGGAATAGATGTAGTATTTGTTAAGTTGAAAGCCTCAATGGTAATTTTTACGAGTGTAATTATCACTTACGAAGGGCAACAACACAATTTCGTAAAAAGAGTTAATCTTAGACCATTTCCTAAGGACTTTATAGTGACTACACTAATTTAATGTCCTGATTTGAGATTCATGTATTTTAGTGGAATTTTTCTATCATTCTCCCCATGAAAATTTAAAATACTCATATTTAGTCTTCAAAATTTCACTTACTTTTGAATTTATTGATGTACTAATTATATTTTGGATAAAATTTAGGTTGAGTTAATTTGGTCCATTATATCTGTTGTTTGAATCAAATTTTGCCACATGGATTATATTTCCCCCATTATGTCTTTGGGGTTAAATGCTGATGGAGGAAAAAAAATAATCAAAGTGGCATAATATACTTATGAACTTGATATAAGTTTTGTTTTATATTTTCAGTCTTTGAATATATCTACAATATCTATAAAGATCGAGAATATTCACAAAATACTCCCTCCAGGTTTTTTTTTTTATAAGGAAGTTCTCTCTTATGGAGGTTCATCACTTTTATATGGAACAAATCCTATTGGTATGAAATTTAAAACTTGTCTTTCTATTTTTTACCCTCATTTAAATATGTCATTTATTATCTCTACAATAAATTTGCACTCACTATCTCTTTTGTACGCTTTTTCTAAATAAGGGTATAATTGAAAAGAAATGTACATAAGTTACAATTTTATTGCTTGGCTATTGTATATTTTTAGTTATTTAAGTTTACATGAGTTATACTTTTGGTCTCTTAACTTTAAAAAGTATATTTTTGGTTCTATAATTCTAATACCGTTAAACTCAAGTGATGGTAGTATAAACTTAAATGATAACGTGTCATTAAATGTCTTAGTTTTACTAACACATAGAGTTGATCTAGTGGTGTAAGGCCCCAATAGATCCCTCTAGATCTTAAGTTGGAGTCTTAGAGGAGACATGTGTGTTAAGAGGAGCAACCACAAATCCCGAACCGATAATGGATTATAATATCAATAAAATGTTATTAATCTTATATTTAAAATATGTGTAATTTGAAAAATATCTAAAAACCTAATGAAATAGTCAATATCAAGACTTCCATTGTATTAAAAAATTTAGCTTAATCATCTAAATATCTTAGTTTAAAATCTAAATATCAAAACCTCAATTTCATTTGCAAGGATTTTTCGGTTTATTTTAGATTAATAATCTAAATATATTATATTAAAAATTAAAACTAAAATATGATTTGTCACCATGAGTCATCACTTTTTATTACGTCAACATTTTTCGGGTTAGCAACATTAACAGACTTAGAAATATAAGACTAAAAGTATATTTTATAAAGTTAATAGACCAAAAATATACCTTATGTAAAACTTAAAAGACTAAAACTATAATTTAGCCTTTTTGTGTTTTTAACTAACATTTTAAACTATATGATTTTGATAGATGTCCCTTCTAAAAAAGAACAAGAGTGAGTAGTAAATATTGAACCTCTCCTTTCTAGGTTGCAAGCTAAATTAATTTTAATTATTTTCTAAAATTATTGTAGGGTCCTCATCCCTTGTTAAGGGTGAGCATGATGCCTAGTAGCCTAATATGTCTGCCCAAACCCGGTTAAAAACTGCCTCAACCCATCCTAAAAAAAAATGGTTTGAAAAAATTTCGAGCATATTTGGGTTAGACTAATTATTGGGCAAGATAGGGATATTGTCTTACCCATTCTACCAACCCGAAAAATTTTATACCATTTATTTAAATATATATTATTCAATTCAATGCATATTGTTTTGGGTTAAATATCAAATTTGCCATGGAAGTTTTGCTAATGGAGCGTCAAAGACCGGAAGTTTTAGGGTACCAAATTTGCCCTTAAGTATGAAAAAAGGTAGCAAATTTGCCCATTCGTTAATTTTGACCGTTAAGTTTAACGAGTGTACACGTGGCATGCCACCTCATGACACGTGGCATGCCACCTCATCAACTGCCCCGGAAGTTTTCACTGAGAGCAAGTTTCACTAAGGAGCAATTTTACCCCGGAAGTTTACAAAATGTATCAATTTTGCCCTTCTTTCCCGCATATTAAATTTGACTATTAAATCGATTAAAAGCCACACATGTCATGCCTTGAAAAGGTCGAACTTGGAGTCGAGAAGGGAGATCCTTGAGATGTTGAGCTCAAAGCGGCCGAATTTATGAAGTTCGAACCGGTCACGGAAGCATCACTTATGATCTAAGCAAATGATCAATCTATACAAACTGCGGGCCGACCGATTAAGCTCGAGGCTTTCCGTGGCCAATTTCAAATTTCTGGCTTATTTTTCAAGCCCGAGCCCCGCAAGGCCGGGGCTTAAACGGCCGCCCGATTTCCCGCTCTAGTCCCCGCGACTGACGGCTTCACAAATTCGCGCCTTGAGCTCAACATGTCAAAGATTTCCTTCTCTGACTCCAAGTTCGACCTTTTCAAGGCATGACATGTGTGGTCTTTGACTGATCTAATAGTCAAATTTAATATTGGGAGAAAGAAGGGCAAAATTGCTACGTTTATAAATTTCCGGGGCAAAATTGCTTCTCAATGAAAACTTTCAGGGCAAAAATGATACTTTTGATTGATGAGGTAGCATGCCACGTGTGATGAGGTGGCACATAACGATCAAAATTAACGGAGGGGCAAATTTGCTACATTTTTCATACTTCCGGGGCAAATTTGGTACCCTAAAAACTTCCGGGTGCTGGACGCTCCATTAACAAAACTTCCGTGGCAAAAATGCACATTAACCCTATTGTTTTTTATAGAACAAATAATATTTTATTTAAAACTTATATTATTTCGTTGGGTTTTATATTATTATTATTATTATTCAATATTCATCCAAAATGTTTTATTTTTTATTTGGATGGATGCTACAACTCTTAAAAAAATTAAAATTATAGCCAAGTGAAATTTAGTTTATTGGAAGTCTTTATTGCAATTGTAAATGTTCATATTAATCAACGTTCATACACAAACACATATTACTTCATAATTTGTTATTGTTAAAAAATGTGGTAATTTTTTAAATTTCAAGATTCAAAAGTTATAGACTTATATGAAAATATCTCCAAATATGGAATAACGAAATGTATTTGAAGTTTATAATTGGAGTTTTTTTCATGTATGGTAAGGGCTAGGCGTCACCACTTGGGTAGGGAAGTTCAACCCAAAATAGTTAGGGTTTTTATGGGGTTAGGCCGGGCAATGAGTTGCAAAATACAAATTTCGTTCATTTTTCGGGCAAGAGTCTCACTCTATCATGCCCACCCTTTCCACTTGGTGATATATCTAATTAATGTTGTACAAAATTTAAAATAGAATTTTACCAAAAACAAAAAATTGAAATATTTATATTATTTGTAACTCATGAACAACATAATTAATTAGGAAAAAACACTTAAATACCATTTGAACTTACAAAACCTTAAAAAGTCTGTTAAGGCATAAAAATGATATAAATGTAACATGGTAGGAATATAGAATTTTGAAGTTTGTGTGTTTTTACCAAAATGCCCCTAATATTTTAATTTTAAAACGAAAAAGAAAAAAAGGCACCCTTACCAGAGCACTAATGCTGGTCGGCCGTCGAAGCTCCAACACAAGTCAACTGGCACCCTTCGGGCATCAAAGCTTTGACCGCTGGAGCTTGGACGCCGTTGACTACTTTTTTGGGGGAGATGATTGATTTTTCTTTTTGAAAAAAATGTGGAGCCAAGTGGTGGAGATGAGATTTGAACCCAACCCACCTTAGTTGGTTCAAAAGGCCTTAACAATTTAGCCACCAAACTACCATTACGTATGTATGTATGTATGTATGCAATGACTATGGCCCCCTCAAAAAAAAAAAAAAAAATTGTTTAGAAATTTTTCTTTTAAAATTTAATGTATTTTTGCACATGAAAATATTTATCCTAAAGCCATGCCCCCTCAAAAAAAAAATTGTTCACAAATTTTTTTAATTACTTAATGAGTATCTATCACAAGATCCGCCACTACATGTATGTATGTATGTATGTATGTATGTATGTATGTATGTATGCATGCATTACACATATAAAGGCGTAAACGTATTGACTAAAGACGTAATGATATTAACTAAATGAGTAATGATATTGACTAAAGTTGTAATAATATAAACTAAATAAGTAATGGTATTAACTAAATACGTAATGATATTGACTAAATGTCTAATGAATATAACTAAAGGCGTAATGATATTGATTAAAACCAACATTTATACATTTAATCAATATCATTACTCATTTACTCATTAGCATTACATCATTAGTTAATATCATTACTCGTTTAATTAATATCATTACTCCAATTATTAATATCGTTATGCCTTTAGTTAATATCATTATTCATTAAAGGCATAACGAATAAACTTCTAAATTTCAGATTCCTCCCGTGTTGCCTTTTTGTCATTTTCGTGTGTTAAATAGACTTTTTAGGGTTTTATAAATTTAAATGGTATTTAAGTGTCTTTTCCTCTAATTAATACTCCTCCTCCCCTAATTATAAGACAACATTTAGGAGTTAGTTTTGGTCCTAATTATAAGACAATATTCTAACTTTTGTCAATTTCTTCCTAAAATACCCTTATTTTATTCTCTAAAGTGTGTTTACTTTTTGGTGATTATATGTATGTAAGTGTGTAGACTCTTCCCGTTATCAAATTGTTAGATTTTAATTTATTTATCGATGAACTATTTGCCAATATATATATACATATACATATGTGTGTGTGTGTCTATATACAAATATATATATACATATACGGACAAATATATATAGACATGCACATATATAAATTCACACACACACACACACATATATATACGTGAGTGTGTGTGTGTAATAACTATATGTATATCTGTGTGTGGCCTGTCAATATATGTGTGTGTGTGTACATATATAAACACTCACAGACACACACACACACATGTGTGTGTGTGTCTATATATATATATATTTGTGTGTATGTGTGTTCATAATATGTGTACGTAGATATAGGTCTGTATATGTGTGTGTGTCTATCTATATGTATACACATACACACATATATGTATATATAGCAAAACCATTATTTGAATTAAAAAATATGTGAAAAGGAAAATTCTAAGTTAGAAAACTATGCGGTAGGGGTTATTAATTCACTTTTACTTATGTCATTTTAAATTTATATAAGGGCATTTTAGGAAAATGAGTAAAATTAACTAATTTAACTTCTTTTCTTAATCTACCTAAAAATGTTAAATATTCTTATAATTAATATCACAAGTTGATATTTTAATAAAAAGATATTTTTTTATTTTTGCCTCACACCTAAAATTTACCCCGGCTTGTTTTTTTTTTTTTTTTTGTTAATGAAAATTTTGGCCTTATTGAATTATGAGTCTTGAATTTTGGCCCAAGAAATTTAACGTAACTTTTGCCATTATTATAGTTTTTATTTATTTTGCGAGATCGCCTACCAAAGGAGTCCCAAGCGACGGCAGATGGATCGAACCCACGGCCCAAATGGTCGTGGGTCATCCTCGATCCCTTCTACCATCTACGCCAACTCATTTGGAGATCTCGAGCACCCGCTTGTTAAATAAAAAACGGAATACGGATCATGGCCTTATTGAATTATGAGTCTTGAATTTTGGCCCAAGAAATTTACCGTAACTTTTGCCATTATTATAGTTTTTATTTTATCAAAAATATAGATTTTATTTTTCGAATGTGTCATTCTTTCTTTCTTTCTTTCTTTGTTTGTTTGTTTTTTTGTTTTTTTTGCTAAAGTGTCATTATTTCTTTTATTTGGGGTTCATTGTTCAATGTGATAGACTGGATCCAATAAACTGGACTTTGGACCGGTTCAGAGCATCCCATTAATAGTACCTGGTTACATTTTATGGGCTTTTAACTTATTGGGCTATTGTTTTAACTGCTTATTCTTATGGGCGAATAATTAACATTAATGGATAAATTTTGAAAATATCACAATTTCATGGGGATACCGCCTGATAAATAGTTGACCCATTTAATTTGGAGATTTTTTGACAAGAGTTTTGTCTCAGTTTATGTGAATGTATTTATAATAAATACATCCAAACAAACATTAACATTGTGCTTTCAATTCCCAAAAAAAAAAAAAAAAAAAAAAAAAAAAAAAAAAAAAAAGTGAGAGAGATAAAACTCAACGCACAAAATTGTTTTTGATGTCTTATTCATCCACAAAACTATAACGAGAAAGAATCATTTTCAAGTCACAAAAGTGGGACATTAAGGTTTGACAAATATAAAAGCCATGTATATATATGAACATGTTCCATTTTAATGATATTGTTATCCCACACTTTTCAAACATAATTGAGAACCAGATTCTGTACACCTATTAATGATATGTGTAAAGAATTTGATTCTCATTGCTATTTTATTTTATCTCTTCAAAAAAAATTATTTAGGGAACATTTGATATGTGTAAAGAAAAGGATTCCTCTCTTAGGGAGATATATAACATTTTTTATTTAATAATAGTTATCTCTTTTATTTTTATTCATAAAAAGTATTTTTATTTTATTTTTTTAGATTACATTATGCATAACCCTTGAATTTTGATTTATTTTAATATAATTTCCATAACCTTTAGAACATCTTGATTATGAATACCTGTAAAATTTAAATTTATGCATTAAATTTCCTCTTCTAATTTTCCCTTTTTTACCTTAATTATATAATATGTCAAATTTTTATTTGCTTATTAGTTAAGGACTGAGATTATTTGTATGTAATTTCAAGTTTCAAGGGATTCAATTGTAAAATAGTCCAAAAAAAAAAACAATGGTAAATATTGTCAATAGTTTATGCATCGATTCACTTACTTTTTTTTTTTTTTTTAAAAAAACAAGATTGTGTTTTTATAATAATAATAATAATCTGAATAGCTACTATGACAGTTATTTGCTCAAATTTAGAAGAGTAGGGGTAC
Organism: Acacia acuminata; assembly: GCA_019022655.1. Lineage (NCBI taxonomy): Eukaryota > Viridiplantae > Streptophyta > Magnoliopsida > Fabales > Fabaceae > Acacia > Acacia acuminata. The sequence continues at coordinate 5,281,970 of JAFJYI010000022.1, read as the reverse complement.
CAAGGATATTTGATGTCGATTCTTAAACAAAATCAAAGCCTGTTTGGTACACGATGAGAAGATAAAGAAAAATTAGCAAGTTTTTTCATTTGGACGATTTTGACAAATCTTTTCGAGAACCCGGTTCCTAGGCCTACAATTTTCCTTATATGTGAGATGATCAGATCCCACCAAACTTGGTGGGATCTCAAGTTCCCATGTGACTCTTTAGATTTTTTGACAAATTTACCTCTTAAATTCAAATTTGGCGGGAATTTTTTTACATAAATTCGAACTTGATAAGAGCATATTTTTTTAAAAAATATTTTAACAAAAAAATTATTTTTCTTTTTTATTTTGAATTTATTACTTTTGAGGATAAAATAGATATTTTTTTATTCTTTACCAACTACTACCCTTTTATTTTCTTCTCACCAAACAATTCATCTTCTCTTTTCTTTCAAAATCTTCACTTCCCTTCCTTTTCTTTCTCTAAGTTCCTTTTCTTCCTCAAATTTTCCTCATACCAAATGGACCCTCAGAAGAATCATTTATACATAAGTTAAAGACTTCAAGTTAGGGTAACTAGTAATTAATATGTATATATATATATATCCAAACACACCACAATAATATCGTTAGGAAGGAATATGAAGCATATAAAAAAAAAAAAAAAAAAGTACAACTACTAGAGAAACTAAATATATAAAAGTTAAAAAATAATTAGATTCTACCCTTTGAGCGCAACTTGAGATATATGAAGGTACGTAATTTTCAAACACAGATATGACTTGAAACCATGATATGAGAATAAAACTATAATACTATCATGATACTACAAAAAAACATAGAGCATCATTATAGAAGTTCAATAATCAGAGACTAAAAGTTGAATCAAGGTGGATTATCTTATAAGTTTTCTATGAAAAAAACTTTATTCCTTGTCTGCCCTTGAAAAGAATATTTAATTTAATAAAAAATTGCTGAAAAATCCCCATTACAAAATTTATTCCCCAAAGATATCTAAAAATTTAAAGTCTTTAAGTGAGCGCAACTCACCTTCCCTACATGTAGCTTTTTGATTGTATAGAACATATCTTCATTTATATATAAATGTCTTTCATTTTACACATAATTAAAGATAGATTGTGAACACATTGATAATTGTTTTTCCCTATTCCTCAAACAAGTTTCATGTAATTTTTAGTAACAGATTTTTTAATATGAGATTTAATTTTTCATCGATTTTTCCTTTAACAAAAGTACAAAATTATATATTATTTTTTTAAAAAATTATAGAATTAGTACAATATTTAAGGTCTTTATAGTTTTCCATCATTTTGATTTTTGTCCCTAAAATTTCAAAATATAGGTTTTGGTTTAACAAATTTCTTTTTATTTTAAACATTAGTTATTGTACTTTAATAAATACTCAAACTACTTGGTCTCTTGAGAGACTAAAAATTAAAATGAGAACAAAATATAAGAATTAAGCATTATATTAATTAATGTAAGAAAACATTGTATTAATCCAAAATTACCTAATAAAAGTGGTTCTCATAGAAGCCTCTCGAATCAAAGGGGCATCATTTGCGTCACAAGCTACAATTAAAATAAATGACGAGAGGTCCCCTTCCTCACCAAAATCTATACGCAACTGTATTGAAGTTTACATAAGGAGAATGACGTAAGAAAATCATTTAACCCAAAGATAATAGAGAATAAAATGAGGGATGTTTGGAGTTCTTATGTTTTATCGATATTTAATCAATATATTCTATTTTATTTTAATTCCTTAAAAAATTTAATAAAAATATATTTATATATAACTAAAAATGAATATATCTAAGTTATTTTTAAAAATTAAAATTAGATTTTTTACTGTTTCTTTTAAAGAAATGACAAATAAATACTTTTAATGTTATAATGATTTTTTTGATTAAGTATCTTTTTAATATAAAATAAACATGTTTTCCACATTGTTCCAAAAAAAAAAAAAAAAACATGTTTTCCACTTTTCAAACTCATTGGCAAATTCATTATCATTTTAAATTACATTTTGTTCTTATAAATGCTGTTCCTATAACCAACAAATATGTCACAAAACCATCCGAGGAGCATTTGATCATTTAATCCATTTCTCTTTCCATTCTAAAATTATTTTTTATCAACAAAGCACAATTATCAAGAATTATACACACACTTCCTCTGTCCTTATTTATAAATCCTATTTTTTGAATTATCTTGTCATCTTTTATAAGATCCTTCTTTGAGTATTAAATGCATTTTTATTAATGTTACCCCTTATTAATTTTCCCCATTATACTCTTCATTATTCTTATATTATTATTTATTACTTTCTCATTTACCCACTAATAAATAAGGTTAACACAGTGCAAAAACAAGCATATTTTCTACATATTTATTATTTTAAACTAATTTTAATTATTTTCTTAAAGAAAAAATTGGTTAATAGGATTTTATAAGTAGGGGCAGTGAGAGTATATTTTAGAGCATATCAAACATAATTATTTTTATTTTATTAAAACTCATTTCCCTTCTTATTTACATTCTCATAAAAATGATTCTACCAACTAAACATGCTTATATTTTTATTCTCACTGTCATTAAAGAAAAATTCCAACAAGCAATACTTAAGGCCTAAGATTATACAGAATAAGATGATTGAAAATTGAGTTTCATATGCTTGAGATTCAAATTCTGTGAAAAGACATAAAGGCTCCGAATCATTTACATATATAAATGGATTCTTTTGAAAAAAACTTAAAGTTGTCTCTATTATATCCATTATTCTTTGACACCTCTCTAATTTATTTGCACCTTTGAAAAAGAGACTTTCATTATTGTGGACTGAACTTTCTTGGCTACTTTGCATCATAACTAGAAGCAAATGTTTTTGAATCCTGTGGGAACTAAGTGAGAACAAATTAATATTGCTTTTGACAATGGTTTGTATACTACGCATTCAAGGGCCACAATATTTTATTTATTGGTTCAATCATACACCATTAAGATACAAAAGCATAAAATAATAATGTGCTCCTTCTCTACTTGATATATGACCTAATTGGGGAGTTAATATTAGTTCTAAATGTAAGACATATTTTATATGTTTATCAATATTTTCCCACAATTAACTTTATTAATATTTCTTCAACAATAATCAAGTAGAAGAGAGACGAAGGAAATTAAGGAAGATGATTATGATTTTTTTTTAAAAATATCATATTAACTAACTTAACTAATACCATTAATCTACTTAAATCAGTTAATTAGATTTTACATGAAGAATTATTGGAATGTTTGAGCAGTCCGGTTTCTTTGCTTGTCCATCTTCTACCCGTCCCTCCGCATCCTCTTACCACATGCGGTTTTTTCCAAAATATTTCTAGACCCTTAAATCAAGATTTTGACGGCTAGGATGTAGGATGGGGAGGGATGGGTAGAAAAATGATGGGGAGAGTATCTTCTCCCATCTTGCTAAAAAATGTATTTTCTTGATTGCATATGTCCGTAGTGTACTAGAAATAGTAGTAGGAGAAAGATAATCAATTATGGTGTTTGTTAGTGCATTAGACGTCATAATTGTTGTTATTGTTATAAAATAAAGAGAAAAATGAAAAGAAAAAGAGAGAATGAGTAGAAAGTAAGAAAGAGCAATTATAATTCACTATTCAGTGTTGTATCAAATACATATTATATATTCCCTCCGGTCCTAATTATAGGATAATATTTAAGAGTTGATTTTGGTCATAAGTATAGAACAACATTTTAATTTATGTCAATTTCTTCCTAAAATATCCCTATTTTATTCTCTCAAGTGTGTTTAGTTTTTGGTGAGTATATGTATGTGTGTACGTAGACTCTTCCAATCAATAAAACTTTTAAATTGTTGAATTTTAATTTATTTATCGATCAACTGACGTTAGTTTACTAATATATATTATCATATATATATACATATATATATATATATAGAGAGAGAGAGAGAGAGATATGTGTGTGTGTCTATATATATGTATTTATATATGTGTGTGTCTACACACAAATATATATACATGTGTGTGTGTGTGTGTGTGTGTGTGTTTATATATATATGTATATCTGTGTGTGTGTGTGTGTGTAATCTATATGTGTATACATATATATATATACACACATATATGTATATATAACAAGACCATTATTTCAATTAGAAAGTGTGTGGAAAGGAAAATTCTAGATCGGAGGAGAGGTATGTGGTAGAGGCTATTGATTCACTTTTACTAACGTCATTTTATATTTATACAAGGGTATTTTAGGAAAATGGGTAAAATTAACTAATTTAACTTCTTTCCTTAATCTCCCCAAAATCGATTAATTATGTCCTATAATTAGGATCGGAGGGAGTACCTTTTATTTGTAGGCACAACTCTTTAATCACAATTAATGTGATTCCATGATCATATGAATTAATGGGTGAGAATAGGAAACTATAGAGAGTAAGAAATAATGTGAATATCATAACATTTCCCCTTTGATGTCCATGACTAAACATGTACCTTATTAAAAAATTTCAACTAAAAAAAAAAAAAAAGAAACCCAGTGGGACAAAAACTTAGTAAAAAAAAGGGTACATTATTTATTGATACACTTGATAGAACCGCCTCATTAAAAACCTTGCTAGAAAAACCCAATGGGAAAAACTATAGACAAAGGAAAAAAGAGTACAACGTATATCAACTCACCCTCTTGAGAACATCAGTTGATATCTTTGAGCCTGTTAAGTCTGATGCCATGAACGAGCTTTTAAAAAATTGTACAAGGAAATGACTTGGTAAATAAATATGTTAGATTTTTACTAGAATGGAATTGTTGTATATTAATTTTACCACCCTTTTGAAGGTCATGAGTGAAGAAGAATTTTGATGAAATATTTTTTGTTCTATCACCCTTGAAGTACTCTTCCTTTAATTGGGCAATACATGCAATATTGTCCTTAAATATGATTGTTAGGGGCATTTTACTAGAAGATAAACCACAAGTGGTTCTTATGTGATGTATCTTAACCACACAAATTTTTGACTTGCTTAATGTATTGTTAGAATTTCTATATGATTAGATAATGTGGCTGATATAGTTTGCTTCATAGATCTCCATGAAATAGTTGTGCCACCACTTGTGAATAAGTACCCTGCTTGTGATTTACCGTCATATGGGTCAAACAAAAATCCCGCATATGCATAGCCAACAAGTTCATGCTCGGGTACATTTGAGTAAAATAACCTCATATCCATTGTACATTTAAGATAACGAAGTTTATTCCAATGTCTTCGTATTGGTGAAGAACCATTTCTTGATAATAAGTTCATAAAAAATGATATGTCAGGTCCAGTGTAATTATCAAGATACATGAGTGCTCTAATTGCACTAAGGTATGATACTTCTGGACTAAGTATAGTAGTTCTTCATCAACTTCTCCGTTTATTACTCAAGGTCTAAATGGATCTTTATCTGCCTACAAAGACCTTACAACCATTGGGATATATAATGGATGTAATTTATCCATTAAAAAAAAAAAAATGCTCTAGGACCTTCCTTGTATAAGTTTAGTGATATAAGATCCCATTTTTCAGGTATTCAATTTGTCATCCAAGATAGAATTTTGTTCTTCCCAAGTCTTTCATTTCAAATTTTTTTTAAGCAATTAATTGCATTTTAAAGCTGTTCATGAGTTCCAATATTGTTGATATTATCAACATAAATAGAAATTATAGAAAACTCACTTTCAAATCTTTTCAGAAACATGTATGGGCATATTGAATTATTTTTGTATCTTTTTTTCAATAAATATTCATTGAGACGATTATATCACATGTACCCCGATTGATTTAGCTCATACGTGGAACTATTTAACTTGATTGAGTATTGTTCTCGAGAACTTGCATTTAATGCTTCTGGCATCTTGAATCCTTCAGGGATTTGTGCTTTCGGCACTTGCTTATGAATTTTGGCTCATGATGTTCATTATCATTCATTACATAATATGCTATATTATAAGTAAAGACGTCGTCGATGGTGACTTTAACATAATGTATTGATATCTCATTATTTTCACATATTTTAAGCACTTTAGTCTCTTCTAGGACTACAACATTCTCTTCTAGAGCTATCTCTTATAGAGATAATAACTCTTAGGAGCTGGCTCTTTTGAAGCTAATAACTCTTATTGATTATCCTCGACTTGACCATCTATCTTCTTAGCTCCTTTTCTCTTTCGAGAGTTTTTATCTTTTGAACCGATGGGCCTACCATGCTTTAGACATGCTTTAGATTTATTTATTCATAATAGGTTGTCCTTCAAGGACATTAATTCTAATAGGAGTATTAGCAGCTAGGACATGTGACTTTATCACTATCTTTGGGTCAGTAAATGCTTATAGCATTTGATTTGCTACATTTTAGAAGTGAATTATCTTTTGAACTTCTAGTTCACCTTGTTTTGTTCAAGGATCAAAATGAGCTAATGATAATTCATTCCAACTAAATTTTTTATTCAACTACTTATTTTCTCCCCTAATGTTGGAAAAATTGATTCATTAAAATGACAATCAGAAAATCTAGCCGTAAATAGATCTCCTGTTGATGATTTTAGATATTTTATGATCGACTGGGATTCATAGCCAATATATATATTTACATCCTTCTTTTAGGACCCATGTTGGTGCGTTGTGGTGGTGCTAATAGCACATATATTGCATACCTAAAAAAATACTTAAATGGGAAACATTATATTCCTGACTAAAACCTATTTGTGAGGGAGAAACATTTAAGTAACATGTTGGCATGATGCTTATTAACATTATTACATGTAAAATGGTATGGCCCCAAGCAAAAATTAGGACATTAGTTCTCATAAATAAAAGTCTTGCAATTAATTGCAATCATTTAACTAATGATTATGCAAGTCCATTTTGCCTATGAACATGAGTTACAAGATGTTCAACATCAATTCCAAGGGACATACAATATTCATCAAAATTAAAGCTTGCAAAGTAAATTCACTAACATTATCAAGATGTATTTTCTTGATAGGATAATCGGGGTAACACACTCTTAATCTAATCAAATGAGTAAGAAATCCCGCAAACTCCAAGCTATGAGAAGATAATAAGTAAACATGCAACAATTTAGTTAATACGTCAATTAAAACCATAGTGGGTGTATTGGCACAAAAATATCTCCATGTATCCGTTTTAGAAAAGTGAGAGACTCACTTTCTATTTTTCTTGATTAGGGCCAAATAATTAAATTTCCCTTGGAACATGCAGCACATGAGATTAACATGGGATTGTGGTAATTGTTTATACCTCAAGGTATATCCACATGAATTCTCAATTATTTTTCACATCACCTGGGATGGCTTAATTGGTCATGCCAAACATTAAATTCATTAGCAAACTTTTGATTTACATTGGCAAATTTCTTGTTTGCATTAGTAAACTTCTGGTTTGCAATAACATGTGTTTCAAATGTGCTTATAAATATATAATACATGTCGGAAGAACAAGTAGGAAAAATTTATAATATTCATTTTCTACTAGAAACTAAATTTGTGATATCAAGATATTCCTAATTATTTTTAGTTGTTATTTCTATATGATATCTATTTTTACGAATATATTTTCTTTTAGACTTGGTAGAATAATGCATTATCAATGCATAACTTTGTTACTTCAGGTAACAAAATATTAATTCTTCTGGAGCCTTCAATCAAATTTATACTATCAAATATCTACTTTATATTGGCTTCTTGCATAATCAAGGAAGAAACATATTTAAAAATTTCTAAGTATAGTGTGAGTCGTTGAGACATAAATTTACAGGATTGATGTCAATAAGACTCATTTTTTTTTAATTAAAAGAGATATAGAAAATAAAGGAAAACAAAATGAAAAAATGAAAATGATAGTAGCAACTTTAATCATACTAAATCATAGCAGTGATCAAATAGACAAAGATAATTTATGCTAAGAAATCAACAACATCCAAATGGGTAATATTCATGTCACCATACTAAAAAATGCCAGTCTGATCAACATGATTTATTTTAATCTTTACGCACTTTGGGTGGGAATTTGAACCACTACAATGAAGACCATGGCCACGGTAGCGGCCACATCTACACCCTCATCCACCGCCACAATGAGATTCATTCGTTACTACATTCACTTCTAGGAATTGAGTAAAGCCTGTTGAACAAGATTCATGATTTTTGCAACAAAATCTCATTGTTTTGTTTGGCTACATGGATACAAGAAATAAATTTAGCATATTTCTTAAAACACTTTCACAATATTGCTACTGTAGGAGCAAATTGGATGCATCCATTTATAACAAGCATTTGGAAGAATAACCATCTTTTAGTGGTTATACATTTCCCTTATTTTGTTCCAAAGAACATGAGGGTCTTTTATGGCCAAATATTCAATTTGAGGCTTTTATGCAAATGGTGGCATAGAAAAATCATTGATAAGACATTCAAGATAAAATAGTTCTTTCTAATAATGACAAGAGCCATGAATTCAAATTTCGTAAGATCTAACATAGTTTAGATTAACACAATAAAAGGAATTCCTTAACATATGAAATGTAAAAACATAATATAATAATACAAATGATAATAACAGGAAATTTGTAAAGACGAGAAATAAATCATAAAGTAAAATATTGCAACAAAATTAAAACTTTCTAGCTTCGGGCCATTTAGTACTCATTGCTTCAGGTCAATTAATTTCAAGATAAGAAATTAGAATTATATAGCTCCCTACCTTTTATCTCAAGTATAAATAAAATTATATGGTTTCTGTTTTTTTATCTTAAGGATAAATAAAATTTCAATGGCTTTTTGCCTTTTATCTTCATGATAAATAAAGTTATATGGCTTCTGGCCTTTTATCCTCAAGATAAATAAAAAAGTAAATGTTCAAAAATGCAAATGTGCTTTACCCTTAGGAGCGCCCAACATCAAATGTTTTTTTTGGGTGCAAAAATGCACACGAACTTTCTCAAATGGAGCAAAACTGCTATCTTCGTTAACCACCTTAACGTTTGTTACTTTTTGGTTTGTAAGCCCCATAATTATCATTTTTTCCCTATTTCTACTTTATCATGTGCTTGCTTCTCCTTCCTCATGCCTTCTTTCAAACCTTTTCTCTCTCTTCCTCTCTCTCATGACCCTTCTTTATACATCTACTTTTGAAATCCGTTCCTTCATAGCCGAAGAAAAACCAAAGCTTGAGAAATAGCTCAGAATGATAAAACTTGAACATCCTAGAATGAGCCAATCATGAATGAACTGGCCAACAAAAAACCAAGCGCATGAAAGTGATGAAGTAAAGGTCTAATTAAATTACCAGGGAGGTCATGCGAGCCCATTGTTGCCAAGCTTGGCATGAAGCTGGACAATGATGTGTTCTTCTTCCTGAGAGAAAGCACCTTTCTTGAGATTAGGCCTGAGATGATTGGCCTATATGTGTCTGCAACTTTTGCCACACCTCCTCAACCCACAGTTCTTTTGCACTGAATTCCAATTCCCCTCCCCGTACTTGTTCACGTACTTTGTCAATATCACGTCCTCCGCCACTGTTCACAGCCCCTTCTTCATGTTCCACTTCTCCTCGCTCGCCGCATCTTCCCCCACTGCCTTGTCTCTAAATTTGTCGTCACTTTGTATCATCATCCCTTGCATATTTCAAAAACTAGTGAATCTGCTTTCCCTATCCTCTATTTGTCCAATGCAAGATAACCAATGATATATAGTCTGATTAATGGAGACTAGTTTGTCTCCTCTCCCAAGTCGAGAATAAGGAGAAGAGAGGAAAGATAGAAAAGAAGAGGAAGAAGAAGATACTAGATTGAGAGAAAGAGAGAGGGGATGTTGTGTTTTGGAGTGAGGAATGAAGAAACAAAAAGAAATGGAGTAAGAGAGAGAGTGTGTGTGTGTGTTTGTCTGTGAGGGGCCAGAGGGAATTATTTTGAGAGAAAAAGGGGACGGATGGATGAACGAATGAATATTAGGGAAAGGAGGAGAGAAGTGGATAACTGTGGGGCCCACAAACCAAAAATTAACTGATGTTAAGGGGGTTAACGAGATGGTAGTTTTGCTCCATTTGAGAAAGTTCATGTGTATTTTTGCATACAAAAAAAATTTGGTGTTGGGCGCTCCTTAGGGTAAAGCACATGTGCATTTTTGCACCTTTACCCTAAATAAAATTATATGGCCTCTGGCTTTTTATCTTTAGGATAAATAAAATTATATGGCTTCTGACCTTTTATCTTCAGGATAATTAAAAATTGTATGTGGTTTCCGACCATAAAATAAGATAAAAAGATAAAAATGTATATGGCTAATAAGGAATCAAATGAATATGAGTTCCGGCCATATTGTAAGACGAAAAAAGGTATATGGTTTTTGGCCATATAATATCAAAATAGGAATCAAAGGACTAATGACTTCCGGCCATATAATAAAAATTCAAAGTGATATGACTTCGGTAATATAATCTCAAAATAGGAATAAAAGGAATATGATTTACGGTCATATAATAGGAAATCAAAGTAATATGACTTCTAGCCATATAATTTCATAATAGGAAATTAAAGCGATATGACTTCTGGTCATATAATTTTAGAATAGGAAATAAAAGTGCTATGACTTCTAGTCATATAATTACAGAATATGAAATTAGAGGTGTATGACTTCTGACCATATTAAAATAACAATATAAAAAATATAGAAGAACTCATAAAGGAGATTAAAATAAGATAGAAAAACAATAACAATCTCCAAAATAAGCCATGAAACCTATGTTTAAAATAATTGGGAAAATGGTCTCTTTAATTCTATATAGGAGCTCAGATTATCCTAGTTAGATCAAATAAAATGAAGTAGAAGAAGGTGGAGGAAATCGTTAAAATAACCAGAGAGAAGTATACCTTAGTGAGAACTTTCATGTTGATAATGTGTTATAAAATAAGGGGAAAGATGAGATGAAAAGTGAAGAATTAGCATAAAGTAAGAAAGAGTAATTCCCATTTACCATACGGTGTTGTATCAAATACATAACATATAGTTTCTATTTATAGGTATAACTCTCTAATCTATAATTAATATGATTCTATGATCATAGGAATTAATAGATAAGAATAAGAAACCATGGAAAATAAAAAATGATAGGGGATATAAATATCTACAAATATTATATTCATAACAATTATGACATTTGTTAGAAAAACAACAAACGCACAAAATTGACAGATTTATTACTCATATTGTTCTTCATATAGGAGTTATTTTTCTCATATTATTCATAAGTCACTTCAAATATGTTTCACTGGAATTAAGAAAGACTATAAATCTAGTTAATTCTATTTTAAAATTTAACAACTTTACAATTTTATTCTTATTTAATATATATTATATGCCATAAGAATAAAGTATGTACAATAATAAATGAAGAGTTAAATTATACAATTACATGAAAAATTTACTCATGTGACTTATAAATATAACTAAAAAAAAAATTATCTCTTTTCCTTATATATAGGACTAGAAGAGCATTTAATCAATTGTATATATTAAGAAAATAAAATAATAAATTAGTTAATTATAAGTTTATATGTGATTTGATATCCCTAAAATATCCATATATACCATTATATTATATATTAATTTATAAATTTAGTAAATCAATTGAGGAAAAATTATAAACATGGGAGATAAATTATTATTATTATTATTTGGTTAGGGAAGATAAAATAGATTAATATAATATATTTTGGACCAAATTCAACTTACAACAAACCCTTGTCTTACGAATATGAAGTAGTACTACTACTACTTTTGTTCCGCGGGCAACATATGCGAACATGGTCCTAAAATTAATATTTTGTGCTAGTGATAACTCTAAAATTAGGAGAGAAAAGAGAAAAAAAGTAGTTTACAGGAAGAGAGAAAGTAATGTCATATCAAAAGGAAAAAATATGGTGAATGATTATCAAAATAGAACTCAAAAATTGCTTTTACAAATCTTACACCATTACGTACATACATTCTATAATACCTTAAAATTTATATTTATTATAAATATTATATTTTGATAAATAGTATCTATTAAAAATAGGTAAATATGTGGTCTTAAAATTGAGTAACATATTTATGTTAAGTTAGGGAATTTTCTCTAAGAATTAAGGTAATCAAAATAATCAAGGAAGTGTTATGAAACCACTTGAATTAATTAAAGGGAATTAATCACAATTAGGAGGCAATTAAATTTGCATTAATTAAAATAATGGTATAATACCCCAAAATTCATATTTCTCTTGAATATTATAGTTTGGCAAAATAATACCTATTTAAAATAGGAAAGTATGTTGTCTCTAATTTTAGTAATTTATTTGTTTATTTCCCTTGGAATTTAAAGAAGCAAAAATCCAATTTTATTTTAGGGACCATAAGTTGCCCTATGATTATTAAATTAATGCATGGTGCATAAATGACCAAAGTAAACCCAAAAGTTTTAGAAAATAATTAATCCAATTAGAGAGAAAATTTGCCAACAATTAATAGACAATGAATTTGCAATAATTAAAGTAATTGTATTAGATGTTCATAATTAATTAAATCAACTAATTAAGAATATTAATTGAGATTAGTTATGGAGGGCTAGGATTAAACCTCATAAAGCTAAATCCTAAAGGCCTAAATTCAATTTCATAAAGTGGAATCCTTGTGAAGTAAAATCCACCAATGAGAAAAGAGTTGTGTATGTGTGCAAGTAAGAGAGAGAGTGTTGTGAGTGTGTGTGTGTGTGTGTGCAAATGTTGTGAGGGTTGTGAGTCTAGTGTGTGAGAGAGAAAAAAAAATTAAAGCAAATTTGATAAAGTTTGAAATCCTAGAGTAAATTGGATAATGGTTTGAAATCCAAGAAATATCCGATGTACACAAGAAAAACTCAAAACAACAAATAAAGTGAGAATTTATACAAATTTAAATAGTTTGAAGAAGTAGGAACCCTGGAGAAAATATAAGGACTTATCTTGAACCCACATAATTTAACCTCGAAAGTAAGCCTAGTAAAGGCTATTTTTGCAAACGTTGAAGAATAAGCTTAGTAAAACCAAGGGAATCTAATTAGACCATAAATCTGGATATCCAACTACTAATCAAAAAGCATACTCAAAATTTAAAAGTAATAGTGATTGATCAAAAGCAACCAAAAATGAATTTCATTAAAGTAAAACCGAAGACTCAGTTGGAAGAAACTTACACAGGAAGATCGCACTTTACTTCTTGAAGAAGTAAGGAAAAAGATGATGGAAGAAAGAGAAAGTGGAGAGAGAGAGTGTGAAGTCAGTTTTGAGTAGGTGTAAGGATGAGATTTAAACTTCTCAACTAAGTTTAATCCAAGGGTTAAGAATGAATAAAAGTTTTTAGGTAGTTAACCCACAAATTGCTATAAATAGGGCCTTTGGCTCTTCATATTTTCTCACACCAAGATAGCAAGTAGCAATCTGATTCTAAGAGTGAAAGAGTGAGTGAGAGTCTCGAGAGAAAGGAGGAGCAAAGTTCCGGGTAAGCTCTTGAGCTTAAGCTTTCAAGTTCTTAATTATTTTGTGATTTTAGTCTTTAGTCTTTTAAATATATTTTATTTATCATTTTTTTGTAGTTAAAAATATTATTATTTCAAAAATATGATGAAGGAGATGGTATAGCAAAATTTCAAAACATTATGATCAAAGTAGCGAAGCTCGGTGAAATCTTATTGGTTAGCGATTTCTAAAGTCAAGGGTAGAAATGCTAGTATTTTATGTTAAATATGAGATTCTAAAATTATGATAAAATTCATGGTTAAATTAAACATATAGGGCTTTTAAAAATGCCAAGAACGTGTTAAATTGAGCTCTGTATAGTGAGATAAAAATTCTCAAAGTTGGGCTACGTTTTCTGGAAAAATTCTGGGCAACGTTGAGAAAAATGAAAACTGGGAATATTTCATAAATTCTGGGTAAAACTCAGTATTTTTCATTGAAAATAGACATCCTAAGGATTCCGAGGAATTTTACGGATCCTCATTTCAATTTTTTTAGATTTAATTATGATTTTGCGAAGTTAACCGAAAATTCTGTCCAGCAATTCAGCATAGCGTTTTTTAAAAAATGTGAGGGCAAAGTTGTAATAATAAATCCACCAATGGTAGAAAGGTAAATTAAACCCTTAGTATATTATTCTAAGCAATATGATATTTATCAAATATCATATAATAATCCAACGATAACGTATAGGATATCCGGCGAGTCGGATCAAAAGGCCGAAAGTTTGGCCATTACACGGTGAAAGGTACGTTCGCGTATAGTAACTTTAACTCTCACATGTCTTGTATGACTTTGCTATGATTGGTTGATTCATGATTGATTGTTTTCCAAACTGTGAATATTTGTCATATATATTGTTTATACTTTTCATATGAGGTTAAGCTGTTACCCGAGATTCAATTCGATTGAATCTCACCTTGACTAAAGGTTCAAGAAAGGAACCGGGTCCGAGAAGGCACCGGTAAAGGGAGCCAAAAAAGGCACCAAAGGATGAAGCCAAGAGAGGCACCGATGGATGGAGTCGTGAGGAGGCACCGGTCGAGACAAGAGCCTAAGAAGTTTAACAGAATACATACCTTCGGCATGAATCTAATAAGGTTACTTCAAACCATTTGGTGTCTAGAAAGAGTTCGTCTATGTGGTTCAATCGGTGAGTCGCCGTGAATTCGGGGAGACTTCCACTAGACACCGGCCTCGGCCAAATTGTTTGATTAACTGAGTTAGATTCATTGCCCAAGTCTACCTAAGGCTTGGTTTAAGATTGTATAGTTACTATTGAAGAGTTGTAATTATACAAGTCCCGTAATATTATATCACATGAATATTCATTCGGGATTATTTTTATATATCGGTTTATGTCGGGACATCATCATATGTCTGGGCATTTTATATCGATACTCATTGTCCAATTGTTAGTACATGCTCTCCGTTTTCGCATTACTCTGAGTGGTAGCACCTCAAACTCTGTCCATTTTTATAAAATCCAGTGTCAACCGACACATTTTCGAGTATGGAATTTGGGGTCTTACACACTCTCCATCCGGTTGTATCATAAGGCACTTCTAAGAAAAATGAGTGTTCTCATTTCTCATCCGGGTGATATATATTAATTATACTTTTTCAAGATTGCCTCCATTTAAAGTTGATATGATTTTGCTTTTTCATTTTTAAGATTTATATATGGATAAATTTAGACAATTTGCTTTTTCATTTTCAAGCATATTTAATGACTCAACCATATTTTTTCCCATGTTATGGTTAAAGATATCTTATAATAAACAATGGAGGGAATATAAAAAATAAAATACGGTGGACAGATATTTTTCATGATCTAAATAGAAAGATATTAGATGTGAAAATAGAGAAAAATAGAAGCTACTCTAAATAATTTCTCTCTACTTTTATTTTTTTTTATTTTTAATTTACAATATTTATAATATGCTCCTTTAGTCCTAAATATAGAAATTTGTTAGAGGGTTGATTTAATTATGAACGTAAAACATGAAATCATTTTTCTCCAAAATAATTTATATTACTCATAAATTTAACTAATATATAATTTAATGCCATACAAATATTTTTTTGACCGAATTTCTAAAAAAGAAAAAATTAAAGATACCATTTATTATAATTAATTCATTTGTTATTCTTTTTTTAATCTTTTCAAATTAATTAATTGCGGAAGAATTATAACCTAGCTTTCTATTTGCCAGTGAAGTTACGTTGGAGACATGATAAACTAATTTGATAACATGCGACGTGTTTGCTTTAAAAAGGAAACTGAGTAAAGATTATTGATTTGGAGATGTCTACGAAAGTCTCAAACCGACTTTACGAAAGTCTCAAACCGTTTTTTTAACATCAGAAGCAACTTAAAAATTGACCGACTTAACTGATTTTCTTTTTTAAAATAAAAAAATCTTGGCACAAAATGCATCAATTTTTCTGAATATTTTTTTCCTATATTCTATTATTTGTTATGAAAAATAAAGATAAATCTAGGATAAGAGAGCAAGAGATAAGGGAAGATAAAATTCAAGATAAAAAGTAGGTTACGAGTGAAGAAGAATTTTTGGTGAAATATGATTTGTTCTATCACCCTTAATGTACCCTTATTTTAGTTGGGCAATACGTATTCTCATATAGGACTGTTGGAGTCATTTTTCTTGAAGATAAATCATAAGTGGTTCATATGTAATGTAATGTATATACCCGACTTGCTTCATGTACTACTAGAATTTTTGCATGGTTAGATGATGTGACTGATAAACTATGTTTCATATATCGCTATGAAATAAATGCATCTTCACATATAAACAAGTAGCTTGTGTGTGATTTATCATCATATGAATCAGACAAAATTAAAGCATCTATGTAACTAATCAATTCATACTTGGATACATTTGAATAGAATAACCCCATGTCCATAATATCTTTGAGGTAACAAAGAATGTGTTTTACTCCATTTCAATACCTTCATAAAAGCAAAAAACTATATCTTGCTAATAAATTAACAACAAATAATATATTAGATGTGTATGATTAATGAGATACATTCGTGCTCCAATAACACTAAGGTATACTACTTTTGGACCCAGTAGTTATTCAGCACCTTCTTCACTCATTACTCAAGGTTTGAATGAGTCTTTATCCACCTACAAAAACCTGATAATCATTAGAGTATGTAATAGATGTGACTTATCAATGTTAAAACGCTGTAGAATTATTTAAATTACAAGAGAAATATGAGCACACATGAAACTGTACCCAAAAAAAATATCCAAGTGAAAATTGAACTTCGTGTTGTCTATTAAGAGCAGAATACCAAAGTAATCATCAAAAAATATAAATAGAAGTAAAAAATGATGAGAAAAATGTTTGAAAAGGTCTTATATCATAAGCAAAAAGGGTAAAAAAAACTTTGAAATTGTAAAATCTCAAATCATCACCGATTTGTTACTAAGAGTTAATAAGAGAATGACGGGCCATTAATGGGGCACGGATGACGGAAACTCTTAATGGGATAAACAATTCATAACTCATTTTTTAGAAATATTTGATTTAGGATTTTTTAAATTATTTAATGCTCCTACGTCATTCTCGTGCATTTCCCATCGTGTCCGGGTTCAAAGACCGAACTGCCCCCGGCGTTCCCTCTCCTTTTCCTTATATGAAGTATTTGCTTCGTGTTTGTGTATTTTATTATTTCCCGCTACGACTTTGCTGTGAACTTGCTCCGAGTTCCTTCTGTAAAAACTCCATTGTTCTCCATTTCCTTTGTTCAAGTCTCCTTCTTCTTACTCACGCAGGTATTTTCCATCCTTCTCTTTACTCTTTTACGGTGTACTTCGTACCGTTTATATATCCTTTGGTCTCTTACCTACATTTCCCACTCCTTTTTCTTTCTGGTTTTCTGAGTGCCCCTTTGAGACCATTTTCTGGGTTTTGTTGCTTTTGACACATACGCGTCTTTCTTTCTACGTAAAGCCTTTAGTTCTTAGGTTCTAGTTCCTTTCTGATGGATAGAAATAGGCATTTCCCTAAACTCGGATCAACGCTCACCCCCGAGGTCTTCGTACTCGTTACCCGCGAGCTTCTTATTGGGTTCTCGGAACTGAGCTTTCGGAAGCGGAGAGGTCAGCCCCTTTGCTCCGAGGTGGGAACGGTTCTTCAGGATGAATCGAGCCCCAACCCGTACCTGCTAGAGTTCTGTTGCCTTCTTCTGTCCGAGCTCCTGCATACAACGTTCCTACCTTATCCCCTTTATAGGCCGGGGTTGGTTCCTTTGCCGGCTCCAGGTCTCCGGCCTTGTTGGCCCAACCGCTCAACTTTTGTGAAGGTCCACCTTCTGTGAGCTCGGACCCTTATCCTGATGATTATCTCGGCCCTGCTGACCGCTTGGCGAGGGTTCATTCCACATTGCGCGCGGCGAAGACTCCAGAGCTTCCTCGGTTCTTGGTTCTTGCCGGCATCGGCGTCCTTCGGGCCCTTCTTCTGGCGTGCCCTTTCGTCCGAGTCCGCCATCTGTTTTGCCTTCTAACATTCTTTTACCAGGTATTTCCAACTCCGCTAATTTCATTTTATGTTGCATATAGGTTAATGGCTCCGAAATCTCTGCCATCCAAGAGAAGGGTCGAGGCTGAGGCATCGGACTCTTCTAGTGCACCCGAGGCTCTGTGTCGTAGGTATCCCTGGGTGTCCCATGAGGTCTCGAAGACTCGGTCCTTGATGTCGGATACGGACATTGCCCGTTTGGATCTACCCGCCTTGGAGGGTGCGTCTACGTCGCCGGAGGCCGACGAGCGGTTTGCAGACGAACGGGAAATAGGCGGTCCAATTTCTTTTATTTTTACCGGATTATCTTACTCACGGTCGGTGTTAGCTTTCCTTTCACCCATTTCCAAATGCTGGCCCCGATGCACTTTGAGACTTGCCCCATCTCAACTTCATCCGAACGGGTGGGCTTATCTTGTGGCGTTTGAGCAACCGTGTCGCTCCTACCCGCCCGATTCCCGCTCGACCAATCTTTTCTTCTACTACTTCGGCCGCTTTACCCCGGCTCTCCCAAGGAAGGTGACAAGTTAAAAGGGTTGGTGTCTCTCCGTGTTAATCCCGATCGGAAACTCATGAAGCCCTTCTCCGATTCATTTAAGCGGTTTAAGAAGGCGTTCTTCAAGGTTGTCGTCGTGCCTGGTAAGCCAACTTGGTTTTTAAAGGGGGCTGAGGCTGCCGACGTGGAGTGGCGTTTCCCTTTATATTGGATGGAGAGTCACCACAAAGCCACTCCCTCGTTCTTTTAGATTTCGCAAGATGATCTCCGCCCGAGATGGCCCCTCACGTCCCTAGGTTAGACGCCTACGTGGAGAAGTATGGCGTCCGGAGTGCGGCCTTTTCATAACCGGGAGGGATCTAGGCCTATCCCCTCTACTTGTAGGAGTCCCTTATTTGCCATGTTCCTTATTCTTTTGGTCATATTTTGTATATTGTTGGAGTACTTTGTGTTTATTCCTGATTTCCCTTTACCTGTCCTTTTCAGCTCAAGACATGAAGGCCCTTCCCGGTTACTTGAAGAAGGTGAACCCGGCCGCGGCATCACCGAGTGGTCGGTCTCGGAAAACGGGCCGTCCACTCAAAGCTATGCGCTCGAGGCTAATGCCTCTATTGTGACAAAGAAGGCTAAGGTTTCAGGCATCGAAGAGTCGGCTCCATCCGTACCCTCCAGACCACCACAGGAAGTTGTTTCAGATATCTAAAGGGAAACAGGTTGCTGTCTCGGCGGGTGAAACTGTATCTACGGTTACCGCGACCACTCCTTCGGTATCGGTTCTTCCGGCACCTTTGCCAACTCCGCCTCCTCCCCCTCCTTCAATCGGGCCCTCACGTCCTTCTTCAGTGCTTCCTCGCAGCTTCATATGGGACAAGGGGTGACGGATGAGCTGACGCGCGTTCCTCCCCCCCGGAATTTATGGAGAGCCGGACCTTGTCCCCGCCTAGCGCGAGGAGGTGCATGCGGCGGAACGATACTTATGTAAATGCCGTTGGGTTGCTTTGCAAGCTTATGTTATTGTGAGGAGAAGTATGCTTTGGCGGATCTGAGAGAATAGACGCTGAAAGCGTCCCAGGGAGAGGTGGCGGCCCAGCGCAAAGCTCTAGAGGAGGCCGCGTCAACAAAGAAGGCTTTGGCCGATGCTGAGGCCAAACTGCACATTATGGAGGAGGAGCGGGATTCCGCCCGGCTCGAGAGGGATGCTTCCAAGGCCGCGGTTGTGAAGATGGAGAAAGATTTGCAACAGGGCGCGGGAAGGGCGGATAAGTCGGCCTCCGAGTGCGCCGGCCCAAAGCGGCGGGCGAGAGTATGGAAGCGGTGAAAACCCTTCGAAACAACGCGATACGTTGTTCTCTAAGGTTAAAAACATCGAGGAGGCCCTTGCCGTAGCGCAGCAGGCGCGCTTGGAGTCCGATGAGCTCTTAAAGCAGACTGCCGCCGATTGCTTTGATAATGCCTTGGAGCAGATCCAATTTTTGAATCCGACGGCGGAGCTTAACTTGGACGGCTACGACTTTCGCGCCTTTGTTGAAGACGGAGTGTTAGTTCCGTATCAATCCCCTTCCGCCAATGCGTCCCGATCCGAAGGAGAGGACGGAGAGTCGGACGCGGAGAGTGAGGCGAGCAAGGGCTCTCGTGAGGCCGGTCCATCTAGTTAAGTAAACTTCGGTTTTTGGTGGGCGTCTGTGCCCCTTTACTTTGGAGATTTCCGGCCTTTGTGCCGTGATATAAATATTTGTATGACTTATGGATGAATTTATTTATTCGCCTTTCTGCCATTTTTAAAATTCCATATTTGAAATTTCTTGACTGTAGTAGATACGAGTCGTTTACTCGACCAACACCGTGTGGGAGGATGGGGCGAGGTTGTATGTTTTAACCTCTTGGGGTGTTAACTTAACCGAACTACCTCGTTCCGACTTGAATAGTCGGAAAAGTTGATAGAAACCGAATTAAGGGCGAGGCCGTCACATGTCGACCGAGGTGTCTATTACCTCAAATTTGACATTTTGACTTGATCAGAGTCGGAATGACAACCTGCTTTCTTAAATCGGGCGAGCGTTGACGCGTCAATTTCACGAAGGCCACGTATGGCGTTTTCGCCGAGCTCTAACCAATGCACGTCGGAGTACAACGGCCGGTGTCATACATCTAGATGTTTTTATGTTTATGACCGGGTGTAAGTACCTCGGTGTCAGGTTTTTACCGGGCTTAATGGCCTCGGTTTCATGCTTAAGCAAGTAATTGTGCACATTGACGCGTTTCCTTGATGGATTCCTTCATTAAACAAAGCAACTCAAACAGCAGCCTTGGGGTCTACGGGGCCGAGCCTTGACCTAGCTGTAATAGATCTTTAGCTTGTCGGCGTTCCATGTCCTTTTAACTGGCTTCCTTGCCAAGGTTTCGAGAACATATGCCCCAGCTCTAGTTTTTCTTTAACACGATAAGGACCTTCCCAATTTCTTTGCCCTTTCCGTCTCGGGAATTCTTGTTTCCGATGTCGGCCCGTCCAAGTACCAGGTTACCTCGGTTAAAGGATCGTGGTCGAACCTTCCAATTATATTTTGCCGCGAGTAGCTGCTTGGCGGCAAGTTCCCTAGATGGCCGTGATTCAGATTTCATCAATTAGGTCCAGGTCTGTCTTTAGGGCGTCGTCATTTGACGTCGGTCCTTCCTGCCCGGCTCTGATCTTTCTCCATGATGGCTACCCAATTTCCATCGGGATCATTGCTTCGCATCCATATGTAAGCGGAATGGGGTTTCTGGGTCGAGGACTGCACACTCGTCCTGTAGCCCCATAGAACGCTGTGGAGTTGTTCGGTCCAGCTAGAATCGGCCTTTCACATGCGTTTCTTCAGTCCGTCAAGAATGATCTTATTAGCTGACTCGGCCTGGCCGTTAAATTGTGGATGTTCGACGGAGGAGAAGTGTTGCTGGATGTCCAAGTTGGACATTAAGGCCTGGAATCTATGGTCCGTGAACCGGGTTCCATTGTCGCTGACAACTTCAGCGGTATCCCGAATCGAGCAAAGATGTTATGACGAACAAATCTCATAATTTGGGACGACGTAATCGTAGTTAATGCCTCCACTTCAATCCATTTGGTGAAGTAGTCTACGACGACAATAAGCCATTTCAGCTTTCCAGGTGCCGGTTTGAACGGTCCCGAATGTCCATTCCCCGTTTATAGAAGGGCCGAGGGGGCGGCATCCCTTTTAATTCCGTCGACGGTGGCCATAAGATCCCGTGTTTCCCAGCGGCAACTGTCCACACCGCTTGGCGGCTTCCATGGCGTCATGCTTCATGGTGGGCCAATAATAGCCGGCGCGTAACGCCTTCCTTGCCGAGCCTTGCCCCCATGTGTTGGCGTTGCATCCCTCATGTATCTCGGTCAATACATACCTTGCTTCGGACTCACCGAGGCATCGCATCATCGAGGACTCCTTTCTGTAGAGCGATCATCGACCATAGTGTAGATGGCGGCTTCTCTCATAAGCTTCTTAGCTTCTGTGGAATCTGTTGGGATGATCCCCCTTTCCAGGTAATCTTCAATTGGTTTTCTCCAGTCCGAGGCAGACGAGATAGTCATGATGCATGTGGGCTCAGCCAAATTTTGTTGGATGACCGTTCTATGACTCCCCGGACCCTTGGTACTTGCGAGTTTGGAGAGAATGTCGGCCCGTGCATTCTCTTCTCTCCGGATATGAGAGACAATCACCTCTTCGAATTTCGTCATTACCTCTTTTGCTCTGTTTAAGTACTTGGCCAACAAGGGGTCTTTTGCTTGATAGCTGCCCTCGATCTGTGCGGCGACGAGTTGTGAGTCGGTGAACACCTTGACTCGCCTCGCTCCGCTTTCTTTTGCTTGAGACAATCTGGCTAATAGGGCCTCGTACTCGGCTTGGTTATTGGAGGTCGGGAATTCCAACTAGAGGGAATGCTCAGTAGCGACTCCCTCGGGGCTTTCAACAATGACTCCTGCTCCACTGCCTTTTGGATTGGAAGATCCGTCAACAAATACCCTCCAAAATTCCTCGTTAGCCCTAACCGGAGTCAATTCCTTGAGAAGTCGGCCAACGCTTGTGATTTGATCGCTGCTTGAGCCTCAAAAGTGATGTCGAATTCGGACGGTTCAATCGCCCGGCTTGTCATTCGCCTGCCAAATCGGGTTTGTGCAAAATCTGTGGATTGGCCGACCGGGTCCGGACTACTATCCGATGTCCCCTGGAAGTATGGCCGAAGCCGCCTTGCCGTTGTTAGTAATGCGAATGCCATTTTTTCCAGCTTCGGTATCGAGCTCGACGTTTTGTAACGCTTTGCTCACAAAGTAGATGGGTGTCCGTCCGGCCTCGGTTTCTCTTACCAAGGCGGCGCTTACAGCTTCATCTCCTACGAGAGAGGTACAAGACAAGGTCTCCCCTTGCTCCGCTTCGTTAGTACCGGAGGGGTTGCCAAACATCTCTTAATTTCTTCAAAGGCCGTTTCACAATCCGTATTCCATCCTCCCGGGTCTCTTTCTTCAATAACTTAAAGAAAGGTAGAGCCTTCTCGGCCGATCTCGGTAAGAATCTTGTCGGGCCGCCAAGCGACACCAGCAATTCTTGAACTTCCTTCTTGGAGTTGGGGACTTGCATGTCTAGCACGGCCTTGCATTTGTCCGGTTAGCCTCCATCCCTCGATTGGTCAGCATAAAACCCGGGAATTTCCGGCGGGCACTCCGAAGGCACATTTGGCGGGTTCAACCTTGATTCGGTATCGTCTTAATTTGTCAAACGTCTGCTCTAGGTCCCGGATATGCTCCTCTGGTTGTTTTGACTTCATGATCATGTCGTCTATATAGACCTCCACATTACGTCCGATTTGATCCTCAAAGACGCGATTCATCATTCGTTGGTACGTAGCTCCGGCATTCTTCAATCCGAATGGCATGACGTTGTAGCAATAGTTAGCCTTGTCTGTCATGAAGGTGGTTTTTTCTTGATCCTCTGGGTGCATGGCAATCTGATTGTAGCCGGAGTAGGCATCCATAAAGGAAAGCAATTGGTACCCGGCCGAGTTATCAACTAGCTGATCAATGTTGGGCATAGGATAGGAGTCTTTTGGACATGCTTTATTCAGATTGGTGTAGTCAGTGCACACCCTCCATTTACTGGTCGGTTTTAAGACCATCACCATGTTCGAGAGCCAAGTCGTGTATTGTACTTCTCTGATGAATCCGGCGGCAAGGAGCTCTTCAATGTGACTCTCAAGGGCTTTCTCGCTGTCGTCGAGATATTCCTCCTCTTCTCGGGCCCTTTGGTTTCGACCCCGGCCATATGGCGAGCTTGTGACAAAGAAAAGTGTGGGTCGATCCCAGTATTTCGGGCCGACGTCCAAGCGAAAACGTCCCGGTTTTGTCTTAAGAATTTGATCGGTCGCGCTTTTATATCTGCGTCCATGTCTCTGCCGACTTTAGTTGTCTTGGAGGATCCGTCCCGAGGATTAATTCCTCCAACTCCCCTTCCGGCTCGGTGTGGGTTTTCGGTTCACGGAGGTCCGCTCTACCATGTTAACCGATCGCTCGGGCCGCCCTCGTTTCGACATCGGTCATAACCTCGTTGGTTCGGAGCCGCGGGGATGACGGTCCTTCCTCCTCAACACGAAGAGTCTCGAAGTAACATTGCCGTGATACTTTCTTGTCTCCGAACACTTCAACCACCTGATTCTTATCATTGATCATTTTCAACTTCTGGTGCTTAGTGGATGCCAGCATGTCCCAATTGTGTATAGTGGGTCGGCCCAGTATAATGTTGTAAGGAGAGCGGAAGTCGGCCACTACGAACCTTACACGTTCTGACTTGAAAGCTTCCTTGGTTCCCAACGTTAATCTGAGGTCGATATATCCTTTTGGGAAGGCACGCTCTCCATTAAACCCGATTAGGGTAGATTTGCACGGCTTTAGGTCTTCAACATCGAGGTGCATCCTCTGGTATGCATCCCAGCTTATGATGTCAGCCGAACTTCCCGTGTCCACGAATATCCGTTTGACACAGCAATTCACGACGATCCCGTTGATGACCAATCCGTCTTGGTGGCCGGGAATAACCTCCTTGAGCTCCTCGTTCGTGAAGACCAACGGGGGTGGTTTCGGTTTTGATGAGGTGCCCTTAAACTTTGTTACATCTTTTACCGTCAACACCTCCCGGGTATTTCTTTGCGGCTTATAGTATCTCCACCTCCTCTCGAAACCGCCCCGATCCCGTTGCACTGGAGATCGGTCTCGGGTAACCCTCGGGAAGGTCGGTTTTTCGTTTCTTCTTAGGTTCGGAGCGTTCGTAGCTGGACTCCTGCTTCAGCCTACTATTCCGCCTGCTTGTTTTGCCTTGAGTTTTGATGACGTATTGGCGCAGTTTCCCTTCTCTTACAAACTTTTCAATAGCATCGCTGAGTTCATAACATTTGTCGGTGGTATGGCCGGAAACGGTTAATGGAACGTGCAGAACTTTCCCCGATCTGTATTGGACCGGTTCGAGAGGCCTCGGCTTGGTCACCCTTTTCATCTCGGTGCGGGCTACCTCCTTCCACACGTGAACGCGGCACATTCAAGGGGGTGTAGTTGCCGTAGTTCACCTTATTATCTGTTCTCTCTTGTCGGGGTCGGCTCTCTCTACCGCGTCTGCGGGGTTCCGCCTTGTGCTTGTCCGTCGATCCCTTCTTTTGGGCGATGAATTCCTAGCCTTCTCGGGTTCATCGATTGGCAATTTCCATTTGCTCGACGTCTAGGTACTTCTTTGCTTTGGTATAGAATTCAGTCAATGAATATACTCGATTCTTGCACAGATGTCTGGCCAAGCGTGTCGTTGGGTCCAGACCGTTGACGAGGCAATGTACATGGACCTCTTCGGATAATGAGCATACCTGCATTGCCGTATCTCTGAACCAATACAGGTACTTCTGCAACGTCTCGCCTTTCTTTTGCTTTACTTTACTCAACGTGAATTGAGATTTTGGTTGTTTCTTACTGGTAGCAAAGTGCAATTCAAACTTACGCCCGAGGTCTTCGAAGTTCCGAATGGAATTATTGGGTAATGAACTCAACCATTTGTGGGCCGGCCCGGTTAATGTGGCCGAGAAGAGCCTTAGGATGACCAAACCTTCTATTGATCTGACCCACATCAACTTTTCAAATATCTCCAGGTGATGACGTGGATCCTGGGTCCCATCGTACTTGGGGAGATCGGCTAGGTCGAAATTCTTCGGGTAGGGGGCCGTGGCCGTTGCTCGAGAGAATGGGGTCCCACGCTGCGCCGCCCAAGTACTTCATCTTATACGTCGCGGGGATCCTCGTGTCCGAGGCGTCGTGATTGCCTCGCGTAGCTCATCGAGTCCCGATCACGGTCTCGGTTTTCCCGGTCTTTATAACCGTCATGGCGGTCTTCTCGGCCTCGGTCTTCCGCATCCGGATCCGCAAAGGTCCCTCCTTGTTTCTTCGGGGTCGGTTGGCGTTCTCGCTCCTTTCTAGCTTCTCGCTCATTCCCCGTCACGGGCCGCGATTCGATTCTCGGCCGGTACGCGGACTCATCAAGCTATCCGGCGTACAACCTCCTTCCCCTTACGAGGGCTTGTCAGGGTTCCGCGTTGAAAGAGGTTTTCAAGTTTTTCCTCTATCATCAATTCCAGAGCATGAAAATCCTCTTGCCTTTGGAGGTGGTCTAGTTTTTCCTTGTTTTCGAACCTCTGAATCATCGACTCTTGGGTTCTCCTTAGAATGTGGACGTCGGTGTCTAGTACCTGAGCGTCCTGAGCCAGGACCGTCTCGGCTTGGACTCTTGGCGGCCCTCATGTGAAGATTCGTCGATGGAAGGAGAGGTGCTCTCGTGTCGATGCGTGTCCCTCTCGGAGTCTTTCCTCGGGAGGTTGATCATGAGCCCGCGTTGACTCGGTCCGGCTTGAGGTTGGTTTGGAGAGGTAACCGCTTTCATCGTTCGGCGGTCCGATCACCGGCTTTGCCTGTGGCTTCGGTGTTAGCCATTAGTGGTCACGGGGATAGAAATTTAAGGTCCCCACGGTCGGCGCCAATGTTCGGTATGGAACATGAGATGTCCAAAACTTTGGTGGTATATTGATCTTGGATGGCTAGGCTTTCCTGGATATCTATGGAGGAGATAACCAGGAGAGAGTGAGATCACCGTACACGACAAAGGGGTGATGTGTGTGCACAGTGAGACTGTATGTAAATAGTCTAGGTTAGAATGTGTGCACCTTGTTACCTGTCCTCTGTATTTATAGAGGTGTCTGATGCGATATCCGGGGCACGCCATTAATGGGGCGGATATCGGATGATACGCTCTTAATGGGACGTGCCTTTAATGGGGCGGATATCCGGGATATGCCATTAATGGTACGTGTCATTAATGAGGCTCGTATCTCGGTAGGCGTTATGATAGGGGTGGATTCTCTCGCTAGCCGAGATCTCCGGATCTCCTGCATGATTAGCGGATTACGCCTCCCGGCTCCGCTTGGGCCGTGCTATGGACTTGGGGCTTTTGGGCCGGTCAGTAACAACTTTGAAATTATAAAATCTCAAATCTGATTTGTTACTAAGAGTTAATAAGAGAATGTCGAAACTTGATAAACAATTCATAACTCATTTTTTGAGAAATATTTGATTTAGGATTTTTTAAATTCAAAATTCTTTTTCTGTCATGTTCCCTATATCATATGAGATATATCAGATTGTAAGAATTAAGAAAAAACATTGTTTTAAAATAATTTTTATTATTTATTTTATAATAATTATTTTCAATTGCTATACCTTTTTTTTCATCAACTTGAATTTCAAAATTTTTAAATTGAAAAATGAATATGGAAAAAAATATTTGAGTGAAAATTATTCTAACTGACTTTCCAAAATTTTCAATATATATACATACATTACATATATTGTTTTGTGATATAAATTCTAGAATTTTCAACTGGATTACCAAATAGACAAGTTAGAAATTCTCCAACTAATTTTTTTTTAAAAGGAATATTTGGTTAATTGACAAGTATTTTAAATGTCAATAAAGAACTGTGATGGCGTCCTTATCCTTCTAATTAATAGGATAATTTTCAAAGTTTCATTTTCGCCATTCATTTCCTTGCTTAGAAACATTATTTTTGACATGCTTACAAGTTCCATTATCCTTATCTTTTCTGAGAATTATGACAATTTTCACCTTTTAAGCAACTCTATAACAAGAGGCTAGTCAAAGGCAAGAAAATTTCACAGCCTGCTTCCAAAAGTAAAAACATAGATAAATATACCCAATCCTTAGCCAAATCATAAAGCCAAAGAGCCAAAATTTTGTTCCAGAGATAATTACATTTCCAAGGAAAAAAAAAATAAACAAGGTCAAAGAAAAAAAAAAAAAGAAAAAAAAGAGGACCACTAGACTGAAACAGACGACAAATAATTAAAACCTTAAAAATAAAACCCAATTCTTCCTAATACCAGACCTTGTTTACCAGACTTAATAACTTAGTGAACAAGCCAGGCAAACGGGCGAAAAAATAAAGCTGTGAAGCTAACTGTACATGTTAATTCTAACAGGAAAAATATTTTTTAAAATTAAAAAACTTATCTAGAAGAAGCAAACCATGAATAAGAATTAAAATAGGCCAGTGAATGATGAAGTCAACATGTAAGGAAAATTCGCCAAAGGTCCTCGTTGCTGAGCAAGCTCATGGATGTCCTTCACAATGTCAAACACTGCCTCTGGTTGTGCTAACTTGAGAGCATTCTCAGACATCCTTTTGAGTTCTTCTGTGTTTGTGCTGAACCATTCTGCTACAATTCTGGCTGTTTCAGTAGGACTTCTGGTAAAAACACCAGCCCCATTGTCCACCACATAAGGTACATTACCTTTCTCCTGAAGTCACCATCACAACTAAGAGTTAATGCCAAGGGAATATAAAAGAACCACAGATTGGTAAGGCATATGACAGTTAGAAGAAAACATGTTTATTCATAATTTATTATCTGATTAATTCCTTAGTCCTTACCTGTCCAGGAATATAGTCGTTCAATATTATGGGAAGCCCTCTGATCAATGCTTCTGCTATTGTACCAGGCCCAGCCTGCAAATCCCATTGAAACAATCAGTTTTTGCTAAGATACAAGGTAAATTATGGAGGGAAAATTGGTTTGGTACCCCTCTTAGGTAACATACACCACATTCAAGATAGGAGCAAGTGGTTTGACTTACTTTTGTTATTATGCAGTCACAGGCTCCCATCCATTTCTGCATCTGAGTCTCAAATCCTCGAACCTGCTCAAAAAGTTACAGAAACAGAAATTTTAATGACTGCCATCCTTTTGTGCATCAGCTTTTCAGATACAAGAGATTTTAAGTGAATCCAATTGGTTACCTTCACTGGAATATTCCATTCTAGAGATTGAAGTGAAGATGCTAAGGTCTTGTTACGACCACAAATGATTATTAACTGCCCAATCGGTTTATCGGCTTCGCTATCATATAGTGACTCATCCAGGGCCAGGGCAGTTTCCTTGACAGGACCCATTCCTTCACCACCTCCCATCAGTAAAACCGCTGGTAAGTTAAGGTCCATCCCAAATTCTTCTCTTATTTGATCCTAAACCCAAGTAGTAGGGGGAAAAATAAACTTAGTTTAGTATTTCCAACAGAGCAACTAGGACAAATTGTCAATATTTACAGTTCTGGCATCCATAGATACCTTTGAGAGAACTGCACGGGCAAAAGAAGGCCTAATGGGTAAGCCATAAACTCGGGTCTGAGACTCATCAAGGCCATCTTGTAAAGCCCTCTTAGCAACCTCCTGAGATGGGCAGTAACATCTATTGACCCCAGGATGAAACCTGTAAAGTAGCTTCAAGGTCAGATTCAATATTACCCTATAAATAAGTTTAAAAATTGAAATGTCTTGGAGAACTTACCAAGTCCGATGGCAACTATTAAGATCAGTGATCACAGTGACAAATATCACTTTCTTGTGCAAACCTTGCCACTTGAGGACCCACAATGGAATATGCTGCATCAACGGATGGACACTGATTATAATATCTGGCTTGTATTCCATCAGTCCCGCTTCTACTTCCCTGACAAGAGTACAGTGCAATACAGTTTAGAAAACATACTTCGATTCCTACACACGTTCCGTTCTCAATTAACTATACAAAATTATGAGCCTACTTTGTGGAAATTTTTTTTTATTTTTATTTTTTTTTTTTTTAAAAAGAAACTACTTTTTGAAAATATGATTAGTGCTTCACCCCCAACTTGTAATTATAACAAGGCTTTCCAGATAGAGATATTATTGGTTTGTAGCGAGAAAGGTAACAGCCATAATTGCAGTTCCCAACAAATAATTGATGATTGAGTAACATGTGGTCCATAAAGTCGTCATGAGAGAGAATGAATAGAAGTAGTAATATGGTTAAAAGTATATGAAATTATATAAAGAAAAAGTTGCGTTAGATTATGATGGCGAAACTACTTTTTACAGTTTATCATAATAAAGCAGGTTAGGTAATTCGCAAGCAACTCATAGTTAATAATTGTCCTTTAGAAAATTGTCTAAGTTGTAGTAACAGAGAAGGAATATACTTGGCATAATAGGCAGCCATGGCAGTGAGATACATGGAGTGAATCCATCTTGGAGAAGTACTGTGAAATGCAACTTTCCATAGCTGGACATGCTTGACCATAAACTTATATGATCTCTCCAAGTCGTTCAATGGCCATCCCGCGTACTCTTTCCATACGTCTTTCACAAATATCTGAACATAAAAAAAGAGATAAAAAAGATGCTGATTAAAGAAGCAAAACTGAATTAATTAAAAAGAACAAAAGAAAATGGAAACTTAAGAGTCGCCATAAGAAAATAAAAATGTAACGACAAAGTGATGACATAAAACGAAGCACAGAAAATTCTGGAAGAAAACAAAAGCCAGAGCCGGAAAATCAAAGTTCCAAAGAGGTTCAAGAAAAATACAAAACCGATGCTATTACTATAATTTTGAATGGACCTTCACGGAGCATAAAACAAGGCAACCATAACACATCAAGAGCAGATATTAACCACCAAGGCTTGTTTGAATTATCGCAAGTCAAGGCAAAATTCCTCTCACGTACACCGTAAAATACGTTGAAAAAGCAGTCAATCCAGGCACAAGAAGATGGAAGCAGAAAGGACCAAAACAACAGTGATGAAATGAGATTTGAAGTATTTGAAAGGTGAATGGAACACGGAAAGACTTCATTGACACCTAAAAGTTGCTAATCTAAGAAGGGCAAGAAGAAATCAATCAATTACCCTATAACCGTCGCCAAATTCAATTTGAAAAGCGTCACGGATGGCCTCGGCGGAAGCACGGTGGCCACCGCCGGTGTCGCTCATGAGAATTAAGACGTTCTTGGTGGTTTCAGCTCCAAGCTGAACAAGCTCCATGCCGTTATCGCTTTCTTCATCGCTACTAGCAGTGCCCTGAGCCTCGAAATTAACGCACCTCCTCTGGCTGTTAGTTCCATAGTAGTATCCTCCAACTCTCTGAAACACCTTCTCTGCTATGGACTTTCGTGGAGATGCCACAGATATCACCATGTTGCAGAAATTGGAGGGCTCACCTAACGGTGAAATTTGAATTTCTCCAGAACAATGAAAAGGAAAATGAAATTAAAAATGTGGTGATGAATTGAATCACACACTATGTGACAAGAGAGGAGAGGTTGTTATATTCGTTTAGAGAAGGAATTATGCTGGGAATTTTATTGCAGGCTGAGTCGCCTTATAGCCGTGAGATCTGCTTTGGCTTCGGAATGTTCGGATTGTAAGATTCGAATCTTCTCTCTAGCATTTTTGTAAGAAACTGTGTTTTTCTGGGATACCCTTGGGCTTTTGCTTATTTGCACCTTCGTCCGCATGATTATGAAATGACTCATATGCCCCTTTAATATCGTCTAATGTTTTCGTTCGGACAAGTCGTCATCGTCGTTTTTTTTTTTTTTTTTTTTTTAAATGTTCCTTAGGACAAGTCACCTACTATTTAAAAACAGAATTTGATTAGAAGAAGGATCTTGGACATTATTATACTCCTTTCGGTTTTAATTATAGGACAATATTTAGAAATGATTTTAGTTCTAATTATAAGACAAAATTTTAATTTTTGTCAATTTCTTCCCAAAATACCCATATTTTATTCTCTTAAGTGTTTTGGTCTTCGGTGAGCATATATATATGTGGGTGCGTAGAATTTTCTCGTCAGTAAAAATTTTAAATTATTATATTTTAATTTGTTTCACTGATAAGATGACATTAATTTGCCAATAGATATATCTATATATGTGTGTGCGCATATATATACATATATATGTGTGTGTCTGTGTGTATATTTGTTTGTGCATATATGTATATATAAATATATATGTGTAGATTTATACATATGTTTATATATATCTATATGTATACGTACACACACATATATGTATATATAGTAAAATCATTATTTTAATAAGAAAGCTTGGAAATGAAAATTCTAGGTCGAAGAGATATAAAAATATGTTGTAGGAGTTGTTGATTCACTTTATTAATGTCATTTAAAATTTATATAATTTCATTTTAGGAAAATGAGTAAAATTAACTAATTTAACTCCTCTCATTAATCTTTTCAAAAGTGGTTAAATATATCATATAATTAGAACCGGAGGGAATAATTATTTTAACCGTATTTATAAGAATAATTAACCAAAATTGATATAAACTTTTTTCGATTGATTTTGCATGTCTTGATTTTCGTTCATTCTATTTTTATTATAAAAAAAAAATGATTACCCCATGCGTAATGTAAGCAGGCCTATATTACTCCTCCAGGAAAATATAATTTTAAATATTTTGATGACAATAAATTTAAAATTTAATTGATGATTCATAAAAATTTGGATCTTGGAAAAAAGTTCATACGTTTTAACTAAATATTTTAAAAAATGGACTTGTGAAGTAATTTTTATGTTGTGCGGTAATGTTTTGGATCTTTATGTTTAACATCACTTGGAAGCAAAATGATGTAATGCTTCAAGAAATTGCAATTTGTTGTACTTCACAGCAAGACAGAAAGTTTTTCGAAATGGTCAAATGGATTGGATTGTGTCCTAGTGGAAGTAATCTTAAAATAAAACTTCAGAAAAGTCTCACTATATTAATCATTTTTTAAATTTCGTTAAAAATAAATAATAAAAATCCCCATCAAGTTTGTTGTTATAAATTCGCGGTTCCACTTCTAAAAGAATTATATATCCATGCCATGCTTGTAAAGATTTAGAAACATATGAATTTATATATTTAAAATATGAAAAACGATATATATAATATATAGTAAAGAAATTAAAAATCAGTATTTAAAAAACATCACGTAAAATATTTGATGCCATTAGACTAACTAGCACAAACCCCGTGCGATGCACGGTACAAGTCTAATAAAACGATCTATATTGCTTTGCTTTGCAATATTACTTAAAAATGTATCAATTATATTTGCAATAGCAAAACTAATTGTTTTATATTTGCAATAGCAAAACTATGTTAAAATTTTTATAAATTCTTGTAAAATTGAAAAAAATTCATTAATTTTCTAGAAAACTTCAAAATATAATTTTTTTTATATATAATGAAATATGGAAATATAAGTTCATATATAATGGTTACAAATTTCATTGTAAATACTATCAATGTCGACTTCCTCAAACTCTAATGGCAACACAAACAGAAACAAACAACTGATGCATAAATGTGAATGTGTGTTATGAAGAACATAAATTAAGAAAAAGTTATGAATTTAAGTAACGCAATCCAAATTTCCGATGAAGATGAAGATGGATACACAAAAGGGGAAAAATCATTTAGAAAAATGAAGATGGAAACACAAATAAAAGATACCGGAAGATATGAGTAATGCATTAAGGGATGCAATGCAAAATCAATATTAATAAGATGAAAAGCCAAGAAGGTGAGGAAAGAGTGGAAGATGGCCAGTTTGACGATTTGCGGCTGAAAATCATGAGTGAGGACATGGAATGCATAGCACAAATCCAAATCACAACTTAATATTTATAGCATGCGACATAACAGTCCACGACCACTCCACTATAATGATATCATGATCCTTAGCCGTGTGCGCACGACGTCCGATAACAAGACATCATGGGGAATTAGGGTGTCATGAAACATGAAGAGACCAAGTTTCAAATATATATATATCCAAGTTTAAATTAAGGGTAAAACAATCTTTTGGTCCTTTAAAATTAAAATTTACTTATATAGGAAGACAAATAAATAAGGAATTATCTTAGTTAATTTATTTGGAATTTGAATCCCTATATTATCTCTAACTATATCTCATATATTTGTTTTAGGAAAAAAATTTGAAGATTAAAACATGAAAAAACATTATCCCTATCCATGTGCGCACGACGTCTGCTAACACGACATCATGGGGAATTAGGGTGTGCGCACGACGACCACATGAAGAGGCCAACTTCCATATATATATATATGTATATATGTATGTATGTATGTATATATATATATATATATCCAAATTTAAATTAAGGGTAATACAATCTTTTGGTCCTTCAAAATTAAAATTTACTTATATAAAAGACAAATAAATAAGAAATTATCTTAGTTAATTTATTTGGAATTTGAATCCCTATATTATCTCCAACTACATCTCATATATTTGTTTTAGGAAATAAATTTTAAAGATTAAAACATGAAAAACAGTAAATTCAAATGTGATTTGAAGGTAAAAACATGAAAAACAGTAAATTTAATTGTGTTCATTGATGAAAAAAATATTTAGTTATTTTGAGCAAAAAATAAGATTGGTAAAATAGCTTGTAACTATCTTCCTCATTATCTCTCTTTCATAACCACCTTGCTTTTTATTTTTTTTTTTATTTTAGTGTTTTGAGCTTATTATTTTGTCAGCGAGAGAGATGTTTACTGCTCTACTTTTGCTTATGTATTTAATGACAAAGTAGTTCAAATATTAAGAGGATGTGTTCAATATTTGAAATCAATTAGGGGAGACGTACAAATTTATATATTCACAAAATAGTTCATATATAAAGGGGGAGAATGGTGGTTAGTACCAAGAAAATGTAAAATATATAATGCAGAAGGTAGACGATAAAACAAAGACATAATTAAAATATTGACAAAAAAAAAAAAAGATACCAGTTATAAGGAGAGATAAAATGAAAGTTGTTACAAAATATTTTAAAATATTAAAGTAAAAATGTGAAAAATCAAATGAAGGGTCAAGGGAGTTACCTTACCAGTTAATCTAAGAAAGAGGATAGTTAAGGGAGTTAATAGAGATATTTATTCCAAGAAATTGTATGCATAAATTAAAAATTAAAAAAAATAAGTAAATAGCTTTACTTTGACGATAGTAAAATAAGGAGGACAGGTGTCAAGTGCAAAGAAATGGTAGGCATGAATTATAAATTTTAAATTAAAAATAGGGTTAAGGTGCATTTTTGCCACGGAAGTTTTGCTAATGGAGCGTTCAGCACTCGGAAGTTTTAGGGTAGCAAATTTGCCCCAGAGTATGAAAAAGGAAGCAAATTTGCCCATCCGTTAATTTTGACCGTTACGTGCCACCTCATCACACGTGGCATGCCACCTCATCAATCAAATGTATCATTTTTGCCCTAGAAGTTTTCATTGAGGAGTAATTTTACCCCAGAAGTTTTCATTGAGGAGCAATTTTGCCCCGGAACTTTTCATTGAGGAGCAGAGAGGTCATCGCTTCTTGCTCTTTTTATATAGTTAAGATATCCTTAATAATCTTAGAACTTGTTAAGTACAACTTGAAGTATTGATGGCTAGCTAGCTATCCTAATGACAATGGCTCTCGTTTAATTACATTGATGTTATGGGTTTAAACTTGAAGTTGCCTCCCAATTTTAGAAGAGCTCTCATGTCATGAGGTTACAAGACTTTTAGTGGCACAATTAAATTATGAAAGGTGTAAAAATAGATAAATGGTGTAATGTTAGCAATTTCATTAAATCAACTCAAACATTTATTATAAAGTTTAATGAAAAACAAGTGGGTCAAATATATATATATATATATAAAAATAAAAGAATAACATTTATGTCAATTTGATGGAACTGCTAAAATTGCTTTATTTTTTTTTTAAAAAAAAGGATAATTAAGCTCCCAGTTTTATAGTTTCAAAAAATTTTTAATCGGTTAAATATCTAATTTATCACGGAAGTATTGATAAGGGGCACTCAGCACTCGAAAGTTTTTTTGGTACCAAATTTTCCCCGGAAGTATGAAAAAGGTACCAAATTTGCCTAAAACTAACGGAACGTCAAACAGACGTTTGCCACGTAGGATTTTTTTGGGTTCAATACATAATTTGCCACGGAAGTATTGATAAGGGGACACTCAGCACCGGAAGTTTTTTTGGTACCAAATTTGCCCTGGAAGTATAAAAAAGGTAGCAAATTTGCCCAAAACTGACAGAAGGTCCACGTAGGTCGTTAAAATGTCACATGGCTAGGAAAGAAACATAGTGGAGGGTGAGTCATAAGCCAGATCATGTAACCACGTCAGCACCTCATTCATCTCTCTCCCTTCCCTCTCGCTTTCAGCGGTTCGTGCTTCTGAATTTTCTTCCACTCCTTCACCAACGGGTATGCCAGCTTCCACAACAATGCCTGCCAACTCTATTTGCGACCTTCCTCTACTTCAGATTCGATTGGTTTCGATCCCCATAAATATAGGTACGATAGGAATCCAAACCAAGAAACCAAAAGCCATTCTTATCAAATTGATCAAGAAAATTTCAGACAGGATGTTAGAATTAGCTCTGGATCTACAAAAGCCATCAGTTAGAGATAATTCCAAGAACAATTTTGTATTCCCATTGTACTCTAAAAAAATACTCTACCAAGAAACCAAACAGTTCTCCGAATCAATCAAATTGCCACACTGCCTGGCAGGTCCTCAGCCCCACATCGGAGAGTCATGGTGTTCACAATGGTCCCACCGGCACTGTCGTCGCCAATGTAGGAGTGGGTCAAGGAGTGGAAGAAAATTCAGAAGCACAAACCGCCGAAAGCGAGAGGGAAGAGAGAAAGATGAATGAGATGCTGACGTGGTTACATGATCTGGCATATGACTCATCCTCCACTGTGTTTATTTCCTAGCCATGTGGCATTTTAACGACCTACGTGGACCTTCCGTCAATTTTGGGCAAATTTGCTACCTTTTTTATACTTCTGGGGCAAATTTGGTACCAAAAAAACTTCTGGGTGCTGAGTGCTCCCTTATCAATACTTCCGTGGTAAATTAGGTATTTAACCC
This sequence comes from Acacia acuminata, assembly GCA_019022655.1. Classification (NCBI taxonomy): domain Eukaryota; kingdom Viridiplantae; phylum Streptophyta; class Magnoliopsida; order Fabales; family Fabaceae; genus Acacia; species Acacia acuminata. The sequence goes on along the minus strand of JAFJYI010000022.1, from coordinate 5,244,904 downwards.
AAAAAAAATCCTACATGGCAAACGTCTATTTGATGTTCCATTAGTTTTGGGCAAATTTGGTACCTTTTTCATACTTCCGGGGCAAATTTGGTACCAAAAAAACTTCTGGGTGCTGAGTGCCCCCTTATCAATACTTCCGTGATAAATTAGGCATTTAACCCATTTTTAATTCGATCCCGATAGTTTTATTTTTATTTTTATTAGATCCTTATACTTTCACATGTTTTTCATCAGGTCCTTGTATTTTTTTTTTCTTTTTATCATGTCCTTATTGTTTAATTGGATTTTTAATCAGGTCCTTGTAGTTTATTTATTTATTTATTTATTGAAATTTAATGAAATGTATAATATTAAAATACAATTTACTAATAATAAATTTAAATTAATAATCATGTAATTTTACAAAATAATTAATATAATTAATTATTAATTATAGTTATACTCTCTTTTTAGAAAAATATAATTATAATTCAAATTTTAAAATTATAAAAATAAATAAAATTATAATTAAAAATAAATAATATGAATATATTTTTAATTAAAAAATTATGAAGAATATTAAAATGATTCATTAAAAAGCATGTTAAAATAAAAATATCATGATAATTTATTATTTATAGAATATTATTTTTTATAGAATAATATGGTACTCCCTCCAGTCCTAATTATAAGAACTATTTACCAGAATTTGGGGAGATTAAGGAGAGAAGTTAAATTAGTTAATTATAATTATTTTCCGAAAGTATCCCTACTTAAAATTGAAAATTACATCAAGGCAAAATTAGTTAGAATCGATAGCCCCGTACACTTGGTACTCTAACTCTTTGAGATTTCTCTGTGGCTCTGTTAATTAGCTCATAATTGTACACATTTTTTTTATATAAATGAATAATAAATAGGATATCATAAAGTTTCGGAAAAACAGTAGTCGTTTCAGTCACTTATTTTATACAAAAAATAAATAATGCGTTTGGTTAGTTTTGAGGCGTGATTCACTAGAATAGATGCCATTTGACCCTGGGAAAAACTAGAGAAAAATATCTTTAAAAAAAAAAAGCACATGATTAATTGTTACATCGAAATGAAATATTTACAAGCAAATTGAGAAAGTATAGATAGGGGTATTATTGAAAAAATTTGACAAAAGTTAAAACTTGCTCTTATAATTATGACCAAAACCAACTCTAAAATTTGCTCTTATAATTAGGACCGGAGGGAGTATAATATTGTATTTCATATTTATAGAAGAAGATTATTAGAATTTATTGAATAAATAATAAAAAACACAGGACCTAATTAAATATCATATGAAACTATAAAAATTTGATAAAAAGGAAAAAATAAACTACAAAAACCTAATAAAAGAATCAAAGCATAAGGACCTGACAAAAAGGAAAAAATTATAGGAACCTAATTAAAAATTTATTAAAACTATAAGAACCTATAGATTAATTTTCCCTTTATTAAGAAATTGTGTATACTTTTATATCATTTAAAACTTAATTATATCATATACTCATGATAAAAAACTTCATTCATAAAAGTTGCACCTTTACCCTGAAAAAAAAAGTATAGAGTGAAGTATTGGTTTTTTTCCTACCAAAAGAACAGGAACCCATTCATTCATTCAAAGTAAAACAAGATTATAAATACCAATCTAATTAAAATAGAGAGCCAACCAAATACATCAAACTCAAACCTAAATTAATTACAAAGCAAAGTCCCAAACGGGCCCTAAGCCCCAAGAAGACAACATGAAAAATCACGGCAAAGCAAATCCACACATTAATATGGAAAAAACAACTTAACAAATTAATATTAATGCAATATTTTTTCTGCTATGGGCCATTAATGATGTGTTTTGCGTGTAGGTCCATTAAAATTTAACAGGTTTAATAAAAACAATGACTTTTAGGACCCGTTTGTTACAAAGAAAGTATGGGGAGAGAAAGGGAAGATCACAATCTTCCCATGGATTTGGGGTGTTTGGTGCAGAGAAAGTCCAAATAAAGATCTTCTAATGAGGTCTAATCTTCCCTTATTTGAGGGAAGATGCTTTCCATCCGAAAATGGAAGGAAAGCTATAATCTTTCCAGGGAAAGTGTCTTTTTGGCATGATTACCCCGAAATTCAAATTTGGTGAGAAGTTCAACTCGGCGGGAAATTTCAAATATTGGCGGGAAGTTTGAATTTGGCGAATTTTTTTTTTTTTTTTTTCACGAGTTCAAACTTAATAAGAATATATTTTTTAAAAATATATTTTAGCAAAAAAAATATTTTTCTTTTTTATTTTGAATTAATTTCTTTTGAGGGTAAAATAGACATTTCCTAATTCCTTATCAACTACCACCTCTTCATTTTCTTCCTACCAAACAACTCAAATCATCTTCCATCATCTTTCAAATCTTTCTTTCCTTTCCTTTCGTTTTCTCCTCCAAACTTTCTTTTGTAATAAACGAGGCCTTAATTCGAAGAAAATGACATTGACATCGAAAGCATCTCCTTTAAGGCTGGTTAGTGGTTATTGCTAAGCGTGGAAAAAGGAAAATAATTGAGTAGAGAATAATTAAATAATTTTGTGGCTTAGATCTTTTGATTGCTACTCATAAAAACTAGTTCAATGTTAAATTTCTATATACAAGTTTACTTTATTAATAATGGAATCAACAGAGAAACTAAGCAAATTAAAGACTCTATGATCTTTACCATAAAAATAAAAATAAAAACTCCTTCTATATATATGGATTTAAAAAATGAAGCTTTTTTATTATGGTCATATCTGACTTTTCATATTAAAGAATGAAGCTTTCATTCCCGCAAACCAAACACAATTTTAAGAAAAGTATGAAATTGAAACTTGTTTTCATTTTTAATCTGTTAATTAAGTACATATTATATTACTGCATTAATTATCTTTCACACATCTCTTTGCATTCATCATTCTCTCCCTCCATGCATGCAAATATTTTTGAAAAATAAAATATATTCTTACACATTTATTGCATTTAGCCAGTTTTTATTAAATTTTTATATATGTAATTCGGTTATTTATATCTTATATTTATGATTAAAAAAATCAAACTAATTATTTTATAATTATTAGTATCAATTTTTTAATTCAAAAATAAATTTTCAATTTTCAATAATACTTTTGAAAAAGGGTGGACGGACTGAAATGAGGTCGGTCAGTTTCATTAATGACTAAAAAGCGAGGACGAATATTCACTTAATTTAATTTTGCATGACTTATTTTGTATTCCTTTCTTCAATTATTTTTCACGTCATATTTCTTAATTTAATTTTGCATGGCTCATAATTAAATTGGTCAGAATAATTAATAATTGGCACTATTCTGACCTGTTTCTTATTCATCATACCCTTTCATGCATCACATGATTCAACGACCCAAATCAATGGCATACATTTTCCATATTTATATTATCTCAGTTATTACTATAAAATTTTTAAACTAAGAGTAAAATTTAGAGAAAATCAATAAAAAGAGTCCGTATTTAAGAATTTTTACTGGTAAATAATTTAATATGTTTATATATATACAAATAAAGTACTAATACTCTACAAGATATTATATACAGAAAACATTGGTGCTCGAATTCAGGTCATCTTTACTAATAAAATTTTGAAATAAGGCCTTTAATTTTCACTAATTTTGTCTAATTTTTTTTTATTATTTTACATTTTTAGTTAAAAAATAAATATCAATTATACTTTGTTTGGGAATTTCCGTCGATGCAATGTTTTCGATGAAAAACGCCTCATCGCGAAAAAAACCATGGTAGAAAACATTACCTACGAATTCCATAGGTAATTTTTGTCGGTAACAATTACTCAAGGAATTTCGTCGGTAATTTCGATAGAATTTTATCCGTCAATAATTTTGTGGGTAATCTGAATTTTTTTTTTTTTTTTTTTTTTATAGTGAGAAATGAATTTAGTCAAATTTTCAGTTACCAAGAATGCATTTGGCAGTCATAAAGTAGTAGTATATTTTATTGAGTAAAAGAAAAGGTGAAGATGCTTCCTTGTGCCCTAGGGCAAAATTGTAAACTTCATAATTCCCATGACGAAAGATAAAATGATTGAATAAAAAATTAACATTAAAAAAATGTTAAGTAACACCTCAAGTCATCAATTGATTCAACATCACCCAGCCAAGCAAGTGATGGTTTGCATTTCCATATCTCTGTCTGTGTGTGTATGATAGCAAAAACAACAAAAAATTAATTTAATTATAGTCACGAGGGTATGAACTGGCAAGTAAATAAACAAAGTAATCAATTTGGCTTGTTATAACTACAAGAGGGTGAAAGGGACAAAAACACTCTCAAATTTAAAAATTCATGATTCCGAAATCATGAATTTACTATGAAGTTTCTGAAAATATCTTCTGTGATTAAATTTTATAACAAAATTATTTAAATGCCCCTAATTTGAAATATGGAAAACAAAATGTAAAATGACAACAATATTTTAGTAATAGCTTTGACTTGTCAAATGAAAGGAGTAACCAATTACTCATTTCTATTCTTTTTAATCATACCAAGATCTTGAAAACTTTTTATAAGATCATATTTAAGGTTGTCTGAGCATTTAATCCGTTTTTATTATTTTTGCTCCTCATTAACTCTCCTTATTTTTTTTTTTTTTTATACTATATTAATTTCATATTTTCTCTCATTACTGTTACATTTCTCTCTCTTAGCTTAGTCCCTTATAAATAAAGACACAACTAAAAAAAGTTCATTTTTGACATTTTTTTAAAACTAATTTTAATTTTTTAAACTACAAAATTTGCTTATCAAGCTTTTGTAAAAAGAATTGGAGAGAATATATTTCAAAAAATATTCCCTCAATAATTACTGATTGATATGTAAGTAATTAGTGATGGAAAAAATTTTGTCACTAATTGAATTCTAACGGAATTTCGTCACCAAAACTTATTAGTGATGAAAACTTTGTCTCTAAATTTAATTAATTCCAAATAATTTTTTAAAGACATAATAGGAATTAAGCCATTTTGAGAGATGATTTTAAAATTCTCTTATTTTGATGATTTGTACACCTCTTTCTCCAAGTATAAAACAATAGGTCAAGATTCGTGAGGGTAAAGAAGATGCTCATCATCAATCATGAACGATGAAGTGATTATAATCTTGACTAAAAAATAAGGAGAGTTAAAAAAATAAATAAAACAAATAAATAATGAAGGAGATAAGGGAATAAATAAAGAATAATAAGGGAAGATGCGGTGTGAGAGAAAGAAAAGCTGTGGAAGTGGGGAGACATCTCACATCGCCTTACCACCAAATTGGTATTCTCTTCTTCAAAAGTCCACATTTTGATTGTGACTTTATTATGATTTTGGATAATTGTACTACATCATGGAACCTGTAGTGTGTTTGTTAGGTGTAGAATGAAATGAAATTTGATGCTTTTTTATATTTCTTTTCTTTTTTCCTTTTATAAATGATAGTTTTTCATATACAAATAAGAAAAATTAATTTAGAGGTCATTATAGTTTATCTTGATTTGATTTTGAATTAGATCCCTCAACTTTTTTGTTCTCTTTGTTGAATCATTTAAGTTGGCACAGTTAGATGTATTAGTTCTTCTGTTAGATATAAGGGAAACAAATTCTGTTTTGGTAGGACATGTATTTCTATTACTATGAAATTCATAAATGAAGTGGTTAATGGTGGGGTTACCATTATCCTTTTTGTGGTGACGAATCTTGTATATGTTCCTAAGAAAAGGAATTTGTCCATTTTTCGGGGTCTCGAAGGAGCGTGGAAACACATAAGAACTCTTGAATTGAAATGGGAAAATAGATGTAACTCCAGTTACTTCGGAAATGGTAAGATCTTTGGCGCAAGAAGAGGGGTTGATCCGTATCATCTTTGTAAAACCCTAAAATTCATATTCATTATAAACATTATATGTTGGTAAGTAATACCTATTAGAAATAGGTGAATATGTGGTCTCAAAATTGAGTAACATATTTATGTTAATTTAGGGAATTTTCTCTAAGAATTAAGGTAATTAAAAACCAAATTCTCTAATTTTAGTAATTTATTTGTTTATTTTCCTTGGAATTTAAAGAGGCAAAAAAATCCAATTTTATTTTAGGGATCATAAATTGCCCTATAATTATTGAAATAATACATGGTGCATAAATGGCCATGAAAAGCTAAAAAGTTGTGAGGAAATAATTAAACCAATTAGAGAAAATTGCCAACAAGTAGTGGATAATTCAATCTATGTTAATTGAATTATTTTCATAAACATTCACAATTAATTTAGTGGCATATGTTAAAGGCATAATTAAGGATATATTACCTTAAATAAGAAACAAGGGCTAGTGAAGGACTAGGATTAACATAGAAGTGGTTTCTAATTAATCTTAGAACCAATCATATTTTGACAATTACACTTAACTACTTTATTATAGATGCCAATTAAGATTAGATATGGAGAGCTAAGATTAAATTTAATAAAGCCAAATCCAAAGGCCTTAATTAAGCCTCATAAAGCTTAATCCATGAGAAAAGGTTTTGACCAATGAGAGAGAGAGAGAGAGAAAAGAATTAAAGTAAATTTGATAATGGTTTGAAATCCAAAGAAATATCCGATGTACACAGTAAAAACTCAAAACAACAAATAAAGTGAGAATTTATGCAAATTTAAATAGTTGTGAAGAAGTAGGAACCTTGGAGAAAATATAAGGACTTATCTTGAACCCACATAATTTAACCTCGAAAGTAAGTATAGTAAAGGCTATTTTTGCAAACGTTGAAGAATAAGCTTAGTACAACCAGGAAATCTAATTAGACCATAAATCTTGATATCCAACTACTAATCAACATACATACACAAAATTCAAAAGTATTGGTAATTGATCAAGCAACCAAAAATAGATTTCATTAAAGTAAATTAATCAACAATAACACTTAAGCTTTGATGATGTCATCAAGATGACATCACAAGGATGACATCACAAGAGCACATGCTTTATAATGAAGGGTGAGGATTAAAACTTCTTGATTAAGTTTAGATCTAATGGTTGAGATTAAGGAAGAGGCAAATGGTGGGGCCCACATTGGGCTTGAGATTACCATTTTAACCTTGAGATTCTCCCTATATATAGAGGCTTTGCCTCTCCTCATTCTTCACACCAAATCAACCACCAAGTGGTGATTTCTAAGAAGGATGAAGGAGTTCAAGAGCTTCAAGAGGTAAGCTTATCTTTAGTTTTAGTTTCTAGTCTTTAGTTTTTAGAATTCTTAGATAGAAGTAGTGTAGATCTTAAATATTCTAGAATAAATTTTATTTACATGTTTTTATGGTCAAAATTGGCTTAGTTTCGAAAAAATGATGAGAGAGGTTATATAGAAAAAAATTTGGAAGGAAATCATCAAAGTAACGAAGTTACGGCGAAATTTTATCGGTTTAAAATTCTGGAATCAGTGATGAATATGCCAAAATTTCATATTGAAAATATAGTCACAAAATTCTGGGAAAATTCTGGTTAAAGTAGACTAATAGGGCTTTTTAAATATGCCAAGAACATGTTAAAATGATTTCTGTAGAGGGAGATGAAAATTCTCAAAGTTGGGCTACGAATTTCTGGAAAAATTCTGGACGGAGGCTCAAAACTTTAAACTTGGGAGTAGTCCGTGTAGTCTGGGAAAAATTGATTATTTTTACTTGAAAATAGACATCTTAAGGATTCCAAGGAATTTTGCGGATCCTCGTTTCGATTTTTCTAGAATTAATTATGATTTTTCAAAGTTAGATAAAAATCTGTCCAGAATTCTGGACTAGCGTTTTTGAAGAATTTAATGTGATAAGTTGAGAGATAATCCTACCAAGGGTAAAAAGGTCATTAGTGACTAGGATATCTGCTAGGAAGTTATTGAGAATTAATAGATATGAAATTACCGTTATAGGTTGAACACGATCACAGTCCAAACGTCAACGTACCGACATCATGACTAAGGTACGTCCGCGTACTGTAACTTTAACTCTGATGTGTCTTGTATGCATATATGTGATAGAATGATTTATGAAGTGATGGATAAGACTAGGTCTTGGGCCGGGCACTGTGACTAAGTTTATGGGGCTTAGATTACCTATTTATACATTGAACTTTATATGGGTTATAGTCTTGATAATGCGTTGAGTTTTTCTAGCGAGGACACGAGGGCCATCGTGGCACCGGCTAGTGCAAACGGGATGACTTTACATGTGTTGTGTGCTATGTACTTGTTGATATGTTAATCTTGCATCTGCTGTGTGCTTATGTATTGATTATTGCTATAATGTCATGAATATCTGTCATACATATATCTTGTATTACCCGAGCATGAGGTTAATCGTTACACGAGGTTCAATGGGCATTGAACCTCGGCTCTTAACATAGCGTCGGGGTCGGGAGGACCGAGGATCGAGGAGAAAGGCAAGCGGCACGCATAGGGACTCAGGTGAAGACTTTCTTCTTTTGTTATTCACTTTTGAAAACACTCGGTATAACGTACCGCTTCACATGTCACCGGACTTACGGCATTTTAAATATAAATATCGATTACTCAATCGCTCCGATGTTCTACTCGATGAAAAAAAAATTATTCCGCTTTTGAAAATGGGATGTTACAATCTTGACTTGGTTCTTATTTCTCTATTTTTTTAAGAATACTAAGTCAAATTCTTCTCCTACCCGTATCGAATACAAATGGTGAGCCAAATCTTCTTCATGTAAAACCTGCTTTATTTAGAAACCTCTTTAAGGTCCCAATGAACCAAAAAAATATCAAAAAAGTCCCAGAAAAAATTTTGATGTTAAAAAGATCTTATTGACAATTCCTTTAGTAAAAGATTAACAAACTCCGTCTGTGAATTTTAATAACTCTGAAAATTTTTTAACATCAGAATTTTTTCTAAAACTTTTTTGACATTTTCTTGGTCTCTTAAGACCTTAAAGAAAGTTTTCCTAAATATAAGGCTAACGTGGTTACAAATTTATGTTATCCACTCAGTCAAAAGCTCCCCTCCCTCTCCTTTCGCATTGCTAAACATAAATCGCCTCCTCCCACTATTTGGGAAAAAAATATATATATATTCCTTTTCTCAAACCTAAACTTCGTGTCCAATGTTAATAGCACAAGATAGTTCTGGAAGCTTTAAAATAAGGAAGTTGGTGCAAGTTGGAATTAATCCCCAGAAGCACATATACCATATATAAAACTGCTAGTGGCGTACATGAGTAAATGGGTCTTCCCTTGAAAGTAAAATATACGTATTTCTTCTAACCCTTTCTGAGAGAAATCTTTTCTAAAGTTATAAAAACGGGGTCAATTTTGTGGCTGACAAATGTTAAAAACTAGGGGTGAGTTGCTTGTACTTTTAAAAAAATATCATCACCAACCTTTTAGGCATGGAATTATGTATCCACTCATCCCAGATATATGTGTCATGTGTGTTTCCTTTGTTAATCATGTTACTCATAATATGCTGTAGATTTGCTTGTTTCTATTCTGATCAGTCTAACAGAGTGGGGAAAGATAAGCACTTTTGGATTCCACATTAGGTGTCCAAACCTTAGGTGCCCTTTATGTACTCATACCTCTATTAGAGGGATGAACATATTTTATATATGTATGTATTTATTTATTTATATTTAAATTATATGTTGATTTCTGAAATGTTTTTTGCATCCAGTATCTCAAATTAATTAGTTTCTAATCCTGTATTCAGAAATATTTGTTTGTAATATCAATATCATGGAAACTAATTAATTTGAGATAATGGGTATAAAAAATATTTCAACAAGCAGGCATATAATTTAAATCTAAATAAATACAATATATAAAAAAATAAAAATAAAAATATGTTTATCCCTCTAATAAAGTATGAGCATATAAGAAACACCTAAGGTTTGGGCACCTAATGTGGACTGTGGCTCTCACTCGGAACTTCAACACGACCCCGACAGTTCTCACATAAGTGTGATGGGAACCTTAGGAAGCCAATATGCTCTAACTAGCAAACCAAAGGAACGATTATTTTCTCGATAATGGAAATAAACTATGTTCAGTATTGAATGAGAAAGGGCAAGAGGAGGGGAAAGAGAAAAGCTTAGGTTTGACTTTGTAATACCCTAATTTTCATATTACCATAAACTTTGTATTTAGTAAATATTTGGCAAAATATAAAGGTAAATATGTGTCTCGAAGAATTATAATCTATTGATTATATTTTTATCCAAATTTTATTTTGAAATTAATTAATCAATGGTTAACTATGAGACCATATTTTGGGGCTATTATATGTGACATAAAAACTACATAAAATAATAGCCAATTCAAATCAAAAGAGACAAGTAAAGGGAATGGAGACACTTAGGCAAATTAAATCAAATTAGCAAATACTAATTGACAAAATAACTTGTGCTAATTAAGATTATTGAAGGGCAATAAAACACATCTATTGGAGGCCATAATTTTCGAAAATAATAGGGCCATTAGAGGGTTGATTTAATGCCAAGAAAATCATAGGATTGTTGTGACACATGTAAAAACAATCCAATGACATTAATTTATTCAAGAATTAAGCTTCAATCCTCATGTAATTATATAAGTCAATGGGAGAAGTGGAGCAATACGAAATTGACACTTGGTGTTTAGGGACACCTAAGGCTTTAATTATGTCATCAAAATGACATCACAAAAAGCACATGTTAATTAAGAGCCAAAAAGCTTCTAGAATTTTCTTGACTAATGGAGCAATTGAGACCATAGGAAGATGACTTGTGTCAAAGTCATCCAAGGGTCCTAATTGAGTCTTGAATTTCAAATTAGATCAAGGGTGGAGATTAGAGATGAGAAAACTTCTTGATTAAGTCTTGGAAGATATTACACAAGGATTAAAGGGTAATTAGGCATTTGTGGGGTCCATATGAGCTTGCCACTTGCTTCTAAATAGGAATGTTTCCCTCTTCATTTTTCACACCAAAACTCAAATCAAATCTGATTGAGATAGAGAGGAAGGCGAAACATAGGAGGAAAGGAGGAGCAAAGGTTTCAAGAGCAAAAGGTAAGTTCTTGATCTCTAGCTTTTTGATTTTTGATAGCATTTTGGTTTGATCTAGAAAATGTGAAGTAAAATTATTTTCATGTTTTTAAGGTTACCATTAAGTTCAAAACACAAATTAGAGTGAAATCATGGTGAGAAATAATTTTTGAAAACCAAAGATCATTATGTTGAAAGTTGGGAAAACTGCCAGTTTTGGTTCCACTAGGAGGTAGTCAGCTTCTGGTCATTATTTTATGTGGCAAATGAAGTCATAAAATCATGAAATTTTTCAGAAATAAATTAGACATCCATGGATTTCTTTTGATATAAAATTTGTAATTTTTAGAGCTTTGGACAAGGAAATCATGATTTTTGAAATTAGACCACGTTTCTTGAAATTTATTTGGACAGTGGTGTTCATGCATGGATTTTGAAGGATCAAATGGTGTTTAAAAATTCTGAAATTTTCAGAATCAAAGCAGACATAAGGGGATTTCTTTGTATGTAAAACGTATAATTTTTAGAATTTTGTAAAAAAAAATGTAAATTTTTTCAACTTGACCCATTTTTCTAGACTTGCAACTGGAACAGTTATGAGAAACGTTAAAACTAGAAATGATCCAGAGACTTTGAGCTTTTGGAATTATTTTTGCTTGAAAATATACATGTCAAGGGTCATGTATATTTTTGAATCACATCAATTGGATATTTTTACATTTAGTTATAATTTTTCAAAGTTGCTGAAATATCTGCCAAGAAATCCAGAGTTACGTTTTTAAGAAAATGTAAGGTAAAAATGGAATAACTTATCTACTAGGGGAAAAAGGTCAAAAGAGATGAAAATAACCATTTAAGATATTATTCCAAGCAATAAGATATTTATTATAATATTATATAAAATATGAAAAAGGAGATAATGCAATGGTAATATGTTAGGATATCCGAGAAGTCCGGGGACAGATTCAAAAGGAGAGGCATATTACTAAATAATACATGGTGAAAGGTACGTTCGCATACAGTAACTTTAACTCTTCGATGCCTTGTATATCTTTATATGATTGTTTGATTCATCATTGTGGAAGTCATGGGCAAGACTGGGTCTTGGGCCACGCACCGTGATTGACTAAAACTGGGTCTTAAGTCACATGTGTGTTTATGTTCAATATAGCTATGGATTATTGTTGTATATGATAATGCTGCATGCTTTTTTTCTAGAACTGAGAATACATGTTTGGGACACGTAGCATTGGTGAGTGCATCCGCCATAACATTACATTTGATGTGTGCTATGTAATGTAGCTGTTAAATGTTGTTGTGAATATCCATCATATACTATTTATACTTTGCATATGAGGTTAACTGTTACCTAAAATTCAATTCGATTGAATCTCAAACTTTACTAAAGGTTTAGGAAAGGAGTTTGGACCTGGGGAGGTGATAAGGACAAAGCCGTGGAGAGACATCGGTCAAAACGAATGCCGGAAGAAGGTTATTAGGGCATAGTTTCTGGCCATTGATCTAATAAAGTCAATTTATCCCATTGGTGTCTAAGGAAAGATGGGTCAAAGTGGTTGCCTAATTAGTCATTGTTGCAAAACCACAGAGAGATTCCCACTTGATTCATACTGACCTGGCCAACTGATATGAATAACTGAGTTAGATTCATGGTTTTAGGTCTAGTTAGAGGATGGTTTGAGTTTGTATTATTGTATCACATGAATATTCTTTTAGAATTTTAAATTTACCAGTATATGACTGGGCATATAACATCAGTTACTCATCGTCCAAACATTAATGCATGCACTCTCCATTCCGCTTTACTTTGATTTGTTAACACCGTCATCTCTATTGATATTCTTAATACTACATGTCAATAGACATAATAAGTACTATGAAATTTGGGGTGTTACAGACTTAGTAAGTAACAAAAATTTGTAACGGTGTTAGCCTTCTATATAACAGGAAGACTAACAAATCTAAGGGTGCCATCTTAAAAGGATTCAATAAAAAGAAAAAACAATTGAGGGACCTAATTCAATATCGAGACAAACTATAAGGACCTTCAAATTAGTTTTTTCAAAAATAATTAGTGAAAAGTCTCTATTTTAAAAAAATTATTAATCCCCAAAGCTTAAATTCAATTACTAAGACTTTCTGAACAATATAATAACTTTTCATCAATTTTTTGTTTTATATATTTTACATCATACATGAATATATAGAGGAGAGAATAAATATTTGAAAAAGGAAAATGACATTTAAAGATTTTCTGAGACATTTATTATAATTAAGTACAATGATTTTTTTATATTTAAAATAAGATAGAATTAAGGTACAAATCTACCTCAAAAGCATTCAAAAAATCTAATTATTGTCCTAAAAGTTTTTTTGTCTCAATGTCACCATAATAGTTAATTTTAACCTTTAACTCTTTAGTTTGACTTTTGATTGAAATAAGAAATATGAGTTATGACACTCTTAGCTCACACTTATTGGTCATTATACCACCTCGTCACTTTTTGTTCCAAGTGTTGACTAAGTGTCATGTATATTATTTGAGTCAAACTAAAGAGTTAAAAGTCACACTACTATAAAAAATGGATATTACTTCCCTAAAGGACGTCCGTTTATTTAAAAGGGAAGTAAAACATGTAGGTGGTAGTATTTTTGTAATTATTTGAAGAAAATTTGACATATTAAGCGTCCTTTTAATTTTTTTAGGACGCGGAAATGATACTTAAGGTGTTCTAATTAAATTTTAGGACCCCAAATGTGGCGGAATTTGATAGCATGGGCGGCAAATGAATTGTCTGGCACCAAAAAGCAGTGCTTTTCGATTCCTAAAAAATATTTAGGATGCCAAAACTATAGCTTTTGGCATCCTAAAATTTTTTTAGACGCCAAAAGTGGCGGAATTTGAAAGCATGGGTAGCAAATGAATTGTCTAGCTCCAAAAAACAGTGCTTACCAAAAATATTGCTTTTGGAGTCCTAAATAATTTTAGGACTCCAAAAGTAATATTTTTAGCATCCTATATTTATCTTGGATGCCAAAGTCACATACTTTTTTTTTTTGGGTTAAAAAGTTGAACACTTCGTTCTCTTTTTCATTTCTCGACTGCAATTTCATCTTTCTCATCTCTGCCTTCGATCTCATTCCCATTCACTAGCGTCTATCATCTTCTTCGTGTGTGGCCTCCAATCTGCTCCTCCTCTGGCGTCTCTCATCTTCTTCGCATACCTGACCATGCCTCCACCTTGCTCCATTTTCCTCATCTTCTTTGTACACCTGGCGATAATAGAGGCATGGTTGGTGACGGAGTTCAGACACCCGACCCAGCTTTGCTCCGCTTGAACCAGCTGCTCCATCCAGTGAAGCCCTTTCTTCAAATCTAAAAATAGATCAGGTATCTTTGACACCGTCTTTGCTTTGACAACAGTTTCAAGTCTCAGATCTCCAATCTCCCTCATCGACAGCGATGGACGAACCACGATCAGTGGACTGCAAGGTTAGTACGTTTAGTTCGACCTCATAGATCTCTGATTTTTGGCTTGTGATTTTTGCTATGAGTGTTTTCAGATATGTAATTTTAATTTAAACATATATACTGAGAGATCAAAGAGTTTATTCTCCTCTAGGGCAATAAAAGAGGAAAAACATGCGGCTCGTTGTGCAATACTACATGTGTGATAACTATCACTTGGAATCCTCTTCATCCATATTGTTTGATTTTCTTAAGTTTCTCTTCGCGATCTGTGTATATTCCATATTCGATTATCTCAGATTTCATTTGATTTGTATGTTGATTATTGGATTTGAGTTCTGGATTTGTATTTGGTATATGAATGTGTGATGAAAACGAAGACATGATTGTGAATACTAGGTTCAAATAATAGACACCAGCGAGTGGTCTTTTTTTTTTTTTTAAAGTACCTTATGGCATCCTAAATAATTTAGGACGCCAAAAGTCTTTTACGGCGCCCTAAATATTTTAGGACGTCGTATCATGACTTTACTATGTTCCCTAGATAGACGTCCCCTATTTTTGGAAGCTAAAAGGCTAAAAAAA
The DNA here is from genome assembly GCA_019022655.1 of Acacia acuminata. Lineage (NCBI taxonomy): Eukaryota > Viridiplantae > Streptophyta > Magnoliopsida > Fabales > Fabaceae > Acacia > Acacia acuminata. Next base: position 5,229,747 of record JAFJYI010000022.1, on the reverse strand, counting down.
AAAGACGTGAAATCATTGTCTATAGTAGTGTCAAGAACAACATTATTATATTTTTAAACTTCTGAAGTGACATTGAGACAATAAAAAAACTTCCCCAAGAGAATTTACATCTTAACATGAAAAGATAAAGGACCTTGATTGAAATTAAAATTCTTGTAAGTTTTTTATTCCACGAGATATAGTTGATATTTTCAGTATTTAACTTTAACATTTTGAGCACTCATCGATGCAATTTTCTCTGTACTCTTTTTTAAAAAGAATTTCAATCCTCAATGAAGACTCACCTTTTATGTTTTCAGTACTCACTTTAATTTTTTTAGTACTGAAAATATTAAAGATGAATATTGAAACGATCAAATATGAGTACTGAAAATATCACAGATGAATATTAAAAAGATCAAATTTGAGTACAAATAAGATTAACTCAAAAAAAAATTTAATTTAACTAAGGACTTTTTAATTTCAAAAAATTTAAGGTTTCTTTAATTGTAATTAATGTTATTAGAGGGTCCTTAAATATTTCTCCCCCTATGGAACTTCATGTTTTACACAAATTTAAAAAAAAAACATTAAATTTTATTAACTCTACCTTAAGGGTGTGTTTGATTTGAGGGAATGGAGAGAAGAGAGGTACCATCCTTGATATAAAAGGTTAAATATAACCATGATGTGACATGCTTCCAAACTATTTATTAGTTAATGTGCAAAAAAACGATGTGAAAAGCTATGTAATTTCAAAAAAATTTCATAGGCAATTAATTTAGTCAAAATTTTCCCTCCCCTCAAACCAAACACATTTTAAAAGTTTGTAACTTTTCAACTTTACTCTTATTTAACTACATACTCTCTAAGAAAATAACAATATACCACTTTGATCCTATTTATTAGTTCAAATTAACTAATTCTCACATACCATTAAGAGTTAGTTAACTGTAACACCCCGAATTTCGGACCCTGAGAAGTGAGAATAAGCCTGAAATAGGCGGACGACTAGGCCTAGTTCGGGAAGAGTCCCAGCGAGTCAAGGCAAAAGCCTCTGCAGGGACTAAGTAACTCGGCCATAAGGGTCGGTAGACTTAGTATGTACAAGTCATGGGATTAAGGTACTGATGTAAAATGGGCACAGAATATGTATACAGTGTAAGTCCGGTCGGAAAAGATGCCGCCCAACTATGTCTGAGGTATAGGACACTTAGTTGAGCAAAAATATGCCGTCTGACAAGTAAGTATACATCATTTTTCGGGGCATTCATAGGATCCCCGTTTTTAGGCAACAAGAAGGGAAGAAAGAGAGAAAGTGTGTATCGGACCCATTACGAAGAGAAAGTCGGTGGTGGTGGTGCTACGTCGGATATATGGCATTTCGGGGCCGAGGTTGGAATATCGGGTAGCACGCATTACGAGGTGGATCTGCAGGGTGCTGGAATAAAGGTTTCTTGATCCCCAAGGTAGCATGCCCCGTCCACTTGTGGTCGGGAAAAGTGGCGATGATCCGAGCCCACACAAGTCCGGTTGAAGGGCACGCATTACGAGGTAAGGTGGGGCCGACACCAGAGTTAGCTGGCGGGACGGATTTCGGAGTCGGGCCCAGGCCTAGGATACTGATAGGGACGAAATTCCAGTGGGTCCAGAGGAGAGAGAAAATTCCTTGTCATGTAATTATGAAGAGAGAGAATGTCACGTCAGTCGTTATGATGAGAGAGAAAGAATAAAATAATCCCATTAATCGGACCACATATTTGAATCTGATGTGACAAGGTGAAGGACAAGTAATTATGACTCATTATTGCATATCCTAGGGCAGATTTTGTGGGACCCACGGCTTTGGAAGATGAGCGGTGCGAAATGACCATTTTGCCCCTATACCTAAAACCTACCCAAAGTCACCATCAGGGGCAATCTTGGAATTTGGATTTGGAGGGTTCAGATGGTGCCACATGTCTTGAACTAAGTAGACTCTAGAGAACCCTAGAAAAGAATATTCTGGAGCATCTTTGGGAAAAATCTAGCGGAAATTGACTATTTTACCCCTAAGGTGTTATTTTAATTACGGGACAAGCCATAACCTTTGGAGCCTATAAATAGGACACTCCTCCCTCCATTTGAATCATCCTATTTTGTTCTCAAGGTGAGGGAGAGGAAGGTCCATCTGAAGGTCTTGCTCCAAGGAAGAGGAAGGCACCCGTAACCGACATCCCGAGGTAAGTCCCTAAACCGGCAACTAAGCTACCTTCATCTCTGCCCTATGGTGGTTTTCGTGGAGTTTCTGTAGTATTTTGGTATATTTGAGGTTTCCATTGAGTCCAAAAGGTGTTTTTGTGTAGGGTTAAGTTGGATCACTTCGTTTGGAACTCTGAAAACCCTAAATCTTCTTATACGAAAATCTGTCTGTTCTTACGGTTTCTGGGCAGCGTGTGTTAATTGGTGGTTTTAAAATAGTAAATGAACTTGGTTTGATCTGAAATTTTACATGGTAAAATTAGACATCCTAAAAATGATTTTTATATAAGATTTTGTGTCATTTGGAGTTTCCAACCAAGAGATATTTTAAGTTGAAAATGACCTAAAAACCTGGACCTTTCTCTGGACCAGTGGCTCGATTTTGCATATAAGAAAAGGATATGAACCAAGAAGATATTGGGAGTTATTTTTAGGGTAAATTATACATTCTAAGGGTTCAATTTCCACTGATTCCATGTCGATAAGATTTTTCTAGAATTTATTAAAAATTGGAGAAGTTGGGTCAGCGTTTCTGGAAAATTCTGGAGTTGGGCGAAATTTATGGAACATGAAGTGAAGCTTGTATATATGACTTAAAGCATGTTGTTCTTGCTGTATCTAGGGTGTTTGCACATGTGGATCATATTTCCAAATGTCAAGGGAAGAGTTCATTATTTTGCAAGGGGTGCCACGTAGTAACTATTGACTTGCATACTCTATGTTGCTTTCGCATGTATGTTTTATCATGATGTAGGAGATGGGCTGCAGTGCCTATTGGACTGCGTGTCCTTAGGTTTCTGATGTAGTACCGAGATCGGGTTGTAGTGTCTCTGCTGCAGTACCGAGATCGGGCTGTAGCACCTACTGGACTGCGTGTCCTTAAGGTTTTAGCTACAATACCGAGGGCATGTAGGATCGGGCTGCGGCACCTATTGGACTGTGTGTCCCTTAGGGTATTGCTGCAGTACCGAGATGTGTGGGGTAGGTGGAGCCTATATGACTGTGCATTTATAGGTGTCCATTGAGGCCCTAGGGTAGGTGGTCGAGGTCGCTCCCTGACTACTGAGGCCCAATTGCGCGCTGTTCCGAGGGGCTTGTCTTGACCAGGCGGTCCTGTGGAGTTGCTACATGTCAGTATGTTTGTGACAGAGGCAGGTTTATTTGTAGTTCCTGATTGTGATTGGCATTGCATGCACTGTATACATATTGTATATGAGTCTAACAGTTACTCTGGGGTTCAACTTTGAACTCCAGCATGGCTTCAAAGAGACAGGTGCAAGGCAGTAGGCCGGTTGGACTGTGGAAGAGACATGGGTAAGAGCAATGAAGCTTAAGATCGAAGATGTATGGAAGGCCTTATCTCATTGTATATTATTATAACTGTATGAACTCACTTATTGCCCAGTACATACGATTGGACGATTGTACCCTTAACCCTACGGGGTCTACTTTATGTAATTGTTTGTACATTTACCAGTATATTGTAAGTTGTCCAAACCGATCCAACGCTCTGCCACGCGTACTCTGATGCATGATTAAAGCGACTATTTATCTAAGGAAAGATAATAAGTGAAAAGGGATCCCTCTAACCCGCCACCTGGAGGGGCGAGGCCGGTAGGGGTGTAACAGTTAACTCATCAATTGTGTGTTAAATTTTCAATTTTGCCCTCATATATTATTGGTGTCAAGAGTTAGCATGAATAATTTTTTATTTATTGTTATTAATAGGGGCAAAATTGTGATAATTGCATTTATTCCCTGAAATTAGACTTATAATAAGAACCAAAATTTTGGTCAAAATGGACTTATAAATATGATCAAAGTGATACCCAATAATAAATAGAGTACATTAATATAAAAAATTAATGACGTGCCTTATAAATAAGACCATATTTTTTTTTTTTGGTTGAAACTATAAATAGGACCAGGTCAAGGAGTACTTACCTTTTTTTAGAAAAAACTATTCATTATAAATGAACAAAACCTATTGCTTCCAGGATCAGGCATGTGTGATCCAAACTGTGAATGTGACACCCCTGAATGGTGGGAAGATTCAGATGATGAACAAGGATTATATCCTTGTAAGTATGCTTACAAGCAAGCACTAAAGAGTAAGCCAACTCCTAGATTTCCTTGTAGATCTCACGTAACTAAGAGATTTGATGATAATGATGATTATGGCTCTGCACGGCCCAGGTTACTTCACGGCTCCACACGTCGTTGGCAGCCTCCTCCTCCTCCAGCGAAATCCTCAAAAGATATGTCCCTTGTTGAATTGATGCTAGAAACAGGTCATCATGACCTTGTTGAGAAATATTTTCCTGATGCTATTACCGGCAGTCCACTAAAACCCTTTGTTGCTTCTCTAGCTCCAGCTGCTCCTCAACCTATTCCCTGTATTGCTATGCTCAACCCTTATGAACAGGAATTTCCTCCTCTTGAAAGAAGAGTTGACCAGGCTAATAAGATTCCATCCAAGCCTTATGCTATTCCTAATACAGTTGATGCTCAGGGAAATTTTCAATCCACACAATTTGAAGAAGTTTTGAATTGGCAGACTCAGAATGTTGTTTGCCAAAATAATACCTTGAAAAAGATTGATTCCAAGCTTGACTCTCTGACAACTAAAACAGAAGGATTAGCCTATCAGATCGATCAAATATCTGAAGAGGTTAAAAATCTATATCTTCATCAAAAGCAGCAGGTAGAGCCGTCAAAATGGGCCGGGCCCGTCAGGCTGGCCCGTTTAGCTTGGCCCGTTATGGACCGGGCCTCAAAAATAGAAGAAAGAGATGAAGTCGGGCCTGCAGGCTACGGGCTTTACGGGCCGGCCCGTTTAGCCCATCATATTTTTTTTTTTTTTTTATTAAATGTTGAGTCTTAAAAAAATTTCTTTGATATATTTTCCTAATAAAATCCTGGCCGAGTTGGAATATAATGTTTATGTCTTATAAAAATGTAGAGTCTTAAAAATTTTAAACTAATATATTAATATTGTTATTGACTACTCCTATGATCCTTACACTATAAACTATGTTCATGTCCCTTCCACTCCTCGTCTCCTCCTTGATCTCAACTTTTCTCAGCTCTCGCATCTCACTGACCATAATTTATGTATATTAGTGGTATGCTTTTTATATTTTATGTAAGTTATTTTAGAACATAATTTGTTTTTGATTATGAATTCATGAATGCTTATTTGTTGGATGATTGTGTTTTTTGGATATAAATGTTGACAACATTTATTTGATAAATTAGATCATTTATGTTGTAATTTAGAGCTTTAGTTGTTGTAATTTACTAATTATATTTGTGCGAAAAACACGAAAAAAATAATTAAAATTTGGAATAATAATTTCCAGGCCTGTAGGTCGGCCCGCCCTGGTGCTCTTGAGGGCTTTGAAAAACAGTGTTTTTCTTACTCGAACCCTGGAGGGCCGGCCACGATGGGCCAGGCCATCACGGGCGACACGATGGGCGGCGCGGCCGATTGATCGGCCCTAGCGACGGCCATCAAGGCTGGATGCGAGAACTCAAAGCATTTATCGAAAGAGGGTACATGGGTTCCCGAGTTCAAGCGAAGGAAATTGAGCTTCAAGCCATTCGGTAAGATTTAAAAGGATTGAACTAGATATAGCCAAAAAACAATCTCGGGCTATATATGAGCCCTATCCTTCATTTTCAACCATTCCAACCCCTTTGCTTCCATCATCACCTACTGAGAAGATTACGACAGCGGTTCAAATTCAACTATCCATTGTTTGCTCAATTGTCACCTCCAAAGTTACCTTCACGAGACCGACCTCAACCTAAGCCCCGGTTACCTATCCTAGGCCAAGGCCACCTCACTTCACGCCCTTTCAAACCCATGACCCAGGATCCTATTCAGGTATTCGAATTAATGAACCATGTTCCAGTGTACCTCCCTCTCAAGAGAAAAATAGACAAACAGCAGATCCTTCCCGGTCTACTCAACCACCTACATATTCATCCATTACCACAACCACATTTTCCTCACAAATCTCCACTAGTACTATACCAGCCATTAATCCATCCCATACTCCCTCACTAGTGTGGTATAAAGATTATAAATAAGCTAGCATTTCTAAAATATTTAATACGAGTACTTTTTTTTGGGAAATGAATTGTACCTAGAAAATCTTATTTTTACGGGGTAAAACTAGAAATCACAACAACATTATTTTTTAATATATATGGTCAACCAAAGTATGGTGTAAAAGAAACACAATCAATTATTAATCAAAATATCTCTACATCTTAGGAGAAAAGGGTTTAATATATGCAAATGACCCGTGCATAGTAGAGAGTTATGTTTTATACATTTATCTTAAACATTGCAATGCAGTTTTGAATTCATTCATTTTATCAAAAATTTGAAATATATTTCTATAGACTACATTATCTGATCTGTACTTTTAAATATTTATTTTATCAAAAATAATAATAAATAAAAAAATTTATATCCATAAAATGAGGAGTTATCAACATCCAAATTTAAAATTAACTATAAATATCTTCTTAGGAGATTGAATATAGATTGAGTTTTATATCTTTTCTTATTTTTATTTAAAAAAAAAACCATCAAAATCTTAGCAACAAAAAAGTCAACAGTTGACCTTTACTATATTATTTCATTTTAATCAAGTTCAGTCTCAAATCTCAATTCATACTCATATTAATGTAAATTAGTAAAGGAATAATAAATACAATCATTTGAATTCGTTAGAATAATCCTCTAAATCCGTAATTTACACTTGACCCTAGTCAATTCTTTTGTATTGAAATTCAAATTTTAAATCTCCTAATCAATTCAATATCATTATCAATGTAGTAGTAATAATAATAATAAATCAATCATCAATAAGTTAATATTAATAATAAGTATAATTATAAGGAAAAATCACATTTATATACTATTTGAAATTTCAAAACCCTAAAAATTCTATTAAAAAATTAAAAGGATATAGAGGTGATTAGAAGGAATCTGAGATTTTGAAATTTAATTTAAATTTTTTTAAACTAAAATATCCTCACATAATATAAAAGCACACTCATCTTTCTCTCTCTTCTCCCTCTCTTCATCTCTTCCATACCCCCCCTTCTCGCGCCGGTGCTTTCCCTTCCTCTCACTTGCGCCGAAGCCTCTCTTTCCTTTCACCTGGGTCACTGAAGCTCCTCCCTCGTCTCACCAATGCATCGATCTAAGCCTTATATACTCTTTGTCAAAGCTCCTCCCTACTCTCACTTTCCGATTTGAACTAGGTATAGCTTCTTCTCCTCTTTAATTTTATTCCTTCTCTTCACTTTCACCATCACATTTTTACATTATATGAAATTTTAGAATGTAGAATAAAAGTATTTTAACAAGCCTAATAATAAGATAACATACATTTTTACATTATATTAATTTTTATAAAAAAAAAAATCTGAACAAAATCTTTTTTATGGCCCCCATTAGCTCTACTAAGATCCGCCTTTGGCAACAATGGTGCAGATCAATTAGTGTTGCCTGGTACTTCAATGCAACAGATAAAAGAATCAGAAATTACTAAGCTCTCAAAAAAAATAATAATAGTAAAACCGGCCCAAATAGATACACTAAGTCAGCAACAGAAAACATTGGATGAAATAAAAATCATATAATTAATACTCCCTCCAATCTCATTGATCAGGTTGATCTTTTTAGAGAGATTAAGAAAGTTAAATAAGTTACTTAATCATATTATATGTGTTATATTCTTAGATTATATATCAGTTTATTAATCAAACTAATTAGTTTGGAGAAAATAAAAATACTTTAAAGTAATTTAATAAGCTTCTTTAACCTCTTCAAATAAGTCAATTTGATCTTATAATTAGAACTAGAAGAAGTATTTACATCAAGGAAGTATACAATAAATGTGGTGTGTCACCATACCTAGAACTTCATCAGGATAACTGGGTCGCTCATTCATGTTTCCCGCTTTCATATGGAAAATTATACTATATCCAGTCCTAAATATAAGACAAAATTTACAATGCAATTTGTATTACAAATTTTATCCTATATTTAAGAACGGAAGGAGTACAATGTTAAATGATGCAGTTCATGCAACAAAGATTACACCAATGGCATGGTAAGTTTCCGCAGCTAAATGTCTCCTCATTTTCTCAACACCTCTATTATTTTTTAAGAAAATTGACGTGTCAGCAATGGACAAATAAGGAATAGAAGACCAATTAGTAGTGAATACACACGCTAGGTAGAATGATTAGTTGGCCTAACTACTGTCTGTATACACCAATCAATGCTTATAAAAAAATTAGCAATACCAATCCATGCTTATAAAAAAATTAGCAATTTCTCAAAAAATTTTAAAACACAGTCAAATATCAAGAAAATAATTTAATGTTGTGATCCTATGGGAGGTAAGATAATTAGTTAGATAAATAATTAAAAATCAACACGTCATTGAATAAATAAGAAACTTCTAAAAAAAAACAAACAAATATAACGTGATATTACCCGTCCTTGAAGCCCAATCACAATCAATAAGCTTTTATTGTAACAGATTTAATGTTAAATCCATGGGCGGTGGGAGGATAGCGATTAATAAGGTACTTCTCTAATCTTTATTATAAGGCATTAACTAACAATTCTCACAAACTAATAAAAACTAGGGCTGAATACAAAACTCGGAAACCCGGTTCGGCCCGGTCCTAACACAGTTCAGTCAGAAAAAAAAAAAGAAAAGAAAGGCGCCTGAACATATATTCGGACAGGACCGGGTCTGACCCGATATCCGGGTAAGACCGTGTTCTGGGCTAGTATTCCTGACCAATCAACCCGATCCTACCCAGATATATATATATATATATATATATATATATATATATTAAATTTTCAATCACTTTATGTATAATATATATTTATTAATTATTAATACTTCAAACTTTTCGTCTTTCTTTGGTCAAAAGTAGAGCTAAGAATCGAGGGGCTAGCCCACTCGACAGTGGCCCCCTACAAGGCCGGGGCCTAGAAGCCCGGCCCTACAAGGCCAAGGCTAAGAAAAACATCTGTTTTTCAAAGCGGTTTCGATAATACCAGGGCGGGCCGGCCTACGGGGCACGGAAATTACTATTCCAAATTTTAATATTTTTCATTCGATTTTTTTCAAAAAAATATAATTAGTAAATTGTAACCATTAAAGTTCTAATCTATCAAATAAATGTTATCAACATTAATATCTAAACAAGTATAAATCATTCAACAAATAAACACATTCATTAATTCATAATAAAAAAAACAAATAAACACAAAGAATATGTTTTTTTTTCCTTTTTTTTCAAAAAATATTAAACAAAGGAATTGTTTTATTTATGCCCACGACAAAATGCCTTTACCTCTCGTAATTTTGTATGTGTTTGCGATTCCTTCGATTCATGTATAATTTTACTTGACAGTAAAAATAATTATACTTATTTACAAAAAATATATTTATAATTTATTACTTATATAATATTGTAATAACAAATTATGTGTTTATTTAATATGAAAACATTCATTCTTTAAAATTTATAATAACTAATTATGTGTTTTAATACGAATAATAATAAACATAAAAAAGGATTATAGTTTAAATTAAAAAAACTAAGTAATTACAAATAAACACATTCATTAAGTGGAAGTCTAATATATTAATTTTTTTCAAAAAAAAAGCTACAATTAAACGGGCCGGCCCGAGACCCTTCGGGGGCCAGCCGATTAAGCTCGAGGCCTTACAAGGCCGACCTGCAGGTCAATTTCAAATTTCTGGCCTATTTTTCAAGCTCGAACTCTGCAGGACCAGGACTTAAACGGGCCGGCTCGATGAACTTGGCCCGATTTCCGACTCTAGTCAAAAGTAAGGAGCAGGTAAAAGTAAATGACAAGAAATAAAGCAGTTTTTGAAAACTAGAAAGAAAGAAAGACATAAAGCAATTCCAATGACCTAGGCACTAGCCACCCAGCATTCCGTCCTTCTCCATTCTCTTCTTCTTCTTGCTTTGACTTCTTCTCCTTTTCCATTCTCTTCTTCTTCATGCTTCGACTTCTTTCTTCGATTGTATCGCCATTTTTACTCCCAAGAATCAAGATGACAGATGCCTATGCTCGATTTCTTGTTGATCACATGGATCTGCTTGGTATTTTTTTTTTTCCCTTCATTTTGGTCTTTTGAATCTTGGTTTCTGGAGTTTTTTTTTTTTTTTTTTTTGATTGACGGTATATAAATTCATTTCATACACTAGATCTTGGGTTACGAATGTGTTTTTTTTTTCATTTTCCTAGAATTTTTTTTGGATCTTCATTTTGATCGACTGGGTTTCTAGATTTTTTTTTTAGGTTCTTGAAGTTTTTTTAATTTTTCTTGGTTATTTCATGGGCCAGATAGACCACAAACCTGGTCCAGTCTAACCCATTCTGTCCAACCCGAGCCACTTGGTTTTTCTCTAGGTAGGGCCAGTTCATTTCATTCGGCCGACAACCTCCAGCCAACCAAACCACGGGTTAATGACCTGATCCGGTCTAGCCTGGTTCTTGAACAGCCCTAATAAAAACAGTTAAAGTCAATAAAGTAGTCCTATGATCTAAATAACTTCCAATATTACTCCTACTAATTACATTAAACTCTAATAGTATACCACTCGATCCTATTTACAAGTACATTTTGACTAAATCTTACATACCAAGAGAGATAAAGGTAGTTGACTCAATGATTATGTGGATAAATTTTTTATTTTGCCCTCATTTATGATTGGATATTTTTAAACTTTTTATTTACTCCTATCTTTATAAATATAATTAATATAAGTAAAATTATCACAATTTTATTTATTAAATGAAACTGGACTTATAAATAGGACCAAATTTTTTTGGTCAAAATAGACTCATAAATAAGATCAGAGTATTAATTATTACTCTTACCCACTAGCCTTATTAATTATTGGCATACATGAAAAAAAAAAATTTAATGCATTTTGGAAATAAATAAGTTCTTTATAAAAGAGACCAAATACAATTATTAGTTGATACATTATAATAAGGACTAGGTGGAGTATGTGCTAAAAAAATTAATATTGCGAACTGATTAAATCAAATTACTTGGAACTTTTTTTATTTTAAGGTCAGAATCACAGTTTGTTTTTTGATACACGCAAATCAAAACACGCGGTGGGGAATTTACAACAGCAATAAATTGCACGATACATGGCAATATGAAAAAACAAAAGTGGATTTGTTAAACTGAAAACTACATGGGGAAAGGAACGAAGGCGTGGGGAATTTACAACAGCAATAAATTGCACGACAAAAACTACAAAGAATGAACCAATTGACGGCTCGCCGTCTACTATGCCATATTTTAATGTCTTTGAATCTGACTTGCACTTTTGAACAACAACAAAAAAATCTGACGTGCACAGCTGACTCATTGCTGTTTTTAACCGTGGTTTGTTCCTACCCTTCGTCCCTTAGGTTCAATTAATAAAAAGGTCGGACACTCTTACTAAAGGGAGGGGGTTCGATCTTAGAGTTGGTCAAGGTACTAGGGGAGGCATCCTATCTCTTGGGTACCTAGATAAATGCCTAAGAGTAGTAGACGGCTCGCCCTACCTAATATCGGTATGACCTAGGAGGAAGGGAGATTTCGCCATGCACTTGGATCGTGGGTAAACCCAACCTTTTTCCTAAAATTTATGTAAAAAAAAAAAAAAAAAAAAAAAACCCCCGTAGTTTGTTCCTAGTTAAACATGCTATGTGGATTGATTAGTGCTAATCATTGTTGAGATACAAGTTTTTTAGTAGTATATATTTGATGATGAGGAGAATCAATAAAAAGAAAATCATACATAATGTCGTTTGAATCGCCTAAGTTCTAATTTAAAGCATTGAAATTAAAAAAATATATAAGGTTATATATCATCATCATTTTTTTTCAAATTACCCTTTTTTTTTGTACCATCTCCTTCCAAATTAGGATAATAACCGCATATGTCATCATTATCATACCTTTAATTTTTTATTTTTATTTTTATTTTTTGAAAATTAGCCTATAACCTATAACCCATATGAGTATTCATAATGTTCGGGTGTCATGGGTGGTAAGTAATAAGTCCTTTGATGACGTAGAATAAATAATAAGATTATATTTTTAATTTTATTATTTTAATGATTAAGGAATATCAAAGTAATTTAACCTAAATTTTAAATTATGACATATAACCTGACAGATAATTTGTTAACTTCAAAATTTAAATTTAAATTTAGATAATTCAACTATCTTTATAGATAATTTTTTTCATCAATAAGCGGAACATGATAAACTAACTAGTCAAAACATTTGTTTGCTTCTTTTTTAAATAAAAATAAAATGGAGAAGAACATACAATCACAAATGAGCTGGTGGGACAAGATGAGGAAAGCAAATGGAGGTAGAGCAAGTTGAGGGAGAAGTTTTTGGAAATGCAAGTGTTAGCCGTTAAGAGCTGAGCTGGGCAAGAGAGACAAACATGGAAATAGCACAGTGGCATGCTTTGACAGCCGCTACTTGGCTGTGTGGAAGGAACGGGACTCACAAAAAGAAGACACATAGCGTGACGTTTTGGCCTTGCCACAAACATACACCAATGACCCTCCACATCTCGCTATTGGCCCCACTCTGCACCTTTTCCCCAGCTACTGTACTCGTCGTGCCCGTTTCCTTTGCACTCACTCCCATGTTCCTACGTGGTACAAGGCTAGAGAGAATTTTTTCCTTTTTGGGAAATTGCATTTAGGTCCTGAATAAAAGAAAATACAATCAAATAGTCTTTTAAAATTTCAAAAAACATTTAAATCCTCAAGACTTTTTAATAATAAATTTTATTGTCAAATATTTTTTTTTTAAAATATTCATGGACTTTTCAACGGAATTGAAATTTATTGCAAAAAAACTATGGGACTTAAATGCAATTTTAATTTATAGATCATTTTGTTTTATTTTCTCTTATCCGACCTAAATGTGATTTATAAAAAGTTTGGTCCTATTTATAAGGCATTGAGGAAATTTTTTTTATAAATGTTTTTATCCTTTATTTACTATTATATTGACTTTGTTCTTAATTGGTACTACCTTCGATCCTAATTATAAGATATAGTTGACTAATTTTTTGGAGAGCCCTTAAAAAACTAAATGGACTTAATCACAAATATGTTAGCTGGTGGGAAAATATATTAATTTATTAGGAAATTTGAAAAAAATAAAAATAAAAATACGTAGAGCAATTTAAGAAGTTTTTTTTAATGGAAGTTTTTAAAAAATTAAGCTGGGCAAGAGAGAAAAAAATATATATATATATATATATCAAACAGTGGCATGCTTTGACAGCCTCTACTTGGCTGTGTGGAAGGAACGGAACTCACAAAAGCTACACATAGCGTGACGTTACCCCCATTTGGCCTTCGCAGAAACATACACATGACATGACCCTCCACATCTTGTTACTATGCTCGTGGGACCCGCTTTCTTTGCATTAACTCCTACGTATAAGGCTAGAGAGAGAGAGAAAAATAAAAAAAACTGAGAAAACTGCATCTAGTTCTATACTAATAAATTTCAATTGTTAAATCCATATGATTGTCATAGACATCCATAAATTTGTTAGTATAACACTTATGAACTTGTCAATAAATACCTACGGACTTGTTAGTGTATGGTTACGGACTTATTAGAGGAATTGAAATTTATTGCAAAAAAAACTCCTATGGGATTTAAATGCAATTTTGAGAAGGGACCATTTTGTTATATTTTCTCTTGCTCGGGACATAAATGCAATATTCCCAAAAAAAAAAAAAAAATTGGTCTTATTATGATTCATATAAATTGTTTTTTATATATACGAATATACAATTTTATCTTTTATTTACTATTGTATTGACTTTGTTTTTAACTACTATAATGGATAGTAAATAAGAATAAAGTTAGAGAGTTATTGAATATTATAGAAAAGTTAATGAAATATAAGGTTTTTTTTTAATCGGTGTGAAATATGTTGAAAGTGCCATATACATACGTAGGTATGTATATGTATAGGACTAGAAAAGTATATTATTTCACAATTATTCTCACTAAAAATTCCTTCACACGTTATTAAGGAAGATAATTATGATATTTTAGAAAATATGTATCATATTAACTAACTTTCTTAATATAATTTAAATTAGAAAATATATTTTATATTAAGTATCGGAGAGATTACTAATAATAACATTTAGTCCCTCCTTCCCTAATATAAGAGTAAGACATGGAGTTTATTTTTATTTTAAATATAAGACACAATCCACTTTGTCCTCCCAATTTTTTTTTCCCTTAAAGTATCTCTATGTATTGCACATAGGAAAATGTTTTATATTAAAAGTAGTTACAATGCACATAATGAGAAAAATAAGTATTGCTACCCATGCATTGCACAAGGAAGTTTTTACATAGCATTTTGAGATTCCAAAGTTTCTATAATCATAGAAAGACATGGAAAAAGTGACATATTTTTAGTCATTGTCCACTTCCAGATAATTCAAGCAACAATAGATTAGGTATCTTTGCGGTTGTCAATATCCCTAATAAGTTCAAAAGTGTGATCTACCATAATATTGGGGATGAAAAATTAATATCATTAGCAATGAATAATAGATAACACAAAATGAAATGTACTGATGTTGTTAATATATATAAGCCTCCTTGGTAAACACACTCTTGACCAAATTCTTCAGAGAAGGAAGGAATCAAAGGCTTAAAGGACAGATTCTACGTTTTTTTGCTGAGATATTTCTTTTAAAGCTTGCTATTAGCATGGGTTATATGTATTAAATGATGAATTTAATTTGAATATCTTGTCAGGCAATATGAGTGATTTTTTGTTACCTAATTTGCAAGATAGAGCAGTGGCTTTGCTTATTTTTGCCTTGTTTTCGTAACAATTGAAAAAAAAAATATGGTTATGTTTTATAACAATTAAAAGGTATGGAGGTAATTTCACCTGAATTCTAAATAATTAATTGTGTCATATAATTTTAGCTATAATTTGTTAAGTTTAGTAAGCCTAATTAAAATTTGGATAATTCAATTGTCTCTTTAATAAGATTTTCCCTAAATAATTATGACAGTAAAAAGAAAGTGATAAACATGGATATTAATAGTTATTGGTTTCAATGTAAACATAATACACTAATGTCATTAATATATACCACTCTGGTCCTATTTATAAGTCCATTTTGACCCAAAAAAATTGGTCCTATTTATAAGTCCTTTTTGACCAAATAAATGAGATTGTGCCACTTTTGCCCATATTAATTGTATTAATGAAAATAGAGAGAGAAGAAAAGTTGAAGGTAACCAATCACAAATGAGGATAAAGTTGAAAATTCACCTCATAATCATTGAGCTAACTACCTCTCCTTGGTATGTGTGATTTAGCCCAAAGGAGACTTATAAATAGGACCAAAGTGGTACATTACTATTTTCTTCAAAAACGGTTGCTCATGGGACAATTTTTGCTGGCGTTACTATCAAGGGCAGACCTACTCACATGAGAAGGGGGCAAGTGCCTCCCCTGAATTCTGATGTGAGTATATATATATATATATATATAGATATATATATTATACAAAAGAAAGTAACATAAAGGAAACAAAATTATAGAGGGGAAACTAATCCCAGAATTAGTGTTCACCCATGATAATAAGTGCCTAGTCTTTGATGTGAGCAATTAATTAGTGCCCACCCTTGATAATAAGGAAATTAAAATACATATGTACTTGAACTTATTGAGTGTCTAGTCCTTGATAATAAGACAATTATGATGGAATTCCAAAAAATAACGCTTAGAAGGATGACATTGTAATTATTTTTATTGTAATATACTTTTGTTATTAAAATATATGTACTTGAACTTATTGAGTGTCTACCCTTCATTATAATTTATGTAGTTTTGATTTCTAACTAAGACTTAGCCTTACTTTTCTAAATAACTGGTTTATAAAATAAATGCCTCTTTTATTACATCATTAGTATTCATTTGATTTTATGAATATTTTTTTTGATATTCTTTTGTTTTTTAATGCATTTAAAACTTTCCTTAAAAAAAATTTTGGAGGCCTTCCCTTGAACCGCCGAATCTCTCTCGCCACCGGTACCCGCCTTAACTATTTTTCTCGATCCGCCCCTAGTTACTATGAATATTATAGAAGATATTGATGTTTTCTAAGCAAATCAATATATTGTTACAAATATCGGTAGATTATTGATCAAAGACTTATTGCATGACTAGTGGAGTGTGGAGTTGTATCACGCTTCCATAGACAATACTATCGCTTTTTGGGATACATAGGCAAGCCAAAAGCTTGATTCCATAAACATAATCAGATGTGATATTTCTTTTGGCACGAGAAGGTCATATTATTCGATTGTATCCATATATTTTGGAAACTTCTCTTTCGTGTCCTTGCCCACACAAAACTTGGGATTTTTTTGGTTAATTCATCCCACCTTTGGTATATAGCATGGAATTATATTAGATACAAAATATAATTTTTAAAGATGAAAAATGATTATTATTGTCTCTTTATCTCGAGATGAAATAAAAAATCATTAGAATAATAAATTGATGATACTTTACTTTTTGCAAATATGACATGTTCAAATTCCATTCAATTTTGGTTTCAAGCCAAACAGACTCCAAAATGAAATTGATTAACATTTACAGTAACATCATTTTGCAACTCATTAACGTCATTTCCCATGGATCAATGTCAAGATCACGTAATGAAAAGCAAGAAAAGGGTAATGAATCGTTCAGAAAAGTAGAAGAAAGTTTATGGGCCTATAATTGATGGGCTTACCCCAAGTCATATAGCCTGTGAAGTTGTAGGCCATTGGTGGGGAAGCTTTTTTGTTTTTGAGAGTTCAAATGTGGTTAGCAAAGTCATGGAAAAAGAGCAAGAAAAACACGAAGATATACTACTCTAAATTTAAGGTGGCTATTACGTGATTTTTATTTTTCAATCATAGTTAAGATTAGAAGCTAAAAATTTATTTAATGATAATTGACTTTGTAACATCTTTATTTTTATTAGAAAGTTAGTTGTAGTTTAGCTTTTATTTAGTCAAAGAGTATAAAATAAATTAATAAGTAAAAAGAAGTATCAAGTTCTAAAAAGAATATACAAATGAAATACCTCCTTAAAAATAATTATTTTAAATATATGGGTATGTGGGTGCGAACTTATCTTATTATTCTAAAAATAATATACAAATAAAATGTTTTATCTTATGCGTCTTATCGTGTCATATCCATTTTGTTACTCCATTGTTTTACGGTGTGTTATCGTGAGGATATATTATATACATTGTCCTGCAAAACCTCAGTCCCTGTTCATCTTTACTGAGAGGAGTGCACGTATTTATTATTTTCACCCTCTCTTTTACAAATGTCCAAGCCCTTGCTTGTCTCCTTTACCTTCTCCATTTGTTGCTCTCCGGGAGTTTTAGGTTTGTAGGTACACAATTTATGGGGGATTTGGAGGTTTCTTTTTAAGGAGCTATGATTTCCAATTCCAAAACAACTCGACCATAAGAAATCAAAGAATGAAGAATTATAATAAAGGGAAGGTGGGGACAAAGCAACTCAAGATGTTATAATTTTAGTGCATCGAAGCACAACAAAATCAGCAGGCATTTACCAATGAACAGTAAAGAAAAAGAAGTAATGAAATTAACCACCGTTTTAATCACAAGGGTTAAATACCTAATTTGCCACGGAAGTTTTACTAAGGGAGCGCCCGAACCTCCAAATTTGCCTCGGAAGTATGCAAAAGGTAGCAAATTTGCCCTCCGTTAATTTTGACCGCTTACGTTTAACTCGAGTACACACGTGGCATGCCACCTCATCAATCAAAAGTATCATTTTTACCCTGGAAGTTTTCATTGACGAGCAATTTTGCCCCTGAAGTTTACAAAAGTAGCAATTTTGCCCTTCTTTCTCCCAATATTAAATTTGACTATTAGATCAATCAAAAACCACACATGTCATGCCTTGAAAAATTCGAACTTGGAGTCGAGAAAGGAGATCCTTGACATGTTGAGCTCAAGGCGATTTTGTGAAGCCCATGACTTTCGTCCCATCGGGGCCGGCCCCGCTTCCCGGCCTGCAGGCTCGGACTTGAAAAATAAGCTAGAAATTTGAAATTGGCCCCGGGAGGGCCTTGGGCTTAATCGGGCCACCCACTTAAACGATCATTTGCTTAGATTATAAGTGATGCTTCCCCGTGACCGCCGGCTTCACAAATTTTGGCCCATAGCTTCAACATCTCAAGTAGGGGTGGGCATGGGTAAAGCGGGCGAGACCCCGTTAATGCCCGGCCCGAAGAATGAATTTTTCCTAAAAATGCCCATGCCCGATAAATGCCCTAACCATTTTGGCCGGGCAAGAATTTTTTTTCCCTTGCCCAAGTAGTGACATCTTGCCTTATTCCTTGAAGATTTTAGTTCACAGTTCACATAATTTTAAAGTTTTGGAGATAGCTGAAGTATAATATAATGTATTTATAATATATTTAGACATAATAATATAATATATTTTAAATAAAATAATATATGTAGAACAATATTTATTTAAATATATTTAATTTTTAGAGGCGGGACCCCGCCCGATGCCCAGCCCGGTTATTGGCCCGGCCCAGCGCCCAAATCGTTTCGGGCCACTTTTTTAGGGCGCGTAGCTGGGCAATTATTTGTTGGGCTTGGGCGGGCGTATTGGGCATCTGGGCACCATGCTCACCCCTAATCTCAAGGATCTCCTTCTCTCGACTCCAAGTTCGACCTTTTCAAGGCATGACATGTGTGGCCTTTGACGATTTAATAGTCAAATTTAATATGTGGGAAAGAAGGGCAAAATTGATACATTTTATAAACTTAGGGTAAAATTGCTCCTTAGTGAAAACTTAGAGGCAAACTTGCTCTTAGTGAAAACTTAGGGCAAAAATAATGCTTAACTCTTCTTGGTTGATGAGGTGGCATGCCACGTGTACACCCAGGATTAAACTATTAAAAATTAACTGGATGGGCAAATTTGCTTTTTTCATACTTAGGGTAAATTTGTTACCTTTTTCATACTTCCAGGGCAAATTTGGTACCAAAAAACTTTCGGGTCTTGGCCGCTCCCTTAGCAAAACTTCCATGGCAAATTAGGTCTTTAACCCTAATCACAATCATATATTTTCCAGATGCACCTTACCAAGCTATATCAGAATGTACACATTAACAAATCCACTCTAACCAGCAAACAAAAATCAGATCATGCTTCCATATAATGTATGCTAGTTGTACTCATGTTTCCCATCAATGGGATAAACTATTAATAAACCTATAGAGATGGTTTTGTACCTCTTTGATTGTGGCCTTCACTGGAACACCAAGAATAGCAGCTCCGATCGACAATCCATCATTAAGAACCTATAGAAATAAAACATGACTACTTTAATGATCCTCTAATGTCAATTATGGATAGAAAGAGGTAACAAGTATAGTGAAACTATGCCTAGAAAGAACATAAACACAACCCTGGCAAAAACCAAGCAAAGGATGCATTTAAATTCTCTTTACTATGGGAAAATACTTAAAGCTTGACAGAAATAATTACATCAGCTTGACGGATCTTCCACATCTCACTCTCACAAAGATAGTGTAACAATATTCTCATTTAAAGCAACGGCTTGATAAGCAATTCTTCTTGAGGGAAATGTATATAACCCCACCTTTTTCACATCTACCGCCAATACCGAGGCCTTGCGAATCATGAATACAAACCCATTTCGAGTTTGGATCAATAGCCCAATATAATGAAAGAGCCTTTAATAAATTTTCATAGGATTCATCAATTGAAAGGGATACACTAGTAAAACAATTCTACGAATATAAGTAAAATACTTTTGAAGCTTTCCAATTTTTGTTTATGCAGAAAACCGTAATCGCAAAATCGGAGAGGAGGAGGAATACCAATTAGTCTTGTTTAGCAATTGGCACGCCTCCTTCAAACTTGCATAGGTTCGTCTCTCCTTTCATCCTTCGGAGAGTTGAATGGTTCAGATAGATGTATAAAAGCTCATCACTCTATAGGATAGACAAGTTTTTTTGCAGATAATGCCATGACTCATCACTCCTCTGTAGCCACAAAATCGGGCCAATCACTTCACTGTAGTCTCAGGTCACTCAAGCAGTGGACCACTTGCCATCGTCGACCAAATCCGGTGTGATTGCGTTGAAAAACATCGATGAGGTTGGGATCGCAAGGACCAATAGGCTTGACTGCGCGATGGAATGGGGGGAGAAAATTATATATATATATATATATATATATATATTGAAAAACAATTGTCGAGCCCGGGTTCAAACCGAGGACCTCTAGTGTTGTGAAAGACCGGCGTGATAACCAACTACACTACTTAGGAAGTTATTATGAAATTCCTTCACAATATATATATATATATATATATTAAAAATTTTGTGTCTGCACTTACCCACATAGGCACTAGTGGCTCCGCCCGCTCTCCTATACCTTAAAATGATGTTGTTTTCTAATTCAAAAAGAGATCTCAACCCTCCTTGTTTTTTTAATCGAGTCGTTGGTTTTGAGGGTAGTTTGCTCTAATGGAGAACATGAATATGCGAGTTGAGCTTCCCCATAGGATAATGCCCCATTCGGCTCGGCCTTAGTTTTCACTTCCTTCGGTCTAGCCTCATGCCCTACTTCTTGGTTCGTCTTCGTCTCTCGCTTGGACCATCTACCTTAGCTCAACTCATTTTAGAAAAACCTTCTGGCATTGGTGATTTTTCCAATTTTTTTTATTTGCTTAGTTTGCTTGCTCGGAAGAGCATTAGGTTCTGAAATTTCTTATTTATATGATTGATCTGTTTTTTCCCCTATTTTCAAGTATCTTGTAACGTTCAAGTAGTCTCTAATGTTGTAGATTTTTTTTCCCTAAAATTTTATATGTTCTTGTCATCAAGTTAAAATCAAAAGCCCTATTTTACCTTTACTTTATGAAAGTGAAAGTATCTTCTTCTTCTTTTTCAAATAAATGTTTTTATTACAAGCCCTTATTATGTGCAAAGGCGACTTGAATATGAGTTTTGCGTAGCTTTTTGCATGAATATCTTACAACTCCAATGTACTTTGAGTTTTCTTCAACATGTAATAAGAAAATCCATGTGAGTTTATTTGTAATAGTTGCAATGTAAAGATAGTACGACTAAGATTAAAATGAGATCTTATTTGATGGTTGGTTTCTATCAATTTTTTTACACATAAAATGAGTTCATTGTTGCTGTAAGTTTTATCATGCCAATTCTAGCCTGTTCTAAGTATGCTTTTAACACATAAAGGATGTTTAATTCTATGAATTGTGTATCAATTTCTCCAAGTATTCCAAAGCATTTGATGCACAAAAATCGGTTACAAGAGTATGCTCAAAGGTCAAATACTCCTCTAC
Source organism: Acacia acuminata (assembly GCA_019022655.1). NCBI lineage: Eukaryota > Viridiplantae > Streptophyta > Magnoliopsida > Fabales > Fabaceae > Acacia > Acacia acuminata. Next base: position 5,207,966 of record JAFJYI010000022.1, on the reverse strand, counting down.
CTATTTATCACGCTCCCAATGAAGGATCTGCTTATGCTCCTAAATTTATGTCAACGGTGTTGATAGATGGGAAGTACTATACTTCTAAAAATATTCTTTTTTTTTTCCTGTTCAAAAAGCTGCTAAGCAAGATGTTGCCAAACTTGCATATGAGCAGATAGCGACAAAGATCATAGATGAATGGCTTCTTGATATTTTTGAGGTCTGTTGGCTTAGAATTATGATTTCAATAAGTGCATTTTCAATTATAATTTCATTGGTACAATTCTTCTTTCTTTGTCCCTTTATATTTTATGTGATGTTTATTACTATAACAGTGCCCACTCCACTTTGTGTATGGGCTGTTTATCGATTATAATTAGGTTTGTTATTTTGTATGCAAATTAAACTTTTGTTTTAAACTTGCCTAACAAATTTTATGGACAACATTAGATTATAACAGTGTCCACTCCTCATTTTGTTGGATCCTTCGTGTGCTCTTCGTTATTTAAAGCATTTTAACATGATATGTTAACCTCTTGAAATTATTTTTGTTCAACTCTTTTTTTTTTTTCCCACAATATTTTTGTTCAACTTGCCCGTGTGTTGTTGTGGATAAATGATGAGATAGAGGAACAACTCATCTCTTCAGTCTAAAGCATTGTTGGCCGTCTGTAATGGGGTAAGTTCATAATTGAGTGTTTGGGCGGCCCATAGGTTTCTCTCTTGGGCCCAATCAATTTATATTTTTTTGCTACATTTCTTATGGAAGCATGAAGATGTCGATGCAAAATGTTCTTTCAATATACCTCTCTCCAGGGAGGATTTACTCATGCATCTAGAATCTGGTTGTCGTCTTGTCTTTGTTCGAGTTTGTCATTTTGTACCGTTGGTTGTCATAGTTGTTGTGTTCCATGTTCATCTTCTGTTCTGTTAAGTTAGCTCGCTTGCATGTCTGTATCCTACAGATGATGAGGCATATATACTATATATTAGGCTAACCTTTTTTTTATTTTTTTATATGCTCCCCCAATATTAAATATAGAAGTCAGTTAAAGGGTTTTGTTTTGGTTATGAATACAATACTTCAATCTATTTTATTTCTTAAAATTTATAGCATTTTTTAAAAAAATTATCTTTATTGATTATACCTGTTTAGGAGGTTTCCAATGTGAATAACTAAAATGACATTTTAGGAACAAAAAAATATATTTTATAAATAAGTTAGCTAATTTTCTTAATCTCCAAATTATTTATTTAGTTCCTATGATTAAAACCAAAAGAAGTAGTACATTTTGACCATTTCATGGAGAGAATGCCAATGGATTATCCAAATTATTTTATTATATAATATCAAACAATTATTTTAGAAAAATAATTCTTTAGTTCTCATAATTCCTTCTGAGTTTTAATGTATGTATGTATTTCCTCAATTATACGTATTAATCCGTTTACACATGATATGTTGATTAGAGCTTATGTCGATGTTGAAATAACATGTAAGCTGATATTAAATACAAAATTAAAAAGAGCTTTTTAAATTACCTTGATGGCATAAAATTTTAATTATTATTAACATAAAAAAAAAAAAAAACTATGCTAATAACGGTCTCCTTGCATCTATATGTGTGTATATATGTAATATATAACTATTTAATTTTAATTTTATTTAGATTCATGTGGCAAAATTAATCCAAATAAATGCTAGGTGAGAAACACATCATCAGCTTCTAATGTTGTTTCTCGATTTACAAACTAACAAATTATATTAAGAGTATGGGAACTAATGTCTATAATAAAAAAAAAAAAATTATAGGGGACTAGTAAAAAAGGAAAAAATTATAGAAATCTAATTAAAAATATATCAAACTATAAAGATTCACATATTAATTTGTCCTTATTTTCTAATATTCTTATCTTAGGGAGGACGCATATAAATCGTATATCTATCACATTATAAATTAATATCCTAACAAAAAAAGTATTACTCTTCCTTCCGATCTTAAATATAAGATAAAGTTGACTTTTTTAAAAGAGATTAAGGAAGCTAAATAAGTTATTTAATCATATCATATTGTGTATGATTAGATTATATGTCAACTTATATGTTAGAAAAAATAGTTTGGAAAAAATTATAAATATGAATATTTTAATGTAATTTAATTAACTTTTCTTAATATCTCTAAAAAAATTTAATTTAATTAACGCCTTATATTTAGTCAACTTTACCTTATATTTAGGATTGGTAATATAAGATAAGAAACTCTACATTGTCTAAATATGTACTTCCTCCAGTCCTTAATATAAGATAATTTACCTAATTTAATTAGATTAAGGAAGTTAATTTAGTTAAATCGATATATAAAATATTTTGTAGAATATCCTAATTATCTTTCTTAATTTCTCAATCCCTTTCTTCCTTAATTATTGTTAAGGGAGCATCAATAAGGATTAATTAGAAAATAGTTAACAAAAATAAAATTATGTTTTATATTTAAGATCAAGATTAACTTCCCAAATTATAAATTACCAAACTATAAATAGGAGGACTAATAACAGATTGCGTGACTGTGACACAATGAATGACATAGACATCATATGGAGACCCGGTCTGATCTGACCTGGCCCATGAAAATTGCCATAGATTTCTTTTTTTTAATACTCAACTTCTTAAATACTATTGGGAAAGTATATTATAAATTACCAAACCATTAATAGAAGGATTTAGAACAGATTATGTGACTGTGAGCAGTGAGTACAAGGTGAATGACATGGACATCATATGGTGACCCGGCCGGAACCGACCCGGCCCATGAAAATTGGTATAGAATAACACCAGATGTGATAGATGGGATATTCCATTATTCCTCAAAGCAACATCAGATACGTTGGAATAAAAACCTCGTCCCATCTAATCCACACCAAACATTAAAAATGACAATTATTTTTCAAATTCAATTAAACTAAAACCAAACCTGGATTGATTTGGATTTATGGACCCACATCCACAAACAAAGCAAACCAACATGAGAGTGAGAGCTTTAATTGAAACAAGCTAACTTCAGAAACCTCCTCTTTCTCCATGACAGCACACTCCAATCTTTTTCTTAACTTTACTCCTCCCAATCACATGCTCTGTCCCTCTAATAAGCTACCTCCACTATTGGTTGTTCTATCCTATTTTAACCACCTAATTATTTCATTATTCATTTCATGTTTTAAGGGTTGTTTTATGACTTTAACCTTCCGGTATTTTGGTCTTGTTTCACTTTCAACGGGAGGATTTAATGAGCTCAAACTAATCTGAATTGACCTCAGTGTGATCCCAAAAGGTAATAAAACACTCCCACCACTGATTGTTTAAATCTTTGCCAGTTATGTTGGTATAACCCTTTTCCAATTAAATCAGATTGTTTTTATTGGAGAACTTAATAAACTCAGACTAACTCGAACTAAATTTGGTATGACTATAACAAATGTTCACTACAATAAAGCTTCGGATTACTCATAGAAATATTGACGAAAAAAATTCCATCGGAAATTACCGATAGAAAACTTCCATCGCAGAAAAAACTATAGTAGAAGATATTACTCATGGAATTCTATGGGTAATTTCACTTACCGGAAGAGTTTTGTGGGCAATTTCTGTCGGTAATAATTACCCACAGAATTTCAAAGATAATTTCTAACGGAATTTTTTCCGTCGGTAATTCAAAGTTTTTTTTGTAGTGGTGAAAGCTCTTACCAAATATATAAACATGTCTATATTCTTTGAGCTTGGACTCAAAATCACCGGAAATTAAGTTGGTACGATTTGTTAAGCCAACCACTTAAGGATTATCATATACTCTTCTTCGATCTTTATTATAAGACTAACTAACAAAGATATTTTTTATCATTTTTATAAGTCATTTGCTTTGTTTTCAATGAAAGATTAATTATTTTTTAAGACAATTTTATTGACTTTAATTATTTTTATTAAAGTTATAAGAATTAGTTAATAATATTGGAAGTTACTTAAATTTTAAGACAATTTTATTAACTTTAATTATTTTGATTGATTTATGAGAATCTTTTTCTTTTTGCCAACGATTATCATATAATCACTTAGTATTTCCTTTCCCATACGAAATAGTGATGAAAATTTAGGGAGAAGACGCACACACATATTTGGAGAGAAATTATTCTATATGTTTAATTGATATAATGGATAAGGTATAGTTTATATTGAATTGTTCCTATAAGCATTATCATACCAAAATGTCCTAAAAGAATAATTAAGAAAAGAAGAAAGAAAAGGTGGGTTTGAAACTTGGGAGGAGGAAAGTAAGAATATATATGTTACGTTTCCCAATAGTTATTCATCTAAGAAACTTTGTCAACATCTTCTAAAGTGAAAGAACAAATGCTTCCCTCTATTTTAATTTAATTATGCTGATTCCCTTTAACCTTTTCATAAAAATAAAGACAAAAAAGGGAATATATATATAGAGTATACATGGAGTAAGTTAGGATGTGAGAATAGAATTTGGTGGGAAGGCACCAATTTGGTTGAATTCAAACAGAATGACACGGAAATTTCATCAATCTCAGCTGTCTTTTTTGAATTTTTGAATTAAAAAAAATAAAAGTAAAGTTGAATGGGGCACGCCACGCACGAGATGCGTTTAAAACACGCCCTCTTGCTGAGTGTGAAACAATAATTTTCGGAATGTGACGTCAGCTCATCCTACGGTCACATCCCACGAGGCAACCTTTGAATTCTTTATTATAATCCAATTAACCACCTCAAGTTTATCAAAGGGGGAAAAAATTAAAAAAAAAAAAAGGTGCATTGTTGAGCAATGTTTCTACTTAAACTTTAAAATTTTAAATAGATCATTTTATAATAAAATAAATTGTCAATTATTTTATTCTTCTTCCAATTAATTTTATTATTTTTGTTGTTAAAATTTTATAATTTTTAATTCCAAGTTTATTGGTAATTTTTTTTTTTGTTGTTAACAGATAATTCCAAATGGTAATTGAAACAGATTAACAAAAACAAAAAAATATTTTTTAATGATCCTCTAACACTATTGTGCTCGTACTAACTCTAATCATGATTCTGTCAATGCTCCCAAACCCCAACAATATAAGTGACTTCGTTTATACTAAACGAAAATGATAGAAAAAATCATTTGAAATTTAAAGTTTTATTTACAAAAATAGTAATGAAATTAACAAGAACATTAAAGCGAATTGACAATTTATTTTATTGTGAAATCACATATTTGGTATTTTTAAACTTCAAGTGGTACTTTTTAAAGATTTTTCCTTATATTAATGTAGTTAGGATTAACTTCCACGTGTTTTTAAATTAAATTTAGGATGTTGTACGGATTTGGTAGATCAGACGAAAGAGATCAAATGAGTCATATTATCGTAATACAAAAACGTGACTTTGCTTTTGAAGATTTCTTTTCAATTTGTGTTTTGGCGATGTGTATGAAAAGATTAAAAATCAAAAGGTAAGAAATCATGAACGGGACAATTCACCGATGAGTTAACAGTGACGTGGATGTCAATCCATTTGCCAACTGTCAGTAAGGTGGTAATCCAGTTTTAATTTTACCTTTCATATTTGGTGGCCTCTACATTATTCATTATTATTTTTTAGTTTTAATTTTACCTTTCATATTTGGTGGCCCCTACATTATTATTTATTTGAACCTTTATATTTCATTCGCCAATCATATCATAATTATATAACATATTTAATAAATTTTAGAAGAGAAGAAGAGAACAATTAAATTAGTTAATTTTACTTATTCCCTAAAATACCCTTATATACATTTTAAATAACATCAGGAGCTCTTCCCCCATTTTCCACAAAAACAAAAACGTACTTCAGTCAGGGAAACCAAACAGGGCTACAATCTTTTGTTAATGTCAGAATATTCACTTTTTATCAACTAAAATGTTTAAGTTAAACTATATTGATGATTAGTTCAAAACTATATTGATGAGTCTAAATTTTTTTTTTTTTTTTTACTTTCTATTTTTTAAAAAAAATATTTTAATGGGTACAGAATTTAAAATAAAATAATCTTTCAACTAACATTTTTTCAAAAAAATAATTTTTTTATTAAAAAAGTAAAAGTTAAAAAAATAAAAAATGACCGTCCAGATCGCATCTCGATGGTCTATATGGCCAAGCTCACCAAAACCGGGTCCCACTTGATTGAGGTTCCAGGTTTGAGCCCGGCGTTGATATTTTTGTGTACATGTGTTTATTTAAATTGTAATATTAAATAAAAAAAATATTGATGATTAAATTATTGGATAAAGTACTGAAATTGTCTCATTGTTTGGAAGGGAAGGAAAGTCCAAAGCTGCAGTCAAGTAAGCTATTCTTATTATTCGTTACAAAAAGGCTTTTTCATATGATTGTTGGGATTAATTGCTTAACAAGTGAGTTGTTTAAAGAAATCTTAAAATTATTTTATTTAAAAATAAAAAAGAAAGTAGAATCTCCCACTTAATAGAATATAAACGTATTATTAAATTAATTATTGTGAATGAAGTATTAATAGAAGTGATATGAGAAAAATATGACAAAAATTGATTAAAATTATTTTATTAAAAAAACAGTAGAATTAAGGTGTATGTGGCATTAATGAGTTGTTAATATTACTTAATTTATAGAATATATAGATACATTATTAAATTATTATTAAGAAAATGTCAATATATTTTAGGAAGAAATTGACAAAAATTAGAATATTGTCATATAATTAGGATCAAACCAACTCTTAAATGTTGTCTTATAATTAGAATAAGGAGAGTATTATTGATTATTATTTCATTACTCCTTTGTCCCTTTTTATAAGATACACCTTCGTAGAGCTGGTAAAAAAATTTGGCTTTTCATGTACCAAGGCTTAAAAGGCCGGCCTTTTAGGCCCCGCTAAAAGAAAAATAATCATTTTTTAGGCTCGGCCTTTGAACATAAGAGTTAAGGCGGAAGTTATTTTAACAATCTTTTTCTATTTTTTCAGCTTTTTTTAGAAGAAATAAAATTAGAACAATGGAAGTCCTAATTTAACACATAAATATTGTCAAAATTAAGCTGTAAACAATACGCATCATACAACAAATAAGCACAATCACTAAGTCATAATCAAAACTAAATTATTGTCCATATGCCATAATTACAAATAATTAATGAGAAGACTTAACAAAATTAAAAATACTTCTTATAAATATGTCTTAAAAAATGTAAGTAGTGAACAAAATAAACAATACAATCACTAAAAAACAATAATTCAAAAATTCAAAAAATACAAAATTAGTAAGAATACTTATGAAATAAGAAATACCTTTAAAAAGTTTTTAACTTTAATGATTCTTAATATAAGATGTTCTTATGAAACTTAATTCTAAAAAAGATAATAGCAACTAAATATTTGCAATATCATTAACAAAGTATAAAAAATAAACATTATTATTATTACTATTATTATATAAATAATTATAAAAAAATCCATTTTAGGCCTCGGCCCTACAAGGCCAGCTTTCACTTTTAAGACAAAAATCTTAAGCTCGGCCCTTGCATTCGGGCCTAAACGGGTCGGTATGACGGGCTTGACCCATTTTTCCGGCTCTACTCCTTTGATCCTTCAATATTGTTAGGTTTTGGGCTCCCTTTCCTATGAAGAGAAAAATGCATGTTTGAATTTCCCAAATTTTATGTGTTTCCTATTTTATGAAAAGAAGAGAAAGGAAAGGGGAAAAAAGAAGGAAAAGAGTGGGAGAATTGAAAAAAAAAAAAAAAAAGTTTCCTAATTGTTCTTTGTGAAAAAAATCTCTTGGAGTTTTCTAATTTGAGGTTTTGTCTCACTTATTTAAGTAGATAGATGACATATTAGGTTTTTGGGCAAAAAGGCCCCGCCGAGGCTAGAGAAGTCTAATTTTGAGCAATGTGAGATAAACACAGCTCTACATGTCAGTATTGGTAAATTGGTGTTTGCGCATTTGTTACCCATTGGATCGAGCTAAAATTTGGTCAACAGTTTGATAACATACGGTTTTCCCAACGGTGAGATTGCCGTTTGGAGCCTTGATGTGAGAGAAAATGTGTTCGTGGTCAGGGACATTTTTTGATTGCATGTGTTTGTACATTTGTTTGAGATTCTTTTGTACTCTATTTTGATCATAGAGGGTCATATTTTTATTGGTATGGATGACCTGTGGGTTTTACACTTGAGTTGAGCGTTTTCCACATTAATAATTTTGGTGTATCTTGTGCCATTTAATTTCTATAATATATTTGTTTACTTTGTTTCCTCAAGACTTTTGTAAGTGACAGGAATGTTTAACATCCAACGGCTCCTTTCTAACAAATATAAGACATATTTATATAATTTAATTAGATTAAGAAAATTAGTTAAGTTAATTAATATAACATGTTTTTTTTCTAAAATATCATAGTCATCTTCCCGAATTCCTTATTCCCTCTCCTTCTTGATTATAATTGAGAGAGTATTAATAAAGGTAAATTAGAAAAATATTGATAAATATGAAAATGATATCTCATATTTAGGACCAAGAATAACTTCCTAAATTTGTCTTATATTAATATAACATGTTTTTCTAAATTTCATAGTCATATTCCTGAGTTCCTCATTCCCTCTCTTACTTGATTATTGTTGAAGGAGTATCAATTGAGGTAAATTAGAAAAATATTGGTAAATATGAAAATGATAATGATACTCCCTCCGGTCCTAATTATAAGAAAACATTTAAGAGTTGGTTTTGGTCCTAATTATAAGACAACATTCTAACTTTTGTCAATTTCTTCCTAAAATATCCTTATTTTATTCTCTCAAGTGTATTTGGTTTTTGGTTATTACATGTGTGTGTCTATATAAAGACACACAAACATATATATTTGTGAGTGACTATGTGTGTACATTTATGTATATCTGTGTGTGTATATGTGTGTGTGTGCCTGTCAATATATATGTGTGTACATATATAAACACACACACCTATGCATATGTGTGTGTTTGTTTATATATGTGTCCATATATATATATATATATATATATTTGTGTGTGTATTCACAGGGGCGGAGGCAGGGGGGTGCTAGGGGTGGCCCCCGCCCCCCCCAAAAAAAAAATTGTAGATAAAGACCCATATTTTTATAAAATTATATTTCGGCCTTAGAAAAATTTTAGTATTTTCATTTTGGTCCTTATTATTTCTATAGTGAAGGGACTAAAACAGAACTATTGAAATGTTTGTGGGGCTTAACTATAATTTTATAAACACTTGGGTTCTATTTTATAAAATTCGCCCCCCTTAACTGCAATTTCTGGCTCCGCCTCTGTGTATTCATATATATGTGTGTAGATATATACGTGTGTGTGTGTACACATATATGTATGTGTGTGTGTGCCCTGTCAATATATATGTGTGTACATATATAAACACACATATACATACATATAGATGTGTGTGTCTATATATATATATATATTGTGTGTGTGTATTCATATATATATGTGTGTAGATATGTATGTATATATGTGTGTGTATCAATATCTATATGTACGTACACACACACACACACACACACATATATATATATATATTTATATAGCAAGATTATTATTTCAATTAAAAAGTATGTGGAAAGGAAAATACTAAATCAGAGAGGTATGTGGTAGGGCTTGTTAATTCACTTTTATTTATGTCATTTTAAATTTATAGAAAGACATTTTAGGAAAATGAGTAAAATTAACTAATTTAACTTCTCTCCTTAATCTCCCCAAAATCGGTTAAATATGTCCTATAATTACGACCGGAGGGAGTATCTTATATCTAAGGCCAATAATAACTTCCTAAATTTATCTTATATTAAGGACCAGTATTCTTGTTCTTTTTTATAAGATACTATAGGGGATGTTTGAAAGTTTCTTGTAAACTCCTTATTTTACCTTCACTTAATTATAATAATTATTCATGCCTCTATTACATTTACTCCGGCCTATTTAACTATTTATATGACACTTCTAACAATTTTCACATAAACCAAGGAAAACCTTATATACCTCATTAACTCTCCTATAAAATTTAACAATTTTGTAACTATACCCCTACTTAATATATGTAATACAAAATGAAAACAAAGTCAACACAATAATAATGAAGAGTTAAATTGTCATTCATTTTAAAACTTTAATGAGATGCCTTATAAATAGGATAAAAAAGCTTATTTCTCTACCTTATAAATAGAACCAAAGGAGTAATTCCTATATTTGACTAAAGAACTCTATATAACATATTCTCTCTCTTCCTTATAATTGAGGTCATTTTTTCAAAACAAATTTCAATTTATATATATTATTGCACATAACTATTTTTAACTACTTCATTAAATAACTCAATTTGATTATTAATATATTAAAAAAAAAAAAGAAAAAGGAACGAAGGTATTAGATAAACCTTTATTTTTGTTTTATTCTTTTTATTTTATGCCCCGTTTTGCCTTGCTTGTTAATAGATATACCTTTCTTCTCCGTCATTTCATTTTCCCCTTTTTGTTTTTTCACTTTCATCTCAAGCAGTGGAGAGTATTAGATACCCTATTTATAAATTAGAAAAATAATATAATTTATATTAAACTTTATACGCGTGTCAAACAAGTGTCTTGTTTATCAAAATAAAACTACTCTAATCTGGGAAAATTATATCAAAATTAAGTGTGACTGGAATAACAATTATCATGATAACAAAAGCCGTGGGAATAACAGCCTTTTCAAAATAGTGCTAAAGTTGTATTCTTGATGTAGGTTAAAGGTACGATAGACTTTTTTCTTGATGTAAAAAAAACTTTTTTTTCGGAAAAAAAAAATCACAATGATGAAGCGCATGTATATTTAGAATTTAGATAGTTTATCTAATTAATTTTAGAACATGGGTTCTCTTTTATTAAAAAATTATATCGCTTTCCTAAATATATTTTTATTGATAGTTTTTTTGGATTCCCCATGAAAATAATAAGTTCAGAATTGTAATAAAGTAGGTGGTGATAATGATTTCAATTTGCCATAATTTTTTATTCTTAATTTTCAGTATTAATCTACTTGGAATGAGTCTAGTAGATACGAACAAGTCATCAAATAGTTTGAATATTTATTAATCTTCAAAACGTTCCATTCTACCGAGAATAAAAGATAGTTTTATTCTTATATATATTATTTTTACTCGTGTATAAAGCACGTTTCACTTTTTAATTAAAAAGTAATTATTCTATAAATATATCGATTTCTATTTTTATTTTTTTAAAAAAAAAATGTACCTAACAAACTTTAAGATCGTCATATATCATGTTAAACAAGACATTATTGTATAAGATCGTACTTGTATAGTTGTATTATAATCAAGTCATGTTAAACAAGCCACATTATTGTATAGGTACGAATATATGCTTTTCTGGAAGACATGATACGATTGCTGGGCAAAAAGAAAATGATACGATTCTTATAATTATTGAAGGTAAAAAAACTTGTATAAAAATAAAGCAATAATAGTTGTATGAGAAATATTAATGAATCGAATCGAATCCAATTATTTACCTGTATTGATTAATTAGTGACAGTGTCAAGGGTTGTGGCCCAATAACCAAGGTATTAAAAATCGTCCTGGGCAATAAACTTGTCGAGGTAGTGGTTTAAAGATTAATGGATCAGACCAGGGCTTCTATTTAAAGTCAGACCGATAATAATTAAAAAATATATTTAAAGCAAGTTTGGAGAGTTATTTTAGAGCTTCCTTCCTTGTTGGCGCCACTTTAAAAGCTAAATACAATGATCTAACTTCCCCCTAATTATCAAAAAATCATATAATTCCTCTTGAAATTGGAAGGGCATTACTGAAAATGCAAATATAATTGTTGATAATAAGTTAAAATGATGAGTAGGGAATAATGCTTCCATACCTGTTACTTACCACCTTTAGTGGCCCATGCAGCAAAATCAAGCTTCCCTCGTGAATAATATTCATCTAATTGCTGATCTATTATTGCATGTCCCTTATTCTTGGAATTATGTTTCATGGAACTCATCATTAATTTGCACCTTGTACTCTTCAGGGAGGTAGCTAATGCTATTATTGGGATCCCACTTTCCATTTTAAACTCACCTGATAAACTGTTATGGGATGACAATGCTTTAGGAACTTATATTGTTAAAGATGAGTGATTCAACTCTTTAAAAGTCAAAATGGTGAGGTTGTTGATGATTTTTTGTGGAAAATTCAGCTACCCTTTAAGAAGCTTCTCTTCATTTGGAAATTGTTGAATAATGCTTTACCTTCTTGTGATATTTTGAAGCATCACTATTTAAATACCTTTGGCTTATGCTTATTTGGATGTGGGATTGAAGAAACTCTTGATCATTTGGTCATCTCATGTCCATTAGCTGGGTCCCTTTGGTTTGGATATGCTTGCTCATCAGGATTCCTACAATGAACTTTCATGATTTTAATAAGGCCAACCTTGGTCCAGCTTTATTATGATGATTTCTCTTCCCTAGTGTGTGAAATTATATGCTTTTTCAATTCTTTTTGGAGGAAACGCAATAAGGTCCTTTATCATGGAGGATGTGATTCTCCCTTAGCTGTCACACCTTTCTTAGCTCTGAACTTCAATAGCTCATCATTTGTTGTTATTAGAGATCGGTGTCTGCCTTCTTTAATTTATCTGACTCCTTAATTACTTTGAATGCTGAGTAGAGTTAGGATATCATTCTCCACAAGTATATATACAAGTTTGAATAAGCATTATTGTCTTGGTGTCATCTGTCATAACTAACAGTTCTTCTCTAAAACAATTCAAGGGGAGAAACCAAACAACAACTGGTCTTCCTTTCCTTTCCAAGTGTTCCTCGTTATTATGAATTCATAACTCTAGTTAGTTAGTAGCTAACTCCAAGCAGACTTTCATTATTTATTATGTCAAGAAAATGCTTCATTCATCTGCCATCTCAATCTTCTTATTCATTGACTATCACTTGGCCGGAGATATTGCTTTACTTTATGATTTTTCTTTCACTAGAATTAATATTATTACTTTGCCTTGTTTTTCTTAAGTTTGTTAGTCGTTCTATTGGTATTCTAACAATATGTAATTTGTAAACTTATGTTTATTAATTTCATTTTGTCTGGGATTTAAAAAAAAAAAAAAAAAAAGGTTATGAGTGTTAGTGTAGAACACATGCTCAACCACAAGGGTCAGTAGATTGATCTTGGATGTATCGGGTGACCTGGATATCTATGAAGGAGATAACCAGGAGAGCGTGGGATCACCGTACCGACAAAGGGGTGTCAGTGTGTGCGCGTGAGACCGTATGTAAATAGTCTAGGTTTAGAGTGAGTGCACCTTGTTACCTCGCCCTCGTATTTATAGAGGCGTCTGGTGCGATATCCGGGACACGTCATTAATGGTGAGCCATTAATGGGGCGGATATTGGATGATACCCCATTAATGGGACGTGTCATTAATGGGGCGGATATCCGAGATATGCCATTAATGGGACGTGCCATTAATGAGGCGGGTATCTCGGGAAGCCGTATGATAGGGGCGGATTCCCGCCGAGCCGAGATTTCGGATCTCCCGCCATGATTGGCGGTACGCATTACGCTCGGCTGCTGGGCCTCGCCCGGGCTTGGAGGCTTTTGGGCCGGCCCGTACCGCTTGCCCCCGCCTTGGTTGTTCATGCTTTTGACCGCCAAGGTGTATGATTCTCCCGGTCCAAAGGCGTGACCGGGGCCTGTGCTTCAGTTAGCCCGGCTTCTGATGCCGCGGCTTACCTCAATGATTTCTTTCAGGATGGTGCCCTGGGTCATGCCTGACCGGGGCTTACTGCGCGTGGTGAGGACTCTAGAGCTACCTCGGTCCTTGGATCTTGCCGGCACCGGCGCCCTTCGGGCCCACTTCCGGCGTGCCGCTTCGTCCCCGTCCGCCATCTGTTTTGCCTTCTAACCTTGTTTTACCAGGTATTTCCAACTCGCTAATCTCCTTTTATGTTGCATATAGGTTAATGGCTCCGAAATCTTTGCCTTCAAAGAAAAAGGCCGAGGCCGAGACATCGGATTCTTCTAGTCCCCCGAGGCCCCGTGTCGTAGGTATTCCCGGGTGTCCCACGAGGTCTTGAAGACCCGGTCCATTATGTCGGACGAGGATATTGCCGGTTGGACCCACCCGTCATGGAGGGGTGTGTCCTACGCCGGAAGCCGATGAGCTTGTTTGTCTTGGAACGGGAAGTAGGCGGTCAAATTTCTTTCATTTTTACCGGGATTATCTTACGCGGGTTGGCGTCCGCTTTCCTTTTACCCATTTTCAAATGCTTGCCCCGATGCACTGAGACCGGCCCGTCTCAACTTCATCCGAACGGGTGGGCTTATCTTGTAGCGTTCGAGCAATTGTGTCGCTCCTACCCGGCCAATCCCCGCTCGACCAACCTTTTCTTTTACTATTTTGGCCCCTTTACCCCCGGCTCTCCGAAGGAAGGTGACAAGTTGAAAGGGCTGGTGTCTCTCCGCGTTAATCCCGACCGGAAGCTTATGAAGCCCTTCTCCGAGTCTTTTAAGCGGTTTAAGAATGCGTTTTTCAAGGTTGTCGCCGTGCCTGGTAAGCCGGCTTGGTTTCTAAAGGGGGTCGAGGCTGCCGACGTAGTATGGCGCTTCCCTTTATATTGGGTGGAGAATCATCATAAGGCCAGCCCCTCGTCCTTTCAGATCTCGCAAGATGACCTCCTACCCGAGATGGCCCCTCACGTCCCCTGCATTGGATGCCTTCGTGGAGCAAGATGGCATCCCGAGCGCGGCCTTTTTCATATCCGGGGAGGGATCTAGGCCAATCCCCTCGACTTGTAGGAGTCCTTTTTTGCCATGTTTCTTATTCTTATGCTCGTATATTGCGCCGTTCTTTTGTGCTTATTGTTGATTTCCCTTTACCTGTTCTTTTCAGCTCAAGACATGAAGGCCCTTCCTGGTTATTTGAAAAAAGTGAATCCCGCCGCCGCATCTTCGAGTAGTCGGTCTCGGAAACGGGCCGCCCCTGTCAAAACTTCCGCGCCCGAGGCTGATGCCCCTATCGTGGCTAAGAAGGCCAGGGTCTCCGGGGCCGAGGAATCGACTCCCTCTGCGCCCTCCACATCCCCTCAGGCAGGGGTTCCTGAAATTTCCAAAGGGAAGCAGGTTGTCGTCTCGGAGGGTGAAGCTGCAGCTATTGGGGCCGCGACCGTTCCTTCTGCATTAGTTCTTCCGGTGTCTTCGACCGTTCCGCCTCCTCCTCCTCCTTCAACCGGGCCCTTACGTCCTTCTTCCGTGCTTCCTCGGAGTTTCGTATTTGAAAAGGGGGTGACCAAGGAGCTGGATGTAGCGTTCCTCCCCCCGGAATTCATGGATAACCGGCCCCGTCCCCTCCTAGTGCGAGGAAGTGCAAGCCGCGTAACGGTACTTGTGTAAATCCATAGGTTTCCCGTGTGCCTATGTGATTGTGAGGGAAAAGTACGTTCTGGCTGATGCAGAGAACAGACGACTGAAGGCGTCTATGGCCGAGGTTGAGGCCAACCAAAAGGCACTGGCTGAGGCGGCATCCGTAAAAAAGACTTTAGCCGATGCTGAGGCCAAGCTGCGCCTTATGGAGGAGGAGCGGGATGCTGCCCGGCTTGAACAGGATTCTGCCAAGGAGGCGTTCGTGAAGGTGGAATCAGATTTGCAACAGAGGCGCGAAGGGGGCGGAAAAGTCAGCCTCCCGAATGTGTCCGGCCCCGAAGGCGCCGAAGGACAAGTATGGAGGTGGTGAGGACCCTTCAAAAACAGCGTGATGCGTTGTTTGATAAGGTTAAAGCCGTCGAAGAGGCTCGCGCCTCGGAGCGGAGCGCTTAGAGTCCGACGAACTTTTAAAGCAGACGCGATTGCTTTGAAAATGCACTAGAGCAGATCCGACTTTTGAATCCGAAGACGGAGCTTAACTTGGACGGCTACGACTTTCGTGCCTTTGTGGAAGACGGAGCGTTAGTTTCGTATCAACCTCCTTCCGCCACTGCGTCCGGATCAGGAGGGGGAGAGTCGGAGGCGGAGAGTGAGGCGACCAAGGATGCTCCTGAGGCCGGTCCTTCTAGTTAAGCTTTAATTTGTAGTGTTAGTAGACGTCTGTGCCTTTGTACTTTGTTGATTCCCGGCTTTTGTGCCGTAACTTTGTATGACTTATGGGGGAATTTATTTATTCGCCCTTCGCGCTTAAATTCCATTGTTTGAAATCTAGTGACCGCATTAAATACAAGTCGTGTACTCGACCAACACCGGTGTGGGAGAGTGGGACAGGTTGTATGTCGTGCCCTCCGGGGTGTTAACTTAACCGCACCGCCTCATCCCGATTAAATGGCCGGAAAAGATGGTAGGAACCGTTTTAAGGGCGAGGTCGTCACATGTCGACCGAGGTGTCTAGTACCTCGGACGGACATTTTGACTTGATCGTGGTCGGGATGGCGCCGCCTTCTTAAATCGGGCGAGCGTTGACGCGTCAATTTCGCGAAGGCCACGTATGGCGTTTTCGAGCTCTTACCTATGCGCGTCGAGTACAACGGGCGGTGTCATACATCTAGATGTTTTTTTCGTTTCTCGACCGGGTATAAGTACCTCGAGTCGGTTTTGCCGGCTTGGTGGCCTCGGCTTCAAGCTTAAGCAAATAATCGTGCACGTTGGCGCCTCCTCTTTGAGGTATTCCTTCATTAAATAAAGCAGCTCTAAAGAGCGTACAAATGGTCATAAACTATTCAAATGCAAAGCAAGGGAAAGTTGGAAAGCAATTGCAAAAAACATGAAAGAAAGTAAGAAATGACCGAGCCGTAGTCTTGGGCTAGCTGTAGTAGATTTTCAACTTATCGGCGTTCCATGTCCTTTTAACCGCTTTCTTGCCAAAGTTTCGAGAACATATGCCCCAAATAATCTGCTTTTTCTTTAACACGATACGGTCCCCTCCCAGCTTGCTGCTAGTTTTCCGTCTCGAGTTCTTATTACCTATATCGGCCCTCCGAAGTACCAAGTTACCCCGGTTGAAGGATCGTGGGCCGAACCTTGCGATTATATTTGGCCACGAGTAACCGCTTGGCGGCAAGTTCCCGCAATGAGCCGTGACTCGGATCTCATCTATTAGGTCCAGACTGTTTTTAAGGCGTCGTCATTTGATGCCGGTCCTCCCTGTCCGGCTCTGATCTTCCTCCACGATGGCTGCCCGATTTCCACTGGAATCATTGCTTCGCATCCATATGTCAGCCGGAAGGGAGTTTCCTGGGTAGAGGTCTGCACACTCGTCCTGTATCCCCATAGAACACTGTGGAGTTGTTCGGTCCAACACGAGTCGGCCTTTAACATGCGTTTTTTCAACCCGTCGAGAATGATCTTATTGGCGGACTCGGCCTGGCCATTAGACTGCGGATGTTTGACGGAGGAGAAGTGTTGTTTGATGTCGAGGTTGGACATTAAGGCCTGGAATCTTTGGTCCGTGAACTGGGGTTCCATTGTCGCTGACGACTTCAAGCAGTATCCCGAACCGAGCGAAGATATTGTGACGAACGAATTTCATAATCCCGACGACGTGATTGTAGTTAATGCTTCCGCTTCAATCCATTTGGTGAAGTAGTCAACAATGCGACAATGAGCCATTTGAGCCGTCCGGTGCCGGTTTAAATGGTCCAAGAATATCCATTCCCCACTTATAGAAGGGCTAGGGAGCCGGCATCCCTTTTAACTCTGTGGGCGGCGGCCATAAGATCCCGCCGTGTTTCTGGCAACTGTCACACCGCTTGGCGGCCTCCATGGCGTCATGCATCATGGTGGGCCAATAATAGCCGGCGCGCAATGCCTTCCTTGCCAAAGCCTTGCCGCCCATGTGTTGGCCGTTGCATCCCTCATGTATTTCGGCCAAGACATACCGGATTCGACTCGCCGAGGCATCGCATCATTGGGCGTGTACTCCTTTCCTGTATAGCCGATCATCGACCATAGTGTAGATGGCGGCTTCTCTTATCAGCCTTTTTGCTTCTAGAGTCTCTGTGGGAATGATCCCTCTTTCCGTGTAATCTTCAATTGGTTTTCTCCAGTCCGATCCGACGAGATAGTCATAATGCACGTGGGCTCGGCCAAATTCCGTTGGATGACTCGTTCTATGACTCCCGGACCTTTGGTACTTGCGAGTTTGGAGAGGATGTCGGCCCGGCATTCTCTTCTCTCGGATGTGAGAGACAACGACTTCTTCGAATTCCGTCATTACCTCTTTTGCTTTATTCAAGTACTTGGCCAACAAGGGGCCTTTCGCTTGATAGCTGCCATCGATCTGTGCGGCGACGAGTTGTGAGTCGGTGAACACCTTAATCCGCCTGGCTCCGCTTTCTTTTGCTTGAGCCAATCCCGCTAAGAGGGCCTCGTATTCGGCTTGATTGTTAGAGGTCGGGAATTCCAGTTGGAGGGAATGTTCGCAGCGATTCCCTCG
This sequence comes from Acacia acuminata, assembly GCA_019022655.1. Classification (NCBI taxonomy): domain Eukaryota; kingdom Viridiplantae; phylum Streptophyta; class Magnoliopsida; order Fabales; family Fabaceae; genus Acacia; species Acacia acuminata. The sequence continues at coordinate 5,189,443 of JAFJYI010000022.1, read as the reverse complement.
GGGCTTTCGACAATGACTCCCGCTCCGTCGCTTTGGGTTGGAAGACCCGTCAACAAATACCCTCCGTAATTCGTTGTCGGTCATAACCGGAGTCAATTCCGATGAAGTCCGCCAATGCCTCGTGATTTGATCGCCCGCCGTGCCTTAAAAGTGATGTCGACCAGATAATTCAATCGCCCAGCTCGTCATCCGTCCAGCCAAATCCGGTTTGTGCAAAATCACGGACGGGCTGATTGGTCCGACCACAATCCGATGTCCCCGGAAGTATGGGCGAAGTCGCCTTGCCGTTGTCGATGTCGCGAATGCCATTTTCTCCAGCTTTTTGATATCTCGAGCTCGGCGTTTTGTAACGCTTTGCTCACAAAGTAGATGGGTGTCCGTCCGGCCTCGGTTTCTCTTACCAAGGCGGCGCTTACCGCTTCATCCCCTACCGAGAGGTATAGGAACAAGGTCTCCCCGCTCCGGCTTTGTCAGTACCGGGGGGTTGCCAAGCATTTCTTGATTTCTTCAAAGGCCGTCTCGCAGTCCGTATTCCATCCTCCCTGGGTTTCTTTCTTCAATAATTTAAAGAAAGGTAGAGCTTTCTCGGCTGACCTCGGTAGGAATCTTGTCAGGGCCGCCAAGCGACCTGTCAGTTGCTGCACTTCCTTCTTGGAGTTGGGGGCCTGCATATCTAGCACGGCCTTGCATTTGTCCGGATTGGCCTCAATCCCTCGGTTGGTCAACATAAAACCCAAAATTTGCCACGGCACCCCGAACGCACATTTAGCCGGGTTCAACCCGATGCGGTATTGTCTTAATTTGTCAAACGTCCGCTCTAGATCCCTGATATGCTTTCCGGATGTTTTGACTTCACTATCATGTCGTCTATATATACCTCCACATTACGACCGATTTGATCGTCAAAGACTCGATTCATCATGCGTTGGTATGTAGCTCCCAGCATTCTTCAATCCAAATGGCATGACGTTGTAGCAATAGTTCGCCTTATCCGTCATGAAGGCGGTTCTCTCTTGATCGTCGGGTGCATAGCAATCTGATTGTATCCGGAGTAGGCATCCATAAAAGAAAGCAGCTGGTATCCGGCCGAGTTATCCACTAGCTGGTCAATGCTGGGCATGGGAAAGGAGTCTTTTGGGCATGCTTTATTCAGATTGGTGTAGTCGGTGCACACCCTCCATTTACCGGTTGGTTTTAACACCATGACCACGTTAGAGAGCCGGGTCGTGTATTGTATTTCTCTTATGAACCCTAAGAGAAGGAGCTCTTCAATGTGACTCTCAAGGGCTTTCTCGCTCGTCGTCTCGAGATATTCCTCCTCTTCTCGGCCACCGGTTTCGACCCCCGGCCATATGGCTAACTTGTGACAAAGCAGAAGTGTGGGTCGATCCCGGTATTTCGGGCGACGTCCGTGCGAAGACGTCCCCGGTTTTGCCTTAAAAATTTGATCAACCTTGCTTTGATCTCGCGTCCATGTCCCCGCGATTTTAGTTGTCTTGGAGGGATCCGTCCCGAGGATTAATTCCTCCAACTCTCCTTCCGGCTCGGGGCGTGGGTTTTCGTTCACGGAGGTCCAGCTCTACCATGTTGACCGATTGCCGGCCGCCCCTCTTTTCTCGTCATCGGGCCATTACCTCGTTGGTTTGGAGCCGTGGCGGATGACGCTTTTCCTCCTCTACACGGAGGCTTCGAAGTAACATTGCCGCGACGCTTTCGTCACCGGACACTTCAACCACCCGATTCTTATCATTGATCATTTTCAATTTCTCGGTGCTTGGTGGATGCCAAAGATATCCCAACCGTGTATAGTGGGTCGGCCCAAAGTATAATGTTATAAGGGGAGCGGAAATCTGCCACTACAAACCTTACCCGTCCTGATTTGAAGGCTTCCTTAGTTCCCAAGGTCAGTCTGAGGTCAACATATCCTTTTGGGAAGGAACGCTCTCCATTGAACCCGATGAAGGTAGATTTGCATGGCTTTAAGTCTTCGACATCGAGGTGCATCCTCTGGTATGCATCCCAGCTTATTATGTCGGCCGAACTACCTGCGTCGACAAATATCCGTTTGACCCGGCAGTTTACGACGATCCCGGTGATGACCAATCCGTCTTGGTGGCCCGGAATAACCTCCTTGAGCTCCTCGTCGGTGAAGACCAAGGGTGGTTTCGGTTTTGACGACGTGCCCTTGAACCTCGGCACCTCTTTTACCGTTAACACCTCCCGCAGTGTGTTTCTTGCGCCGACTTATTGTATCTCCACCTCCTCCGAATCCGCCACCGATCCCAAGGCATTGGAGATCGGCGGTCCGGTAGCCCTCTTCGGGAGGGCCGGTTCTCCGCTTCTTTTCAAAATCCGAAGCGTTCGTGGCTGGACTCCTACTTCGGCGGCTACCATTCCGCTTGCCGATTTCCTCGAGTTTTGATGACGTATTGGCGTAGTTTCCCTTTTCTTACAAATTTTTCAATAGCATCCCTGAGTTCATAGCATTCGTCAGTGGTGACCGAACAGCTGTGGAAGGTGCAAAACTTCCCCCGTCTCGTATTGGACCGGTTTCGAGAGGCTTAGGCTTGGCCACCTTCCTCATCTCGGCCGAGCGACCTCCTTCCACACTGGGATCGCGGACATTCAAGGGGGGGTAGTTTCCGTACTTCCCCTTATTGTCCGTCCGCTCAGTCTTGGCCGGCTCTCTCCGCCACGTCTCGCGAGGTTCCTTGTGTTTGTCGGCCAACTCCCCGGGCGAAGAATTCCTTGCCTTCTCGTGCTCATCTCGCATTGGCGATTTCCATTTGCTCGACGTCTAGATATTTCTTTTGCTTCGATAGAATTCCGTCAAGGAATATACTCGATTCTTACATAGATGTCGGGCCAGGCGTGTCATCGGGTCCACTCCGTTGACGAGGCAGTGTACATGGACCTCTTCGGATAAGGATCGTACCTGTATTGCCGTGTCTCTGAACCGATCCGCATACTTCGCAATGTTTCGCCCTTCTTTTGCTTTACTTTACTCAGCGTGAATTGAGATTTCGGTTGTTTCTTGCTGGTGGCAAAGTGTAATTCAAACTTACGACCAAGGTCTTCAAAGTTCCGAATGGAATTATTGGGTAGCGAACTCAACCATTTGTGGGCCGGCCCGATTAACGTGGCCGAGAAGAGTCTTAGTATCACCGCACCTTCTATTGATCTTACCCACATTAACTTTTCAAATAACTCGAGGTGATGACGTGATCCCGGGTCCCATCATATTTGGGGAGATCGGCTAGGTCAAAATTCTTCGGGTAAGGAGCCGTGGTCGTAGCTCGTGAGAATGGAGTCCCACCCACGCCGGCCAAGTATTTCATCTTATACTGCCGTGGCGATCCTCGTGTCCGAGGCGTAATGATCGCCTCGTGTAGTTCGTCCGAGTCCTGATCACGATCTCGGTTCTCCGGTTCCCTATCGTCATTATGGTGGTCGCTCGCCTCCGGCCTTCCCTATCCCGGATCCGCAAAGGTGCCTCTTTGTGCCTTTTGGGGGTTGGTTGGCGATCTCGCTCCATTCGGCGTCCCCTCTTTTCCCGCCACGGGGATGTTGATTCGTTTTCGGGCCGGTACGCGGACTATTGCTATCCAGCGTACAACCTCCTTCCTCTTACGTGGGCTTCTCGGGGTTCCGCGTTGAAAAAGGTTTTCAAGCTTTTCCTCTATCATTAGTTCCAGAGCATGAAAATCCTCCTGCCTTTGGAGGTGATCGAACTTTTCCTTCTTTTCGAATCTCTGAATCATCGCCTCTTGGGTTCTCCTCGGATGCGGACGTCGGTGTCTAGTACCCGAGCGTCCGGAATCGGGATCTGTCTGGGGCTGGTCTTTTGGGGATTCTTCATGCAAGGAGATTTGTCGAGGGAAGGCGAGGTGGTTTCCGAGTCGATGTAACGTGTCCTTCCGAGTTTTTCCTGGGATGGTCGATCATGAGTCCGTGGCCGACTTGGCTCATGGTCCGAGGTTGATTTGGAGGGACTATACTTTGGCGACTCGGCCGTCGAGGTTGATTTGGGGGTACCATGCTTTCCTCGTTTCGGCCGGTCCAATTGCTTTGGTTTTGCGTGTGGCTTCGGTGTGAGCCATTGATGGTCACGGATAGAAATTTATCGTCCCCACGGTCGGCGCCAATGTTCTGGTGTAGAACACAGATGTCCAGCCAAGGGCTGGTAGATTGATCTTGGATGTATCGGCTGACCTGGATATCTATGAAGGAGATAACCAGGAGAGCGTGGGATCACCGTACACCTACAAAGGGGTGTCAGGTGTGTGCACAAAGGAGACCGTATGTAAATAGTCTAGGTTTAGAGTGAGTGCACCTTGTTACCCGCCCTCGTATTTATAGAGGCGTCTCGGTGCGATATCCGGGGCACGTCATTAATGGTGAGCCATTAATGGGGCGGATATTGGATGATACCCCATTAATGGGACGTGTCATTAATGGGGCGGATATCCGAGATATGCCATTAATGGGACGTGCCATTAATGAGGCGGTATCTCGGGAAGCCGCATGATAGGGGCGGATTCTCGCGAGCCGAGATTTCCGGATCTCCCGCCATGATTGGCGATTACGCCTTCCGGCTCGCTTGGGCCTCGCCACAGGGGCTTGGAGGCTTTTGGGCCGGTCCGTAACAATGAGTTATAACAAATAAATACCCACAATATAGAAATATTAATTATGCTTTGAATTTTTGCCAATGCTTGGTTATCGATCTCAAATTTTATTTTGTTATATCTCACTCTGTGATTGTTACTTCATCCCATCCTTATTGCTTGATATAGTAGGATGTAACAATATATTAGCAATAATTGGCGACAAAAAACAACATTAGCATGATTAATATCGATATTTATAATATGTTAGCTTTGATTAATATTAATATACTTATATATCAATATATAATACAAAAAATTCAACGCGTCGCACAATTTGTGAACCATAATTCCATATAAAGTTTGGCTTTTCTCCCCTTTGCTTTGAGTACGAAGGGTGAATCGTCCATGAGCAAAGCCATACGTGAGAGAAGCAGTGTTTTTTTAAACTTGATTACACTTGGCAACTCTTCCTTACAACATTTACATTTTGCTTTCAAGCATCCAACCACCAAAGTATCGGGTTTAGTCAACAATCCCAACACAATTTTATAATAAAAGCTTCATTTTGATTTGCCAAGTCTTTAATTTAATTTCCAAGACTTCGTGCCTTTTTTGCTTTTAGTGATTTGATTCGAAACAATAAAATGCATTTTCTTCACATCCTCATCTTGACTCCATAAGAAGGTCCTACTAATCTTCTTATTGTCCTCAATTGTTCCTATCGAAAGAAGAGACAATCACATTCGGCAGCTAGATAACATAGATATAACATATTTTATAAGAACCGTTCTACCCCAAAACTCACAAATAAGCTTTTCCATGAGGAAAGTCGCCGTCGAGCTTCTTGCAACAATGTGAAGAAAAGTAGTCTTAGTCACTCTTGAATGTATCAAATGAACACCAAGGTATTTGCCAACATTAGTTAAAACATCAATGCGAAGCATATACTAATTCAACATCCTTATTGAAATAAATGTTTCAAGAATAAAACATATTAGATTTATCCATATTCATTCCATGTCCATCATTTCAAGAATAAAACATTGCATAAAAACTTCTCATTGTTATGAAACTAAGTAAAATAACAAGAGAGATTAAGATGAGGGAGATGAAGAAATGCAAGAGAGAAATGGAGAGCAATGATGGAGTGATTCTTCTTTTCAATTATTCTCTTCCAACCTTTGATACATGCCTACTATATATAGGCAATGAATCCATTACAAGAGTTACAAAAGAATAAATCTACATAATGGTATATTATGAGGTTTTGTAAGTTATTTACATTAGTCATAGAAAACTCCCATGTCATTCATGTCATAGGTTACATGGCTTTAGAAACTCTAAAAGACTCTTCTTGAAAAGGTTGTGGACATTCACACCAATATTGGGATATTCATAACACTCTCCCTTGAATGTCCATTATGAATGTGTCTCATTAAAAACTTTAACTAGGAAAACCTATTGGGATAAAAATCTAGCCAAAGAAAAGAGTACAACATCCATTGATACACCGTCCAATGTCCGCCTCATTAAAAACCTTTCTAGGAAAACCCAGGACAAAAAACCTAGATAATGGAAAAAGAGTACAGCGTGTATCGACTCCCTTTTTGACAACATCAAGATACTCCCGATGACTACATTACTTTCAATGTCTTTTGAGCATATCATCCTTTTTGTCATCAAACATTCTATTGTGTACCTGCGCAAGAACTAAATATTTCAAAGAAAGTCATAATAATACTAACATGATTTCTAGGCATTCTTATAAGATATATCTAGATGCATATCAATGATATTCATTAAAATGATTATATCATACATGCTCTAATAGTTTTAAGTCTTACAAAACTTCTTAAGTATTGTTCTCGAGAACTTTGAATTAGATGTTTCGCATCTTGAGTCCTTCAGTGGACATGTGCTACTAGCACTCTTGATCCTTTGAAGATTCTTATGCAATCTTCATAATTTAATAAGCCATATGCATATGCTATATAACAATATCTAATAGACGATAAATTTATCATTCATAAACTACCAGATTTATCGTATCCACCACAAAATCATATTTTCCAATTTGGACTTCGTGTCTTTAACTATCATAATATGATTATATTTGCGTCACTCTCAATTTTACTTATCCTCTTGGCCAATAATCTTTATATAATATCCTCATTTGATCACGTGATATCATCATCAAAATTGTTGTCGACAACTTTATCTTTTCGGTTCTATTTTTCCAATTCGACATAACAATATCAATATTACTCAGGTACTTGAACCCCTCTTGAGGTTTTGCAATAAGTTATGTCTCGATACTCTTCTGGAGTATTTGCCTCCTTAATATGATCATCTTAATGATTGCTCCAATTTATCCATAACGTTTATATTTGGAACCGAATACTTACTCATGCTTCGTGCATGTTACTTATTAGAGCATTTTTAGCTAGAATATGAGATTTAATAAATCTCATTTAGGTCAAGAATTTATCCGGAAAATATATCATGAATGCATAACCGATGAACTTCTCGGTTCATACTTTTTATTCGAGGATATATACTTTGTTATAATGCATTTCATGTATTCTCTTGTCCAGCTATTCAATATCTCCCCCTCATGTTGAGAAAATAATATCAAATATCAATTGACTAATCATACAGTATAAGTTTCATTAATCCATTTGTTTCCTTTAGAAACATCATTTTGTTTCATATAAAGACAAACAAGAAGAAAAAGGTCCTTATACGACATTTATCTCAACTTTCTTTCCATATCCATCTATGTGCATTGTGGTGGATTAATAATCATCGCACATACAAACTTTATAAGATGGAATTTGTCTGGCTCCTGACCTAAAGCCAATTATATCGGGAGAATTTTGTTGGCTTATAAGTGCTGCAATATGTAAGATCAAACATACCAACATAAAAATTTTGTTCTCATAAGAATTGATCTAACTATTTATGGAGGCTTTACATGATCAATGATATTCTCATAGACAATATGTTATGAGAACAAGCAAAGACATAATTCATAAATAATATGTTGGTTATTCTTGAAGAATCTTTTGGTTCTTCGATGGATGTCAAAATGTAATTTTATTTGTATTATATGACTTGGATGATCAAACAAGTCATGCCAACAATAAATTTCTTTGGATTAGTAAACTTCTCGTTTATTGTGACATATGTCTTAATCAATCATAAACTTTTGATCATAATCTAACATCCATTTTGGGAGATATATTAGGCTTTAGGTGAGAAGTATATAACTTTTCAAAAATTAGCTCATACTTGTATTTGAACTCACACTTGTTTTCTAACAATCTCCCCCTCAAGTGTGAGTCATATAAACATACTTTCTATATATATGCATTTCAAAATCACTTTAAAACCCTTCAAAACTCGAAATAAAAATCTATTTTGATTCGTCGAACAAACATATAAGATTACATCACTAGATAATCTCATTACTCCTTAATAATATACTTCAATTTACTTATATATGCAAAACATACACAACCACCACATATGAAGATATTCGTGATCAAAATAACTCGAACCTTACGATTTAGAATCACACATATGAAAATTCTCCAAGTAGAAAATTGTCATGGCAACAGATTTATAAGATGAGATCACAATAAATGTAAATAATAATAAATTTTTTTTTTAATAAGAATAGAAACTAAACACCGTATTACCTTTTGGGCTTATTTGTTATTTGTCTTGGCTTCAAAATAAATCTAGAGATATTTCTCTCAGCTCTTTGCCTCTCTTATAACATTGGGCAAAATATGCTAATTAGTCCCCAAGACTATTAGCCTTTAAACTTATTACGACATAAATCTCGTAAGTTATTGTCTTCTCGACAATATTTTTCCAAGGCTATCAAAATCTTTTTATACGTATTTGAAACATAAGTCTTCGTGGCTTTGATATTAATAACAAATAAATATCACTTTCTTGTCCACCATTCATCTCTAGATGTGCACAAGCTCCCATACCTCTTTCGTAGTTATAGAAGACTAAAGACCAAATATCTCATAAAGTTCAAATGAAAATTCTTAAAAAGTTGGTGTGCGTAGTAAAATAGTATGTAAATAGTAAAAATATTACAATATAATATATTATCACATTGCTTCGTGCCAAATTATCTGGCTTTACTTCAATTTGTCTTATGGCTTCAGTGCCAAATTATCACATTGCTTCAGGAGAACTTGTGTTTCCTCATAAGGCTAAGCCAATTTGTGTCTTCTCATGGCTTCAGGCCAATTTGTTTCATAAGAAATTAAATCAATATGGCTTCCAGCCATTTATCTTCAGGATAAATAAAAATTATATATATATATATATATATATGGCATCTGGTCATATAATAATGAATCAAAGAATATGAAAATAAAAACAATAAAAATTAAAGATATTAAAATTAAAACTTTATGGCTTCTAGCCATTTAGTTCTCAAAATGAGAATTTAAATTTATATGGCTTCTGGCCACAAAATAAGAAATTAAAGTGATATGACATCTGGTCATATAATTTCAAATAAGAAAATAGAAGTGTATGGCTTCCCGACCATAATAATATCAAAATAAAAAAGTGAAAGAAATATGACTTATGGTCATATAATATCAAAATAATAAATCAAAATGTAAGATATACAAACTATAATAATAAATCAAAGTAGGGATAAAAAGACTATGGGTTCGCCATGTAATAGGAAATCGAAACAATATGACTTCGGTCATATAATTTCAGAATAGAAAAACAAAGGTGTATGGCTTCTAGCCATAATAATAAAATAAAATAAAAGAGATTGCATTAAATGTAAAATAACATAACATTAAAAGTTAGCAACAATAACATAACAATAAAAGTAAAATGTTATGTTAGCAACAATAAAAATAAAATGTTATGTTAGCAACAATAACATAACAATAAAGATAAAATGTTATGTTAGCAACAATAAAAGTAAAATGCTTAATTTAAATGTTATGTTAGTAACAATAATATAAATGTTATGTTGGTAACATAAAAGTAAATGCTTAATTTAAATGTTATGTTAGTAACAATAATATAAATAGTAAAACAATCGTAAATTACTATAGAATTACTGTGCATGAATAATGATAAATAGTAAAATTACTATATAAAATAGTAAATAATCTCCAATCTTAACCACGGAACCCGATGTATAAAAACAATCGGTAAAAGAGTATTTTTAATTCCATATAGTGGTTTAGATTATCCAAGATATACAAATAAACATATAATAAAATCATTAGAGAAAGTAGATGAAATCGTTAAAGAAATTATACCTTCGTTATAAAGAATCGTGCTAATAACGTGTTATGAAACTAAGTAAAATAACAAGAGAGATTAAGATGAGGGAGATGAAGAAATGCAAGAGAGAAATGGAGAGCAAGAATGGAGTGATTCTTCTTTTCCATTATTCTCTTCCAACCTTTGATACATGCCTACTATATATAGGCAATGAATCCATTACAAGAGTTACAAAAGAATAAATCTACATAATGGTATATTATGAGGTTTTGTAAGTTATTTACATTAGTCATAGAAAACTCTCATGTCGTTCATGTCATAGGTTACATGGCTTTAGAAACTCCAAAAGACTCTTCTTGAAAATGTTGTGGACATTCACACCAATATTGGGATATTCATAACACTCATAACTCTTTTCATCCCCTCCATTTGTTCCATCAATGCCTCAGTGAAAAGGATAAGATCATTTGCAAAACCTAAGTGGGAGACAAAAAGACCTCTATTCTTAAACTTGAGCGGCATCTATCTTTTAGTGACACACTTAGCTATAAAAAGATAACCAAGACGTTCTAAATAGAGAACGGCTGTGTGTGGGCTTAAGAGTTCATCTTGGAGGATACCTCTTGTATGATAAAAGAGTTTAGTCCAATACATTGCCAAGTGTCTCTGATGAAGTTTCAATCCAAATGATCATAAGCTTTTTCTACGTTTAATTTGATTGCCAAATTGCCCATCTTTCTCCTACTCTCATGGTATGTATAGCTTCTTGCGCAATGATAACATTGCCACAAGTGGGTCTCTCGCATTGAAACTACATTATTTATAATTGATCAATAAGCCCTTAACCCTTTTTAGCCAATTAGCAAGAATCTTTGTGATGATGTTGAAACCGACGTTACATTACAAAATTGGTCTTTACTTGTTTGGGAAGCACAAGAAAGTGTTTTTTAAACACAGTCCTTAAGTTGATAAAAACATATTTTCACATACTTATCTTGAATATTGTCAAATCCTTTCTAAAAAGTTAAAACAAACATACACTTAATTCTTTCATAAATGTAGGCATATCCACCCTAGTAATTAGGTCAAATTTCATTCTCACCTTGCTAGGATTCTAAAAAAAAAAACTTTTCCATCAAGTCACAAATTTTATCATAGGTTAAGGTGTACTTTTGCTATAGAAGTAACTACTCAAGAGCATAAGTATGTGAAAATTCTTTAAGAAGCAATTTGATCCTACAAGTATTAAAAAAAGAGCAAATTTTTCTTAACGGTTAAAAAACTAATGTTGATTGTTGACATTTTTAATTGTAAAGGGCAAACTTACTATGTTTTGGTTATTTCTAGGACAAAATTGCTCTTTGAAAAACTTTCAAATACCTAATGCTACAAAATAGTTATTTTTCTAAGGTAAAATAGCACCGTAACCCTTTATTTTTCTTTTTAAGATTTTGGGCAACACACTAAATCTCCACACTACTAAAAAATAACACACACACACACACACACCAAATGTAATATAAAAGGGTTAAGATACAAATTTATCCCGATAGTTTTTGCTTTAGAAAATGTTACTCTATATTTTTTTCACCAATATTACCCTGAAAGTTTTATAATATAGTAAGGTTACCCCATACCGTTAAAAACTAACGTCGACCATTAAATTTTTAACTAAAGGGGCAACATTGATCCACTTCTAAGAACCCAAAACAATTTCAAGGGTAACATTACTTCTGAGTGAAAACTTTGTTGGTGGGGATGGATCTATGAGGAGTATAAGAAGAAGATATGAAAAAGAAAATAATGTACAATGTCTTCAAGGAGTGAGTAGTACTTTCCTTTAGGTGTGATATAGGATGTAATTTGTATTAGAGGGAAAATTTCCTTTAGGATATAATGAAGACTCTTGAGTATAGATATCACTCCAAACACTTAAGTCAAGACAACAATGACTTTTACAAAGTGATGAATTACTCTATCTTTGAGTTTGAATTTGTGTGTGTGTGTGTGTGTGTGTGTGTGATTTTCTATGTAACATAATGGATTGATGGTGCTTGAGTAGGACATGAAGTGATGCTTTGAAATGATGCTTTTTTGAACCGGTGACTCTTGAAGCAACACATTTTTAATTAAAAAGTCATAACATTTGTTAGATTCATGAATATCTCTCATTATATGTTATTGATTTTATGCAAAGACATATAAAAAGTTATACATTTATATTATGTAGAATTTTCTTATAAATGTAATACAACCTTTCACTAAGTGATGGTTATCACACATGTCTCTAGGAACTAAAGAGATATATCATTGATAACTCAATAAGTTCTTACAAAACTGTTTATATAAATCCATTAATTTATATGAACGTGACTTTACAAAAAATACATTCCTTCATTTTAAAATATTCAAATAAATTTTTAGGGAAATTTGCTCCTTAATCTAGTTACCTAAAATAATACTCCCTATAGTGTATAAGATAAACTTCAATAAAATGATTGACTTATAAAGCGGATCTTATATTAATTACAAGAGGTAGGATATATTTATAAAAAAATGTATAGCGTTTGATGAATGAGATGCATGGATTATAATTTGTTAATGCCTACTAATTCATTATATATTTTATTATACTCAAACATATATTTCTTCATATTACATGAAATTAATAAAATAAATACTCCTCTAATTCTTAATATATGACCTAGTTGGGGAATATCTTTATTCTAAAGGCAAAACATATTTATCATATTTATCAATATTTTCGTAATTTATCTTTATTAATATTCCCTTAACGTAACAATAATTAAGTAAGAATGAGATGATGAGAGCTAAGGAATATGATTAAGGTGTTTTAGAAAAATATTTCATATAAACTAGCTCAATTGATTTTTTTTTTAATTTAATTAAATTAGATAAATAAATTTTACATCAAAGATCGAAGGGTGTAATACTACTATTTATAATGTATAAATAGTTAAATACTCCTTCGGTTGTATATTTGTGGGCATGACATGCGCTCTTTTACAAGAGACACCTACGTCTGGATCTTCTTATCATCACTTCTCTGCCCATTTCTCATCATCAGCAGATTCTGACCATCGAAATTCTGATCCAAGGGCCCAGAATAAATTTTCAAAAAAATCACGCGGCGGTTTTTTGAAAATTATTCTCGGGCCTTGAATCAAATTTCGACGTCAGATCACCATGAGAGATAATAAGGAATCAAGCTCATGAGAGAATCCTTTTCCAAGACACTTAGATATTGCCTAAATTTTTTTGTTGTTTGCCCATTTCTTCATTGAATAACTTATTTTCCTCACATTTAATTTCCCACTTTTCTCTTCACCACACATACTCCCTATTCCACATGAACAATATGCTAGGTTAAACTTAGATTAGGTTTTGACTAAATAGATTTGAGCTTGTAATAGGCCTAAAGCTTGAGCCTGAACGTAGGCCTATATATATATATATACATTTTTTTACACACACACACACACATATATATATATATACATATATATATATTTAGGCTAAGGCCTGAGCTTTCAAAAGACCTGGTCATACCTAAAACTTTTTTAATTTACAGACCTACTTATAATGTATGCTTTTAAATAGCCTTAAAAATTAGGGGCTTAAAGGCCTATATTTTAAAACCTACAATATGAGTAAAATAAAATTTAATTTTTATAATTTAATAAATCAAAATTAAAATTAATTTAAAAATCTATTATTTGAATTTTAAATTATAAAGAACCAACGCTCTATGATAATTTAATGAAGGGAAAATCTCATATAGAGTTGTTTAAAATAGGAAAAATTCTAAATTAGGTTGATAAATTCAATAAATCTCTAATTAAGTTATCGACCCAATTTAGAATTTCAAAATTTAGATTAAATGACACTATTGTTCTCTCATAGTCTCCTCTCTTTCATCTTAAAAGGGTTTCAATGCTTTTTAACTTATTTTTACAATAATTGTAAATATATAAAAGCATTAATATACAATAAAATAAAACATGATTAACTTAGATAAAAAAAATTATGTTTTGTGGAAGAATGACCAGAAAAATTCAAAAAAAGTATCAACCCCAATATTAATTAAATGATTTCTAGTTGAACTTTGAGAACAAAAAAATTTATTTTTTACTTGATTTTTTGTTCATTGAGAAAAAAAAAACATTAATATAAAAAAGAACTTGTTTGATATAACAAATGACATATCAAAGACTTTCATTAATGATTTTTTAAAAGAAAAAATATTTATTAACGTAAAAAAAAAAAGCAACCTATATATCACATAAGTAAAATTGCGTGATTAATGAAGATTGATTTTTTTTTAATTGACAAAAAACTAATTTGAGTTTTTTGAAAAATAAAATTTTATTCAAAATATTTAATAAAAACATTTAATTGATAACGATGTTTATGGTTTTTTTTTTTTTTACTCAAAACATTCTTAATCATTCTTCTCAAACACAAAACTCCTTTGATTTAAATGAATCACATTTTATTTTATTATATATTAATATTAATATATATGCACACTTATTAAAAGACTAAGTTAAAAGAAATTAAATTCTTTCAAGAGGAAAGATGATAGAGAAGATTAGGAGAGTATAATAAAGTCAATTTACTTTATATTTTAAAATCTCAAATTGAATCTATAACTTAATTAAGGATTTGTTAAGTTTAACAACTTGATTTAGATTTTTTCTATTTTAAGTAACTTTATATGAGATTCTTCCTTTAATGAATGTATTTTAAATTAAAATTAAAAATGATAAAAAATATAAATATAACATAAACACATATAATATAAATAAAATTATATTTAAAATATATAAACCTATTGATTTAAAGGCTTACGTTAGATCTTCAGAGAATAGGCATAACTTGTTTATATATTTATGCTTTAAATAAGTCTTAACTTGATTTTTTATTAAATGGCCCAATTATTGTAGGTTGTTTGATAGGGTATAACTTATTTTCACCTCTAAATACATGCATATTCTTGGCAAAGAAATTAGATTGTTAGAATTTGTTGCTCATACTACGGAATGCAAGGGAGTACAATATTAGATAATGATATATTAACCTTCAAAGTTATATTGGTAATCATATATTTAATATATATGGGTTGATGAATGATATTTTGGTGATATTTGACGGTGGAATATTATATGTGCTGTTAGGCCAGAAAAAGAAATGCCACTAATTTCAGATCTGGGAGTAAGGAGCATCGTGACAGACTAAGCTTCACAATAGTTCACATTTTCTGCAAGATAATACAAATATTGGCCACCGCACCAGTATCACGCACCTTCCTCCTGACTTTTATATATAAAAGGCCACAACCAGGCCTTTCAAATCTCGTTCAATTTCACTCTCTCTCTCTCTTTCTTTCCCTCCTTTCTTCTCGAAGTACTGTGATTCACCGCTATGGGGGCCTCCTTGCTCCCAGATCTTGGGACTCAGATTTTGATTCCAGTATGCGCCGTCATTGGGATCGGCTTCGCCTTGTTTCAGTGGCTGCTTGTTTCCAGAGTTAAGCTCTCTGCCGAGAGGGATAGTCCTTCCAACAACGGAGGCGCCAAGAATGATTACGACGATTCACTCATCGAAGAAGAGGAGGGCATTAACGACCACAACGTCGTTATTAAGTGCGCCGAAATTCAGAGAGCCATTTCTGAAGGTATCTCTTTCTTTCCCCAAAATAGGCCATCGAGGGTTGAAGCTGAAACTTGAAAATACGTATTTTAGATTTTTTTGTTGTTGAAGTTATTGTTCAGTCAATGGATTTTCCTGGTGCATAGTAAACAATAGGGCCGTTTCTTGATTTCAACGTTTGATTCCCTGCGTGAAGTTCGTATTTTTCGTACTCTCAAAGTTTCCTTCTTGCTTGTCACAAAAAAAGCTACCTTCTTGCCCTGTTTTCTTTTCTTTTCTTTTTCTAATAACAGGGAAATCACTTTTCTTTTCTGCTTTTGTTCGATTATAACTAAATCTCCCTGGGCTTCTTGTGATTCTTTATTTGCTCATTTGAATCTGTATTTTAGAGCTGTAGACTAAAATTTTCCTTCTGCAGAGTAAACTG
This sequence comes from Acacia acuminata, assembly GCA_019022655.1. Classification (NCBI taxonomy): domain Eukaryota; kingdom Viridiplantae; phylum Streptophyta; class Magnoliopsida; order Fabales; family Fabaceae; genus Acacia; species Acacia acuminata. The sequence goes on along the minus strand of JAFJYI010000022.1, from coordinate 5,173,450 downwards.
AAAACACCTCATCTGTAAGGGATCAAAATAAGCTTGTTATTCATTGTTAAATATTTATTGTTTTGACATATTAATGGACGGTAGTGAGAAACCCAAACCTATGAACTATGGTATGGTTGGGCGATTCCTATAGGACTTTGAGTTTTATATTCCAAATTATGAACCCTTTTTATATTTCAAAGTATGAACCATCAAGGTTGGTTGGTTCAAGGTTAACCTTGATCTGGGAGAGGCTAGTATGAAGACCCTAATTTGCAACTTTCTACTTGACTTGTTTTAGAGTCATTACTAATGCCAGTACTTTACCTGGCTTGGTACATGTTTTCTAGAGCTAACTTGATAGCCTCTATTATCCCTCCCATAAATTTTCAAGGACTTGCCTATGACAAATTCTTTACTAAAAGAGTGATGGCCCATTTACTGGTTTCTTTATATTTTGAACAGTTTCTGGAAGCAATTTTAGGTAGGGTTTTCTCAGCAGTTTTTGCAAACTGGAAGAAGTACTCTATTATTTTCATGTGACTTGTCATCTTTTGTTATATCACCATGTTACGTTTGTTTAACTTTTTTCATAGGCCGTTATCTTGGAAATTGGAAAATAATGATTAAAAATTGCATACTTCTAATTGATTTGATCTTCTTATCTGGTTGTTAGTTTTCAAGCTTAATTATCTGACGTTTCATGTTACTTTGGTTTTAATTTTTGTTTACATAATCTAGTCTTTGGTCTGTTAAACGTAAAATGTTAAAAAAGTTGGAAAATGTTACATTTGTATACAGCTTCTCTATACTTTTTTCATGTTAAAAGGCAGGGGTATCCTCAGGCTTAGATGATATTTTTGTTGCCACTGGTTCTGCTTCATTTTCTTATTTCAAATTTAATGCTTTTTGGAGGAAGCTTAAAGAATGCTTTGTTTGAATATTATAGGGTCAACCTCTTTCCTTTTCACTGAATATAAGTATGTTGGAATCTTCATGGTGGCTTTTGCAATCTTGATATTCTTGTTCCTTGGTTCTGTTGAGGGATTCAGTACGAGCCACCAGCCTTGCACCTATGATCAAACTAAGATGTGCAAACCAGCTCTTGCCACAGCTGTATTTAGCACCGTATCTTTCTTACTGGGTGGCATTACATCCGTTGTTTCTGGTTTCCTTGGAATGAAAATTGCAACTTATGCAAATGCAAGAACTACACTACAGGCCAGGAAGGGAGTTGGAAAGGCTTTCATCACTGCATTCAGATCTGGTGCGGTTATGGGATTTCTCCTTGCTGCAAATGGTCTTTTGGTTCTTTACATTGCCATTAATGTGTTCAAGATTTATTACGGTGATGACTGGGGAGGTCTTTTTGAGGCTATAACTGGTTATGGTCTTGGTGGTTCTTCTATGGCTTTGTTTGGAAGAGTTGGTGGAGGCATTTATACTAAGGCTGCTGATGTTGGCGCTGATCTTGTTGGAAAGGTTGAAAGAAACATTCCTGAGGATGACCCAAGGAATCCAGCGGTAAGAAATAACACCCTGAAGCTAGTGACTTATCTCCTTTTTGATCAAAATTTAACTTTGATATATCTGAATGAATTTTTGTGACCTTAGGTGATAGCTGATAATGTTGGTGACAATGTTGGGGATATAGCTGGCATGGGATCAGATCTTTTTGGTTCATATGCTGAGTCATCCTGTGCTGCTCTAGTTGTTGCTTCCATATCTTCATTTGGTGTGAATCATGAGTTTACAGCAATGCTTTATCCTCTCATTGTCAGTTCTGTGGGCATCATAGTCTGTTTGCTTACAACCTTATTTGCAACTGACTTCTTTGAGATCAAGGCTGTAAAGGAAATTGAGCCAGCATTGAAAAAGCAACTCATCATTTCCACTGCTTTGATGACTATTGGAATTGCTATTGCAACTTGGATTGCACTTCCATCATCCTTCACTATCTTCAATTTTGGAGAGCAAAAAGTTGTCAAGAGTTGGTAAGTTTCATTCTTTTGTAGTTATGTTTCACCTTCAAATGAAACTTTAATTGAAATAATGTAGCCCTTGTTGATTACAAATTAATGAAACAATTAGCATGAGAAATATTTTATATTTGATGAAAACAAAAAAACAAGAAAAAAAATTGTAGATGTGAAATGTCATTCATTTTATGTAGAAATAGTTTTGATAAGATGAAATACTTGTTAAAATAGATTAAATTATTGTTAAAATGACTTTAGATGAGATATGTGTTTAATGAATTATTGGAAAATAAAATGCTTTGAAAGAAAATGAAGTTCTGCGAAACCATGAAAAATTATAAGCAGTTCTTGGACTTAATGAAGCAGGACAAGAATAGTCATCACAGACTTTTTTAAAGCTATATTTGACAAAAAAAAAAAAAAAAAAAAAAAAAAAAAAAAAAAAAAAAAAAGAGGAAAAAACTGGTGTGCTGATGTTAATTTAACCTATTTCTAAATGATAATATTCCCTCTTGGTCCTTTTTATAAGAGACTTTAACATTGTAGAAGCATTAATTACTTTCTTTCCCTAAATACTCTTGATTATTTAAAGAGAGGTAGGGCTACATTAATTTGATAATCTTTATTGAGGAATGTAATTATGGAAATTTTTTGAAAAAACGAACATATTTAATGAGAATAACTAATTTTAACTTGTTTCCTTAATCTATATGAAAGTTGTTGAACATTTGTTATAAAAAGGACTGGAGGGACTAGTCTGATGCCTAGCAACTTGTTTCAATTTAGTCATTCTTGGCAGCCTAATCTCTAGGGCTTATTTTCCCATCTGAGGTCTTTTGGGATTGATTTCCTTTTGCAGGCAGCTGTTCTTGTGTGTTGCTGTTGGTCTTTGGGCAGGGCTTGTTATTGGATTTGTAACTGAGTATTATACCAGCAATGCTTATAGGTGAGCAAATTGGGGTCATTTTACACTTTCACCTCTTTGCATACTTGGTACTTTGGACTAAACTCTTTCTGTTGGCTTTTGCAGCCCTGTGCAAGATGTTGCAGACTCCTGCAGGACTGGTGCTGCTACTAATGTTATATTTGGCCTTGCCTTGGGATACAAATCTGTAATTATTCCTATTTTTGCTATTGCAATTAGCATTTTCGTTAGTTTTAGCTTTGCTGCCATGTATGGTATTGCTGTTGCTGCACTTGGGATGTTGAGTACCATAGCTACTGGATTGGCCATTGATGCATATGGTCCAATCAGTGACAATGCTGGAGGTATTGCTGAGATGGCTGGCATGAGTCACAGAATTCGTGAGAGAACTGATGCCCTTGATGCTGCAGGAAATACAACTGCTGCTATTGGAAAGGTCCATGTTTTATCTCTTATTTCCTTCTGTTCTAATTTTTTTCAACTCATGAAAACATATGTCAGACTTCTTGGATTTCTCGTTTAATGTTGCAGGGGTTTGCAATTGGTTCTGCTGCTCTTGTTTCCCTGGCCCTCTTTGGTGCCTTTGTGAGCCGAGCTAATATTACTACAGTTGATGTGCTGACTCCAAAGGTCTTTATTGGCTTACTCGTGGGTGCAATGCTTCCTTACTGGTTTTCTGCCATGACAATGAAGAGTGTAGGAAGTGCAGCTCTGAAGATGGTTGAGGAAGTACGCAGGCAATTTAACACCATCCCTGGCTTGTTGGAGGGCACTGGCAAGCCTGACTATGCTACGTGTGTTAAAATTTCCACTGATGCTTCTATCAAAGAGATGATACCACCTGGTGCTCTCGTTATGCTTACACCGCTCATTGTTGGGATATTTTTTGGTGTGGAAACACTTTCTGGTGTGCTTGCTGGATCCCTTGTGTCTGGCGTACAGGTAATTGTTTTGTATCCTTTCTGGAAGTATGGTTGGCGAAATACTTTCCTTTCCCATCTCTTCTAAAATTTGAAAATAGATTTAGGCCTGTAGTAAGTTACTAAAATATGGGGTTTAATCTGGAATAGGGTGTAAAGTAAAATTACTCTATTATAAAGAGATAATAAGTATCTCACTAACTCTCTAAAATATTTCTCTGAAATATTCAGTGCTTTATTGAATAGTCGAAAACCCAATTTATAGAAATAGCTTACAGAGAGACTCTTTATTCAGAACTCAAATAGCTAACAACCCATGATTTTAGCAACTAACTCCTATTTTATGGATATTCCACTTATTTTTCAACTACTAAAAGGAACAAATAATAATTAATTCCTAACCCATCCTAAGACGTTTATTTTTTTCTAGAATAAATAAAGCCATAGTGATTTGGATCACTATCAGCCTGCCTTTACATCTTCCTCTTCTATGGTTCTGTGTCTGCATTCCCATGGTAAAATGCTTGTAGGTTTTAATGTTAACGTCATCATGTTTGCTGTCATTATATTTATACATCTGTTATCAGCCTCTGTTTGCATAAATCCCTGATTGTCTCCATATTTTTTTGGTCCCTATAGTAGTGGTCCACCTCATTAAAATAGACCAAGATATCCCAAGTATATATAATTCTGCTATTCCACAATGCTACATGTTATTGATACTGCTATTTTCGTTACCTGTGTTACACAAGTTCTTCGTGAGATTATTACAACTCACAAGCATCTTGTCAATCTTTGCCAGTTGTCCCTTTTTCTGTTGCTCTGAACTTGTTTCTGTATTATCTTTACAGATTGCTATTTCTGCATCCAACACCGGTGGTGCTTGGGATAATGCCAAGAAGTACATTGAGGTGAGTGTATGGCAGGATATGTATAATATAATCAGCAGATGTTGTTGAGTATGTCATGGTCTGATGAATGATTTTGTCGTAATATTTGTGTGATAGGCTGGTGCGACAGAGCATGCAAGAAACCTTGGTCCTAAAGGATCTGATCCACACAAGGCTGCTGTTATTGGTGACACCATTGGTGACCCTCTCAAGGATACATCTGGACCATCACTTAACATTCTTATCAAGCTTATGGCTGTTGAGTCTCTTGTGTTTGCCCCATTCTTCGCTACCCATGGTGGTCTTCTCTTCAAGCTTTAATTTTCCTGCTTCATTGGAAGGGGGGAAAAACAAAATCCTAGTGTCTTTTCTTTGTTACTCTTACCACAGTTGTCACGCAGACAATTTTTTTTCCCGACTTTCAAACTTCTTGTGTCCTCTCCAATCAAAATATGCTTAGTTTGTCTTAGGTTGTTTCAGGAACAAAAATTCTCCTCGTAAAGAGGTTGGCAGTGATGATGATGATGATAGTGATACTTTTCAATCTCTTTCTTCAAGTATTTTGGCTTTTTGACGTTCTTGACTGTTTTAATTTCTTTATGTTCATTATTTATTGTCCCTTTGAATATTGTAAATCCTGCTCATACAATTTTATAGTTTACTTTTCGAGCTTCGGTGGTTAAGAAATGGAGAGAATCACAGGAAGGCTGTGAGAAAAGTTGTGTAATTTATGACAGCAAGGAGGGAACAAGTTGAGGTCAGGCAGAGGAGGCTAATGGAATTCAGTTAGATGCTGTTTGAGGGAGGAGAGGAGGCATATGGAAATTCCTTATTGCTTATTTTTTCCCCCTTAAATGGTTTTAATTTGTGATTTTAATTGTCTTGTTTTGTTGGCTGTTCTGTTGATGAGGGTTCCTCTATAATATGCCATTTGCTTCTTGGTAGGTGTGGGTTCCATTATTTTGGTAACATATATCCTTAGTTATGATTAATACAAGGATGAATAGTAGAGAATGGGGAGGATTTTGTGGTTTTGAGAAGAGAGGTAGTTGTGATCAAATATTGCTGGATATGAGAGAAGCCATGCTGGATTTTGTGGTTTTGGTAGATGTGGGTTCCATTATTTTGATGGGCTCTTCCACCAAAATAATGGTTCTGTTGGTTTTTAATGTGAAATTAATCATGCACAATAGTAAGTTCCAGTTTTTTGAGATTTGGTATCATGGTGACATGATATATGTGGGAACCAGTTTTTGGTGCTCATCATTAAGAATTAATCTTAATGTAAAATCTAATGAAAAATAATCAGTTTTTTCTAAAAAATAACTTATTTTATTTAAAAATCATTTGAAAATATTAAATTTGGATCATTGAAATCATATTTGAATGGTGTAAATTTTGTCTCATTGATTAGCTCTTGGTGTTTATCATTGTGATGAACTCTAAAACTCATGGTTTTGAAACCCGGATTGGAAACTGTTGAACTAGCCGTGAAACCTGCCCTGTTTGTCATAGAAATTGGGTTAGAGTTGGTTTTTTTTCCCCAAAAAAGTCTATTGAAGAATGAAGATGTTTACAAAGAGAGGAAGAGAGATGGAGAGAAACAGAGCTGATGAGAAACAAATCGTGATGGCAATAGATCCAGCGAAACTAGAGTTAGTGCTCATCAAATCGTGATGGCAATAGATCTAGCGAAACTAGAGTTAGTGTGAACCAATCCGGTGAGAGTCAAGGTTGTAAGGTGGTGGAGAGACTCAGATAAAAGTGAAAAAAGTGAAAAAAGAGAGAAGTGTATGGAAATTGGGAAAGAGAGAGGGAAGAAGGATAAAAATGTGGTGATTGAAAAATGCATTTTGATTAATAACCTGGAAGGGGTGATTGAAGAGACACTTTGTTTTATTAAATGGATATTTAGGTAGTGAGACATCTTTTTAATAGAGGGTAGACTAAGGAATAGAAGTGAAGAGATACTTCATTTTATTCAATGGATATTTAGTGTAGTGAGACATCTTTTTAACTAGAGGATAGTAGCCATTAATATATATATATATATATATATATAATTTTATATTAATAACCTAAAATCTTTACTTTCTCACCGATCAACTTGGTCCCGACCCATTAACCCTTAACTTAGTACCCCGATTGATTCGTCACCGGTTGAGTTTTAATAACTCTGCTGGAATTGGTTCTTGGTTTTTGTATGTGTGGGAGGTTGTGACTTTGAAACAGGACATGACCAACTGAAATCCCCTACCTTCTCAAGGTTTTTACCAGTCTACCCTTAATAAAAGTTTTGTACTTTCTAACTCCCCCATTGGAAAACCTTTGAGTGACCTCAAGAGAGTGTTGGTTTGGTAACCAAAATGAGATTTCTTCGATTCATCTCTCGCTTGCATTAATAAAGCTTCTGATGAATTCTGATATCTTCATAACACTCCGTCATGGCACCAAAGTTCAGGAACAGGGCTAAAGCTTCAACATATATGGACCGTAAAAGTAAATTAGGGTTTGATTTTCTCCTATAATCACAAAATCGCCCACTAGCAGTGTTCTTTCCGATGATGACGATAACCGGTTTTTTTTTTTTTTGATAGGAATGATGGCAAAACACCTATATTAAAATAGAGAAATTACACATGAGGGGAAATTAATCCCAAGCACTCCTGCTCCACCCAAGCTCTCAACTTAGGTGGGCAAGTATTACATATTTCAGATTTAGCGATACCATACTTCGCTAGAGCATCCGCTACTCTATTAATATCTCTAGTAATAGATCTCAAGGACACTTGCCAATTCCACTCAAGCCTCTCTCTAATCTTCAAAATGACTGGACTCACAGAAAGCCTGCTTCCATCAAGAATCAGATCAACGACTACTGATGCATCAGATTCTACCTCTACCTTTTTGGTTTCCAACTCCCAAGCTACTTGAAGCCCTTCAAGAATTGCCCATTCCTCTGCAACTTGGGCTTGGCAGATACCTAGGCTTTTGGAGAACCCAACCAACCATCTACCATTCCAATCTCTTGCGGCTTGCAAGTTTTGCATTTCAAGGCTTCCATTAAGCACCTCAAGCTGAGTCCAAGTTAAATAAGGCACATGTAATTTTTTTGGGTGGGCCTAGAGTGTCCACCATCGATAGCAGTGACTAATCCTCGTACTGTAGATTTTCCGAAGAAGTTTTAGTGCTGACCACTAGTTCCTCTCCCTACAAGGGTCAAACCTTTGACTAGATACTTGAGGCACATGCAATTAAGTAGGCTAATCATACAAAATATCTGGTTGTTTATTTTTTTCTAGTATGACCCTCTCCCCTTAAATTCAAGATAGTCATAGCTCGACACTGTCTTCCATCAATTCCAACTTTTCGGAAGTGCTGATTGGTCCATTGTTCTTTCAAAAAAGAAGCAACAAAAATCTGCTTTCTGTCTAGCATAATTTGTTTCAAAGGATAACCGCGTTTTAGATGGCAAAAAAATTTGCCGGCATTGGAAATATTGGCTTTTAATCAAAAGATACTTATTTCCCAGACCACACACCACACCTGGTGCACTAGGCCGCTCTTTTTATACTCAATTCCCAACATTCTAATTCTCATCCTCTTGATCTGATGCAATATGGCAGGTATCTTCCCACCATAACTTTGAGGCTCATAAGATGAAGACCACAAAGGCCTCACGTCAAAATTTGCCCAAGAGACAAGATATCTCAATCTTTACGTGTTATCTGATATATGGACGATTCTATTTATTAAATACGTTTCTCCACTCAATTGATGATCTCACCTACAGATCTATATATATGAGAGAGAGAGAGTTGGCGAGACTGATTTTAATTCCAAGTGTAAATCTAAATAGAAATTTTTTAATTTGATCCATAGGTGATTTGCTGACAAAAACATGTAAAGAAGTCAGATTCAGGTAAAAGAAATCAGCACACTAGACCTATCCATATATAAATTAAATTACCCACAATCACATCTTTTCCTCTGACTTTTGGTAATAATGAGTCAATATCTCTAGAAAATTGTACCTATCTACAAGGATGAGATATTATTAAAGGACATTGATAGTTTCAGTACATAACTAACTTCATTAAGGGGTCAATCGGTACAAAATAAAAATGAGCAAAATCTTACCCACATATGTATGAGGCTCTCTTTCCAGAAAGCTACTTTACCATGTATTAAACACAAGAAAAATACATTTCCTTAGTTTCCCCTTTTCCTCAAACCCATTCAAGTAGCTGTATAAGGCTAAACCTTTATGGCATCAACGGCTCTTTTGTTTTGCTGATAGTATAGGAGATAGGTCTTTACATAGTTCTTTATTGTTTTGTATGACTTTGGCATTGACTCATCAACAAGTTCATTAATTGGTCCAATATCTGATTCCACATCAGGAGCATAAAACATAGCCACTGTGAGCCTCTCCTTTTCTCAATTTATCACTGCTCTGTGTACAGGGCTCTTAAATATTCCATTACTCATTATCTTTTAACCCACTCTAACTCTTTGCAAACCAGTAGCTGAAATAAATTATGCCTCAGTTTTTGAGAGAGAAACACACTATTGTAATCTAGATTGCCATGAAATAGCTCCTTCAGCAAAGTTAATCAAATGCTCAGATGTAGACTTACGATAACCAATATCTCCATCCATGTCAACATCTGTATAACCTTCTATAGTAGGTTTATGGTTACCAAAGGATAAGTACAAAGGGGATGAAGGTCAGAGAGCCTGATTGGCTCATATTAGAAACCATTCGAACATAGATTTGATGGTTCCTTGATTCCACCAAAATCATGGTTTTGGAGCTTTTTAATGTGAAATTGAGCATCCACAATAGTGTGTAAGTTCAATTTAATTGGGATTTGGTATTATGGTATGTATGGGAGGTAGTGCCTCCCCCACCATCCCAAGGTTCTTAGTGTTTTTTTTTTTAATTTAAATAAATTTTTTATATATTGCATTTATTTAGATTTTTTATTTTTTGGAATAAGGTTTTTACTAGTCTACCCTTCACCCAAGTATTGTACTACCGCCGGTCAACTTAGTTTATAGTATAATTTATAGAGTAAAGGTTCTTAGTGTTTTTTTCTTTTTTGGTAATAAGGTTTTTACTAGTCTACCCTTCACCCAAGTATTGTACTACCGCCGGTCAACTTAGTTTATAAATTTATAGACGGACACCCATTTTACCCTATTTTAGTCCCTCAAACAACGAAAATCTCTTTTTAGTCATTGAAAAAGACGAATTTCCAAAAAACGGATCCTATTTTGGTTCCTCAAAAATTTCCAAAAACCCCTTTTTAATCCATAAAAATGTCCTATTTTAGTCCCTGGGGACAAAAAAGGGGTTTGTGTTTTTTTCCAGGGACCAAATAGGGTATTTACTCTAATTTATACTATAAATTATCTTGTATTTAGAACTGGAAGAGTATTTCGTAACCACCCCATCCGAAGACATTTGATCTCAAGAGTGCATAGGCTTGGAAAAAGCTGATATTTTTGTTACTCAAATGAGATTTTACACTTGTAGCCTCTTCCTTTGATTCACCTTTCCCCTACACTAAAGCTTCTGTATCAACACTGAATTCTGATATCTCAGTAACATTCACATGTCAGAGATTGATATCAGGAACATGCCGCGGAGTGTGGACTTATTTTGGGAACATGGACTATATAAGTAACTTGGGGTTTGTTTTTGTGATTTTATCCTTAAAACACAAAATGGTTTCTTTCTGATATTCTCTTATTAACTTGTTTCTTCCTGCGTTTCACTGCCCTTTGCAAGTTTCTGCTACATCGGTTCTTCGGCAACTAGGTAGTGGTATTTATAGTTGAATGGTAGTTTAGTGTGTTGTGCTGCTACTAAAGTCTGTGTTTTGAAATTTTTTGGAACAAGTCAAAATCACGGTTTGGCCAATAACAGCATGTTGCTTTTGCTGAGATGGGGTTTTGATTTGTTCTAATTTTTTCCCGAACAACCGAAGAATTACCCGTAGCTTGGCAATAGCAAGAAATCAACTTACTAAACCTATCTAGAGCTACCCACAATCAAAGTTTTCCTCTGACTTCTGGTAATTAAGAGTCAATATCTCTAGAAATTGTTACCTATTTACAAGGATGAGATATTATTATTATTGGACATCGATAATCTCAGAACATATCTAACTTTAATAAGGGGTCAATTGATACAAAATAAAAATCAGAAAATAAACAGGAAGCTCTCTTTCCAGAAAGTTACTAAATATTTGCTAAAAATAAAAAAACATCTCCTTAATTTCCCCTTTCACAAACCCATTTTTCTAAATGCCAAATAGCTGTCTAAAGGTTAAACCTTCACAGCATCAATGGCTCTTTTGTTTTGCTGATAGTATTGGAAATAGGTCTTGACATAGTTCTTGATTGCTTTGTATAACTTCGGCCTTGACTCATCAATCAGTTCATTAACTGGTCCAATCTCAGATTCCACATCAGGAGCACAAAACATAGCCATTGTGAGCCTCTCCTTTTCTGAGTTTATCACTGCTCTGTGTATGGGGCTCTTGAATACTCCATTGCTCATTATCTGTTCACATTAGACAAAGTTCCTTCACTTAGGGTTAAAAAGATCATATTTGGATATGTAAAGTTCAATTAGTTTAAGTTAAACGCATACGCATGTTTTACTTATATTATACCTTCAATAATTTTGTGACCATTTTTCATTATTTTTATGATCAAGTTACTATTGAAAAAATGACGCTCACTCCTCAGGTCCTAAATATAATAGTTAGATAAGGGATTTATTTTAGTTATAAATATAAGACATCAATAAACTTATCTTCTAATTTTGTAACTTTCTTCCCAAAATATCATTATTGATTGCACATATATCAAGGGGTAGCCCAAATATGCAGATTAAATAAGGTATTTTAAGAAAATCAATTGATATTTGTCACAAATTCAGTAAGAGAGAATCACCATGAGGTCTCAATTAAGGAATGTAATAACAAAAAAGTTTCACAAGAAGTAAGCAATATGAAATGACAAATTCTAATATAGAAAATGATAACAAATTGATCACAGATAACTTCATAAGGACCTTATAGTAATTTTCCTTTTCACTAATATTCTAAAATTAGTTATCTAACTCTTGAATTAAGGACCGGAGGGAGTATAGTATTACAAACAAATGGTTACCTCCATTTGATCACCAACGTTGACAACAAGAGCATCAGGGATGATAGAAACTTTAAACCAATTGTTGTCTCTGAGGATTTGAAGGCCTTCAACATTAGGATCCTGCAAAAGCAAAGTCAAGGTGGATCCATCTGAATGAGACTTCAGCCCCAGAACGCTTTCAGGTCTCTTGCATGGAGGATAGTAATTGAATCTCGCAAACATGTTTGTGTCTCCACATTGCTTCAAGAAGCTTTCTTCTTCCAACATCAATGACTTGGCCATTGCCTTCATAATCCCTTCATTTAGCTGCTTTAGCTTCTCCGTATATTCTATCAACACATCCCTAATATCCCCATATCAAAATGAATCAGTTTAGATTTTTTTTTTTTTGGGTATTTTTATAAAAAAAATATAAATAAGCTCAGCGTTATGTATACCTTGAGTCATTTTCACTTACGTAGATTAAAAAGGTGGTCAAAGACACTAAATATGTAAAATGCAACTTATTTTCCAAACATAACCTTATTTAAAGGAATGGAGGGAGCATAAGAGATTCATAGCAAGCCTCATTTTGCCAATAAAGGTTGGTTCTAGTTAGTAAGTATTTGACTTAAAAATAATTATGAGTTCAAATCCTATTGGTTGATGCGAGGCTCTTATTGATAGTCAATATGTAAGTGCCTTTACATGTAATCTTCGATCTTATACGCTTGCCTTGACTCTGATGAGCTCACAGGACCTGACTCAACTAAACTTTTTGTAACAAAAAAGAGCCATTTTTATGGAAAATTACCTGAATTCAGGGGGTTGTTGGGGCCAAGCTTGAAATATTCTCTGGTGTTCAGGTTGCACTCTGAGGTAAACACGATCAGTCCAATCAAGCCTTTGATCTTCTGTGAACACTATGTCACTTCCATATCCTTCATGATACTCTCCTTCTGGTCCATATTTTTGCTTTTCTTCTTTTGGAAGATCAAAGAATTTCCTTGAAACTTCCCTCACTTTCCCCAGAAAACTACTTGTCATCCCATGGTTTATTGCCTGAGTAATTTAATTTCCAACAAATAAACCACATCATCATTCATTCTTGCCTTTGAAAAAGGTCCTTTCTTAAGAAATACAAAGAACGTGGATCATAAAAATTCATGTAATCTTTAGGGTTAAGGTGCAACTTTACCGCTAAAAGTATCGTCCCGGAGCAATTTTGCCCCCGAAGTTTGCGTAGAATGTTGCCCGAAGTTTCAAAGCGGAGCAATGTTGCCCCCGTCAAAAACCGTAATTGGTCAACTAACGGTCAACGTTAGTTGACGTTAGGGTTTTGACTTTTGGCAACATTGCTCCATTTTGAAACTTTAGGGGCAAAATTGTTACTTTTTTTTTTGGGAGAATGTTGCCCCTAAAGTTTAAAACGGAGCAATGTTGCCTCCCGTTAAAAACCCTAACGTTGACCGTTAGGGTTTTTAACTGAGGGGCAACATTGCTTTTTTTTTAAACTTTAGGGGCAATATTGCTACGCTTGAAACTTTAGGGGCAAAATTGCTCCTAGGCGATACTTTAAAGCGCAAAAATGCACATTAACCCTAATTTTTATAAAATTTAGATGAAAAGCAATATAATAATTTATAATATTTAGCTGAAGTAAATGTTGGAATAAATTTAGATGTTAGTACGATCCTGCCTAATGCTTTTGGCCCCTTTCATTCCATGATATAATCGTCTGATATAATGAGAAGAAAGCAACAAACAATTTGGAAAAGCATTAAATACCAACGAAATCAACCTTCGCTTTAATACTACTACTTGAATTTATGACCATAAGGCATTGAATTTATAGGTGTTTTTTTTTGGGTCAAAAATAATTATAGGTCTTTTTTATATATGTGTTTTTTTTTCAGCCCGACTCTGTTCAATATATAACGTCTTCTCACATTAACTCTGTTAGGTGTGTGAGATGTAGAAATGCCCAAAAATTAAAAGCCCCAAAATAACGCTTTTCCCGGTCTAGAACCCTTCAGTCATTTTCGTGAACGTCTATCTGGCTCTCAATAAAAGCACTAATGTGTTTAACATAAGTTTAAAGAGAGAGCCAATCTTAAAAGACTAGTTTATTAGGAAGAAGAGCCCCTTGAACTTATAAATCCCACCACACTTATTAGTTTCCCAACGTGGGACTTATAACAATATGCTATTCTAATATGATACACCCTCCGATTCTTAATATAAAACATATTTGTGGAATTGATCTTAGTCCTAAATATAAGACACAGTTTTCATATCTATCAGTTTTTGCCTAATTTATCCATATTGATTCTCCCTCAATAATAATCCAAGGAAAATAGAGAATTAAAGAATGTGACTAGGGTGTTTAAGAAAACAGAAATCATGTTAACTAACTTTCATAATTTAATCAAATTAATTAAATATGTTTTATATTAAGCACGTGAGGAGTATATCTTTCACCATCTTTATCAGTTAAAAAAAATAAAACTTGAATACCCTGATGTGACGCCTCTCCGATTTACTGTAATGGATGTTTGGAAAACCTTGTTGGTACTGTGCAGAGAGTTTAATAATTAAAGTGTTACGTAACTTTTCACTCCACAGATTTGCGATTTGTTCGCTATCACCTCTACTGAAAGATTGATTAGTGTTATACCTTAAGAAGATTTATTTTAAGTTAAGGCATGAGCTTATCTATTCTATTCTGTTTATTCCTCAACCATAAATCTTGATAACAATGGACTTCTAACTTTTAGGCCTTTTCTATGCATATATCAGGAAGGAACCCACACTCACAAACTCATAGTTGGATCTTTAACAATGAACTAACAAAGCTAGTCTAATGAAAACAATACAAAAATTGTTGCCTACGAAACTGAAAGAAGCACCAAGTTCTGTGACCCATGCTGATGGGAAAAAAAACCAGAAAAAGAAGAGAGAGAACCTGGAAGCAACCCCATGTGGTGAGTGCAGAGCGAAGATTGTCCAATTCTTGCTGTTGTTGAAGTGAATTATAAGGAGAAAGAAGCAGAGAAATATCAATGAGTGGAATCTGCTGCGATGGAACAAGAGAACTCAACTCACCATCTTTGTAAATATAACGTTCTGGTAAATCCTCTGACCCCAAGAACAGTTCTTGCACAGATTTTCCCACTACAGATCCACCCATAGTGTTATTGCTTAGCACCTTAAAGTTGCAGCTAGAAGATGAGATGTATGAACCAGTTTCGTGCCTATTTAAAAGAGGCACCAGCGTCTTATCTCAGACTATTTAGATATTTAGATGGTTTACATCTGATTTTTTAAAAAAATTATTTTAATAAGTAGAAAATCTAAAATAATGATAATTTGTTAACTAATATCTTGTCAATATTTTTTATTAAAAAATTACCAATTAAAAAAAATCAAATTTAAACTGTCCTGATGTCATTTACATGCGACCAACCTGATATCTATCATTCAGTCATGGAAACTGGTTCCTGAGATGTATAAATAAATTAATGAATTTGATCTTATCAACTTTTGCTGATATATTATATATATATTTTTTCATAAACAAATAAGTTGGTCAAGCGAGTTGCTTTGACTTTATATATCTGGGGAATCGGTGACTCATAGGTGGCTGGCCTGTAAAACTAGTAAAATATTTTTTGAAAATTAATTAATTGAATAAGAAGTTTAGTTCCGTTGGCAACAAACAAGCAAGCAAGCAATAAGGATGAAATTAGATAGATTTTACCATTAGTAATAAACTTTCATATTTTGATATTGATATTAATAAGGGAAAACCTCAATAAAATAGTTGAAACACAAATTAGTCCACTGAAAACTTTAATTGCCAGTTACTGAGACAAAAATGAGGTTTCAGAGTTTGGATGAAATGACCTTTTTATTCTTTCTCACTTTTTCCTTTTTCCTTTTTTTTTTTTTTTTTTAAAAAAATCCTCTTTTACTAGCCGAGGTGACTACCACTGATGATGCCCAAAGCTCTAGCATGGGTGGACACATGAGTCTTCAGCTTGCAAATAGAGTATCAGTGTGCACAATGATATCACCTGCTAGAGCAACAGCAGCTCACCAATTTATACCACATACTACATTCGGTTCTAATTATAAGACCATTTTTATAGTACAAATTACACTATAAAAATGTTCTTTTAATTTTATCTTTATCATATATTTGGATGGACAGAAAATTTAAAAAGGTCATGTTTTCAGTCATTTTAACTTTCAATTAGATGCAGTCCAAAAAAATTTTATTTGGAGAATTAAGAAATACAGAATCATAAGTTTTAATTACAACAAGTTTCACTTGTCATTGAGAATTCTTGATAATTTAATATTTTCCTTTGAATCTTATAATAATTCCTCTAAAATTCTAAGAAGACGGCGATGGTTCATATCTAATCTCTTTCTCTCATCTTTTTCTTCCTAGTGCGAATTATTTAATCTCATGTCGTGCATTAGTTTAATTTTGCCTTGGCCTTAGAGTAGGGAAGTCACATACTCACATGGCCTTTGAAGGTCAATACAATCACTAGTCAAAAACATATCATGATGCCAGCCATATCCTCTTCTACTTTATTACGCAACATAATTATAAACTTAGTGAAATCCAATGGGGTTTGGTTCAGTGAAAGACATTAATTCCTTACAATGTAATGAATCAATATCTGAATTTCTGTTGAGAAAAGTGCCTACATTTAACTTGACAATACTTTGAATATGATTGCTTCTAATAGAAAAAATACATGTTCTTACTTAAAAAAAGATTATAATCTTATTGGAAATAGTGGGTAATCGCTCATCTATTATGATATAGCTATATATCTATTAATTATTATATTGTAATTGACTAATATGCTAATCCTTCATGTCCTTTTTATAATATCCAAATAACAAAAATTAGGTGGTATAAAAAATATATTAGAATTAATTGAAAGTAATAAATGAGATAGGGATGTGCTTTTTTCCCTTAAATACACCCTTATTTATAAAGGGGTGAGTGAGAGAGAAATAGTGAGAAAAAAGATGACAGAAAATGTATGGCAAAAAGATAATGAGACTAAGTATATTAATTAGGAGTAAAATTGGTAAAAATGCCTTCCATGTTTTGGGGACCAATTGGGTTTTGATTATTTTTTTAGGGTAGGATTTTTAAGTAATTTCTTAATGATCAAAACCATAACCATAATGGGGGTACGAGATAGTGCCTCTGAAACAGGATATAACATGAGTAAAAACTCTAATCTTCCCAAGGTTTTTACAAGACTAACCTTAATACTCCCTTGGATCCTATATATAAAATATAAATTTTTAGTTTTGTCCGCTCCAATTAGTAAGATATACTTAAACTATCCCTATAATTTTAACCAATTTTTTTGTAAGTTTGCCCATTAATTACACGTTATACCATTGCATTACCTGTCTCGCACACTTCTCTTTTTCCTATTTATACTCTCTCATTCACTCCCTATAAATAAGAGTTTTTTTTTTAAAAAAAAAAAATTAAATTAAAATATATTTTCACATATTTATTGTTTTCAATTAACCTTCAGTTTCTTATTGTTTTTTCTTTTTTCTTTTAATACATAAATTTTAGGAGAAAGGGGTTAGATTCACCTAAGGGTAGAGTGAAGTCTCCTTTTCTCTTAGGTGATAAAAATGTTAGGCATGATGAAATTTATATTATCCCGGTGTGTTTACTTAAGCACCCAAGAGTTAGAATGTCTCCCCAATACTTAGACCAACTCCAGGATCGAATTCTCTCTTTTTAATAAGAGTGTCTGACTCCTTTACCAGTTGAACCTAAAGACAAGAGATGTTGTGTTTATTGTATTACTATGTATAACATCGGAGGGAGCACAAGCTTTGTATCTTGTACTGTTCGAGTAAGTGCCCTGAACCCAAGAACACTTATTGGGCAGATTTGCCTCCTATAGATCTATCCATAATATTAAGGAAGATGATTATCTCATTAGCTAACTTTCTCCTATCTCTCATCATCCAATCCAAACCATTGATTTGATTTAATGAGGTTGTTGGTGTGGGCAGTTATATCAAATGTATGATCCAGATTTAAAGCCGAAGAGGGACAATAAGAAAACGCCAATAAGATGATCCGGACTCTAATATTAATGCTTGGCAACTTCATTTTTGGAGGAATGCTTAGCACATTCAAGTAGCAGAAGATGAGTAGGATACATAAATGAATTATATAATTTGATCTTCTCAACATATGCTGATAATATATTTTATAAAAAGATGGCTTGGTGAAGTGGTTTCTTTGTCTTTATTACTCATCGTCTGCCGCGTACATAAAACTAGAAGATTCTTATTATTTTTAGTCATTTAATATATAGATACCAATTGAAAATTAATGGATTGAATAAGATGTTTTGTTCCATTAGCCAAAAAACATTAATGAATTTGAATAAGATAGATGTTACCATTTGTAAAAAGAATTCATATTGGATAGTTTTAATGATCGGACCCACAGTAGCGGGGGATTGGGGATACGTGGAGGAAGGTAGGGTATCTGGAACACGATATGCCCAAGGAAAAGCCGAGCCCTATCTTCCCAAGGTTTTTATTAGACTATCTTAATACAAGTTTTGAAAATTAATAATTTGGACTTTATAACATACTTCCGTATGGTTGAATTTTTTAGAAAAATTAAGAAATTTAATTAAATTATTTTAAAGCATTTTTATTTTTATTTTCTTCTTCAAATTAATCTGTTTAACTTATAAATTGATATATTATCTAATGATACACAACATATGATATGATTAAGAACTTACTTTCTTCTTTAAAGTCAACTCTCTTTTATATTTAAAACTAGAAGGAGTAGTTAATCCATATTCATAAAAATTCCAAACGGTTTTGCTTGATTGTCGAGGATCTAACACAACTCTCCTCTTTTATACGGGCTTAAGACTGGCTATAAAACATAGCTGGAGTTACGACTTATTGTCCTATTTCTAAGTCATTTTGACCATATCCTACATACTAAGAAAAGTTAGGTAACTCAATGATTGTAGAGTAAATTTTTAACTTTATCCTCATTTATAATTGAGTCTTTTTCAAATGTTTCTTTTCTTTCTATCTTTATGGGTACAATTAATATGGGTAAAATTGTCACAATCTCATTTATTAGATGAAACTGGACTTATAAATAGGATCAAATTTTTTGGTCAAACTGGACTTATAAATAGGACCATGGTATAATTTAAGGCTCTGTTGTTGTTTTTGTGTTTATAACCTGGTTATAATTTACTCATTTGGTCTTTAATGTAGGACTTAATCAGAAGTTGATCTTAGCCTTAAATATAAACATATTTTTGATATTTGTCTATCTTTTTCTTAATTTATCCCTATTGATACTCTATAGAACAATAATAATGAAGTAAGAGAGATTGAGGGGAATTAAAGAGGAAGATTATGGTGTTTTAGAAAGGAAAAAAAAAGTCATATTAACTAAACTAACTTCCTTATTCTAATTAAATTAGGTAAATAAGTATTATATTAATGATAGAATAACAAATATTGTACATAAATATGGAGCAAGTTTGGGAATTAAGATACAGTGACCCGTATCTAAAACAGCCTCATAGTCATTTGTGATTGATCAGAACTGATTGTGAGCCACTCTAACAGTCTCAAGCGCTACCTTACCTTCCTGGTAGCACTGGTAATTGATAATACCATAATTCTTGACGGTTCTGTACATCCTGGGTCTTGTCTCATCAATAAGGGCTTCCACAGGTCCTATTTCTACGTCTGGATCTCGCTCGTTAAACACGGCCACAGACATCCTTAACTTCTCTTTGTTTGTTAAAACCCTGTGCATAGGGCTCTTGAAAATTCCATTACTCATTATCTGCCACATTTAAGAAGGCGCGTGGATGTATGGTTATATATACAAAAAAAAAAAAAAAAAAAAAGATTTATAATGGACACAATGAGGAAGAGTTGGAGTAATGTCTATTGCAGATTAAATGTTATAAAATTGTCTGAGGTGGTTCGAATATATATAAAGAAGGCCATTAGAGGCAAGTGAGGAGTATAGACCAAATAGTATGGAGTCTTGTGCAAAAAATGTAGGGAAAGACCAAAGGGAACACACAACGAAGTTTCAAATGAGACATTTTGATGAACAATTTATCAAAAAATTTAGTTGTCTATAGAGCATAATAGCATCTTGTGACTTATATAGCTGACCCCACCTAATGGATAAAGTTTGTTGTCGTTGTTGTTGCTGTACTGCTTGAATACTTTCAGAAAAAATAATGCGAGACAAAAGAACATCATTATTCATGTTATATAAACTAATAAGGGTCCCAATTTCCATCTTTTTGGCTGTCTTCTTAGTACTCTTTCAAGGAAGCCCTTGACAAAGAAGAATTGGCAAATATGCTCTACTCATATCTTCTAAGGCCAGGTTTAAATCCTATCATGTGTACCTTATTAATAAGCAATCCTAAGATTTAAGGCCTGCCCCAACTCAAAGATCCTACTCACCTAAAAAGTCCGGTACTGAGTTATTAAAATAAAAAAAATAAAAAAAGGATGCATAGGTACCTGCATTTGATCGCCAAGATTGACAACAAGAGCATCAGGAATTGAGGGGACATTGATCCAAGTGTCATGGACCAGAACTTGAAGGCCTTCCACTTGTGTGTCTTGCAAGAGAACCGTGATTCCTGATCTATCAGTGTGAGGCTTCACGCCAAGAACCATATCAGGTCTGCTACATCGAGGGTAGAAGTTAAACCTTGCTTGCATCATCGCACTCTCCCCACCAAACTGCTTCCAGAAGCTGTCCTCTTCCACGTTCAATGACCTTGCCATGCTTCTCAAAAGTTGTTCCATCATTGCCCTTGTTTTAATGGAATACTCCTCCAGTGTCTCCCTGCATTTGTTAACCACAATAAATTGATATAATGCTCCCTCAAATCTCTGATCCCGTGTAAAATCAGTATTAGAACATACTAAGAGAGTCTCACATCAATTAGTTGAACATTGAATTGAATGTATATAAAGTTAAGATAGGTTCTATCAATTGACTTAATTTATTTTGATAAAAGGATAACCACAACCTATACCTACACCTAAAAATTCAACTATTATCCTTCTTGGTATCTATAATGGAAAATGATTTCTTTTTTATTGCCACAAAAAATAAGGATACTCTATGTTAACAATACCTCTATCATTACTACTCAATAGTAGCTATCACTTTTATGATTGTTTATCCCACAATACAAAGAGGTTAAGCTGGTAGAATGTCCCTCTATCATCCAATGTTGGTGGAGGTTTGACGATGGTTCAGTCAAAAAAAGGGTTTCAGTTGCTTGGTCCTTCTCTTAAGAACTCAACTGGGAAGGCTTCTGCCCACTTAGAATAGAAAGAATAGGAAGACAAACTAAAAAGAAAGATAGACAGAAAAAGAGAGAAACCTTACACCGAAACAAGGGACTAAGGGCTAGGGGATATGAGCATAGGGGCGTATAAGATATTACCATCAATGAATCTCTGTAATAAACTCAGAACATTATGAAATTGTTTGAAGTATATGTAGATCAAACTTTAATTAGAAAATTCTTCACAATTTAACTTTTACATAGATAGCTTTCTTATGATTTGGGAGAATTTTACAAAAAGCAGTCATGTGATATCATAGCAAAATAAAACACAATAAAAGATCAAACAACAAACAAACAAGACGACGGATAAACTATTATTTAGCCAAAACTTATTTCCTTTACTTTCCAGAATTCAGAAATGTATGTTATGCGGATTATGCTACAGAACTTCAATTGTTTTTTATTCTTTCTGTTCTTTTACTACCTGAAATCAGCAGGATTTTCAGGCCAGAGAGCAAGACTTCTTTTGTGTGTTGGAAAAACTCTAAGAGTTAGGCGATAGTTCCAGTCTTGGACCTGCTTCTCTGAAACTATTTTGTCAGGGCCATACCCTTCAGATTCATCAGCAGCCCTTCCATATTTCTCCTTCTCTTCCACTGGAAGTGAATAAAACTGCTTTGCAACTTCACGTACCTTATCAAGAAATGAACTTGACATTCCATGACCTACTGCCTGTCAGCTGTATTTCAGTCCACAAGGTTCATAGAACTGAAATATACATAATGCTGTGAACAGCAACTTTTAGAGTAAAATACTGAATGCACCAAACTAAGAAACTATGCTCCAAAATTTGCTGAGAGGGGATTTATAATGAAGTTTATTATGCTTTTTGACACGTCACTCAAAAAAAAAACTTCTGTACTCGAAATTTGTAAATCATTCAGAACCTAACGTATCTTGTCTAATAACATTAAGTACCACAAACAACAGTAAATTGTTAGCGAAGTCTCAGTCATTTTACCATTTATCATATTCTCACTTGAACATGGATTGGACATTAACTATTTTCTTCAGACACCAAAAGGAAAAATAAATGTGTCAGTTGCTTGATTCCAAATAGTGAAGGTTTGGATTTTAAAGTTGATAGTATCAGCTAACCAGTCGAAAGAAAACAGAAATGAAAGCCATCGGAAAGAAGTTTAGGCATTAACAGTAGTTCAGCACTTGAATAGTTAGCAACTTCATGATCAAACCTCATGAGGAGAAACTCGCAATTCAGAAAACAGTAAGATGACTTCGTTTTAATAAACAAAGCTACATTTCGCATCGTATCCGAATGCATAAGGAAGAGAATCAATCCTATTCAATTTAGTTACCAAAACAGTCACTACAAATAGAAATAATATTAATCACAGTAATCAAACACTAAGGTTACTTCATTTCTTAATAGCTGCGAAATCAGATGTGTGAAATCAAATATGGAGCATGATTTTAGTTTTTAATGGCTTCAAATAACACCTCAATAGCACATCAAAATTGACGATTGAAGTGGGATTGGAGTGACGAACAGATATATCAAGAGAGAGTTGATTTTTTTATGGATAAAAGGGAGAAGAGGAAACAAATCGCACCAGGAAGCATCCAGAAGAGGCGAGAGTAGATCTAAGCTTGAGTAGCTCGTGTTCTGAAGATGAGAGGAGACTGACATCGATGATTGGTATGAGAGTCGATGCTGAAGAAGAATCACACTGCTTGGAGCCAAAGGGATGCTGCTTCACAACAAACTGTGGGGGAGGTTCATCCCCATCGATGGACATCTCTTGAACGCTCTTGCTCGCCGAATTTCCCCCTACATTTCCCACCATTTCTCAGTCTCCCTCCTCTCTTTCTGTGACGTCAAGCATTTCGTACGTCTGGAGGATCGTGTTATTTTTGTATACCCATGGTCAACGCCTTTGTTATTTATTAAGAAAAATACAGAAATACTCAAATCTCGAATGATCAAATATCTTATTAGAAGAAGGCTTCAGCTTCCTCGAACACTCGAACATGTTCAGTGAAGTAGAAGGCTTCGCTCAAACGCACCGTATGGGTTGGCTAGAAGAACAGCCACTAGGGATGTAAGCAGGCCAAGCTTCACCCTTAATAAGCCTACAAAATGACTTGAGCCTGACCTGTGACTTGTTACAGGCCCTTTTTTCCGACTTAAGTCTGGCCTCTACACAGGCTAGGCCAAGCCACAGGTCTATTAAAGAGGCCGGCTTTTTCTTTTTTTAGCATTTTAAGTAGGCTAATAGGCCATAGGTCTTATCGTAAAATAGGCCCACTTCAAATAGCCGATAACAAGCCTACTTCAAACAATCTGAAAACATGACAAACTACATAAATTAATACTAATGATCTAAAATATATCATAAAATATTAAATGAAATAAAACAACATAACAATTTACAATTTTATCCTTCAAACAGGCCAGCTTTACAAGCTTAAAAGGCTTATTAGAGGGTCTAGATCTGGGTTGTTAAGAAAAATAGGCTTTTGCCTGACCTTTTAGCTTAACAGATCAGGCCTGACCAAATTTCAAATAGGCCACATTGCAAGGCTTGGTCTTTTTTCACCCCTAGGTACAAAGGCAGGGCAAAAAAACCACTGCTTTCAGAATTGACCGGGCAGTGAAATTGTCAAGGCACTGCTTCATGTTTAATTGACCAGTTTTAATTAAATTAATAGTAGTATAATTTAAAGGCTATGAGTAAAGATAAAAATATGCCAAATGCCTTATACCCTAATGTGGATTAGAGTTTCCTTTTAAGTGGGATGTTCTAGGTTCCATCTTACCTATAACCTCTTTATAGTACTTGACCCTTTAATAAAATAAAATATGTTGGACAATATTTACTCATTCTTATCATACATGTTAAATTTATAGTTAATCACACTAATATTAAAATTTTAAAAAAAATGTTTGCCTATTATAAGTAACCAAAGATATCAAATATGTATAACACTGAATAAAAACCTACCAAAAAACAAATAGAAGCACCAAACTATGTGGTTGAGTAATTGAAAAATAAATAAAAAGAAAAACAATTTTGACCGGTTTTTAGATGTTCTAGACCGGATGTCTGGTTCCGATTCAACCATTGATCCGTTCACATAACAGTACATGAAGGATCGATGATCACAGTAATCAAACACTAAGGTTACTTCATTTCTTAATAGCTGCGAAATCAGATGTGTGAAATCAAATATGGAGCATGATTTTAGTTTTTAATGGCTTCAAATAACACCTCAATAGCACATCAAAATTGACGATTGAAGTGGGGTTGAAGTGACGAACAGATATATTAAGAGAGTGTTGATTTTTTATGGATAAAAGGGAGAAGAGGAAGCAAATCGCACTTGGAAGCAGAGGCGGAGGCACACTTGTTTTTATGGGGGCAAGTGAACCCATAAAAAATTTTAAAAATATATATATATTATAGGACTTTCATTGCAACTTATCTGATTAGAGTAGTTGGTTAAGACTTTTTACAACCTCCTAAAGGTCCTGGGTTCGAAGTAACATCCTGATCCCTTCTTCTTCTTTTTCTTTTCAGTCTCTCACGTCTCACCCACTCGTCTCACCCCTTCTTCTTTTTTTTTTTCAATCCCCAAATCTTCCGTCCCAACCCGTCGATCAGCGACTCCAAATCGTTCCTTCCTCCAAATCCCTCCATCCCGAATCGATTAGGGATCCAAATCTCTCACCCACTCCTAATCGATCCTTCCTCCAAATCCCACTCTAAATCCCTCCGTCCCAAATTGATCCCTCATCCAAATCTCTCACCCACTCCTAATCCGGCTAATCGATCCCCAAATCGATCCGTCTCTCACCCACGGCGCTCTTGGCTCCCCCCTCCGTCGTCGGCGTCGCTGTTCCAGGTCTGTTCCGTCGTCGGCATTGACCTAGAGATAATGTTGATTCTCTTCCTTTTCAATGATGATGATTTTCTGTTTTTTGTTCCTTAATCCCATTTTGTGTTTTCGGTTTCGCTTTTGAAACAGCAAACCGTACCTGGATTGCACAAAGTCGCGGCTAGAGGCGATACGGAACAAGAGAAAAGCAGTGCTGAAGTTTCTGAAGAAAGATATCACCGATCTTCTCAAGAATGGCCTTGACGACGGGGCATATGGACGAGTAATTTCCCTAATAATTCTTAATTAGATTGTTAATTGTTTAAGACTCTTGCTTTAATTATTTTATCTTGTCTGAACTCACATGGATATTTATGTAACATTTTTACAATTTTTTAGGATGGCATCTTAAACGAATATCGTACTCCTATGAATTTTACCTTTTGAAGAA
This sequence comes from Acacia acuminata, assembly GCA_019022655.1. Classification (NCBI taxonomy): domain Eukaryota; kingdom Viridiplantae; phylum Streptophyta; class Magnoliopsida; order Fabales; family Fabaceae; genus Acacia; species Acacia acuminata. The sequence goes on along the minus strand of JAFJYI010000022.1, from coordinate 5,147,871 downwards.
TCAATTCTTTAATAAACAATTCCTTTTCCAGGCCATGCTGCACAGAATTAAATTTTTTGATAATGCAGACCTGTTAGTCGATTCTCAGCTCTAAATCTGTGTCATTAAGATTATAACATCCCCTTGATATCTGATCTAATTGATTTACTTGTGGGTCCACATATGGTCGTCTAGACCATACACAATGATGAATCTATCTGGAAGGGGAAAGAGAATTAGTTAGGTGTAATTTAATTAAGTTGATCACGCTCTTCTTTATCATTCTCATAATCATTACGTAATTTTCACGATCCAGAATTGTAATTCTCCATTTGATCTCTCGTCAATATTTTTCTTTTCCTGTCCAAATTAAGAAGGGGTTGGGGGATTTCAGTTGAAGTGATCCTAAGCAAAAACAGAGGACAAATAAGACTTAAACTTTAGAACTTCGCATTTTTGTTCTTGATGACCATTTGAGTAATTGGCATTTCAGAGGAATGGAATTATTAATCTTGTGCAAATTATGCAGGCTGAAGGGTTCTTGGTAGAGGAAAACACGTCAGCTTGTTACGAACTCGTTGTAAAGTTTGTTGGGTGCGTTTCAGATCATCTGCAAGTCCTTTCTAAGGAGAGGTATGCTAATCTATATGATATAGCTGTTCTTCTATTTCCCCTTCAAATCATGAAAATTTCAGTGTTTACCAAAGACTTGGGAACTTATTACTAACATGATTGGGCTTAACAAATTGGAATAGCCCTATAATACACACCATTAGTAGTTAATATGCATGCCTCTTTAGACATGAAATATTTTCTACTTGGACACATTTAATCAGTGTCAGTTTGCATAACGAATCTTTCAGTATGCGAAAGCTTACAATCAGAAGTAACACTGCTTTTGATTTTCTGAATCAGTAATTTCCCTGATGAATGCAAGGAGGCCATACCGTCAAGGCTAAGCAGCTTCCTTTTCTGCTTTCTTTTGCAGATTGATTTGCTTCAAGAAATAACTTTATCCTCTCGAATCTTTTTGGAGGTTGATGCAGCACTCAAGGCTAAGCAGATGAAGGCTGATGTAAATGAATATCTGAAGGTAATACCCCACGTTGTGATTTTTGTTTATGATGAATTGAAGACAAAGCCAGCATTTTGGTTTGCTTGCCTACCTTCTAGTTATTATAATTCTTCATTCTTTGATTTCTTACAGGTTGCAACATGTTCTTTAATCTTGTCAAACTTTTTTTCTTCTAGAAAATGTCAATGATATAATCTTAATGTATTTAAAACTTTCCTTAAAAAAAATTTTTCGGGGGCGTTGCCCCCAAACCCCTACACTAATTATGCACCCATTAACTCTAAATCATGGCTCCGCGACTGCCTGGAAGCATCCAGAAGAGGTGAGAGAAGATCTAATCTTGAGAAGCTCGTGTTCTGAAGATAAGAGGAGACTGACATCGATGATAGGTATGACCGTATGAGAGTCGATTCTGAAGAAGAATCACACTGCTTGGAGCCAAAGGGATGTTGCTTCACAACAAACTGTGGTGGAGGTTCATCCCCGTCCATGAACATCTCTTGAACGCTCTTCCCCGCCGGATTTCCCCCTGAAACAACAACGTTTCCCACCATTTCTCAATCTCCCTCCTCTCTTTCTCTCTTTCTGTGACTTCAAGCATTTCCTTCGTCTGGGGGATCGTGTTATTATTTTATACACATGGTCAACGCCTTTGTTTGTTCGTTTTTTTGTTTTTTTTGTTTTATAAGAACGATGGCGAAAAGCCAAATACAAACAGCAGAAATTACATGCTTGCTTTGTTTTTCGTTGATAAGAACGATGTTTTTTTTGGTAAGAACGATGGCTAAAAGCCAAACAGCAGAAATTACATGCCCAAGCACTCTTAATCTATCAGAACTGAAATTATTATCAGACAGACTAATAATTAATAATAAGATCATAAGCATCAGATCCTAACAACTTTCTTCACACCAGGCTAATCTCAACCACTCATAAACTGCCCATTCCTCCGCAGTGCTAGCATCACAATTACCTTACATTTTGGTAAAACCAGCTATTCACCTTCCATTGCTGTCTCCTAAAACCCCACCACACCCAGCTTTTGATGCACTCAATATCATTGCTCCAACGACATTTAATTTCGTCCAGCCCTTGGCAGGAGGTTGCCAGGACCGAAGCACAGGGGTTACTTGGACAAGTCTGGTGACAGCCGAAGAAGCATCCTGTAACATATTAAAACTCCTCCAAGAATTCAGAATAATAAGCTCAGGTCTCATAGGTTTCACGAAATCCGTTTCAAAAATAAATGAATTCCTCCATAGTCCATCCCTATAATTGCCACATGAAAACTCCAAAAATAAGGTTCTAGTAAGGACCCATACCTTTGCAACATCTGCCTACCAGATTCAATTGTCATCCATCTTTAATTTCTGCAGAAAAAAATTGTGTAGCATACTGTGGAGCAACCAGTGTCTTCCACAATTGCTTAGTGTATGTGCAATCTCGTAGGATATGAAGAATAGTCTCCAATCCTTCATGACAGAAATAGCATACAGCAGAAGAAGGCGGCCATGTGCTTCTCCATGCATTGGTGGGTAATTTGTTTAACAATACTCTCCACATAATACGTTCCACTCCTTGTCATTTCCAAATATATTTGTACAGATCACATTTCAGATTAAGGGGTTCTCTTCAATAAGAAAATAAGCACTCTTAATGGAAAAATTACCATCCCTGGTCACCCCCCACACCTTAAAGTCTTGCCTACCATCAGCTTGTGGAGGAACAGCTGAAATCAGACACTTGATTACATTTTGCTGAACCACATCAGCAAGCTTACTAAAATTCCATACACCATCTCAAACCCACTCGGCCACATAAGACTTTTCTTTATTTATTCAGAAATATACAGAAACAGCAAAATCTCAAAAATCTCATGAGAGCCTGTTTGAGAAGGTTGGCGTGAGCAAAAAGCCCAATCTTGAGGGTATTTGGATTGCCTTGTTTTCAATTGGGCTTTTAGCCGAAAAGCAACTTATTAAAAAAAGATCATTAGATCTACCCTTTCACGATGGAGTGAAAAGTTGTCATGGAACCTACATTATCACTCCTCCACTGTTCTATCACCCTATTATATCCCTACCCTTTGTCTATTTTCCCACCCTTTGTCTTATTTTGATTTGGTGAAAAAAGATAAGGAATACTTTTTTTTTTTTTTTTTTTTTTAACCAAAACATATATGGTTCAACTTTACGTTGCTAAAAATTATTTGCTGGCCTCAAAATCTTTGGAAAAAAAAAAAAATAATTCTAATTTTAGTAAATAAGTTTTACTTAGTATTTACAAATTTTTCTCAATAATATATTAATTATCAAATTATATATATTTAATAAAAACTCATGTCCTTTTCGGTTATTTTCTATACAAACTTGTTTTTCAAATAATAATCCAAACAAGTTTTATGTTAACAAAAAGTCACTTCTGTCACCGTCAATCTATATATAAATCACATTTACAATTTAACCTTTATTGTATTTTAGGTTTGTAAAAGTCAGATTGAAAAAAAAAAAAAACACTTATGCAACAGTAATTTAAACGGCCCTTCACCTTGCTCGAACACGTTCAGTGAAGTAGACGGTTTCTTTAAACTTCTCTGAAACGAACCGTAAGAATTGGCTTTCAGAAGCGTAGTGACAGATTTGCCGTAATCTCCCAAAATAACCAGATTAGAAAAGGATTTGCGGTATAATGTAACCTGGGTCGTTTCCCAACGAATTCACGATCGGTTCAATTCGAACAACAATAAAACGATGTAACGATAAAATGGGGGTTTTGTTTTTGGTTCAAACGAAATTAAATCGAAATAACGAGAGACGGAATGAAATTAACACGGATAAACGGAATAACGAAGATTAACCGGGATTTCGAATTCCACCCTTCCTCGGACGAAAACAGTTATAACCAACTCATGATCGAATCTAGGCAAACCGAAATCTACGCATTTTCCCGAAATTCCCTCAACTCAACAATCGTTCGAATTTGTTCGAATCATTGGCGTATCAACATGCGATCACACGGTGATACTTTAACCTAGTTCGAACTACGTCCTTGGGAAATGTCGATCTGGGTTTTTAATCAAAAACCCAATCCAAATCCAAAAATCGAATCGATTAAAGAATGCGTAAAACGAGTTAGATGGTTACCGATTAAGCGCGAGTCTTGGATAGTGGAATCTTCAATCCATAGGTTAATCACGGTAGCTTAGCTAGTCATGATTATACAAAACGAAAATCGAGAAGAAATTTCATCATGAACATGAAGAACACGAAGAAACAGAGATGAGAGAATCAAAACTCCTATTTTGATCCACTAAAATCTAAAAACGTGAATGAGAGTGTGTTTGTGGCTGCTGCCTCACTTAATCTAAAATGGCAAAACGAAATGGGGCTCCAATCCACAATTCAGGCCTAGAACGAAAATAAAATAAAATGGGCTTTAATTAAAAAATTCGAGCCCAAAAATACATATGACTCCGGCTCCAAAATCGACTGCCCTCCTGTCCGAATTTGCTCTTCATGTCTTCATAACAATTGTAGCTCTCTGAATCATCTGAAATATGAGACAAAAATGAGGCAAATCCGATGTCTGGTTCAAGAGTTATGGTAAAAATGGTGAAGCAATATAAAACTGGAATTTATTATTAAATAATGACTAAAATATAATAAAAGGCTCAAGGCCCAAATAAGTATAAAAGTCATTATTTATTAGCTAAAGAGTCTTAAATTATAAATCAAGAGACAAAAAGTAGTATATGAAATATTCAATTATCACGCAGCCATCAAAGGCAGTGCAAAAAACCAATGCATTCAGAAGTGACCGGGCATTGAAATTGTCAAGGCAATGCTTCAGCCTTCAAGTTTTATTGTCCAGTTTTAATAAAAACAATGGTAGTATAATTCAAAGGCTATGTGTAAAAAATAAAATATGCCATATGCTTTGTACATTAATGCCATGAGAGCTCTCTTTTAAACGAGAGGCTGCAACTTCGATCTCACTTGTACCTCCCTATAGTGCCTACCCCTTTAATTAAAATAAAAATATGTTAAATAATATTTACTCATATTGTTATCATACATGTTAAATTTATAGTTGATCACACTAATATTACAATTATCAAATATGTACAACACTGAATAAAATCCTACCAAAAAAACAAATAAAAGCACCAAACAATGTGGTTGAGTTATTGAAAAATAAAAGGAAAATTATAATAAAGGAGCAAAGAAAAATAATATTTATTAAGAAGGATCATAAAAATGGTAATTATTTTGAAGGACCAAAAATTAAAAGATTAAAATAGAAAGACTAAAGTGCCCTTAGCCGATTTCTGTATTCTCTCTAGCCGAATCAACATCTAAAGTGATTGATGGATAATCACAAAGTGTAGGCAATTAAATCTATTTGTAGAAAATCACCGTTCCGGTATCCTTTCTTTGTGTCAAGACATTTCACCTACCTTCATAGCTAACCTATAGAGTTTGCCCTCTTATTTGTTAATGCCCTTGAAAGACGACTTTTAAATAAGAATTCTCCTACTGATGTTGGAATCTATATATATGTTGCTACTTTCATTTCTTCCCCTGATTACGCAAGCAAGGGAACAATCTAGAGAACAAGGCTTTCTTTTCAATGCTAGTTCACGTGATGGAAGCGATCGAATATATCCGATACATAGGCAAGAAAAGTGTGCAGGCCTTTAATTAGAATAGGGAAAGAATTTTATATGGCGGCAAGGGCTCAAAGCGAGTCTCTTTCCATGTGTGTCGGCATGAATTTGAATTACTACCTTCGAAATATATGATATAATTTGTAATACAAAATTTGTCCTATATTTGGTATCAGAGGAATAATATATATATAGTTAGCTTTCGCTCTACTCTCTAGGCTAGTCTCTAAGGTAGCAAATAAAATCATCTAGAAAAAGAAAAAACTAGTGTGAAAGTAGAGGTAATAGTCTTTACCCGGGTAAGATCTCTAAGCGTTACAAAATACTGCTATATTTACCGCAAGAAGGCTTATTAAAAATCGAAAGGAATATAAAGCCACCTAAGGACAATTTAGTCTTTCTATTTTAGTATTTTAATTTTTGGTCCTTCAAAATAATTACCATTTTTGTGATCCTTCTTAATAAATATTACTTTTCTTAGGTCCCTTATTATAATTTTCCCAAAAATAAATAAAAAGAAAAAAGAAAAACAATTTTGAAGGGCTTACAAACAGTTCACCTTGTGACCGGTTTTCAGATGTTCTGGACCGGATGTCCGGTTCCGATTCAACCATTGATCCGTTTATGTAACGGTACATAAGGATGGATGATACCTTTGGTGAATTTGGTTCGATTTGTTTTCGACACTATAACCTTTGAATTTGGAAAATTACAACAGAATCGAGTCAAGAAGTCACTCAACAGTGATCTTCTATGCATTTAAGCTGCAAATCGAACGTAAGATCCTTACTGACGAATTACAAAAGGGGAAAAAAAAGTGAACCATAATTTTAAGTACAAGTGATGTAAAAAAAAATATAAGAACTTGGCTAGGACTCAAAGAATACACAGATAATATAACTGTAAAGAAGAGGGGTAAAACGCTAATTTACAAATGCAGAGTATTACATTCACTGTAACTTGCTGGGCAACAATAAAGCAATATTTCATCGTTATTTTACACTGAATCAGTGGTAAGATCCATGACTTTCTATTTCTCCCTTTTTTTCGCTTGTTCATTCCAATCCATAAGGAACAATTCCGTTCTATTCCCTGTGTTTCTTAACATGCTAAAGAAACAACACCACTTCATCAGGGTGACGTGCTAGGTAAATAAACCCTGATAAAAGAAGAGAGAGCGCAAAATATAACGCCACAAAATTGCACAGTGTGGTGGTGGATTTGAGCCACAATAAATTGGATTGACAAAAAATAAAAACTAACCCAGATGTATGCCTATGGTAAATTACACTTTAAGTACAGCCAGACAAGTAATTATCATGATGAGGATGTACCAGATGAGGTGTTCCGACCAAGACCAAGACCAAGACCTAAACCCAAAGGAACACTCTCACTTTTTGATCTGCCCTGGGCATTATTGTGGCAACAATGTGAGGAATGAGCATGAGCATGACCATTGCCATGACTGTGACCGTGATGAGCACGAGTATGGTGTGTGTTGGAGCTGTTGCTGCCGGAACCAACATCGATGATGACATGGCCGTTGCCCTTTGGAATATGAGAATGCGCGTCTCCATTGGCTAGGTTGGAGCTCCTTGGAAGGTTTATCATTCCTATACCCTCAGAGTTATCAGATTCTTCAATTAACTGCACATCTTCATTGTATCCATTGATCAAGAAATCGGTACAATTCTTCTTGATCCCATGATCATAGGGATTTCTGAATCTACCTCCTGCACCTCTGAGGTAGTTATATCGCATCGTGTTTGCCATTTCATTTGTTGTAATATTACGAGATATCTGCAGGAAGCAAAAGATATTATTATATGTAAATATAAACTCAAGATGCGAGCAAGGGAGATCAATCCTTTAGAGTGCACACCTGATTAGCTTGAAGAACTGTCAAAACGAACACACCAAAGAAGAGGAAAAAATCAACGACCAGAAATGATGTCGCCCCCACAAGATGTGTAAATGCATATTGAATCCGTGCTCCAAATGATGGATGAGCATATGGAACAGTTAATATTCCTGTACATGGAAAACGAGTTCCCCATTAGCAGCTTAAACACCAAGAAAGAATGGGGAATGAAGAGGAAGATCATCAGGAGACAAAGTTCACATACTTGTAAGAGTAACTCCACCAGTGATCAACATTGCTAAAACTTCAAGAACAAGAAAAATAAAGAAGTCCCATTTGTTCCTCTGCAAGCATATATTGCAGTTTACACCAAAATCAAGTCAATTTAATTAGAACTAAATTAAAAGAACTTGCACGCCCAAGAAACAGGAAAAGAAGAAAAGTTGGCAGTTCACAAAGAAACTAGTAGGATTAGTCACCATTCACCTCAATACAAACTGACTTCCCAAATGATTTCACACATCATGTTTGGTTACAGAAAATCCTATGTTAATTTTCCCAGGAAAGGGGGAAAAACTACAATATTATTACTTTCAACTAAATTTCAATCACAAGCTCGATCAATCTCCAAAAATCGGCAAATAAAGACTGCTTGCTAAGTCCACCACCTAATAAAAATGTGTAGAGAAGGATTTTCCCCCCTCTTGGAGTGACAAGGTGAATTTATAAGAGGCATATTTTATGCTTGAGATACCTGAGGTGAAATCATAGTCATTAATACGATTCTATAACTTGTTGGTCAACACCAAGGCACCTAGGGCCAGGCCACATTTGTAGTTTTTCAACTTCAATTAGCTTGGGCTAGAGCTGTGCTACAAGAGCTATCTTGTTTAGCTGTAGCTTGCACTACATAAAAATATGGCACTGACAGCCGAAAATAAATTTAATTTGCAGAGGCTACCTAGAGATTTAATAAAACCATCCTTGTAAAACCAAAATTAAGCGATTTGGAGTTAATAAGGTATAACAACAATTTTGATGATTTAATTCTCATGATATCATCACCCAATGGCAGAGGGCAATGCATCATTCCTTCCAGTGCACTTGATATGGTTCAAGATCAAACAAAAATGCATCATAAGAGGTGCTTGAGGGATTGCCTAATGATGATCATTATGACGATGTTGCATTTGATGAAGAGGAATCAATTTAGATATATAAGATAAAGCATAGGCTCAAACTTTGATAAACAGACACATTTTACAATTTCAGTGTTTGATGCTTTGAATGAGGGGTACTTAGGGGTTGCCTAATGATTAATTATCAGGTTAAGGCTGTCTTAAATGTAGGTTAGATTTCTATACATTCAACCATCAATTATATTTTGAATTAATTTAAATTGTCACAATTAACCGGTGGGGAAAAGGAGCATAAAAATAATATTTTCGCTTTTGCTAAACAGAGATTAGGACAGGAACATAAGAAATGTCTTAACACTTTTTCCCCCTTTTGACCTTTTTCCCTTAAACTCAATGCAAAATGAAAAGACTAATTTACAGTTAGAGAAGATCAAATAGTACAATATTTCAAATACATTACACAATCACTCATTTAGAAAATACCTTGCCAATGCAATTAGATACCCAAGGACAATGATGATCAAATTGTTCCACACAACGGTTACAGGTAGAACAGTGCTTTGCTCGAAGGGGCCTGACAATCTGAATGGGAAAAAAAACATCATTAAGGTGTGAATGAATCATATAAAAACAATAGATAAATGAGCATGTGCATCTGAGTGTGTGCAAATCAGATTGCTGGAGAATAATGCTTCACAGTAACAGTCTGAAAATTTAGATAAAGCAGGGAGGAACCTTGCATGTTGCACAAAGCTGGGACCAATTTCCAGCTAGCAACGCAGGATGATTTATCTCAATTTTTAAGAGAGGTTCCTGCCACAAATTGAATACATTATTGATACTGAATACTAGATCTTTATAGTACACATACATAAACAAAGAAGAAAAAAATTATAAATTCTATGAGAAAATGAAATCTAAAGAGAAATTCAACATTAAAGGGAAAAAACTCACATCATCTTTATTATTCTCAGAGTCATGCAAGTTCATTCTGATGAAACCTGGATCTTTGCTGCAAAGAGACAAGAGAAAGCAAATGAAGCAAAATAATAAGGCAACTGAACACTAATAATCTCTCAGTCACAGGATCTCCTCATCAAGGATAACATGCAATCAAAACATTTCACATTTACCCTAAATTGCTTCATAGAGGATAAATCTCTGATTTTATTGGGTAAACACGTGGAGAACAACCCTTGGCAATACGCAATTGCAAGCAAGTAGAAATATATATACCATCAGCAGTATATTAATAAGAAAATGCCCATTATCTGAATTTGCCCAACCCTCTCAAATTAACAAGTCCGTCAAATAGATCCATAGAAAACATCATTTCCAACTTAACTTTTATGATTCACTGTTTCAGAGAGCCTAGTGGAATCACCACAGGTCTCCTGCGACCTGGTTAACGCATGTAACTATTGGCCCAAAATAATTTTTTTCTTTTCTTTTTTTTTTTTTTTTTTTTTTTTTTTTTTTTGGGGGGGGGGGGGGGGCATTAGGATTAAAAGTAATCTAGCCAGAACACACAAGGAAATGATGATATTTAGTGTTTGAATGATAAAGAAAGTCAACAACATGAGACTCAAAAGAAGGGATCCATGTTGAACAAAGGAAGTTGGTGATGCGGTTCAAACTCCTCAAATCCTAATATAAAGCAACTAACTATTAATGAAATGGTGAAGGATAGAGATCTAATGGTTAAGGATATCTGTAGATGCGTATATGGAAATGTGTTGCCGTTTAATTGGTGAAGAGCCCCCATTTTAATATTGAGAGATATATCAGTGAAAGTAGTAGCCGTTTCAAATCATCACTTGAGATGTCTCATTTTTTAAGAGGTTGATCTTGTCCATGATAATTTGGGGGGAAGGAGCCTCCCACTTTCCTTACCGTACACTCCCCTCCCATTCTTTATTCCCACTGTTGATTAATTATAAACAGTTGAGATTTAATATCCGTTAGAATATTATGGATTATTTATTTAGATTAAATCATTATCTTATTATTAAATTTGATATTTATTATATCTTAGATTAGATATGGATATTATATCCTAGGATATTATATCTTAATCATTATGATTTGATTTATTAGATTAAATTAGATTCTAGAGTTAACTCTAGGTTTGCCTATATAAAGACCCATATGTACTCTCTTTTATTCATAGATAAATAGAGTAGGCTTTGTCCTTTTAAATTCAACATGGAATCAGAGCTAGGACCTTCTATTTGAAGGCATAAAGGTGACAGCGACTCTCTTCTGTTCGACACAGTGAGTCTGATCACTATGATCATTAAAGCAGTGATCATCCCACTGTACCTACTGTGTCGAAAATCACAGTGATGAAGAGGAAGGTCGAGATCACAAACAAAGGGAAACAAGAGCGAGAACGAGCGAATGAGAGCATAGTGACTAAGCAAGATCGCGACTTTCAGATCTACCTGAGGAAGGCGCGTGGAGCTGCACCGCCACCATAGATGGAATCGGCATGTGCTGATCAGCAGAACCTTACAACATGACGGCGACATGACCAGCATGTGACCAAAGAGCATAGTGACTAAGCAAGATCGCGACTTTCAGATCTACCTGAGGAAGGCGCATGGAGCTGCACCGCCACCATAGATGGAATTGGCATGTGCTGATCAGCAGAACCTTACAACATGACGGCGACATGACCAGCATGTGACCACCACACACCACCACCTTCCCGGAACAAACACCCACGCACCGTCGTGAACAATGACCTCCAGCGACCTTTTCTAACCACAATCTCCAGAATGACTCTTTCGAAGAAATATGAGGCCTCTGAGACTCCAAAAGGAGTACATGCCCAAGCAAAAATAATGGGCATCTGAGAATAAAAAAGAAGTACAATGATACAGATGTTGTAGAAATGTAGAGGATTTGAGAAGAGAAAGAGAAAGGGGAAGAGAGAATACACAGAATCACATCACTATGCATCTTCATTCATCACATATTCAACACAATCAATCTGAACAACCACTTCTGTTAGCCTAGCCTCATCTATATATAGGATAGAGACTGACTCTCAAGGCAACTGTCTAATACAACTCATAACAGAATGACAACTAATCCTAACTGACCCTACGGCTAATTAACTAATCCTTATTCAACTAACAATTTCCCCTAATTATTCATTTATTTACAATTTACGTATCAATACCCCCTTCCCAAAAACATCCTTGCCCTCAAGGATGATAGACAACAAAACACAAAACTAAACCTAAAAAAAAAACAGAACTGATGCAAAAACATAGGCTGAAACTTCAAACTTCTACTGGTTCTAAAAAACTTCTGAGTATAGCAAACTCTGTGACTTGAAACCTTGAATCCAAAAGATATTTCTCCCCATTTTGGCGTTCAATACTGATGCACCCTTCTACTCTTCTCCTTTCCACTCAGAGGACAAATCCTTCCAAAGAGCATTATAATTAACTTGCCCCTGAACAAAGTTTGCAATAAACTGTGTGCAGGACAAATTTGAACAGGTGAGAGCCATTTTTGTAGCAGCCCGTCACTTAAACATTCAGTCTTTTTAAAACCCAAATGCAAGGTTAATGGGCCCATGTATTTTCTATCCCCTTTACAGCCCAAATGCTCATTTGAACTTAGAAAATCTAGGGGATCCAGAGAATCTGCCAAATAACTCCACGTAGTAAAAATAGGGCCAGCTGTGACTTTGACTTTTCAACTTGAACCCAATCCAGCCACGTACCCTTTAACACCTGCCACTCAGCTTCGACACACAACTTCCCATTTGAAGCACCACTCTTTTCTTCTGCTAGCGCAACATCGCGAATTGGTATGGTAGCCCCTAACTCAACCATCAATGAGGCGAGAGGACTCAATGGCGAAGAACTTCAACTCGAACTCGACGGCAGAAAGAGAATCGACGTTAAGAGGAGATGTGGTCGTGGACGGCGCCGCAACTGAAGGTGTTTTCTTCGCTAAATCGCTGCTGTCACTCTCGACTTGCAAAGATAGTGATGACAAAACAGAGGAGAGATGTGACAAACTCCCCTCAACCATCACTTCTAGAGATGAAGAAAGAGAACTTAAGTCACGTGACTCTAACTGAAACAGCCGGTGTCGTTGGAGTAGAAGCAGTTGGTGACAGCGCCAAATCCTTGTGCCATTTCTCCTGAAAAGGCTCACCAAAGTCGAGAATCGAAGACCCATTACCTCCAGATGAGCTTTTCACCTTCATCCACGATTCTGGTTCACAACTGAAAGACCCAACAACACCAGATGCAGGCCTTAGATTCTTCTCTGTTGTGAAGGTTGTAGAGAATTAGGGAGATTGGGAGAGAAACACATATGAAACAAGTGCTACTGCACTGTTCATTCCATTCATACACATTAACATCAACATAAAGGAGTGATTAAGCTAGGCTCTTCCCTTTATATAGGCTAACCTTAGACTCAATCATAGTAAGGCCCATAACAAATCCATAACAGATTAAACTCTACCTCCTAATCATAATAGAGTCCTAAACTACCCTTTATACTAACTAACCCACTAACAACAACAACTAACTACCCCTTGGCCTCATAGAATCAGTTTAGCCATTAACTAACTAAGTATTATGGCCTCATAGAATTAGTTATTGGTGCCAATAATCCCCTAATTCCTAACCCTAACACATTATTTATGATTTACGTATCAATACTCCCTCCCCAAAACATCCTTGCCCTCAAGGATGATTGACAACAAAACACAAACATAAACCTCAAAAGTACAAACTGAAACAACAAGACTTAAGCTGTAAAATTCTGGACTTGAAATCTTGTATCCAGAACTTGTTTTTCAGATTGATCTTCAATACTGGAGCACCCTAGTATTTCTCCTTTTCTTCCTACTCAGTGAACAAATTCTTCCATAAAGCATTATAATTAACTTGCCTCGGAACCAATTTTGCAACAGCCCATTGCTGATAATACCCATAGGAATTGAGACATAATTGTAAAGGTAGTGGCCTCATGTATGCACCTTCAAAACCCAATTGTCCCTCTGAAATTAGAAACTCCAGGGATTTTGCAAAATATCTCTGGCAGTGGAAGGAAATGGAAACCAGCAGCAGCAATATTTAACTTTTCAAATTGGCCCTTAGTTACCCACGTTGAAGCCAAGTCAGTTTCTGAAACGATCCTAGATTGCCACTCAACTCTTGCTTTCTCCCTCCTCGCCGAAACGCAGCTATTTCTATCAGCATGCAATGATAGTGTTGACACACCCAGAGAACTGCCAAGAGTGTCGAAATGCAATGATTCATCAATTACATTCCCTGATTTTGGACACTCCCAAGTCTTTGGGTTGCAAAAATAGAAACAAGATCAGATGTTGGAAAGTTACTTCTACCAAAATTCATCTTCCTCTCTTTATTCTTTTCGGTTACATCTTCCATTGTGTCCACTGCACTCGACTCGTTTAGGTTAGACCCAAGGATATTCAGACTCGGTGTGCCTTGAAGGTTGGCGGTTTTGAAACTCAAAGACTCAATAACACCCGATGTAATGCTCGGTCACTTCTCTGTTTCTGGGTTGTGAGAAGCAGAGATAATTCCACGTGTCATAGCCCCAACTTCATTTGAAGTTGTCTTCTCTGCACTTACCCATATTGCTGGTCCGCGACGCTTCTCTGTCACCTGCAACAACGTCTCTAATTGAGCGGAGTCCTTTTGATAAAGGCGTTTGAAATCTGCCATTGGAGATTCGAACGGTGGTCCAAATCGAGCTAAAAGAGCAAGACGGTGTTCAGCCCAAGCAACGTTACGCCCATGTTCTTCATGCATGTAGGACTGATGCCACAAGTACCCCTTGTCATCAAGGTTGACACTAGCCATTCGAACCTTCAAAGCTTCCGGTGTACCATCAATTTCAAAATATCTCACATTGGTCAAGCCAGCCCTCCATATTTTGATGTTGAAATCGGGAAAATTAAACTTGGTCAATCGGGTTGGAGGAGTATACTCGTTTCGCTGCCGTTGATGCTCATGGCGTTCGTGGAGTTCTTGTCCAGCCGCACCTTGGGGCTGTTCGGGTTGGCGAGCAACAAGAGTAGCCAATTGAGCGGAGATGGTTTGTAAAAGGTTGCCATTTTGTTGTAGAATATCTTCGATCGCCTTAAACTGAACTTCTATGTGATCAGCCATGGCATCTGGACTCTTGCATTGACCATACAAGGTTTAAATTTCTGGCGTCAATGAATAACCAATGCTGAATCCAGATTTTACACAACAGAAGCAATTTAAACCAGAACCCAGAATCATAGAAAACCAGAAACAGAATTATTCAGACCCCTGACCAGAATCGAAATGCAGAATCAGGAGATACCATTGATCCAATAGTTGATACTAGACCTGTAATACAATGTAAACTAGAGACAAAGAACCACAAAAAACCAACTTCACGTGAACAGCACCAAAAACCAGAAAAACAGAGGCTGATGGAGAAGGGAAATCAAAACCAGACACAGACGACGGAAATTAACCAATGTAGTCGACCAAGAATTTGATGACGTGGGAATCAAATACTGATCACCCAGGCCCAGTTGACGAGACAGAAACACTCAGCGCCCAAACCCGAATGAACCAGGCGCACTCGCGGAGAATCTCAAAATATGGCCTATGTCGTCGCACGTTCAAGGTGAATGAAGATTTTGTGTCGGTCGACTTTGCCAAAAAAATAAACGTGGAGCAGCGATGATGCACGACCCAGTCGACTCAATTTGAAAAGAAAGCAGAACCTGAAATCTTGAACCAATCCACGTGGACCCAAAGTTAAATTGACGTGAAGCCTAAACGTGAGACTCAACGGTGATGCACCTCATTCAGAATCGACTTGAAACACAAACAGAGACACGTGGAACCCAATTTCGATTCTTTTCTTGATTTCCTGATACACCAAAACTGAACCTGACGAGAAACCGAACCAAAAGCTGACGAGTCAATAATGGGTGGAGTCAATGACTTGAAACAAAGGTGATACCCAACTCTTGAAGGGGAGTCGACGTGAATCCCACCCTTAGAGAATAACCCAGAACGTAGAAGCAAAAATACCAGGACAGATGTGATTCTACTCAAAATTGTGTCAAAATTCCTTACGAGCAGATGATATTTGACTCCAATATACCGAAACAGAGTTCAAAAATTAATCGGTAATATTTTTTTTATGTCAAGACTGAAATTCTTGATCTGTCTTTGAATTATCTGGTGAACCCAGAACTGAAATTGCAATGGAGATGGCTGACTAATTGAAGAACCCAGAAATGACTTTGGTTCTTGAACTGAAATTGACAATCTTTTTCAATTTTCTTGATGTGTTCTTGTCAACAAATCTGAATGTTGAGAAGAGGAGAATGGTTCAGAAGTGTGCAAGAACTTTCAGAGTGTAACAGAAGTGAACCGAGGATGACTTGGCTCTGATACCACTGATACAAATATTGTAGAAATGTAGAGGATTTGAGAAGAGAAAGAGAAAGGGGAAGAGAGAATACACAGAATCACATCACTATGCATCTTCATTCATCACATATTCAACACAATCAATCTAAACACTTCTGTTAGCCTAGCCTCATCTATATATAGGATAGAGACTAACTCTCAAGGCAACTGTCTAATACAACTCATAACGAATGACAACAAATCCTAACTGACCCTACGGCTAACTAACTAATCCTTATTCAACTAACTAACAATTTCCCCTAATTATTCATTTATTTACAATTTACATATCATACAAGCTCAAACAAAAATATGGGACCCATGACAAACAAAAATATGGGACCTATGACAAACAAAATATGGGACCTCTGAGACTCAAAAAGGAGTACAAGCCCAAACAAAAATATAAGGCCGCTGAGACTCAAGAAGTACAAGCCTAAAGATTTTGAAAATTAAAACAGGCAGAACAAAGTTTGAAAGATTTCAAGGCAAGCTAGGAATGATTGACATATACTCTCCAGCTTAAGGGGGAGTGTTAGAATATTATGGATTATTTAGATTTAATCATTATCTTATTTAAGTTTGATATTTATCATATCTTAGGATTAGATATTGATATATTATATCTTAGGATATTATATCTTAACTATTTTGATTGATTAGATTAAATTAGATTCTAGAGTTAGCTCTAGGTTTGCTTATATAAAGGCCTATATGTACTCTCTTTTATTCACAGAGTTTAATAGAGTGTGTTTTATCCCTCTAAATTCAACATGATATCAGAGCTAGATCTAATTCCAGACCTACAGTAGCCTCCAGACTTTCGCCCTTCCCTCTCACTAACTTCCTTCGTTTAGTCTCAGAAGAAAGGAGACCCGAGATCCTTCGGTGTCTTTCCCAGAGGCGGGAGAAAGCGAAGGAAACACAAGAGAGAGAGAGAGCACTGTGATGACAAGCACAGTGACAGAGAGGAAATGAGAGGAATGACAGCAGAGAGCACAATAACGAGAGGAAAACGACAAAGAACGAGACCTTCGATCTAAGCAGGAGAAGGCCCATATGTACTCTCTTTTATTCACTGAATAAATAGAGTATGCTTTATGCCTTTAAATTTCAACAATATCTTATAAAGAGTAAAAAAAGTATAGAATGCTTTAATAAAAGTATAAAGATATGAACTATTTAAATCAAATTTTAATAACTTAAATTTATTTATATACATTTTTTGTTATTTGATATTATAATAATATTTTTATAGGATATTAAATCTCAAACGTCTAGAGTTGATCTGAAGTAAAAGTATAGAAGTGGAGAGAAGTGGATAGTACGGGAAATGGAGAGGTTCTTGACCCATAATTTGGAGGCCCAAGCAAGAGGGAAAGATAGGTACATTAATTGCAATAGCAATATTAAACATTTTTCTAGTAATTTTTAGTTTTTTATATTAATTACTTATTGTAATAATATCTACTTTTAGGTCCATGAAATCTTATGCAAACAAGAAAAAAAAGGGAACAGGCATTTACGTGCAAGATACTGTTGAACAAAACGTAAAAGATGATGGTTATTACATAAAGGAAGAAGACGATGGTAGAATTGTCTTGTTAGAAGATGACAACATTGGTGATGAAAACAGCCACAATGAACAGGAAAATTATTAATTTTGGACAATTTTGTAATTTGAGAAACTAATGAGTTATCAGTTTGATAATTATTAGGTTATTATTATTGCAAGTGATTCTGCTCTCCAAGTCTTACAATATTTGTAGTTCCTTCTTTAAAATTATGATTTCAACACATTTTGATGGTGTATACATTTTTATTAGATATAAGTCAAACTATTTGTGTCCCTAAATTGCAGAGTTCAATAAATTTATGTTTCATGATATAAAAAAATTTAGCCTCCCAATTTACAATTTGAATGGTGATTCAATTACTATGCCAGTGAGAAACAGCTTAGTTTTAAACCCAGGTTACCTACCTGCTACACCTGTAAAACAAAAACAATCCAGCAGTTGCAAGGAAAACTCCAGACCACGCGAGTAAACCAGAAGCAGCTGTTAGTTTTGGCAGATTTGGCCCTGTAGAAATTGTAAGAATAAAAGTTAGAGAGAAACATAAGAAACTATATCACAGTAAGAACAACTGTCACAAGAAAAAATATAGGCAAGATAGATACCTAGGATGACTGAGTGAATATAGGTGATCAGGAGCACAAAAATTACACACCAAAGTACAGGAGCAAGTCCTAATTTGGAGATTTTTCCAAGGCGGCTATTCCCATCACAGCGTCTATCAAGCAACCTTCTGGCATTACCCTAAAAAACATATTTAGCATCACAATAAAACCTCTTATTCATTCTTGTTCAGAAAATAAACCTAAGTAGGAAATACTCAGCCACTTTGGCATCATTCATTACAAAGCATCAAATGATGCTATAAATATGTTCATTCATTTAGGGGGAAACACTGAAAAAAGATAAAAAGAAAAAGACATAACCATGAGTAAGGTGCCACCCACTTCAAGCATACCAAGGACCTACTTTACTCCAACCTCTCCAACTATCACACTCATACAATAGGCAAGAGAATCTTATAATGGTGCATAACCTTATGATGCAGCCCCTATGTAGTACTTGGAGCGAGAAGGCAGTTTTGGCACTTTCAGAATAAAATGACCATTACATTCTTTGTAAAACAACTACTAGTAACAAAGGAAAAATGAGCCCAAGGGAATCAAACAGCAAAAAACAAGAGGCTAATTTAAATTAATGCCAAAATACCAATAAGGAGACATTACTAAACAAATAAACAATATTTTAATTAAAAAACACCTACAAGAAAGAAAGCAACTTGTCTATGATTCTTATCAGAAGCAAGCTGTGCGGGTGTAAGGCCAGTATTATCAGTAACCATCAGGTCCTCTTTCTTTCCAGCCTGTACTAACACAGTACATGCCTCCAAGTTACCCCTGATAGCAGCCCAGTGGAGAGGGGTGCAACCTGAGTAGGATTAGGGGAACAAGAATTATTAAAAAGCTTCAAAAATCAAGAAAACAGTCATCCTGTATAAACATCAATGCTTATACTATTTTACAACAACAATATCCAGGAGGAAATTCAGATTAGAGCATTAAACTTACCCTCCTTGTCCTGACGCCCCCTATATGCATCTAGGAATATTAGAAGACGAATGCAATCAGCAAAGCCTTTGTATGCAGCCCTGATATTCAAACCAATAAAGGAAAGAATTTATCAATGTCTTAATCTGTGAAACAACTATTTCAGTTAAGTAGAGCAATCAAAATGTAAGGACAGGATTCCTTGCTTTTACTTCCTTTTATCCTTTTGGGCATTCAGGTGAAACCAGTTAGGAAAAATTAAATGTATTGATAACAAAGAAACAAAGATGAGTAAACTTGAACCAATAAGCCACCTTTATATTTTAAGAAAATAACAGATAATAAGGAAAAAAAATGTTCAATTATTTAAATAGAAAATAAAATCCATATGCTATCTGTTGAGTGGCACACCTAGGATCCAACTTTAGCATTTGTCTTCCATCATGGACAATATTACAAGCACAGTAACCAAAATAAATTACATAACGTTCATTGATCACCACCTATGAAGCACGAACACTCCAATTTTTTAAAAATATGCGTGTCAAACACTCCGACACCGTCCAACACGCCTCAACACTCCTATTTTTTAAGAATATGCGTGGCTTTGAATATTACTGAATTGATGATGAATTTTCCTTTTGTATTTTTTTTAAAAAGGAGGCACGGCTTTTATAATAAGGTCGAATCTACGATGAGCCAAAGCCGGAGGCAAGGATTTTATGGAATATTGAACTTGAATGTAAACTATAACATATATATTTAAAAGAGAGGATATTGTCACTACCAATTTTGGTCACTACCACTTTTTTCACCGTTAGATTAGAATCTCATCTACCTTTATTATTCCTCTTTGTTATTGAGATTCTGATCTAACGGTGAAAAAAGTGGTAGTGACTTGATAGTGACCAAAATTGGCTGTGACAATATCCTATCCCTATATTTAATATTGAAACGTGTCCTAACGTGTTGAAATTTAGATTTTTTTTTTAGGATTAACATGTCGGAGTGTCGAGTTGTGTCGTATCTCGTGTCCCATGTCGGTGCAACATAGATCACCACAATCAGCAAGCTTATTCAATGTGATAAAGAAAGAAGAAGAAGAAAAAAAAAAACTTAAAGAGCAATTGGGAAAGCATGAGTGAACATTTATCTTCAATTTGAAAGTTTCTAGGGGTACGAACATCCTCAATCATCATCACTTCTCAAATTACACTTAGTGTCTGTAGTAATAAACACGGGACATTATCAGACTTATCATTCCCTAGAACATCATTACATGCACATTAAACGTGCTTCCAACATATTCAATTTAATGCATCTCTCTAAGCCCTCACCTAAATCAAGTGATTCATTAAACCATAAAAGCTCCACCAAGGATTTGATAAAACCTGATAACATGGTCAACTCCATACATATTCATTAGATTTAAATTTGCTACCCAATTGTTGTTGTCACTATTCTGCCTTTCTTCCAGCTTTTACAGTTGAGAGACCATGCAACCAGTAATAACCAAGAAAATCAATGTTTCCAGGGAGATTGAAGTACCAGAAATGTATTCATCATGAGTTCAAACCAAATTTTAACTTTTCTACTTTCTGAGTGGGAAACAACCCATGCAAACATGTTAAAGGGAAGTATTTGTCTGGGTAAAAGCTCACTAAGTGGGCTATTTACAAAAGAGTGGCATGCGACATATGGGGGGAAACCTTTCCCATTCATGAATCGTAACAGTAAAAAAGTGGGCGATTATAATTCTAAATTACCAATGCAAGGGCTTCTTCCATCATTATCAGGAACATCAGGGTCAGCATTCCATTTTGACACAATGTGGTAGAGGAAAGCTGTCTGACCAAATTGAGCTGCAACATGTGTTGTCTGCATAAAGTTTAACATATTTACTTATTTAGTAAAGTCACCATCTATAGAAGTGTGCTACAGGCAAAAACAAAAACGATACTAGCTTGTGTAAGTATATTTACATCACTGTAGTTATTGACAGATGGAATGAATAATTTATGGAATAAATATTGTAATATTAATATTAATATTAATTATTAATAAAAGAAAATTTGGGTTCATTCGCTTATGTCCATTACAACCAATTTTCCAATCAAATCTCAAGATTCGGTCTTTTTTCCTCACTTCATCATTTACTTAAATATAATGGGCTATAATGGAACTAAGGTTCGTCCTTATCAATATATATGTATATTTTGGTAGTTTTTATAGAACAAATAATTGTTGGTATCAGCACAGTGACTAACTTAATTGTCACTTACACTGTGTCCAATAGACTTTTTGCACTACCATCCAACAATTTATCACGAGAGATTCTTAAAATTATCTTGAATAATAAAAAGGAAACAGATAAAACTAACCTGATACCCATACATATCCGCAGCACTTGCTCGTGCACCTTCTTTGAGCAAAAGCTCTGCAACCTGGATGGCACCCCGAACAGCACTCCAATGTAATGCTGTCTGGCCAGTATGATCTGTTGCATTTACATCTGCTCCATGCTGGCAATCAATACATCGAATATTTATTGAGCCGATGATAAAACCTCAGCTCAGTTTTATATATTGCATAGACGGATTGAAAATAACATTCCCTATCTATCATAAAGCCTCACTATGGAAATATATGGATGAAACATTTAATTGCATAAAAATATAAGAGATTTTACATTATGTCATGAACAGATAGATGTGGCCGACAGTTGTGTGAAGAGAGAAATGGGCACAAAAACTGTTACTGCTTTTTGTTATAAATTGTTATGGATCTATCTCTCTCCTTAAATGAACATCTAGTCACATGAGAAAATCCCAAACAGATCACTAACAAGCCCGGAGAAGGATAATTCTTAAAAATTCGAGGACTGAGAACACCAGCAGTAGCTTCTCTTCCGTATGAATCCTTAACTACACACACACGTATATAAATATATATTGGCCAGTGTATGAATTCCTAATTATCGAACAGACTCAGTATGTGCGAAATCTGCATACACAAACACATAAGAACATCATACAAGCCAAATCCAGGCTTTATGGTGAACGGATCGATTCAAAAGAACAAAAAGGCAACGGGAAAAAAGCTGCGTTCTAATGCCTCCGATAGCATATATGATAAATAATAAGACAAAGCAATTGATCATGAAGAAATGGTGTAAAAATAGGCAAAACGGAATGTGGAATACCAAGGAAGCAGAATGAGACAAGCTCAAATGAAAAAAAAAAAAAAAAATCATACAGAATTCAATAAACCCATCAAAGAAACGCATAGAACCTCAATAATGTATTGAGCAGCGGCAGTACGATTGTTAAGTGCAGCCCACTGCAGGGCGTAGTATCCGAGCCCATCAGGCTCCGAGACGGAGCAACCCTCCTGCTCTACCAATCTGTGGAGCTTCTCCAAATCCCCATAAGCCGCAGCGGTGTAGACATCGTCCCGCAAGCTCTCCTCCCCCAATTCACCACCGGCGGACGCAGTGCCAGAGGCCGCCGGCTGCTGGTTGCGCGATTGGACCTCTTCAACGACCTCGATCTCGGATGACATGTCACTCAAGCAACTTTTGGTTCAACGTCAATGCAGTGTCTCTTGAATTGACCACCTTACAAATATAGCGATGTATTTAGCGCACCGTGGGTATTCTACAATTTGATTTGAATTTTAGTTATAAAGAATGATACCTCGATTGGTTCGATGAGCTTGTGGGGTTTCCGATTAAAGAATGAGAGAAACGGAGGATGATTCTTAGGGCTTTTCCGCGAAAGTGAGGAGGAGGGTTTGAATCGCGGCCGTCCCTGTTGACCCTGAGAACGATGAAGCTATGATGATCCACATAGCTTGAGGATTGGCTGATATCTTGCTAAAGGAGCCTGCCGGAGTTGATACGACTTGCTAATATCTTGCTGGGTTGAAGTTTCATTTAGAAGATTCTTTGACATTAAAAATTATATTTCTGACGAATAAACCGATGTCTGAATTTTATTTTATTTCTCGTCACACCAATGTTAAAAACAATATCACTGTGGTATCCCCAACGTAAAACCTATTTACTTATTGCATAGATAGAGAAAGCTAAATATACAAATTACTTAATTACAATTAAATGTATGTGATCTGATCTATCTTAAAATAATTATATAATAACATCACATTATATATTAGTTTATAAATTAAGTAAATTTGTTTTGAAAAAATGATAAGTATGATAGATAAAAATGATAAACTAAGTCCTATATTTAATATGGAAGAGTTGTATTTCTTTATTATACCATTTTTTTATTTGACGAAAGGTTTTTCTTTTGAAGTTTAGAGTGCAAAGCGTTTTTCTTCTCACAACAAGTATGGTTGTTATACAATTTTAGCTTTAAATTTGTCTATATATAATGATATATATGAAAGTGGGGTTTAGTTTGAAGTGATTTTAGTTACTATTGCTTCAGGTTTTATGTTTGGAAAAATATCAATGAGGTCCTAAAAAAGAGAAAAAATATTAAAAAAGTCTTAACCTCAAATCTCATATAAAAAAAGTCCCTAATTTTGCTATTAATTAGGGAATTCCAATAACAAAAAAGTCTCGTTGTTAAAATAGTTTTTCATGTTGTTAAATGCATTTTCCTATTGTTAAAATTTCACTATAAAAATATTGTTGTTAAAATGACTTTTTCTTATAAAAAACTTTTTGAGTTTTTCCTCTAATGTGTAGAATTTTATAAATTTGGAAAATTTTTGACAACAAGAAAACCATTTTGACAACAATATTTTCATAGGAAATTTTAACAACAAAAAAAAAAAAGTCATTTTAACAACAAGAATGTGAGAATATTATACATTTATTATGATTATTATCTTATTATTATGATTAGATATAGATATATTTCTATCTTAGGATATTTCCTATTATATCTCAATTAGTTTGATTTACTTTGATTTGATTAGGTTTTGTGAGATTCTAGGTTTAGCTCTAGGTTTGCCTATATAAAGGCTTATATGTACTCTTTCAGATTCAAAGATTAAATAAGAAATATATTTTTCTCTCAAAGTCCACATGGTATCAAAGCTAGGGTTTCCGCCCCTGGTTCCCTGAGTTTTGTGGTCGTTTCTGGCACAGTTCTTCATCAACATCCTTGTTGGTGGTAGTTCCTTTGTCATCGTGCCGCTCATCTCGTCCGACGACTGGTCCCGTCGTCGTTTCCGGCACAGTTCTTCATCAACATCATCGTTGGTGGTAGTTCCTCTGTCATCTTGCCTCTCATCTCGTTTGACGGCTGGTCCTGTCGTCCTCAACTCGTGAGCACAGTTCTTCATCAACATCATCGTTAGTGGTAGTTCCTCTGTCATCGTGCCCCTCAACTCATTCGATGACTGGTCCCGTCATCCTAAACTCATTTCGATGGGCCTCTAAGACTCAAGAAGTACAAGCCTAAAGGGGAGTGTCGAGTAGTATAAAGTTGTATAAGCAAGTTGGACATGATTAAAATCCATGATCCAACTTGAGGGAGAGTGTGAGAATATTATGCATTTATTATGATTATTATCTTATTATTATGATTAGATATAGGTATATTTCTATCTTAGATATTTCCTATTATATCTCAATTAGTTTGATTTACTTTAATTTGATTAGATTTTATGAGATTCTAGGTTTAGCTCTAGGTTTGCCTATATAAAGGCTTATATGTACTCTTTCGATTCGATATTAAATAAGAATTATATTTTTCTCTCAAAGTCCACAAAGAAAAAGCCATTTTGACAATAGGACTTTTATATATTGGAATTACGTGATTAATATCAAAAAAGTCCCGTACTTTTTTGATAGGGGATTTGGGGGGTTGGT
Source organism: Acacia acuminata (assembly GCA_019022655.1). Classification (NCBI taxonomy): domain Eukaryota; kingdom Viridiplantae; phylum Streptophyta; class Magnoliopsida; order Fabales; family Fabaceae; genus Acacia; species Acacia acuminata. Next base: position 5,122,716 of record JAFJYI010000022.1, on the reverse strand, counting down.
ACCTTTTTTATATTTTTTTCCTCCTTGGGACCTCACTGATATTTTCCCTTTATGTTTTTGTTTGAAAATTAGGTTTTGATAACAATTAATTATCATGAAAAATAATTATATTTTTATTTTTCAGGATTACTATTTGATTATGAGCCCATTTGGTTTTATCTCGTTACATTTCTGCAATGGTAATTATGATTGTATTAACAAGAAAAGAGTGTTTAGTTACTCTTTAGCATGGTAATAAGGTTTACTATAGTAATGATGATTACCAAAAAAATTGGTAATCCTCATTCATACCTTCCCCTTTGAATCTTCATTATCGCCTATTGCATTATTGAAAAAGTCCAATTTACCTTTTAGTTTTATTTGTCTTTGTTTCACTTGTCTCATTTCACCTATCACACCATGCCACAATCGTTGTTGCTACTACCTCCTCCTCCTCCACCGTTGACGCCGACGTCGCCATGACAACTAAGGTTTTTGCCACTCCCTCCTCTTCCTCCTCCACCATGGCCTCCTCTTCCACTGTCGTCGCCGCAACCCCCTGCTACCACCACTACCTCCTCATCCACCATAGTCGTTGTCACCACCTTCCATTGCCACTATCACACCATTGTTACCGTCACCTCCACCATCACATCCATCGACAATCCTTTTGCAAGATAGTGTGACAGTTATGATGAGGTAGCGCAATGACTCTTAATTACTTTTTCTACAAATATTATTGTTGAGCATGTTAGGACAACATAGTGCCTTGATTCCCTCCTTGATTTCCTCCTTTATTCCCTCCCTAATTCCCTCCTTAATTTTTGTTAGTGTTCTTTTATGTCCCCTCCTTTCTATATAAATAAGCAATAGACAATCCTTCCTATAATACACGTGTACACACTTATGTGAATATATTTATTTTTTTTCTTGTGTTTACTTGGTATCAGAGCCTTAGAGTTTGTTCTTGACTAGTTTTATTTTTTCAATAGCCACATCCATTGTATTTTGAACAAAGGTGCACGATGCTGTTTGGTACTCTTCTCGTGATGCTGATGAAGGGCGAACAAGGGAGAAAGAGAGGAGGAGAGACCTTGATATTCAAACCAGAGAAATCGCATCACAACCCCCCTTGTAGCCTTCTCCATCACGAATCTAATTTTCGTCCTCTGTCGAGAGCTGCTATTCTTTCCTCAGCTTTGCCTTCGTCTTCAATTGGTTACAGCACTGAAGCTTCTTCTGGGTTTCAATCTTCGACATCACAGTGCCGTAGGTTGAGTTTGAGAAGGTGAGAGAAGCTTAAGAAATGGAAGACGAGCTCAGATCGTTTGTTCTCTGAACTTTGGGGCGAGTGTTTGTAGATTTCGGCGACCTACGAGTTTCTACAGATTACGGCATTTCTTGCTCTCCAAAGATCTCTTCCTCTAGCTTTTGCCAAGTTTTAAGAATTCGGGAAAGCTTTGTAACATGCGAGTGAAGCTCTATATTTTCCTGCAAAGTTGTGATTCTCCTGTTTCCAATGAGATACTGAATTTTCTACCGATTCTTTGAGTTTACTAGCAAACTTTTCTAGATTCCAGTGACGCTTTATTCCAGCGATGAGCTCATTCCACAACTCACACTCCGAATCCAAAATGATGATAAAAAAGGGGGATTTTCAAATTGAGTTCCGAACCGCAAGATTTGAAACAAGAGGCTCGTTGAGTAAGGTAGTGACATGTTCTTGATGGTATTGGGTTAAATTGGCGTTGTTCCTTGCATTCTTAGGCTTCTTGGCTGTTGTTGTTATGATATTGGTCAAACCCTTTTTCATGGATAAGGTGATACCAATAGTTAATTGGGAGAAAAACACATCCAGCAATCCGGTGTTAATTGTTATAATATATGTTTCTGTAGCATTCTTCTCAATGCTACAATTTTACCAACTTCACCTTCTATGTGGATGCCTGGAATGAAGTTTGGTTATGGTTTTGGGTTCTTGCTAATAATAATTGTTGCATCTATTGGTGTCTCACTCCCTTTTCTAATCAGCTCAATCTTCCGTCATAAAATTCAAGGGTAGTTAGAAAAGTACCTAAATAAAGCTTCTTCTTTTTTGTGCTCCATTTGGACGTTTGTGCTATGGCTTTGCTGTCTCCATTAGTTGGGTGTTCTGGGCAATTATTCGCTATTTGGTAGTCCTTGTGTGACTTGTTCATTCTTTGTCTCTGATTAGGTGTTTCATTTGGTGTTTGTTTCTGGTGAGACGTTTGGAGTATTGTTTGATCCCTCGTGAGACAATTTGGTGTCTGCCTTTGGTGAGACGTTTGAAATATTATTTGGTCCCTGGTGATACCGTTTGATGTTTGTCTCAAGTGAGAAGTTTGGAGTATTGTTTGGTCCCTAGTGAGACCATTTGGTGTTTGTTTCTGGTGGACGTTTGGAAGTATTGTTTGATCCCTTGTAAGACCGTTTATTGCAGCTTCTACTCTGATTTGGTACTCTTTGTTGTTCGAGCTCCTAAAGAAGTTGATAGATTATTACCTCAACTTTTGTTGTTCGAGTTCTAGGCTATAAATCATTATTTTCTAGAAGATGAGTTGCTACATGTGCAAGCTGCTTCTAGCTTGAGGAGGAGTATTGAGAATGTTAGGATAACATAGTGCCTTGATTCCTTCCTTAGTTTCCTCCTTTATTCCCCCCCTAATTTCCTCCTTAATTTATGTTGGTGTTTACTTTTATGTCCCTTCCTTTCTATATAAATAGGCAATTGGCAATAAGCAATCCTTCCTATGATACACTTGTACACACTTAGGTGAATATATTTATTTATTTCTTGTGTTTACAATTATATGAAGAGTAACATAGACTTTGTGTGATATATTAATTTATAATTATTTAAAAAAAAAACTCATAATCAAACCAAACACTAGTCATATAATTAATATTGGATTGCATTACCATTGTATCACACTCGGATTCGGTGGCGGAGCTTCTCAAGGGCTAGAGGGGGTCATGGCCCCCGGAAAAAAATCCAAAATATTTAATATAAAATGGATTTTTTTTATACAAAATTTATACATTTGGTCCAAAAATTTATACATATGTCCCAAAAATTTATATATTTGGCCCCCTAAATATTTTTTTCTTAATTAGTTAATGAGTATACATTTGGCCGCAAATATTTATCCCAAGATCTGCCATTGACTGGATTGTACTATAGGGTATAATGAGAACAAATCAAATGGGCCTTATATGATTCTATTTATCCTAAAAATCTAATTGTTGAATACAATCTTGGGAAAAAAAACAATTAAATTAAATACCTTTGAAATGATGAAACCCCGAAAGCAAGTTCGAGTAGTTAAAGAATTTTTAGCAAAGGTTGTCATGATGGGATTTAATCTCACCACCTTTTAGTTTTAAGAGAAATTATACTATCATTGAGCCGCTAAACCAAGTTAACAATGTAGTGCAAAATAATAGTATATAAGATTATTATCAGGTTTTGAAATATCTGATATAATTATAACAGCATTGTGAATAAAAACAATTGGATAGCAAATAATAACCATGCATTTCTAAGTGAATGACCACTAGTTCACAAACACAAGTTTAATAATGAACTATTATAATAGCATAACGAACACCAATTGGCTAGTAAAGGATCATATATCATCTAAGCAGGGACTTAACACTATTTTCACAAACACAAGTTTAAACATCAATGACGATAACAATACAGCGAGTAATAACAATTGAATGTCATGGCAAAAACACAATCAAATAGCAAATGATTATACTATAAGCGAGTGACCACTATTTTTACAAGTTTAATCATGAATAACTAGCGAATTTATTCATGAATGACCATAACGAGATGGCGAATAATTCCAGCAGAATGGCAAAATTGATTATACCGTATACACGAGTGATCACTTTTTTCACAAAGTTTTGTGATAAAAGTGGTCCATCGTTTAGATAGTATAGGCAAACTCATGTTTGTAAAAACAATACTCACTTTTAGGACTGAGCATGGAACCCACAATCTGGTGAGTCCGCCCACAACCTAATTGAGTCATTTTGAGCCCGCCAAAAAAGAGCTATAATAGGTTGAGTTTAAAACCGCTCATTTAAGACTTAAATAGGTGCACCTTCGGGCTGTCCCTATCCGCCCATTTAGTTATATATATATATATATATATATATTTTTTATTAACTATATGGACACTTGGACAATAATACGACACATTGCTATAAATACTCATTCCCCATTTGACCATTTCCCCACTTAGAATTTGAATATCAAAATTATGTTATGATGACACTTGTATAAATTTAGGTTTTTGTGTAAATTATGATTATATATATTTTTCTCCAAAAAAAAATAAAATAAACTTCTCAAATGTAAATGGGTTACCTAAAACCTAGTTAACCCGCCTATTTATATGTTAGCCCATTTAATATGGGTTTAAATGGGTTGAGTATGGGTATAGGCTAACCCATACCCGTTTAAAGTTAAATGGGCAGGTTATGGGTTTAGGCATGAGCCATCCAACTTCCCCATTGCTCCACCCTACTCACTTTTTTTTTTCTGTCATGAAAATGTGCTCATTTGCTGAGATTGTAAAATCATTTATTATTGATTTCACCCCTGAATATTGATATAGGCCTATTTGAGTTGTCATTTAAAAAACACTTTTACGTAAGTCAAAATAAAACTGTTCTCGTATTCTTACGTTATATATTGTAAATTATATTAAAAAAGTATCTTTCACCACTAATTCAAACAAACAGATAATCCAATAATGGATATTGGATACCTCACCCTCACCCATACTTTTACAACATCAAGAAGAATGTTACTCAACAAACTTCTCTCAGCGCAATACCAGTACAATGAAACTCTAATATTCAAACATAGAAAAATCTTAAAACTAAGACTTTTATCTTTTTATTTATCATTTTTCTTTAAATTAAATTTATAAATTAATTTATAATATGATGGGACACTAAAGAATTTTAGAGATATTATGTCATTATGATTAAATAATTTATTTTGATTCCTTTTTAATCTCCTCAAATTACTCCTTTTTGTCCTTGATGTAAGATCTATTTATTCAATTCGAATAGATTAAGGAAGTTAGTTAATATAGTTAAAATGAATACTCCTTCTTGTTTTTAATAGAAGATTTATTTACTTAATTTGATTATATTAAGGAACTTAGTTAAGTACGTTAATTATGACATGTATTTTATAAAATACCTGAGCTATCTTCCTTAATGTTCTCATTCTCTCTTTTCTTTGATTATTGTTGATAAAGCATCAATAACTTAAATTAGGAAAAGAATAACAAATATAACAAATATTTAGGACCCAGATCAACTCCCTAAATATATTTATATTAAGGACCGGAAGAAGTATTTTTTTAAGAAAAAAACACTTTAAACATCTTCCTTAATTCCATCCATCTCTCTTATTTGATTATTAATGATAGATTATCAATAAGGGTATATTAAGAAAATATTAACAAATATAAAAAATAACTATTGTATATAATCAAAATAAACTCGGAGAGAGAAAATATATAAGTATATTTTACTGAGGAATATTATTATACTGTATTAAACATGTGAATCTTTTATTTTCCATCTAAATAATAAATATGTTGATTTGAATTTTGTTCATTTTAATAGTAGCACACAATCTTATTTTGGTTTGACCGAAATTTATAAACCTCATTTAAATGAATGGTTAAATTCCGTGACAAGACCACAATACTCTAAAATTCATGAATGGGAGCGTATTTGTCCACTCCAACAGTCATATCTTGGTGTGAACATCACATTACCATTACTTGAATTTGTTACTATTATTAGTGTGTGCTGGTTTGAAATAGTGATTGGATCATTTAAAAGTAGTTTTTTAATAATGATGTATGGTATATGAGTTAAATATATTAAATGAGTTTTTATCTTAATTTATATGAATAAGCACTTTTAAAATCTCATAAGTGATTCCAAACAAGCTTACCACAATAAATTTTCATGGTTTTCTTCTCAAATGGAATAAATATCTATAAATTTTGTTTCTTTTTTCTTTATGTTTTCAAAATTTTAAATTATAATATCAAGATTCCCCTTTATTTAAGATCCAAAAGAATTAGGTTGCATGAATCAAGTACAATTTGTTTCAATGTAAAATCAATAATATATGTATAGTTTACAGAAAATTATAATATCCATACATCATATATTTTACTTTTAAGTTTTAAGACTATGTTTAGTTGTAGCGAGATTGTAAAACATTGAGTTTAAGTAAATTAAGTGATTGTTAGATAAATTTGTATCATAAACTGAAATTATAGGAGTTTACTTTTACCATCAAATATATGTTAATAGTGTATAATTAAATATTTAAAATATAAAAAATGACAACAATTTGATTTAAATATTTTTTAAATCCAAATAATTAAAATTAAATCTATCATATTTGACAAAGAAATTTTTATAAAATTTATATTTAAAGTCGTTGAGCATGATTGAATTGAAGAAGTTAATATGAGGTTAAGGGTGAGTTAACAAGGTTTTGTAAGTTAGAAACGTAAAAACGGTAAACTCGGTATATAAACTCATGAGTTTAATCGAGTTTACAATGATTATAATTTTATCAATAACTCGACTCGATTTTATAAGCTAGAAAAATAAAAACGATAAACTCGGAGGACCAACTCACAAGTTTGACAATAATAGTCAGACGTCATCATGTTCAAATTTTTTTTAATCATTCTTTTATTCTAATAATTAATTAATAAATAAATGTGTTCGCGTAAACCATTTCCATTTATAATCATGATCATCCCATTAACTTTTCTATAGTCATATATTATACAATTAAAAGAGTATCGTTGTAATTAATTACAGGATTGTAATAGTTTATTTACATATAGTTTTTTTTAAATTTTTTTTTTTTATATATTTTTTATACATAGACTAAAATTATATATCACCCGTGAAGGACCTGAACCTTAAACTATATATGTACAAATAATTAATCTATACATAAATTTGAATTCAGAGAAGCCGCACTATTGTAAGAGATAAAAATCATTTATGCTCCAAGTCTCGATAAGTGAAATCATTCATCAAATAATAATAATAATAAAAAATTACAATAACCACACTTTTACATTTATATAACTTTTTTATGATTAATTTTGTATGTCTTTTATCAGCACGACTTAAAATTTAGTGGATTATCTACCTGTCAATCAATTTTTGGAGGGCTGTTCATACACAAAAATAAAGTTTAAATGATATATAATTGATAATTGAGAATTAACTACACAGATTTGATTTTAATGGTTATGAAGATTTAGGTAAGGTTTAAATATTAAGGAATTTGTTAGTAAATGATATAAAATTGGGAAAATTCCAAATAAATACCGTCTGAATTTGTAAAAACCTCCAAAAGCCCGTCGAATTTGTAAAAAAGACGAGAGGTGACAAAGACTTTTGAGGAATATGCAAATTCGGGTTAAATTACCCTTTTTCTTTCTTAATTTTAAATAATTAAAAAAGTAAATACCCCCGCGATGGGTCCCACCTAAGAACCACAAAACCATGCCGGCCGGTGGGGCCCACTAGGGGGGAGGGTTGGCAATGGCTTTTTTTTTTGGAGTAGCCTTTTGTTTTTTTTAAAAAAAATTATTCAATAAAGAGTAGGGGGTGGGGTTCAAACCCCCCACCCCTTACACATGTGCATGGGACCAAGTGGTCCACCGGTTAGGCCACTTGTTCCTTTAACAAATATATATATTCTTCTTAACATTTTTTCAATCTGTAATTACTATTCCGCATATGCAATTTACCATTTCGTATATGGAAAATTACCATTCTTGAAGTGAGAATTATCATTGTTTCTCGGTTCCCTTTTTTTACTTCTTCAAGCATGTTTTGTAAAACCCAAAAAAAATGAACTTTCACAAATCCTAAAGTGAGAATTACCATTCGTGAAGTGGGAATTACCATTGCTGAAGTGAGAATTACCATTGTTTCGTAGGGTTCCCTCTCTTTACTTCTTCAAGCATGTTTTGTAAAACCCAAAAACAATCACTTTCACAAATCTCAAGTGAGAATTACCATTCCTAAAGTGAGAATTACCATTCTTTGAAGTGAGAATTACCATTGTTTTTCCAGGGTTTCATTTTTGTAGTCTTTCATGCATGTTTTGTAAAACCAAAAAAATGGACTTTCACAAATCCAAGTAAGAATTACCATTCGTGAAGTGAGAATTACCATTTCTTTTTTTTTTACTTCTTCAAGCATGTTTTGTAAAAAAAAAAAAAAAAAAAAAACTTTCACAAATCCCGAAGTGAGAATTACCATTCCGTATATGAAAAATTACCATTCCTAATATGAAAATTACCATTCGGTATTTATTTATATATATTTTTTCATATGAAAACAATAATAATTCTCATATCGGAATGGTAATTTTCCATATACTTGAATGATAATTTTCATATGTGGATTTGTGAAAGTCCATTTTTTTTTGGTTTTACAAAACATGCATGAAAGACTACAAAAATGGAACCCTGGAAAAACAATGGTAATTCTCACTTCAGCAATGGTAATTCTCACTTTAGGAATGATAATTCTCACTTCAGGATTTGTGAAAGTGATTGTTTTTGGGTTTTACAAAACATGCTTGAAGAAGTAAAGAGAGGGAATCCTGCAGAAACAATGGTAATTCTCACTTCAAAGAATGGTAATTCCCACTTCACGAATGGTAATTCTCACTTCGTGATTTGTGAAAGTTCATTTTTTTTGGGTTTTACAAAACATGCTTGAAGAAGTAAAAAAAGGGAACCCCGAAAACAATGATAATTCTCACTTCAAAGAATGGTAATTTTCCATATACGAAATGGTAAATTGCATATGCGAATTGGGTAATTACCGTTGAAAAAAACGTTAATATATATATTTATTTATTAAAAGAACCAAGTGGCCCAACCTGGTGGACTACTTGGTCCCATGCACATGTGCAAGGGGTGGTGGGTTCGAACCCCACCCCCTACTCTTCATTGAATATTTTTTTAAAAAAAACAAAAAGCTACTCCAAAAAAAAAAAAAAAAAAAAAAAGCCATTGCCAAAACAACCCCCCCCCATGGCCCCATCGGCCGCCGGTGGTCGATGATGGGGGACGGTTGCGCGGAGGTGGTGGCGCCGGTGGGGTCCATCGGGGGGGGGGTATTTACTTTTTTTAATTATTTAAAACTAAGGGCAAAAAAGTAATTTAACCCAAATTTGCATATCCCTCAAAAGTCCTTATCACCTCTCGGTCTTTTTACAAATTCGACGACTTTGAATTTTACAAATTCGGGGCGGTATTTATTTGAAATTTTCCCTATAAAATTTGCGGAAATATAAACTGAGATTTAATATCTTATAAAAAGTAAAAAATATATATACAATGCTTTAATAAATGTATAAAGTTATGAACTATTTATATACAGTTTTTGTTATTTGATATTATAATAATATTTTTATAGGATATTAAATCTCAACCGTTCGACTTAATCAAGAGTAAAAGTATAGACGTGGAGGAAGTAAATAATAAGGGAAATGGAGAGGTTCTTGACCCATATTTTGGAGGCCCAAGTAAGAGGGAAAGATAGGAACATTAATTGCAATAACAAAATTAAACATATTTTCCAGTAATTTTTAGTTTTTTAGTTTTTTATATAAATTACTTATTGTAATTATATCTACTTTAGGTCCATGACATCTTATTGCGAACAAGAAAGAAAAAGGAATCAGTACAATTCTTCTTAATCCCACGATCATAGGGATTTCTGAATCTACCACCTGCACCTGAAGTAGCTATATCGCATCCTGTTCGCCATTTCATTTGTTGTAATATCACGTGACATCTGCAGGAAGCAAAAGATATTTTTATATGTAAATATAAACTCAAGATGCGAGCAAGGGAGATCAATCCTTTGGAGTGCACACCTCATAAGCTTGACAAACTGTCAAAACGAACACCCAAAAGAAGAGGAAAAAATCAACGACCAGAAATGATGTCGCCCCCACAAGATGTGTAAATGCATATTGAATCCGTGCTCCAAATGATGGATGAGCAAATGGAACAGTTAATATTCCTGTACACGGAAAACGAGTTCCCCATTAGCAGCTTAAACACCAAGAAAGAATGGGGAATGAAGAGGAAGATCATCAGGAGACAAAGTTCACATACTTGTAAGAGTAATTCCACCAGTGATCAACATTGCTAAAACTTCAAGAACAAGAAAAATAAAGAATTCCCATTTGTTCCTCTGCAAGCATATATTGTAGTTTACACCACAATCAAGTCAGTTTAATTAGAACTGAATTAAAAGAAGTTGCACGCCCAAGAAACAGGAAAATAAGAAAAGTTGGCAGTTCACAAGATACTAGTAGGATTAGTCACCATTCACCTCAATACCCTGACAGACTAATTTCCCAAATGATTTCACACATCATGTTTGGGGACAGAAAATCCTACGTTAACCTTCCCCGGAAAGGGGGAAAAACTACAATATTATTACTTTCAACTAAACTTCAATCACAAGCTCGATCAATCTCTGAAAATCGGAGAATAAAGACTGCTTGCTAAATCCACCGCCTAATAAAAATGTGTAGAAAAGGATTTTTCCCCCTCTTGGAGTGACGAGGTGAATTTATAAGAGGCATATTTTATGCTTGAGATACCTGAGGTGAAATCATAGTCATTAATACGATTCTATAGCTAGTTGGTCAGCACTAAGGCACCTAGTGCCAGGCCACATTTGTAGTTTTTCAACTTCCATTAGCTTGGGCTAGAGCTGTGCTACAAGAGCTATTTTGTTTAGCTGTAGCTTGCGCTACATAAAAATATGGCACTGACAGCCCAAAATAAAGTGAATTTGCAGAGACTACCTAGAGATTTAATAAAACCATTTGGAGTAAATAAGGTATAACAACAATTTCGATGATTTAATTGTCATGATATCATTACCCAATGGCAGAGGGCAATGCATCATTCCTTCCAGTGCACTTGATATGGTTCGAGATCAAAGAAAAATATATCATAAAGAGGTACTTGAGGGATTGCCTAATGATGATCATTATGACGATGTTGCATTTGATGAAGAGGAATCAATTTAGATATCTAAGATAAAGCATAGGCTCAAACTTTGATAAACTTTCAATTTCAGCGTTTGATGCTTTGAATGAGAGGTACTTGAGGGGATTGCCTAATGATTAATTATCTGGTTAAGACTCTTAAATGTAGGTTAGCTTTCTATACATTCAACCATCAATTCTATCTAGAATTAATTTAAATTGTCACAATTAACCGGTGGTGAAAAGGAGCATAAAAATAATATTTTTCGCTTTTGCTAAACAGAGATTAGGGCAGGAACATAAGAAATGTCTTAACACTTTTTTTTTTCCCCCCTTCTTCTTTTTGACCTTTTTCCCTTAAACTCAATGGAAAATGAAAAGACTAATTTACAGTTAGAGAAGATCAAATAGTACAATATTTCAAATACATTACACAATCACTCATTTAGAAAATACCTCGCCAATGCAATTAGCTACCCAAGGACAATGATGATCGAATTGTTCCACACAGCGGTTACAGGTAAAACAGTGGTTTGCTCGAAGGGGCCTGACAATCTGAATGGGAAAAAACATCATTAAGGTGTGTATGAATCATATAAAAACAATAGATAAATGAGCATGTGCATCTGAGTGTGTGCAAATCAGATTGCTGGAGAAGAATGCTTCACAGTAACAGTCTGAAAATTTAGATAAAGCAGGGAGGAACCTTGCATGTTGCACAAAGATGGGACCAATTTCCAGCTAGCAACGCAGGATGATTTATCTCAATCTTTAAGAGAGGTTCCTGCCACAAATTGAATACATTATTGATAGTGAATACTAGATCTTTATAGTACACATACATAAACAAAGAAGAACAAAATTATAAATTCTATGAGAAAATGAAATCTAAAGAGAAATTCAACAGAAAAGGGAAAAAACTCACATCATCTTTTTTATTCTCAGAGTCACGCAAGTTCATTCTGATGAAACCTGGATCTTTGCTGCAAAGAGACAACAGAAAGCAAATGAAGCAAAATAACAAGGCAACTGAACACTAATAATCTCAGTCCCAGGATCTCCTCATCAAGGATAACATGCAATCAAAACATTTCGCATTTACCCTAAATTGCTTCATAGAGGATAATCTCTGTGATTTTATTGGGTAAACACGTGGAGAACAACCCTTGGCAATACGCAATTGCAAGCAAGTAGAAATATATACACCATAGCAGTATATTAATAAGAAAAAGCCCATTATCTGACTTTGCCCAACCCTCTCGAATTAACAAAACCGTCAAATAGATCCATAGAAAACATCATTTCCAACTTAACTTCTATGATTCACTGTTTCAGAGAGCCTAGTGGAATCACCACAAGTTTCCTGAGACCTGGTTAAGGCATGTAACTATTGGCCCAAAATAATTGGGGGGGAGGGGGGCATTAGGATAAAAAGTAATCAAGCCAGAACACACAAGGAAATGATGATATATAGTGTTTGAATGATAAAGAAAGTCAAGGACATGAGACTCAAGAGAAGGTATCCATGTTGAACAAAGGAAGTTGGTGATGCGGTTCAAACTCCTCAAATCCTAATATAAAGCAACTAACCATTAACGAAATGGTGAAAGATAGAGATCTAATGGTAAGGGGTATCTGTAGATGCTATATGGAAATGTGTTGCTATTAATTTGGTGAAGAGCCCCCATTTAAATATTGAGAAATATATCAGTGAATGCAGTAGCCGTTTGAAATCATCACTAATCATGAGATGTCTCATTGTTTAAGAGGTTGATCTTGTCCATGATAATTCGGGGGAAAGGAACCTCCCACTTCCCTTACCGTTAGGATTAAAAGTAATCTAGCCAGAACACACAAGGAGATTATGATATATAGTGTTTGAGTGATAAAGAAAGTCAAGAACATGAGACTCAAAAGAGCGGATCCATGTTGAACAAAGGAAGTTGGAGATGCGGTTCAAACTCCTCAAATCCTATTATAAAGCAACTAACTATTAATGAGATGGTGGAGGATAGAGATCTAATGGTTAGGGATATCTGTAGATGCGTATATGGAAATGTGTTGCCGTTTAATTTGGTGAAGAGCCCTGATAGGAATAATAGGGAGAATAACCCTTTGCCTCTGTTAGTTTATTCCAGACGCAAGAAAATAAAGAAATAGGATAAAGCATAATAGTTACTATCAGTTATGGGTAGTTATTATATGTTATCTGCTATTATCAGTTATGGGCAGTTATTATATGTTATCTGCTTAATGACAGTTATGTATAGGCAGTTAGGTAGACAACTCTTTTTATATATCCATGTATTGTGTTTTATGAAGTTATGAATGAAGATGTATTTCAGAGAATTATTGCTGGAGTTAGATACTGACTCTAGATTTGTCTTATATTTCCCTTCATAATCCTTAAATTTGCTAGTTCTATCAACTTGGTATCAGAGTAGACATTCTTAGGACCTGTAGGATACCATGGTGAACACCCGGAATTCCTCATATGAGGATAATTCTCCACGACATCCACCACCAAACCCAGAAATATTACCCACTTCTAATCCTCATAACGACCCAGCAGTGATTCTTCTGCAACCCCATTCTCAAATACCACCAGAAACTGAAAATCCACAATTGATAGCCATTATGGCACAATTAAGCCAGATGAATGCGGAAATTAACAACTTAAGAAAGTAGAAAGCACCCATATTTGCTCAAGGCGAGTCAAGTCAAATTAATAGGGAAACTTACCATGAGAATGATGAAGGTGATGATCCTTGGTGGCATCGAAATTCCTCAAGACGACCCATTCAAAGATAGAGTTTACAAAGTACGAGGAGGAGATCCAAGAGGTTGGATTTTAAGGGCTGAAAAATACTTCCCTTGTTACCAAACTCCTGAGGATTTAAAAGTTGACATAGCCGCAATCAATTTGCAGGGAGACGCGTTAGATACGTTTACTTGGGTGTCATCTAGAAGAACTGTACAGTACTGGGAGGAATTAGTGCAAATCTTTCAAGAACAATTTGGACCCGTTGAGTTTCAAAATCCTGAAGCTCATTTATGTAGCATAAAGCAATTATATTCAGTGGCTGAGTATAAACAGGAGTTTGTTAGAAGACAAGCCCAAGTACAAGGGTGGCCAGAGCATTGCCTCTTAGGAGTCTTCATCAATGGCCTCAAGGAAGAATTGCAAGTAGATGTGAAAATACATAAGCCAAGAACCGTCTATAAGGCAGTGAGCCTCGCACTAGAGTTTGAATCAAAGTTGCAATCTCAGGGTACCCAACGCGCTATTCAACGCTTCAATAATCCACGTGGCAGCAAGCATAATAGCCGAGATTACCGAGCACAATCTTGTAATCAATTCGATTACTATAATGCCAAAAATTTAGGATCTCGTGCAACTACTAATTCATTCGTCTCGACTAATCAGGGGACCAATCCAAATTCTAATTCTTTATCTCCAATCGGTGCGGCATCTTCCAGTTACCAACGAAATTTAAATTCGCAAAATTTAAATTTCCCCAAATAGCTGTCTGCAACCAACTCGCATAATTATACGCCGAACACGTATGCGCCCAGGCTCTCAGATAGCAACAAACAATACCAACGTGAGAAGGGTCTCTGTTTTTGCCGTGGAGAAAAATTTACACCTAGGCTTAGGTGTGCCATGTCTGCATTGTGCATTATGGATGTTTCTGAAGACAAGGAAGAATCGACAGAAATTCAAGAAGATGAACTACAACCTGATGATAATTTTGCCAAGATTTCATTACATGTCATTCTCGGTAATTCTTCAATGACAACTTTGAAGGTGCGAGGTACTGTGAACAACAAATCCATCCTTATTCTGATTGATTGTGGTTCAACGCACAATTTCATCTCCAATCAAATTGTAAATGATCTCCAATTACATCTTCATCCCCTTCCTTCCTTTGGTGTTCAAGTCGGTGATAATCGAATCGTTCCTTGTAAATTTGTCTGTAAGCAATTGGAGGTCAAAAATACATGATGTCAACATTCAAGAAGACTTCTTTCCTTTTAACTTGGAGATGGCTGGCATGGTACTGGGTGTCAAATGATCGACGTCTCTAAATATAGTAGAGGCGAATTGGAACAAATTATTTATGATATTTTGGTATAAGGGAAAACGCTACAAATTCCAAGGAATTCCACAGAAGGTGACACCAACTTCTCTTCGCAGCTATGTATGTGATCAAATGATTCAATAGTTTAATTCATTAGAGGACCTGCTGCAAATATATTCTCTTCGCAGCTATGCAAGTTGACTAGAGGTCAAATATGTCGAGTGATTTTTGATAATGGTCTATGTTTGTTTCAGGATTTAAGAACGAGGAGAACGATTGGAACTTCTAGAGAATGGGATGGATTGTTCTACCTTGAAGGATCAACCTCAAAGAATAAAGATACGTGGAAGGCAAGACGAGCGGTTAGCTCGAATTCACGGAATAATGATGTATTATTGTGGCACTGGCGTCGGTCACCCTAGTTTTGATTATATGAAACATGTGTTTCCCAGTTTATTCAATAAAAATTCTGTTCCTCTTCATTGTGAAACTTGCCAATTTGCAAAACAGAACGATCTTCATATCCCAAACAGCCCTATACTCCCTCCTCACCATTCACATTGATTCACAGCGATATTTGGAGCAGGCTACTCTCACTCATACTAGGTGGTTTGTTACTTTCATCGATGATCACACTCGAACCACATGAGTTTAATTAATGAAAGACAAATCCGATGTTGCCAAAGTCTTTCAAAACTTCTATACCTTTGTCCAAACCCAATTCAATACGTCCATTAAGGTCTATCGAAGTGACAATGCCAAGGAATATATGAGCACAGCCTTCAAAGAGTTTCTTGATCACCAAGGAATTCATCACCAAACTTCTTGTCCTTACAACCCTCAACAAAATGGGGTAGCCGAACGGAAAAACCGTCACCTGTTGAAAGTAACTCGTGCCTTGCTCCTGGAATGAAATGTTCCCACCATATTCTGGGGCAATGCCATCCTCGCAGCGGCCTATCTAATTAACCGCATGTCTTCTAAAGTTCTCAAATATGACACTCCAATTCTAAAACTTCTGGAACTCTTTCCAAATTGCCCCCTCATCAATTCATTACCTCCCAAGGTGTTTGGCTGTGTTGTCTTTGTTCATAAAAAGGAGGGCAACAAATTTAGTGCTCGAGCTGACAAGTGTATCTTCCTTGGCTACTCCTCCATTCAAAAAGGGTACAAATGCTATTGTCCGTCTTTCAAGAAACTTATTGTCTCCCGGGATACAGTGTTCTCGGAAGACGAGGCTTATTATCCCAAATTACCCATTCAGGGGGAGTATTCTGATATTGAATGGCTAATCTTGGAAGCATCCAATTCCAACACCTCAAACTCACCTGACACATTATCATCAATGCCACCTAACCTTATAACCTCTCTTGACTCACTTGCTCCCACGAACCAGCCTCATACATACATTCCACCCCAATCTGAACCCAATGAATTGGAAACACATGTTGAGATCAATGCAGGGTTGGATATAAAATCACGACAGGAGATAGAGTCCAGCTCACAAGTTCAAATTGAACCAGAAAATGGTAGAACTATCTAATAGAATCAGTCTACGCACGTATCGGTCCATGTTTTCCACGTCTCCACGTCTCGATTTCTTTTATTATTTATTTAATATTTCAAAGTCTGTTTGTTAGCAAAATAATAGGATCACTAGTTAGTGGTGAGTCTTTTGAGAGTCATTTCCTATTTTTATGCATCTAGTTTCCCGAGAGTGTAGAGAGAGTCAGTATTTCAATTGTAATTTATTTTCTATAAATATCTCAGTTATTCCCAAAACTAAGATATGAGTTAATAAATATTATTTTAGATATTTGGAGATTCTCTTGGGCTTCTTATTCTTTTAATCGTGAGATTCTTACGGTGAGAGGAGCGAGGAAGAGAGTTATCATTTATTTTAATTACCTCTAAATATATTCTCATTCTCGAACCTAGTTCCCATCACTATCTCTCCCATTCAAAGGAACGACCATGAATCCAATCCGAAATTAAATCCTGATGAATCGGGTTGGCCTATTGCCTTGAAAAAGGGGTAAGATCGTGTACTCATCATCCAATTCAACGATTTGTCTCATATGGTAATCTATCTGCAAAAATGCAAAGTTTTGTTGTAAACGGTCAAGGTAGATAACCATTCCAAACAAATTTCAACAAGCTATGACTGATCCAAATTGGAAGCAAGGCTGCAGAAGAGGAATTGAGGGCACTCAAGGAAAATAGAACATGGGAGATCACAACTCTTCCTAAAGGAAAGAAACCAGTAGGATGCAGATGGATCTTCACTCCAAAATTCAACCCCAATGGTAGCATCAACAAATACAAGGCAAGACTTGTTGCAAAAGGATATACCAGACGTACGGGATCGACTACCAGGAGACATTTGCTCCAGTGGTCAAGTTCAATACTATTCAAGTACTGTTATCACTAGCAGCAAACTTGGATTGGTCACTATACCAACTGGACGTGAAAAATGCATTCCTAAATGGCAACTTGGAGGAAGAAGTATACATGGAGATTCCGGATGGAGTTTTAGCTCCTAATAACTCTGTGTGTAAGCTAAGGAAGTCATTGTACGGCTGAAACAATCTCCAAGGGCATGGTTCGGTAGATTCACCAAAGCAGTGAAAGGGCTTGGATATACTCAGGAACGAGCAGATGACATATTATTCACCAAATGTGTTAATGGTAAAGTCACCATATTGATCGTCTATGTTGATGACATAATCATTACAGGAGATGATGAAGAATCCATTGATAAACTAAAACAGGACTTGTCGACTGAATTTCAGGTGAAAGACCTTGGACAAATGAGGTATTTCTTAGGCATGGAAGTAGCAAGAACCAAGAAGGGCATCAATGTCTCTCAACGCAAGTATACACTAGACTTGTTACATGAGACAGGAATGTTGGGCACTCAACCAAAAAGGATACCAATGGAAGAGGGATGCCACTTAGAGATCAAGCCACAAGGTGTTCCAACTAATACAGAGAGATACAGAAGACTTGTGGGAAAATTGATATACTTAACCCACACACGTCCTGCCATTAGTTATGCAGTTGGAATAGTAAGTCAGTTTATGCATCAGCGCCAAGAAGAACACATGGAGGCGGTATACAGAATTTTGAGCTACCTGAAGTTTAATCCTGGAAGGGGAATATTCTTTAAGAAAGGTACTACTAGAAACATAGAAATCTACATTGACGCAGACCATGCAAGAGATAGAGAAACCAGGAGGTCAACCTTAGGGTACTGTACATACGTGTGGGGAAATCTGGTTACCTTGAGAAGCAAGAAACAGACAGTGGTGTCAACAAGCAGTGCCGAAGCAAAACTAAGAGCTATCAACAAAGGAGTATGTGAAGGAATCTGGATTATAAGATTACTGACGGAGTTGGGAATTCAACATGAAGGACCAATGCAACTTTGGTGTGATAACAAGGCCAGCATTGAAATGGTCAAGAACCCAATATATCATGATAGAACCAAACATATTGAGATAGACAGACACTTCATTAAAGAAAAGATTGAAGCAGGCATTATGACACTGTCTCACATAGGATCTGCAGACCAAATTGCAGATATCCTAACTAAACCACTCGGTCGAACGAAGTTTGAAGGATTTCGTGGCAAGCTGGGATTGATCGACATATACTCTCCAGCTTGAGGGGGAGTGTTAGAATATTAGGAAATAAAATCACTCATTTATCACTCATTTATTAGGATCCCTTGATTAGTGCCTGATTATAGGATCTGATTATAGCCTCTTAATTACTGAGTTATTAGTCTTTATTATGCTTTATTGTATTTCCTAATGTACCTCCTCCATTCTCCCTCAGTTATGGGTAGTTATTATATGTTATCTGCTTAATGACAGTTATGTAGGCAACTCTTTTTATATATACATGTATTGTGTTTTATGAAGTTATGAATGAAGATATATTTCAGAGAATTATTGTGTTGGCTGGAGTTAGATTCTAACTCTAGATTTGTCTTATATTTCCCTTCATAATCCTTAAATTTGCTAGTCCCATCAAGCCCCCATTTTAATATTGAGAAATATATCGATGAATGCGTGGCGTTTGAAATCATCACTAATCATGAGATGTCTCATTTTTTAAGAGGTTGATCTTGTCCATGATAATTTGGGGCGAAGGAGCCTCCCACTTTCCTTACTGTACACTCCCCTCCACTCCTTTATTCCCACTTGTTGATTAATTATAAACAGTTGAGATTTAATATCTTATAAAAAGTTAAAAAAAATAAAATAAAATATATATATATATATAGAATGCTTTAATAAAAGTATAAAGATATGAACTATTTAGATCAAATTTTAATAACTTAAATTTATTTATATACATTTTTTGTTATTTATAATATTTTTATAGGATATTAAATCCCAACAGTTTTGAGTTGATCTAAAGTAAAGTATGGGAGTGGAGGGAAGTGGACATAAGGGAAATAGAGAGGTTCTTGACCCATAATTTGGAGGCCCAAGTAAGAGGGAAAGATAGGTACATTCTATGATGCACGGACACGGCAAATTTTGGGAATGGAACGAGTCGGGCACACGAATCAGGCGGACATGCGAATTGAACCAGAATACGCGAATTATAGTGGTCAAAATTTCAAATGGCAACTTTGTAATTGTATCAAAAGTTGAAGGTGTGTTTTTTGTAGCTCCAACTTTTTGGCCCTAGCTAATTGACGGTCGAGCACCATCTTTCCCAAATTCATCTCTCAAGTTCAACTTGGTGAACGACGACACTCCTCTCAAATCGAACCACCTCTCCGGCTCTCCTCCCATTTCCCAAATCAACGACGCGACTCGTGATTTTCCATCTCTCCCAAATCGTGCGTGAGTGTTTTCTCGTTCTCCCAAATCGAAGCACCTTGAATCGACGGCGACGCCATCTAAGACACTTAAAGACAGTGAGTGTTTCTTCTTCCTTAGTCTTTGCGCGCGATATATGTGACTGTATGAGTATGACTGTGTCTCACTGTCTGTGGCTCTGTGCTCTATTGTTCTTCGCTTCTCTCTCCTCGGTAGTTCCTCTTCCTCTGATTGAGAGTTGAGAGGGATGATTAAAGGCTAAAGCTTCAGGCCTTCAGCTCATTGACCGACTGTGATTGTGATTGTTTTTAATATATGTGAATGTGTGATTTGTGTCTGCGAAATCTGTTTGTGATTGTTAATGTGAAATACATTACACTCTTATATTAAAAATATTATTTAATACTAAGACGTGTTGGAACGTGTCGAAATATTAGTATTTTTGAAGTAACGTGTTGATGTCACGTGTCGGTAACGTGTCGAAAACGCTGTGTCAGTGTCGGTGCAACATAGGGTACATTAATTGCAATAGCAATATTAAACATTTTTTCTAGTAATTTTTAGTTTTTTTATATTAATTACATATTGTAGTAATATCTACTTTTAGGTCCATGAAATCTTATTGCGAACAAGAAAGAAAAAGGAACAGGCATTTACGTGCAAGATACTGTTGAACAAAACGTAAAAGATGATGGTTATTACATAAAGGAGGAAGACGATGGCAGAATTGTCTTGTTGGAAGATGACAACAATGGTGATGAAAACAGCCACAATGAACAGGAAAATTATTAATTTTGGACAATTTTTTAATTTGAGAAACTAGTCGGTTTATCAGTTCGAGAATTATTAGGTTATTATTATTGCAAGTGATTTTGTTTCCAAGTCTTGCAATATTTGTAGTTCCTTCTTTAAAATTATGATTTCAGCACATTTTGATGGTGTATACATTTTTATTAGATATAAGTCAAACTATTTGTGTCCCTAAATTGTGGAGTTCAATACAATTTATGATTCACGATTTTTTTTTAAAAAAATAGCCTCCCAATTTACAATTTGAATGGTGATTCAATTACTATGCTAGTGAGAAACTGCTTAGTTTTAAACCCAGGTTACCTACCTGCTACACCTGTACAACATAAACAATCCAGCAGTTGCAAGGAAAACTCCAGACCACGCGAGAAGACCAGAGGCAGCTGTTAGTTTTGGCAGATTTGGCCCTGTAGAAATTGTAGGAATAAAGGTTAGAGAAACATAAGAAAATATATCATAGTAAGAACAATTGTCACAACCAAAAATATAGGCAAGATAGATACCCAGGATGACCGAGTGAATATAGGTGACCAGGAGCACAAAAATTACACACCAAAGTACAGGAGCAAGTCCTAATTTGGAGAGTTTTCCAAGGTGGCTATTCCCATCACAGCGTCTGTCAAGCAACCTTCTGGCATTACCCTAAAAAACATATTTAGCATCACAATAAAACCTCTTATTCATTGTTGTTCAGAAAATAAACCTAAGTAGGAAATACTCAGCCACTTTGGCATCATTCATTACAAACTAGGGGTAATGTCTGAAATGAATTTTATATCTTCAGAAGCATCAATGATGCCATAAACAGGTTCATTCATTTAGGGGGGGAACAGTGAAAAAAGATAAAGAGAAACAGACATAACCATGAGTAAGGTGCCAGCCCTTCAAGCATACCAAGGACCTACTTTATTCCAACTGATAAGTGTATATTTTATGATTAAATAGGTGTATATTTTATGAGATTTGATTGGAATTATTGATATTATATACCAATTCAATTATCTTTTATTGACTTTTCCATCATTGAATCAAACTTAGGATCAAAGAATAAATCGACATAAAATCTACTCATATCCTATTTTTATTGTGCAGGAAATATTAGCTGATTTGGAAAGAAGTAGAAAAGGCAATTAAGAGGATATGCAATCAGCCAAATTCAATGGTCTCACGCAAGAAAAATAGAAACAAAATCAATTGTGTGATCGGGTGAGGTTGATTACAAGATATGGGATATCTTTGTAATAATAAAAGGAGAATCAGTGACCCAAGACCTAAATTATAAATAGGGAGGCAGGGACAAGAAAGAAGAAGAGGATCGGGGAGACGCAGAATGAGAAGGAACGAAGAAGCAGGAGGAGCGAGAGGCTGAGGCGTTTGCTTCTCTTCATCATCTCCACGGAAAGACGAAAGGACTCGTGGAGGCGACGGAGAAATTTTCTTTCCTCTCTCTCTTTTATTCTTTGAACTCCGAGTTTCATTTTTGTTATGGATTTGAATAAAGCCATGTGTGGCTAGTTGGTTTTGCAATCTAGAGAACCTATGAACTTGTTTGGGTTTTAGAGATTATTCCCACGATTGGTTTTGCTTAATTTTATTCCGGTTTATTTAATCCCGTGTTTATTGCTATTGCTTAGTGAGTGGCCGCCATTGAGCATGTTATGGGGATTCAGGGTTGGACTTGAAAGAGGGAATCCTAAATTGACCTTGAGAATAAATAATGTGGAATTAGGTTTAAATTTAACGTGAAGTTAAGTTTTAATCTAATTTGCGTCTAGGATAGATATATACCTAGAAGCTCCGCATAGTCAAATTAGAGTGAGCCCGATTTGAATTGCACCTTAATTAATTTGTGAGACATTGCATAATTATTTGAGGTAGGTGTATAAGTGGACCGACATGCACTTATAAACATTAATACTCTAGATTAGGCGATTAAGTTAAGTCAAAGTTAATTTGGTGGGAATAAAATCTAAGAATCAAATAAGGGATTAGTGACTCTAGGTTGCTCGTTAATTCATTAGTGTGTGGTTAGTTTGTTTTAATTTTAGTTTTAATTTCTTTTCTCTAAATTAAATTTGGTTTTCTCAACTTAAACGAAATTGTGAAATTAATGCTTAACTAAAGTTGTGATACTAAGTCCTCGTGGGAACGATACTTTTCTTATCACTTTATTACTTGATACGGCCCGTATACTTGCGGAGTTTATAGGCTTTAAAGTTTTTCTCTATCAAGTTTTTGGCGCCGTTGCATAATGGTGCATAACCTTATGATGGTGCATAACCTTATGATGCAGCCCCTATGTAGTACTTGGAGTGAGAAGGCAGTTTTGGCACTTTCAGCAATTACAGATTTGTCAGAATAAAATGACCATTACATTCTTTGTAAAACAACTACTAGTAACTCTTAGGAAATAAATCAATATAATTAATTAGTATCGCATATAATAAGGGATTATAGGAATTATTAGTGATTAGGGAATCAATCATCATAATGAGTCATTACTCTCTTGTCTTCTCTGTTGTGTATAAATACCCTATTGAGCTTATGAATAAACACATTCGTTTGAGAGTATATTTTCTCTCTCTTTCTCTCTCTGATTTCTACATGGTATCAGAGCTTGGTTAGTTCTTGAACAATTTGAGTTTTCCGGTGGCCACTGTCATTGTACAGTGACAGTGGCCCGCCTCCCGACTCTAGCGTGTGTGTTTGTGCCATTTCAGTTTCCGTCCATTTTTTGGTTATCCTTTGGTGGTTGGTGGTGCTCCTTCTTGTCCGGTTTGACGCCGTCCTTCGCACGCTGACAGCAGGCCCGCCCCCGACTCGGCGTGTGTGTTCGTGCCATTTCAATTTCTGTCCATTTTTTGGTTATCCTTTGGTGGTTGGTGGTGCTCCTTCTTGTCCGTTTGTGTCGATTTGCTATCTTTTTGGTACTGTTCCATTTGTTGTTTCGTGAATAGTGAACCATGTCGTCACTGTTCATAGGGGGAGAGAGAAAGTGTGTACCTCATTGTATGGTTGTCGTTTGGTTGTTATGACCATTTTCTGGTCGTGCTTCATTCTCTGACGTCGAGCCTTCATTCCCGGTATGTATAGGCCGGATCTTTACTTCGAAGGTTGCGTTGTGAGACCGGGTTTCTACTATTTCAGCATAGTCGGCATTTTATTTCGGGCACGTTCACTTGTCTCTAGTGGCTGGATTCTTCGTTTGTTACGTTTTCCAGCATGTTCGTAAAGTGCTATTTTGTCTTGAATGTCGTGCTTTATGTCCTCTGGTGAGGAGTTTGGTGGTCCTTGTGCAATCCGTCTGTTCTTTGCCGCTGGTGAGGTGTTTGTCTCAGGTGAGACAGTTTGGTGGTCCTTGTGTGACACGTTCGATGATTTGTCTTCGGTGAGGTGATTGTCTCGGGTGAGACATTCGGAGTATCGTTTTGTCTCTTGTGAGATTGTTTGGTATTCGTCCCTAACAAGACATTCACTGTTGCTTTGTCTCTAGTGAGACGTTTGGAGTATCGTTTGGTACCTGGAGAGACCGTTTGCCGTTTGCTGCAGCTTCTACTTTGATTTGGTACCCTGTTATTCGAACTCTTGGTGAAGTTGTTGGATCGTTTCTTGGATGTGGCCCGAACTTACTGGTTGATTCAAGATCTCATGAAGAAAAATATTTTGTTTGGATTTATTTATATTATGTTTTCTTGTAATAAGTTGAGCATGATTAACATCTATGCTTCAACTTGAGGGGGAGTGTTAGGAAATAAATCAATATAATTAATTAGTATCGCATATAATAAGGGATTATAGGAATTATTAGCGATTAGGGAATCAATCATCATAATGAGTCATTACTCTCTTGTCTTCTCTGTTGTGTATAAATTCCCTATTGAGCTTATGAATAAACACATTCATTCGAGAGTATATTTTCTCTATCTTTCTCTCTGATTTCTACAGGAAAAATGAGCCCCAGAAAATCAATCAGCAAAAAACAAGAGGCTAATTTAAATTAATGCCAAACTACCAATAAGGAGACATTACTAAACAAATAAACAATAAGAATTAAAAAAACACCTACAAGAAAGAAAGCAACTTGTCTATGATTCTTATCAGAAGCAAGCTGCACGGGTGTAAGGCCAGTATTATCAGTAACCATCAGGTCCTCTTTCTTTCCAGCCTGTACTAACACAGTACATGCCTCCCAATTACCCCTGATAGCAGCCCAATGGAGAGGGGTGCAACCTGAGTAGAATTAGGGGAACAAGAATTATTAAAAAGCTTCAAAAATCAAGAAAACATTCATCCTGTATAAACATCAATGCTTATACTATTTTACAACAACAATATCCAGGAAGAAATTCAGATTAGAGCATTAAACTTACCCTCCTTGTCCTGAAGCCCCCTATATGCATCTAGGAATATTAGAAGACGAATGCAATCAGCAAAGCCTTTGTATGCAGCCCTGATATTCAAACCAAAAAGGAAAGAATTTATCAATGTCTCAATCTGTGAAACAACTATTTCAGTTAAGTAGAGCAATCAACATGTAGGGACAGGATTCCTTGCTTTTACTTCCTTTTATCCTTTTGGGCATTCAGGTGAAACCAGTTAGGAAAAATTAAATGTATTGATAACAAAGAAACAAAGATGCGTAAAGTTGCACCAATAAGCCACCTTTATATTTTAAGAAAAATAACAGATACTAAGAAAAAATAATAACGTTCTATTATTTAAATAGAAAATAAAATCCATATGCTAACTGTTGAGTGGCACACCTAGGATCCAGCTTTAGCATCTGGCTTCCATAATGGACAATATTACAAGCCCAGTAACCAAAATAAATTACATAACGTTCATTGATCACCACAATCAGCAAGCCTATTCAATGTAATAAAGAACGAAGAATTTTTTTTTTTTTTTTTTTTTTTTTTTTTTTTAAAAAAAGAAGGAAAACTTAAAGAGCAATTGGGAAAGCATGAGTGAACATTTATTTTCAATTTAAAAGTTTCTAGGAGTACGAACATTCTCAGTCGTCATCACTTCTCAAATTACACTTAGTGTCTGTAGTAATAAACACGGGACATTATCAGACTTATCATTCCTTAGAACATCATTACATGCACATTAAACGTGCTTCCAACATATTCAATTTAATGCATCTCTCTAAGCCCTCGCCTAAATCAAGTGATTCATTAAACCACATAAGCTCCACCAAGGATTTGCTAAAACCTAATAACATGGTCATCTCTGTGCCTATTCATTAGATTTAAATTTGCTACCCAATTGTTGTAGTCACTATTCTGCCTTTCTGATATGTAAAGCATAGAAAATATTAGAGTTAGTTAGTTAGTTAGTTAGGAAGTTATAGTTAGTTAGTTGTTAATAACTAATGGTAGTTAGTTGGGATTAGTAGGTCTAGAGGTATTGCCTTTATAATTGTATCCCATGCTTGTTATGATGAATGAATGAGCATCTCTTCTCAACCCCTTTGTCATCTGTCTCTCTCATCTCTCTCCCTTTCTCTTCTCGATTCCTCTAATTCTCTACAACAATTGTATCAGTGGTATCAGAGCTATAATCCTCGGCACCTTCTGCTCCATTCTGATCAATCTTGAATCAAGCCTGAACCTTCATTTCCTCCCACAGTTCGGACTCTCCTTCAAGATACTCATACAAGAAAATGAAAAAGATATTCAAATCCAATCAAGAAGTCCAAGATCAGTCTACATTGCATCATAGATTCGAGAAAAATTCTGGGTGTCGTCGTATTTGACGTGGTGGTTCTTCCCTGTCAGTTTTGGTTCATCGGGAGTTCTGGGCATTGCACAACTTTGGTTTGTCACTCTGTTTCATCGGAACTCTGGGTCATCGATCTGTCTTGTCAATTCTGTTGTGGGGCTCTGTAATTGTTCGGTCTTGACGGGTTCTTGGCAACAGTGATCATCAAAATTCTGGGCACGTGTTCTGCCTCGACTGGTATGTCTCAATGGGCATGGGATCAATCTGTATCGTCGGGTCTGATTCTGGTTCATTATTCTACCTCGACGGAATTCTGGGTAGGGTTCGGTTCGTCAGATTTTGGGTAAGAACGTTGCTTCGTCTCATCAGATTCGGGCATCACTTCTGTAGATACGGCTTGCAGTCTCACCGAATGCACTCTACGAGGTTGAATTTCCGAACTACATATATTCTTTCTTTTACTTTGAAAAGAAAAAGAAAAAGAAAAGGAAAAGGCGAAAAAAAAAAAAAACAGAAAAGAAAGGGAAAAAAATACTACTTTGGTTGATTGGGGAAAAAAACAAAAAAACTTATCTTCTTGTTGGTATGGGACAACGGCTGAAGGGAACCCAAAAAAACAAAAATTCTCTTCTTGTTGGTATGGGACAACAGCTGAAGGGAAACCAAGAAAGACTCCATCAATGGTTTTTTCTTTGAGAAACGGCTAACCAGAGAGGGCTACCTGCGAAGGGTTCTGAGTAGAGGGGCTGACCGGCAAGAGGTTGAGTTTATTGATTCTGTTGTGGGGCTCCATCGAAGAGGATGTTTTTTATTGATTCAGATTTATATTTTTGAGTTTTGTAATTTTTGTTCTTTAGATTTTGTATTTTGTTGTCAAGCATCCTTAAGGTCAAGGATGTCTTTGGGAAGGGGTATTGATATGTAAAGCATAGAAAATATTAGAGTTAGTTAACTAGTTAGGAAGTTAGAGTTAGTTGTTAATAACCAATGGTGGTTAGTTGGGATAGGTAGGTCTAGAGGTATTGCCTATATAAGGCATACAACTATCCATTGTATTCTATGCTTGTTATGATGAATGAATGAGCATTATCCGATTTCTCTTCTCAGCCCCTCTCTCATCGGTCTCTCTCGTCTCTCTCCCTTTCTCTTCTCAATTCCTCTAATTCTCTACAACAATTGTATCACTTTCTTCCAGCTTTGACAGTTGAGAGAACATGCAACCAGTAATAACCAAGAAAATGTTTCCAGGGAGATTGAAGTATCAGGATAGAAAACAATAGGCAATTCTCTAGCTTATGCTTGATGGTGGCACATCAAAGTGAACATTGAAATAATAAAATCATATTAATTTATCGAATTCTACCAGAAATATATTCATCATGAGTTCAAAACAAATTTTAAGTTTTCTATTTTCTAAGTGGGAAACTGATATGCTTTTGGATCAAGAATAGAGAATAGGAGTAGAAACACACAAGAAAGGGGACTAGAAGAGATAGAGAAGAGAGCTAACTAGGCTCTCACAATTGTATTCTGCAAGGTCATGTCAAACATGATTGTACAATGGAGTGGTTTGGGTTATTTATAATCACGATAGCCCTCCCCAAATGCTAATATGCTGTTAGTTGGATAATTAGTATAATTATCCTACTAATTATACATTTATTCACTTAAGTCCCTATAGAACTTTACAACTAAGTCCCTAGGTTTACAATTATAGTTTCTATAACAAAAACAACCCATGCGAACATGTTAAAGGGAAGTATTTGTCTAGGTAAAAGCTCAATAAGTGGGCTATTTACAAAAGAGTGGCATGTGACATATAGGGGGGAAACCTTTCCCATTCATGAATCGTAACAGTAAAAAAGTGGGTGATTACAATTCTAAATTACCAATGCAAGGGGCTTCTTCCATCCTTATCAGGAACATCAGGGTCAGCACTCCATTTTGACACAACGTGGTAGAGGAAAGCTGTCTGACCAAATTGAGCTGCAACATGTGTTGTCTGCATAAAGTTTAACATATTTACTTATTTAGTAAAATCACCATCTATAGAAGTGTGCTACAGGCAAAAACAAAAATAGTAATTCCAATTTTAGTTTGTGTAAGTATATTTACACCACTGTAGTTATTCACAGATGGAATGAATAATTTATGGAATAAATATTCTAATATTATTAATATTAATTATTAATAAAAGAAGACTTGGGTTCATTCGCTTATGTCCATTACAACAAATTCTCCAATCAAATCTCAAGATTTGGTATTTTTTTCTCACTTCATCATTTACGTAAATATAATGGGCTATTATGGAACTAAGTTTTGTCCTTATCAATATATATGTATATTTTGGTAGTTTTTATAGAACAAATAATTGTTAGTATCAGCATAGTGACTAACTTAATTGTCACTTACACTGTGTCCAATAGACTTTTTGCACTACCATCCAACAATTTATCACGAGAGATTCTTAACATTATCTTGAATAATAAAAAGGAAACAGATAAAACTAACCTGATACCCATACATATCCGCAGCACTTGCTCGTGCACCTTCTTTGAGCAAAAGCTCTGCAACCTGGATGGCACCCCGAACTGCACTCCAATGTAATGCTGTCTGACAAGTATGATCTGTTGCATTTACATCTGCTCCATGCTGGCAATCAATACATCGAATATTTATTGAGCTGATGTTAAAACCTCAGCTCAGTTTTATATATTGCACAGATGGATTGAAAATAACAGTCCCTATCTATCATAAAGCCTCACTATGGAAATATATGGATGAAACATTTAATTGCATCGATATATAAGAGATTTTACATTTTGTCATGAACAGATAGATGTTATGTAGGGTGTAGATAAATATAATTAGGGATTTATGAGGCACAATACTAATGCTATGAGGCCACATAAGAGATTAACAGTTAGGATTAGAAGGCAAAAGACTAATGCTATGAGGCCTATTAAGGATTAGATTAGAAAGTAAAACTAGTCGTTGGGTAGTGTTGTCTTGTGGCTTATACCTGTTAGATGTCTGGTTATATATATATATATATATATATATGGGCCTAGGTATATTGTAAATCAATTTTTGCATAGTGAATGAATTAGCAGGACAGCAGTCTGTCATCTGCCTTCGTCTTCTCCGTCCCGTCTATTCCCAACTCCTTTGATTTCTTATTCCCAATTCCTCATATTTCTACAACTATCCTAATAGTGGTATCAAGCGGAGTCATCCTCGGGTCATTGTTGTCAATTCAGATAATTCTAAAACAGCGTCTGGGCTCGTTTTCTTCATCACAACTTAGCCTTACATTCAGACACAACCAAGAAAACAAAAACAGAGTCTCAAGAACGTTAAAGACAACGTAAGACTCATTTTTAAGGCCAGCGGGCAACTCACAGTGATCAGCCACAGTCATTCCGATCACAGTGTGTTAGTTCTGGTGCCGAGATGCGATTCTCATTGTGTTGGATAATCGAGACACGAGCACCACTTGCACGAGCGACAATGTCGAACCCAATGGATACACGTCTTTGTGCACTAGAAGAGGCTATAGCAAGAATACCAGCGGCCATACAGGCCCTGACAGATCGAGTCGCGACGTTGGCGGCTAACCAAGAACAGCAACAACCAGACGAGGACCTCCATGACCACGATGAACATCGCTGCCAGGACCAACGGTGGCGACAAAGGTACCAACAGGAGGATGATGACTATGCACCGTCTACAAGATTGACCAAGATGGAGTTCCCACATTTTCAACGCCAGGACAACATTGTGGGATGGCTCTACAATTGCGACTGGTATTTCGACCTTGACGGTACGCCAGAGAATTGGAAAGTTCAACTAGCCAGCGTCAACCTCGACGAGAAGGGTATATATGGCACCAAGCGTACATGGAAGAAGAGAATGGATGGCCTGTATCATGGTTGGAGTATAAAATTGCAATACAGACGAGGTTTGGCTCTCCGAATGAATCACCCATGGGCAACTTCAAACGGCTATATCAAACAAGGTCGCTCGATGAATACAATGATGAGTCTGATGTGCTCTGTTGTAAATTGCGCCTCCAAGATTATCACGCCGTCCAAGCTTATATAGAAGGTCTACAGGATGATTGCGCTCAACAGGTACGGCTCCAGCGACCCCGGTCATTAATGGATGCCAGGAGTATTGCCAAGATACATAAATACAATCATTGCAGTGAAACGAAGGCAAAAACATGACCTTGACAAGCCACCAATAATGCTCCAACGTCCCAGTTCCCATGGCGGAATACCAAGGCTCCTTTGTTCATAGGCGGGTCTTCGGGAATTCTTAATAAACCAAATGAGGGAACTAAGAGCATTGGGTACTCGAATAAAAATAACAACGGGGCAAGTTTGGGTTCATTGACAATGTTCACAGCAGGAACAAGGGCATATATCGCGAAAGGGAATCCGATGGCCAAGAACCTCTGCTACTACTGCCAGAAACCTTATTTTCACAACCATACATGCCCCCAACGACAGAGATTACAACTGCAACTAATTGAGTTAGATGTGGCTGAAACAGGGTATGAGATTGTGAGTCCCGCCGAAGAGGAAGCACTGCATGATGAACCCATTCGCGACACGGATGAATGCCTCCAAATATCTCTTCATGCGATACAAGGCAGCATCGAGGCTATGATTAAAATCGCGGCGCTATAGCGCGCGATACCGTTACAGATGCGGTTAGCGGGACCCAAGCGCCATTTCCGATCCGCAACGCTACATTTTCCGGTAGCGGGTGGTGGCGGACGGTGGCGGCATTCGCGGCGGTGGGTGATTCAAATGAGATCGCGGCATCCGAGATTGCTTCGTTCGTTTAGGGCGAAAACAGGGCGGGGCATAGTTTGAAAATTCGACGGAATGAGGGCTAAAATGGGAAAAAAGCCAAGTTAATGAAGGGTAAATGTGTCATTTACCTTTGATGTCCAATCGGAAAAAAAAAAAAAAAAAAAAAAAAAAAAAGAGGGACCAATATATCGATTTCCCTCTCTTCCCTTTCGCCGTTCGCGCCTTCCTTCCCCGTCTTCTTCTCTGTTTCTGAATCAGATCTGATTCTGAGAAACAAAAAAACGAGGGAACAAGTCGATTTCCCTCGTCTCTTTCTGTCGTTTCTTGAGCTCGTCCCTGAGCTCGTCCCTGTTCCTCTCCTTTCCCTCTCTTCCGTCAGCATACCTTCGTTGAAGGTTCACCGTTGTTCCTGTCGCAAGTCCTCCAGCCGCGACCCATTCTGAAAAGCTCCTCCGTCAGCGTTGAAGGCTCAGATTCCATAGCTTTTTTCAAGCTCAGAGTCCCCATTCCATCTGCACCCATTAAACCGAAGGTATTTGTCTTGCCTATAGTGATTCCAAATCTGCACCCATTATTATTTTTCAAGCCTACAATGATTCCATAATGAGGAAGTTTTTCAGATGTGTTATGATATTATACTAGAAATTCTTTGTTATTTACTTATTTATCCTATAGCTGATTTTCTAGTAGAAGCTCTGGTATGATGACTGAAAATCAGATGCTTGCTTAGAATTTTCATGTTAACATGTAATTGGGATGTAATCTTCAGCTAGCATCTTTGATCTTTCATAGTTTCATGGCATCGCAAGTCCAAGAAGAAGTTAGGCTAGCAGCTTCTGTGGCTTCTTGCGGATTGGTAAAGCCCACTGGTGAAAATTTGGATATGGCATGGCGTGGAATAGCCTAAAAGATATAAACAAGAAGAGATATGTGACATGTGATTTTTGTGGGAAGGAAACAACCGGAGGCATCACGAGCCAAAAAACACCGATTGGGTTAAAGGGGGATGTGGGTCCTTGTAAAAAAATCCCACCCGAAATTAAGAAAATGGTGAAAGATGCTTATATGCAAAAGGTAACTGAAAAGGATGCCTATTGTGTTGATATACATGAAGATGATGATATACTAGAAGAGGTGCAAGAAATTCAGCACCTTAAAAATGGGAAAAGGAGTGGGGCATCTTCAAGTCAAGGCTCTGATGGCAATTCTACTGCTACCAAGAGAGTTAAAGGCCCCTTGGATTTAATGTTTTTCAAGAAACCAGAAGCAAGCGGTAAAGCAGGCAAAGGAAAGAGGCAAACAAGCATAAATGATGCTTGTGATAAAGAAGCAAGGGGTAGAACTATTCAATACATTGAAAGATTTTTGTGTACAAATGGTATACCTTTCAATGTTGTTCGCTCAAAAAGCTTCAAATATATGGTTCAAGCAATTGGGAATTACGGTCCAAGTCCGAAGCTCCCAAGTTATTATGAGTGTAGAGTTCCTTTACTTAAAAAGGAATTGGATTACACCAATGATTTGTTAAAAGATCATGCCGTACAAAA
Organism: Acacia acuminata; assembly: GCA_019022655.1. Classification (NCBI taxonomy): domain Eukaryota; kingdom Viridiplantae; phylum Streptophyta; class Magnoliopsida; order Fabales; family Fabaceae; genus Acacia; species Acacia acuminata. Next base: position 5,089,782 of record JAFJYI010000022.1, on the reverse strand, counting down.
GAGCCAACTATGGATGTTCCATTATGTCGATGGATGGACCGATAGAAAGAATAGAACATTGATAAATTTCTTGGTGAATTCTCCGTCCGGGTCTATGTTTGTGAAGAGCGTTGATGCCTCTTCTTATGTCAAGAGTGGAGCAAAATTATTTGAACTTTTGGATAATTTTGTTGAAGAGATCGAGGAGAAAAATGTTGTTCAAGTGGTCACCGATAATGGAAGTAATTACGTATTGGCCGGTAAGATATAATTCCTTCCATTTAGTCTCATTTGATTGTTAATTCTTATTTTAATTGTTACTCATTCTAGGTTGTTTAATTTGTTCTTAGGAAAATTGTTACAAGCCAAGAGAGAACATTTGTTTTGGACTCCATGTGCTGCACATTGTTTGGATTTGATGCTTGAAGATATTGGAAAAATTGAGAGAGTTAAAAAAGCAATACAAAGAGGCATCAAGCTTGTTGGGTTCATTTACAATCACACATTGGCACCGAACACAATGAGGAAGTATACAAGCAAGACTGAATTGGTTAGGCATGGAGTGACGAGATTTGCTACAACATTCCTCACATTGCAAAGGCTTCATAAACAAAAAAATAATCTTAGAAAGATGTTCACATCGATGATTGGTGAAATCAAATACAAAGAAAAGATCCTAAGGGAAAGAGGGCGACTGACACTGTACTTATGCCATCATTTTGGAATGATGTTATTCATTCTTTAAAGGTTATGGGGCCTCTTGTGCGGGTGCTTCGACTTGTTGATAATGAAAAAAGGCCCGCAATGGGATATATCTATGAAGCAATGGATAGGGCCAAGGAAGCAATTCAAAAATCTTTCAATGGAAATGAAGATAAATACGGGGATATTTTTGCTATCATTGATAGAAGATGGGACCGCCAACTTCATCATCCATTACATGCTTTGCAGCCATTATCTAAACCCCGAATACTTTTATGCCAATCCACGATTGATGATGATGCTGAATTGATAACTGGATTATATAAATGCATTGACAAGCTAAGTGCAAATGAGGAAGAGGTGGACAAGATACATGCGCAATTGGAAAAATATAGGCGTGCGAAGGCCTTTTTGGTATGAATGCAGCAATAAGACAAAGGACTAAGAGCGCTCCTGGTAAGGTTATTTCATCACTTTAAGCTTTTATTTAACACGTTTTTATGTTAAGAAGTTGTTGCAATTTGGATTACGGCTTTATGGTGGAAGTCATATGGATCACAAGTTCCGGAATTGCGAAACATTGCTATTAGAGTGTTGGGCTTAACTTGTAGCTCTTCAGGATGTGAGCGTAATTGGAGTACTTTTGAGCATGTAAGTAATTATTAAACGACCTTTGTTTGTAGAGTTTCATATCATAATTATGAAACTAATATTCTTTATTTGAAATTTTAAACTAGATCCATTCTAAGAAGAGAAGTAGACTTGATCATCAAAGGTTGCAAGACTTGGTCTTTATTAAGTATAATCAAGCTCTTAAAGAGCGTTTTGAGAGTCGTGATTTGATTGATCCTATTGTCCTCAACGATATTGATGAAAGTAATGAATGGTTGGTGGGAGAAGTGGATGAAGGTGCAGAAAATGAGTTCGTTTTTGATGATGATATCTTGACTTGGGGAGAAGTTGCTAATGTAACTGGAGCTAATGAGCCTATCACTTTCACTAGGCAGCATACTAGATTCAGGAAGGAAGCTGCCTCTATGCCATCAAGCTCAAGGGGAATAAGGGTTGAAGGGATTGAAGAAGGTCATAATGAAGAAATAGAAGATGAGGAAGAAGAACAGATCTACAAGTTTAATACTAGTGAAGAAAGTGAGGGTGGAGAAGAAGACCTTGAAGAAATGTTTGATGATGATTCTGATTAGTTGTTTTCCTGCTGACTTTGAAAGAGCCATTAAAAATTTGTATTTGACTCTACTTGGATTGTTTATGTTTCTAGAATGTTATTAATTTAGTTACATTCAATGAACTAGTATGTGGCTTCCTTTATATTTTGGGTGATTTCTTATCTTATATTGCATTTATATATGTGATATAATTTATTACAAGTATTTATATGAACTTCACAAGGTAGCTTCACGGTAGCGGCTTTACCGCTACCCGCTATACCGCTATACCGTTTTTGGGGTCGGCCGCTACTGGCCGCTACCCGCTATTCAAAACTATGCGTCGAGGCTATCTCAAAGCGAATTCAAGGGTATGAAGGACGACGACCAGTCCAAATTCTCATCGACAACGGTGCCTCTCATGGGTACCTTGACTACAAACTGGCTCGACGATTGGGATGGAAGGAACCGCCACAGTCAAGGGATGAGGTAGAGGTGGCAGGGGGCGCCAGACTGAAAATTTATGGGGTTTGGAGGGAGCTGGAAAATGCAGAATTAGGAATTTTTGTTTGACTTGCATGTGATGGAAATCAACACCTACGATATTGTCTTGGGCTTACAATGGTTACAAGAGGTTGTTCATCATGCCTCTTGGAACTATGATGATCCGTCCATGACCTTTTGTTACAAGGGAGCCGGGTGTGTTTTGAAACCAACCCCTCCTACAAATAGCAAGATGGTGAACAGAATCAATGATCCAAAGGTGGGAGGTAGTCACCTCTTTTTACTGCATTCTGTGGAAGACCATCAGTCATCGGCCTATACCCTCTCTAACAGTAATGAGGCAGCTTCTGGATGTGTCAAGAACTTATTAACAAAATTCCAATATGTGTTTTCAGAACCCAAGGACTACCCCCTCTTCGGGCAAACCACAATCATCCTGTGGTCTTGAAAAAGGGTTCTGATCTAGTAAACCTTAGGCCCTATCGTTACCCTTCTAAACAGAAAGATGAAATAGAAAGGCATATTAAAGGGCTGCTGGAATCCAGGGTAATTCAGGGAAGTTCGTCTCCATTTGCTTCACCTATAGTTCTAGTCAAGAAAAAGGATGGTATGTGGTGAATGTGTATCGATTATCGTGAACTTAATAAACTAACAGTAAAAACAAGTACCCCATTCCACTAGTAGAAGAGTTGCTGGATGAACTAAAGGATGGTAAGTGGTTTACAAAACTTGATCTTCGAGCAGGTTATCATCAAATCAGGATGGTACCCTCTGATTCTTATAAAACAACATTTAGAACACACTCAAGCCACTATGAATGGCTGGTGATGCCATTTGGACTCACCAATGCGCCAGCTACCTTTTAGAATGCCATGAATAGTATTTTCAAAGAACACCTACAAAGGTTTGACAGCCCGAGAAAGATGATATTTAGCCACCATTAGCGCTTCCTCCCTTGCCACAAAAGACCTATCCACAGCCTCCACAATTGCTGATCTAGGCAAATAAGGAACATATAGAGTAAGTGGCTGTCCATGCGGCGACTCATGGGGAGTAGTCCTAGTAGATGAATGGTGAGTTGTATTATACCACCACTCAGCCATCGATAACCATTTAGACCACTCCCTAGGCATTTCCCAAAAATAGGATCCTGAGTTTGCTTTCACTGACCCTTGAGGACAAGGAGTCTTCAAGAGAGAGGGGGCATTGTTATGTAGGGTGTAGATAAATATAATTAGGGATTTATGAGGCACAATACTAATGCTATGAGGCCACATAAGAGATTAACAGTTAGGATTAGAAGGCATAAGACTAATGCTATGAGGCCTATTAAGGATTAGATTAGAAAGTAAAACTAGCCGTTGGGTAGTGTTGTCTTGTGGCTTATACCTGTTAGATGTCTGGCCATATATATATGGGCCTAGGTATATTGTAAATCAGTTTTTGCATAGTGAATGAATTAGCAGGAAGTCTGTCATCTGCCTTCGTCTTCTCCGTCCCTTCCATTCCCAACTCCTCTGATTTCTTATTCCCAATTCTTCTATATTTCTACAACTATCCTAACAATAGATGTGGCCGACAGTAGTATGAAGAGAGAAATGGACGCAAAAACTGTTATTTCTTTGTTATAAACTGTTATGCATCTATCTCTCTCCTTAAAAGAACATCTAGTCACATGAGAAAATCCCAAACAGATCACTAACAAGCCCAGAGAAGGATAATTCTTAAAAATTCGAGGACTGAGAACAACAGCAGTAGCTTCTCTTCCGTATGATTCCTTAACTACACAGACGCATAGATAAATATATATCGGCCAGCGTATGAATTCTTAATTATCGAACTGACTCAGTATGCGCGAAATCCGGATACACATACACAGATAAGAACATCATACAAGCCAAATCCAGGCTTTATAGTGAACGGATCGATTCAAAAGAACAAAAGAGCAACGGGAAAAAAGCTGCGTTCTAATGCCTCCGATGGCATATATGATAAATAATAAGACAAAGCAATTGATCATGAAGAAATGGTGTAAAAATATGCAAAACGGAATGTGGAATACCAAGTAGGCAGAATGAGACAAGCTCAAATGCGCAAAAAAAAAAAAAAAAAAAAAAAAAAACATACACAATTCAACAAACCCATCAAAGAAGAAACGCATAGAACCTCAATAATGTATTGAGCAGCGGCAGTACGATTGTTAAGTGCAGCCCACTGCAGGGCGTAGTATCCGACCCCATCAGGCTCCGAGACGGAGCAACCCTCCTGCTCTACCAATCTATGGAGCTTCTCCAAATCCCCATAAGCCGCAGCGGTGTAGACATCGTCCCGCAAGCTCTCCTCCCCCAATTCACCATCGGCGGACGCAATGCCGGAGGCCGCCGGCTGCTGGTTGCGCGATTGGACCTCTTCAACGACCTCGGTCTCGGATGACATGTCCCTCAGGCAACTTTTGGTTCAACGTCAATGCAGTGTCTCTTGAATTGACCGCCTTACATATAGCGATGTATTTAGCGCACCGTGGGTACTCTACAATTTGATTTGAATTTTAATTATAAAAAATGATACCTCGATTGGTTCGGTGAGCTTGTGGGGTTTCCGATTAAAGAATGAGAGAAACGGAGGATGATTCTTAGGGCTTTTCCGCGAAAGTGACGAGGAGGGTTTGGATCGTGGCCGTCCCTGTTGACCCTGAGAACGATGAAGCGATGATGATCCACATAGCTTGAGGATTGGCTGATATCTTGCTAAAGGAGCTGCCAGAGTCGATACACGACTTGCTAATATCTTGGTGGGTTTGAAGATCTGAAGGATATACCCATCTGTCCATTCGTCTACTTCTCACTCTCTATGGCAGATTCTTTGACCTTAAAAAATACTAATAAGTCAATTTTACCCCAAAAAAAAAAATTTGGTGTGAGATTGTGATAATTTCATCTATATTAATTATACCCATAAAGATAAAATAAGAAGAAATAGTTGAAGAATACCAAATTATAAATAAGGAAAAATTTACCCCCATAATCATTATATCAACTACCTCTCCTTGGTATGTAAGATTTAGTTAAAATAGATTTATAAATAGGATCAAAATGACATATTTCTGACAAATAACCGGTTGTCTGAATTTTATTTTATTTTTCGTCACACCAATGTTTGAAATTATTTCTTTGAATGTTAAAAAACAATATCGCTGTGGTATCCTCTACGTAAAACCTATTTACTTATTGTATAGATAGAGAAAGCTAAATATACAAATTACTTAATTATAATTAAATGTATGTGATCTGATCTATCTTAAAATAATTGTATAATAACATTACATATATATTAGTTTATAAATTAAGTAAATTTGTTTTGAAAAAATGATAAATATGATATGTTAGCTTCTGTATTTTGATGATCACAATTTCTGAGTCATTGAATTAAGAAAGCTATGTTTGAAATGGGGTTCGCTCGAGCAAAGATAAGATCATGCCCGAGCATAACTGAACTAATAAATTGTTTAAGCATCTCAGGGAAGCATGCTCGAACAGAGCATATAGACATGCTCGAGCAACATCGGGTACAAGGCAAAAAAATCAAGTGTTCCAGGAAAGGCTTGCTCGAGCCGAGCATATATACATGCTCGAGCAACATCGAGCCAAGACAAAATTCTGTTGATTGGAACACCATGCTCGAGCACAATATATAGGATTGCCCAAGCATCATCGAGTAATGGGACTATGAACTCCTTGAAGTCTTGCTCGAGTAGGAGTGTCAGTGTGCTCGAGCAACGTCGATCTGAACAAAGGAACAACAAGGTAGAGTAGTCATACTCGAGCAAGGTATGAAAGCATGCTCGAGTACCATGCTCGAGTAGAGTCGAACAACCTGTCTTCTGGTCTCTGTATGAGGCTTGCCCGAGCAAGCTCTGATAGTTTGCTTGAGCATTAGCGATGAGCTTGCTTGAGCATGGGATTTTGCTTGCTCGAGCAACATCGATAAAGATCAATTCCAAAAGCCTTCAAAGAAGCTTGCCCGAGCATTCACCTATGCCTTGCTCGAGCATTGACAAAAGAGAACAATCTTTAGAATAGCTTACCCGAGTAGACTTTGACTCTTGCTTGAGCACCGGTGATTTAAGAAAGGGCCGCCCGCCTCAGAGCCGCAGCGCATTAGACCGAGATTCGACGCGCCGGCCTTAAAGGAATGACCGGTGGCAGTTCCGTAAATATAAAGAACTTTTTGATGGGATCATATTTTCATCGGTTTAAATATATTATTCAGACCGGACATAAAAACAACTAGTCTTACAAATGTTATTAAAAAAAATTCAAAATTTCAATTACTTTATAGAGAAATCTCATACAAATGCATTTATATTTTCTCGTGGTCCAACATAATAAGGAAAAATTTAAATATAAAAGTCTCAAGGTTTTAAGACCGCACATATGTAATAGGCGGTCTTACAAGTTAACCTTTTAGACCGGAGATATAATAAGGCCGGTCATAAAAAATTAATTACTTTTAAGACCGATGTTTATAAGGACATGTCTTAAAGGTTAACTTTTAAGACCGTCTTATAATTTGTCCGTTCGTAAAGTTAAATATTTTAAGTCCGACTTAATTGTGGCGGCAATACTCGATATTGAAGAAAATTAAACAAATAATTAATTACTTTTAAGACCGGCCTTAAATATGAACTGTCTTGATTTTAATATTAAGACCGGACTTTATTTTTTGTTCGATCTTAAAAATGAGGTGCCAACAAAACATTTCTTCGTGCGAAATCTTTTGTTACTCTCACTGAAGAACCTCTGTTCCCATTGTGAAACCCTTCCTGTTGCATTACCTCTCTTCCTCGCCCACGTACGATAGCCTCTATTAGTCTCTCATTTGCTCAGGCATTCCTCTCTTCCCGTCTCGAAAATGAACGGTGAAAATGATTCTATTCGTGTTCCGGAACGCCACATCGGTGTGAGTGTGAGTCGAACGAACCCTCTTCATCTCACAATGAGCCTCGTAACCGCCCGCACGCCGTGGTAGAAGAGGCACACGAATGATGGATGTAACCCTAAGTCGACTTCCGGGTCGGGGCTCGAGATTCAGTTTGATGAAAAGTTGGAACCTTTCTGGTCCTAATAAAAGCAAATATACTAGTTTTGTTGGCTATCTTGCACGCATCAAGGTTAGCATCTTGACAAATGAGTGGAAAAATGTCAACTTTGGCAATGTAAAGCAACCTATTTGGGACACTATCCGACTTTCATGCACTGTCCCTGACTCTCAGAAGTTGAAAGACAAGACATTGTCTTATTGTGCTGATCGGTGGAGGAAGTTTAAGACCTTTCTAGCTAACAAGTATATTTTTGCCGAGGTTCAAATTTCGACGAAAATCCTTGGGACAAGTACACATTTATTGATGAACAAACTTGGCAACAATTTGTTCAGCCAAGGACCACTCCTAAGCTCGTGAGTTTATATTTAGTTTTGTTTGCCCTTTTGTTTGCTTATTAACCCTATGCGGATATGTGAATGTTATTGTGTTCATCTAATCCTGTTAGTTAAATGGTTTGGTGTGTGAATAGAAGTATACATTTTCTAACTTTGTCTATGCAAGTCTGATATGTAAACCCTAAAAAGGTAAAATACTAAGAAGGTAATTGTGTAATGGTTTGTCTTGCAAAGGAGGACATGAATAGTCTTAAGAGGGGGAAACTTTATATACCCAATTGTTACTATCTAATGGGACTCGCTGATCCCACGGATGCCTTAAAAAGGATCAAGTTTGTATTATTCTCAGAAGCATAATTCTCTTTTGTTTCTTAACCTATCTATCTAGCAAGACAATACATAGCTCCAATTTATGTTCAAACTCCCTATGGTTGGACATAATTAAATAGTCCCTAGCGAAGACGCTTTGCTTTTTGCCTATTGATAATTAGCATAATTAAATAGTTGTTTTCAATTCGATAATTAGAAGTTCTCTAATTTCTATTAGTGACATGGCCGGAATTCAAAATTAATAGTTGTTTTCAATTCCGATTCACAGAAAAGAAGGGAACAAGCACAAGAGATAAGGAGAAAAATGATTGCCCGCATAGGGCTTCTCGCGACGGATATGAAAAGGCCGAAAAAGAATTGATGGAGGCCAAGCAGAAGAGATTGGAAGATGAAGCTGAATCCAATCCTTCTACGATAGTTGATCATCCATCTCCAATACGTCGCGAGGAGTTGTGGTTGCATATTCGGCAAAAGCCAAGCGGCGCCTACACGAGTGAACAAACTCATGTAGTTGCTGAAAGAATTGTAAGTATCGTTATTGTTATTTTTTAGTTACTAAACAAGTTTCAGTACTAAGCTTCTCGTTATCTGTATCTTACAAGAAGATCTTAAAAAGAAAGAAGCAAAGGGATCTTTTGTGTCAGACAGGAGGAATGATGTTCGACCGCTTGACCGGAAAACCGGATCACCCGGGCGTGTAAGGGGGATTGGAGGACGGGTAGGCCTGAAGGAATACTTTGGTAAATCCAAACGCCATAGACAAAGTATGGTTACCCGGGAGGAGATGGACCACACGATGGCCAAAATAAATGAGGAAGCAAAAGGCTAAAGAAGCAAAGTGGCAATCCGAGATGAGCTAGATGAAGGAGGAATTGAAGCGAGATGAGGCTGCTTTTGAGCTCTCGTCCGTAGACCAATGTTCCCTTGCCACACTCACCTACAAATGCTATGCTATGCAGAGCACACTAGAGGAGCTGTATTGTTGGACAATCGAGCAACCCCGTGACCCGTATGTGGAGGATCGTGATAGTCATAGACGATTAGTTGCAAAAGGGACTGTCCACAACTTGGGATCAACTATACACCACCAACAAATGGCCGATGATGAAGTCGAGTGTCGCTTGAAAAGGTGATCGTGATGCACCTCTCCCTCTCCCAACCGATCAGCAAGCTTGTGAGTCATGTCAAGGGAACCTTCATCTCTTGGCCAATGAAGCTTGTACATGTCTCTACTCCTCCTGAAGCTTCATCCCCCCTCCTCAAGTTCCACCCCCTCCTCCTCAAGTTCCACCCTCTCCTCCTCAAGTTCCATCCCCTCGTCAAGCTCCATCCCCTCCTCAAGCTCTATCCCCTACTGCTAATACTGCTAAGTTGACTGCCAAGGAAAAAATATCCGATCTGGTGAAGAGTGGATATTTTAAAGATAGAACGTGGCCTATCAATGAAGTAGTAGGCCTCTGTCAACCTCAACCGGTTTACTTTGACACCGTTGATGTAACATCCGTCACGCCGCTTCCTCGACAGAGCTTACCGATGCAATTGTTCAAATGTGGATGAAGTAAGTATCTTCTTCTATGAGTACATAATTTAAATGCATCGTTTAGACACACATACATATATACTAATTCCCTGATCGATGTCATTATTGTAGGTTCATGCATCAAGTATTGGAGCAACAGGGCAAAATCAATGATTTTGGATTCTTGTGCCCAGTCTATGCAAGTACAACATCCAAGGAGGAGAGACAGGAGTACATATCAACGAGGTTGTGTGAAGTGAGAAGAAAGGTTTACATGTTTCCATACTTTCACAGTACATATCACAATTCTTGTCCGCAATTCACTTAATTCTCGCTACATATATCACTAAGTACTTTATCGTCGTGAATTTTCAGCCGCCACGGCGCTTGGTCCTCATGTGCATGGAGGAGCATAAAGTTATCTTCTTATGCTCCACCCACAGCGATCCAGGGACTACGTTGGTGCAGACCATCAACGAGTAAGCATGTCATTTTGATTCTCTTGTCTGAAATCTCTGCTGTGAATTTTCAATGAACCTTTATTGATAAATTTGTGATTTTTATGATAGTGCCATGAAGACCTTCCAAATCTCGGTAAACAAAAAGCGTTCCTCTCAGGCCATTAATCCTACATGGCACAAACCAAAGGTTGGTACATATTTGGACACTGCCACACTGCCTTGTGAACTTGGTCAGTAAGCTATATATGCTCTTATATATATTTCTTGTTCTTTTTAGACCCGTCGGCAACCAAAGGAGTCCAACTTATGTGGCCCAGACGTCATGAAACACATATATGATATTATCACGCAAGGAAGGACTAAATTAACTATAAAGGTAAATGTATTTGATGTTACAAGGTTTGGTCAATTCAACTTTCGCTTAATGTTACATATGAAATATGCACGCAAGTTAATTCAGCTTTCTATTTTTGATGTTACGAGGTTTGCCCGTCCCGATCCCTTTCCCGATGATGAATTGGAGCACATACGCAATTTGTTTTGTGAATATCTCGTATGACCTGATTAACAATCGGGACAATAATTAATGTCCTAAATTCATTTGTAAATATATGTTGTAGCAACAATAATTTTCTCAAATTTGTTTATTTTTTCAAACAATTCATTCATTTGTAAATATACACGCAATGTGTAATTCAATAATAAATTTGTTTATTTTTTCAAAGAATTCATTCATTCATTCTAGCTATTTAGTGCTTGAAATTTGAGGTACAAGATGTTGTAAATGAGCAATAAGAGACTATACCTGAAAAGTATTCGCGACTTTTAGGACCACATATTTTTTAAAGATCCGGTCCTAAAAGTCCTCAAAATTTGGCTAGACTTTTAGGACCGTATATTTGATCAAAGTCCGGTCCTAAAAGTCTTTTAAAAAATTTGGCTGGACTTTTAGGACCGTATATTTGATCAAAGCCCAATCCTAAAAGTCTTCTAAAAATGTGGCTAAACTTTTTGGACCGTATATTTTTTAAAAGTCTGATCCTAAAGATTTAGGACCGTAGATTTGTTTAAACTCCGATCTTAAAAGTGTATTATAGTCCAGTCCTAAAAGTCTCTAAAGATTAGAGACTTTTAGGCCCGCATATTTATTAGAGGTCCGGTCCTAAAAGTAACTTATTTTTAAGTCCGCTCCTAAAAGTCCGCTTCGTGTATTTCAACTCAACATTTAGGACCGTGTATTTTTTAAATCTCCGGTCTTAATAGTCTTCCTATATATAGTAAATGTTGTCTCTTTTCAGACAAACCATTAGGGTTCAAGACAACCGAGGTTCTAGCGTTCTGCTCAAGCTAGGTCCTTCGTTGTCGTCGTTTTTACCTCTCCTGATGTTGAGCAAAGATTATCGGTGTCCCTTTTCTTTTGTCTTTTTTCTTTTTGTCAGAAAAAGAAGGAAGATAATGAAAAGGACACTTTGTTTCAAATCAAGGCGAGGTAAAACCGACGACAACGACGGTCCAACCTTGGGAAGAATTGTCACTGTGTTTGTTTTTTATTCGAATAAGGTAAACGATGTTTTTTGTTTTGTATGGTCTGATCTTAACTGTATTGTGCGAGTTTTTAATGTTGATCACACACGAGGACAATGTTTTGTTTGTTTCCTTTTTGTCGGAAAAAGAAAGAATCTAATGAGAAGGACAAGGCGATCGAAATAGGAAAGAAAAAAATTTATTATATTTTTTTATGCTACCCCGCCAAAGCAAAAAGAAGACAGAAGAAAAAAAAAAAAAAAAAAACAAAACATAAAAATATTTACTCCTCCCCATCGTTGTCGGAGGGGAGGAGTCGTCGGAGAGGTCGGAGACGTCGTCGTCTGAAGGATGGTACACAATGTCCTGGGCATCGAGTACCGCAATCATCTTGTTGTTGACGGCATGATAGACCTGAAACAACTGGCCCAAGCGTCGATCTATATGATCGACGCGGGCCGAAGGTGCTTGCGCAAAGATCTCGTAGCGGGTCGGGTTCGGAGGCGGCGGAGGAGGGTACAGAGGTGGAAGAGGATTAATCGGAAAAGGAGGACCTGGGGGTGGTTGAGGACCTCGTGGTGGTGGTGGAGCAGCCATTACTGTGGAGGAAAAAGAAGTGATGGAGAAGAATGTTATGTGAAGGAAGTAAAGTAACATCGGGTTTAAATAGAGAACCCTGCCTGAACAATGTGAAAGGCCGAAAACTTTAATGAGGGGACGCATAGTTCATCAGAATACGAGGAGACGCCTAGTTGGGAAGTTTATCTGGAAGCCGAAGAGACTCTGAATCATTCATTTGATACAGAGTGTAAAAGGATACGACTCTGCTATCGGATTTTGAAAAGAATGACTTTTAGGACCCGGATAAAATAAAAGGTCAGTCTTAAAAGTAATTGAATTGATAAAAAAATAAATAATAGACTTTTAGGACCGGATATATTATAAAAGGTCGGTCTTAAAATCAATTGAATTGAAAAAAAAATTAAATAAAAAGACATATTAGACCGCATATTTATAAAATCCGCTCTTAAAGTACCTCATCTCTTATTAACTCCTCACTACCTCGTAACTCCAAACAACGTACGTGGCTATCTGGGAAGTGGGAACTGCTCTCTGCCTTTATTAACTCCTCATACCTCTCTGCATGCCCCACTGCTCAAACCATGGTTAGATACAAGAGAACCGCTCGTAGGGGTAGACTTACTGGTGATGCTCGTGCCTTCCGTAGATCGTTATACGGTGCGCCTCCTCCAGCGAGAGTGCGTTCTATTGTGACAGAAGAGTCTCGGGTCGTTGGACCCATTGTTATTTCTTCGGATGATGAAGAGATTGCCGCACCCCCAGCCTTCAGACCATGATGCGCTGATGCGAATAAGACAGGAACTTGCTGATCTCCGGCGGAAGTTAATGCTGCTCACGCCGATATCGCCAAGGCTTTGAAGGATAATAAGCTTTAGGATGTTTAGTCGATTCTTGTTTTTGATAATTTTCTCGCTTGTTTTTCTTTTGTATTTTTTCTTGTGTACCTGCATATTCAAGTAATATATGTAGCATTAAGAACTAAGCTTTATCTTTTTTTTTTTGGTTCATATTCTCCAGTAATTAAAGAAACTCCATTTTTCCTTAAAATTTCACCAAAATTTAGGACCGGAGTCTTCTAAAACTCCGATCTTAAAAAGTTATATATTTAGGACCGGCTACTTAATAAATAACCTGTCTTAAATTGTACGCGGAATATTAAATGAATAATATTAGGACCGGAGTATTATAAACCACCGGTCTTAAAAAGTTATATATTTAGGACCTGCTTTAGAATTAACCTAGGTCTTAATAAAATGCGGAATATTAAATGAATGATAAAAATTTAGGTCCGAGTCTTCTAAAACTCCGGTCTTAAAAATTTCATTATATATTTAGGACCTAGCTACTTTGTAATTTACCGGTCTTAATAAAATCCAAGATACTAAAACACGTCTCTATCGCGCGCGAAAATTAAATTTCCCTCTCTCGAACTTATCTTGTCGCACCAAAAGTGATTACTCGGTTCGTCTCCAGTGTGTTTGTGTGTTGCTTTGTCGCCGCTTCGCGTTGCTCTCTCGACAATCACTTTCTCGTTACTTAGCTAAACGTCTATAGACCAAGCCGTAAGAGGTGTTTCGGTTATATAACTTCATGATTTTCCCGCTTATCGTTTTGGTTTTTTATGGGTTGAACGAAATCGATGAAATGTTCTTGTGGGTTTCTCTCGTTGTTAATGAATATTGTATTTTGAAGAATATATTTGCACTTTAGACCTACCCAACTGACCAACAAATGTTTTTAGGGTACTCTTGCATCTCAACATCAACGTTCGTGGCGGGAGAAGAAAGACTCGAAACGCATTTGATTTTATATGCTACATGTGAGTCCACAAGACCTTCATGCGATGCATTTAATTTCCTCGTCATGCATTTATTTTGCTTCTTGATTCACTGTGATACATTTATGACCAAAAGTGATTCTTCGGTATGCATTTAATGGGCAAGTTTCTGCGTAAAAAAATTAAATAAAAAGACATAACCGACATTGAGCATAAATATGCATTTGGTGTTGCCTTATTTTATATGCAAGTGTGTCAATTTTTTCGGATTACGTATGTTAAATCTTTCCGTCTATAAGAATTCTACTATGGATCACAATTAGATAAATGCTTTACACGACGAGTGTTGAATATCGAACGGGGTGAGGGACTTTGTAGAATTTGCTAAACAAAATGCCCATGATGATAGTGGGAAGTTTTATTGCCCTTGTGTAAAATGTTTGAATGAGAGGCGACTAAGTCCTCAAGTTATACACACACATTTAATTTGTGAAGGATTTTGTAAGACTTATACAAGATGGGTATGGCATGGTGAAAAAATACCAAGTGGGTCTCAACATGGGAAGTGGCCTTTGATGATAATGACACGGATATGGATGATCGCATAGAGGACATTATCCGTGATGTAGGAGAAGAGGCTTTTCATCAATCACATGCATATGGTAATATGTGCAAAGATGCGAGACCCCGCTATACCGTGGTGCACAAAATACCAATTGTTGAACGCCGTATTGAAATTGGTAAGCTTGAAGGCACGTCATGGATGGAGCGACAAGAGTTTTTCTGAAATGCTTGAGGCTTTTAAGGACATGCTTCCGGATGATAATGTGTTGCCGCATCGATACTATGATGCTAAGAAAATACTTTGTCCACTCGGGATGGAGTACAAAAAGATCCATGCATGCCCGAATGATTGCGTGTTGTATAGAAAAGAGTTTGAAGAGAAGCAACATTGTCCGATATGTGAAACCCCAAGGTACAAGTCAGATAAGGGGCCTGCAAAAGTGTTGTGGTATCTTCCAATCATACCAAGGTTCAAGCGGTTGTTTGCTAATGAAAATGATGCAAAAAATTTGAGGTGGCATGCAGATGAGAGGATTTCTGATGGAAAGCTTCGTCATCCGGCCGATTCTTCTCAATGGAAGAAAATCGATCAATTATTTCCGAACTTCGGCGAAGAACCTAGGAACCTTAGGCTTGCCCTTAGCACGGATGGCATGAATCCATATGGAAGCCTTAGCAGCATACATAGTTCATGACCTATACTCCTGATTATTTACAACTTATCTCCTATGTTATGCATGAAACGAAAGTACATCATGCTGTCTATGTTGATTTCCTGACCAAAACAACCCGGAAATGACATTGATGTTTACCTTGAGCCCTTGATCGAAGACTTGAAGGAGTTGTGGGAAGAAGGTGTCGACGTTTATGACTCTTTCAAGAAGGAGGTGTTTAAAATGCGAGCCATGATATTTTGTACTATCAACGACTTCCCAAAGATATGGGAACTTGTCGTGGTATAGTGTAAAAGGCCATAAAGCATGTCCGGTTTGTGAAGAAGGCACATGCTACCATCAACTTCAACATGGAAGAAAGACGGTTTATCTTGGACATAGGAGATTTCTTAGACGTGCCACCCATATCGTCGATTAAAGAAAGCCTTTTTTGGTGGCCAAGAGTATGAAGATGCTCCGTGGCATTGACTGGGAGCAAGTATATGAAAAGGTGAAAAATATCAATGTCATCTTCGGTAAGACTCGCAAAGAGTAGAAAAGAAACAAATATATGGAAAAAGAGATTTGTATTCTTCGATCTTCCCTATTGGCGCAATCTTGATGTGAGACACTCGTATTGATGTCATGCATGTGGAGAAAAACGTATGTGATAGTATTGTTGGCACGCTTCTCAACATACAAGGTAGTTCCAAGGATGGTGTGAAGGCAAGATTGGATCTGATAGCAATGGGAATACGCGAAGAGTTACATCCAAGGCCATATGGGAAGAGAACTTATTGTCCCCCGGCTTCTCATACTTTGTCTAAGGATGAGAAACGAAGTTTTTGTGAGTGTTTACATGGCACAAAAGTTCCCACGGGTATTGTTCAAATTTTAAGAGGCTTGTATCGATGAAGGACTTGAAATTAGTAGGCCAAAAGTCTCATGATTGTCATGTCTTGATGCAACAACTACTCCCAATAGCTATTCGAGGCATCACCGAATATGATCTTCGGTCATTTTGACTAGACTTTGTTTCTTCTTCAATGCGGTTTGTAGTAAAGTTTTTGAGATTGAAAAGTTGGATGAATTGGAGAATGAAGGATATCTTATCTTGTGCCACCTTGAGAAGCTTTTTGTTCCTACCTTTTTTGACATCATGGTTCATCTAATTGTTCATCTAGTGAGGGAGATAAAGTTGTGCGGCCCTATCCATTTACGGTGGATGTACCCAATTGAAAGATCTATGAAATTCCTAAAAGGGTACGTGAAGAACGCATACCGGCCGAAGCATCAATTGTTCGAAATATGTTTCTCAAGAAGCCATGGAATTTTGTCAAAATTATTTGGCCAAAGTAAGACATATTGGGCTTCCAAAACGTCGCATGTCAAGGGGTGGACAACGGGGGCTTCAATAAAGAGTGTGGATCCCGATGAATTGTCACAAGTCCACTTATACATCTTGAATAATGTTGATGAAGTTCAAGACAAAGATAGCTGCACATAAAGAAGTTGTAAGGAAAGAAAATCATCGAATGACCGAACAAAGGTTGATTAGGAAGCATAACAACTTTTGCACACCGGTTCAAACAAAAGGTCGAGGGAGACGAATGTGTTTCGATACAATCAAATGGTTAGCACGTGGTCCCGAGGTTGATGTCATAAGTTGGAATTCGTATGTGATCAATGGTTTTACATTTTACACGAAGTCCCTAGATGATACGAGCACAAAATCCCGCAACAAAATGGTGTTATGTTAGAGGTTGAATCTATGCACTTCTCCAGTTCGAAAGACAAGAGGCCTTTAATGGCAATCATGCCATATTATGGGGTTATTGAAGAGATTTGGGAGGTGGACTATTTGAAAATTAGATTTCCCATTTTCAAATGCAAATGGGTTAATGTCAATAATGGTGTTCGAACGATCGGGCGGGATTTACATTAGTCGATGTCAATGGTAGCAGCTTTTGGAGATGAACCTTTTATTATGGCGACCAGTAGAAACAAGTGTTCTATATCACCGATCAAGAAAATAAAATATGGTCTGTAGCTCTCCAAGGAAAAAGGGTCATTGATATTGATGAGGAAAGTCATTCAAATTATGGTCTTCCAGAGAGTACTCTTTTTTCAAGGGGTCTACCGGACATAAACGAAGAAGATGAAGCGGATAATGAACCCGACATAAGAAATGATCATCAAGAAGGGATATGGGAGGATATCACTTTATAAAAGAGTCAATTCATAAGGTAATATTCATATGCAGAATTCTTTGAAAACTTTAAGGTTTTACCTATATTATATTCCTTCTATGTTCATAAACAATGTCACTGACTATGAAGTTTGTTCTTGTTTTATTTTTGTGGCAGGATCCGATCTAAAGGGGCATGTTATAAAAGAGGATGTTATTACGTTGTTGGGTGGGAATCAGATGAAAGCATAGTGAATATTATTTTGGGCACGTATGTTGTATTTGTAACTTATTGTATTGTAAGTAAGTTATCTTATTGTATTAATTAATTTAGGTGTTGTAGTCATAGTATAATCATTAATTAAAGGCCACATAACTCGTGGTGAATAATATTTGTATTCTTTGTCCCAATTCAATTTATTCATAATTGTTCATAGCTTGTAGCTTAAAGTATCGACTTTTATGTGCTGGATTGGGTGGTGGATTTGTGTGTAATACAATCAGGAAGAACAAAACAGGAAAATTTAGACCGAAATAAATACGGTCTTAAATGTTCAACTCTTAAGACCGGATGTATTTATATGTCCTGGCCTTAAAGGTATGCAAATTCATATTAAGCCCGGTCTTAAAAGTTGGTCTTTTAAGATCGGTATATTTATACGTCCGGTCTAAAAATTTCAATTTTTAAGACCGGATTTATTTATCATCCAGTCTTGAAAGTCAGTCTTTTAAGACCGCGTATAATTAGTCGTCGGTCTTAGAAGCCGCTATTTTTTAGACCGTATTTAGTTTTGTCCGGTCTTAAAATTCCGATCTTTTAAGAGCGGCCTAGTTTTTAGCCGGTCTTAAAAGTTGAGTTTTAGAACCGAACAAAAAATATTTCAAGTTTATTTAGTATGACTTTTAAGACCCATTCTTTTAAACGTCCGGTCTAAAAGAGTTTCTTTAAGACCGGTCCGAGTCCGGTCTTAAATGTTAGACTTTTAATACCGACTGGAACAAGACCGGTCGTTGGTCAGGCTTATGATGCCTCTTTTGTCCGGTCTTAAAAGCCTTTTTTGAGTCCTATATTTAATATGAAGAGTGGTATTTCTTTATTATACAATTTTTTTATTTGACAAAAGGTTTTTCGTTTGAAGTTTAGAGTGCAAAGCTTTTTTACCTCTCACAATAATTATAGTTGTTATACGATTTTAGCTTTAAATTTGTCTATATATAATCACGAGATAGGATATTGTCACTATCAATTTTATGTCACTACCAAGTCACTACCACTTTTTCACCGTTAGATCGAACCTCATCTACCTTTATCATTTCTTTTCCTATTGAGATTCCGATCTAACTCGTGAAAAAGTGGTAGTGACTTTAGTGACATAAAATTGGTAGTGACAATATCCTATCCCTATAATCATATATATGAAAGTGGGGTTTAGTTTGAAGTGATTTTAGCTACTATTGCTTTAGGTTTTATGTATGGGAAGGGAAAATATCAATGAGGTCCTAAGGAAGAGAAAAAATATTAAAAAAGTCTCAACCCTAAATTTCATATAAAAAAAGTCCTTAGAGACTTTTTTTATATTAATTACAAAATTCTAATATCAAAAAAGTTTCGTTGTTAAAATTGTTTTTCATGTTGTTAAATGACTTTTCCTGTTGTTAAAATTCTCCTATGAAAATATTGTTGTCAAAATGACTTTTTTGTTATCAAAATTTTTTGAGTTTTTCCTCCGATGTCTAGAATTTTAGAAACTTGGAAAATTTTTAACAACAAGAAAAGCCATTTTGACAACAATATTTTCATAGAAAAATTTTAACAACAAAAAAAAACTATTTTAACAACGGAAAAGCCATTTTGACAACAAGACTTTTTTTATAGGGGATTTGAGATTGGGACCTTTTTTATATTTTTTTTCTCCTCCTTGGGACCTCCCTGATATTTTCCCTTTATGTTTTTGTTTGAAAATTAGGTTTTGGTAACAATTAATTATCATGAAAAATAATTATTTCTTTATTTTTTAGAATTACTATTTGATTATGAGCCCATTTGGTTTTATCTCATTACATTTCGCAATGGTAATTATGACCGCATTACCTAGAGAAGAGTGTTTAGTTGCTCTTTAGCATGGTAATAAGGTTTACTATAGTAATGATGATTACCAAAAAAATTGGTAGTCCTCATTCATACCTCCCCCTATGAATCTTCATTATCGCCTATTGCATTGTTGAAAAAGTCCAATTTACCTTTTAGTTTCATTTGTCTTTGTTTCACTTATCTCATTTCACCTATCACACCACACCACACCACAATTGTTGTCGCCACTACCTCCTCCACCATTGACGCCGACGTCGCCATGACAACTATCGTTGTTGCCACTCCCTCCTCTTCCTCCTCCACCATGGCCTCCACCACTACCTCCTCTTCCACCGTCGTCGCCACCACCCCCCGATGTCGCCACTACCTCCTCCTCTACTATAGTTGTTGTCACCACTTGCCATTGCCACTATCATACTACCGTTACCGTCACCTCCACCACCACATCCATTGCCATTAGACAATCCTTTTGCAAGATAGTGTGACGGTTATGATGAGGCAGCGCAATGGCTCTTAACTACTTTTTCTACAAATATTATTGTTGAGAATGTTAGGACAACATAGTGCCTTGATTCCCTCGTTGACTTCCTCCTCTATTCCCTCCTTAATTTATGTTAGTTTTCACTTTTATATCCCCTCCTTTCTATATAAATAGGCAATAGGCAATCCTTCTTATAATACACTTGTACACACCTATGTGAAAATATATATATATATATATATTGTGTTTACTTGGTATCTTAGGGTTTGTTCTTGACTAGTTTGATTTTTCCAATAGCCGTTGTCATTGTAGTGTGAACAGTGATGTTTTGTGAACAGTAACAGGTTTGGAACTCTTCTGTGACAGTGAAAGTGGCTGAATAAGGGAGAAAGAGAGGAGGAGAGAGCTTGAGATATGTACCAGAGAAATTGCATCACAACCCCCCTTGCAGCCTTCTCCGTCACAAATCTAATTTTCGTCCTCCGTCGAGAGTTGTTTTTCTTTCCTCAGCTTTGCCTTTGTCTTCACTTGGTCATAACATTGAAGCTTCTTCTGGGTTTCAATCTTTGACATCATAACGTTGTAGGTCAAGTTTGAAAGGGTGAGAGAAGCTTGAGAAATGGAAGAAGAGCTCTCATCGTTTGTTCTCTGAACTTTCCGACGAGTGTCTGCAGATTTCAGTGATCTGTGAGTTTCTACAGATTTTGACATTTCTTGCTCTCAAGCGATCTCTTCCTTTTCCTTCTGCCAAGTTTTATGAATTCCGAGGAAGCTTTGTAACATGTCGATGAAGCTCGTATTTTCTTGCGAAGTTGTGATTCTCCAGTTTCCGGTAAGATACTGAATTTTCCAGTGATTCTTTTAGTTTACTAGAGAACTTTTCCAAATTTGGTGATGCTTTATTCCAGCGATGAGCTCATTCCACAACTTACACTCCAAATCCAGAATGATGATAAAAGGGGGGGGGGGGATACGTCAAATTGAGGCCCGAACTATAAGATTTGAAACCAAAGGGCTCATTGAGTAAGGTAGTGACATATTCTTGATCGTATTGGGTTAAATTGGTGTTGTTCCTTGCATTCTTAGGCTTCTTGGTTGCTGCTATTATCATATGGGTCAAACCCTTTTTCATGGATAAGGTGATACCAATAGTTAATTGGGAGAGAAACACATTCAGTAGTTTGGTGTTAATTGTTATAATATTTGTTTCCGTCGCATTCTTCTCAATGCTACAATATTACCAACTTCACCTTCTATGTGGATGGTTGGAATGAAATTTAGTTATGGTTTTGGGTTCTTACTAATAATATTTGTTGCATCTATTGGTGTCTCACTCCCTTTTCTAATCGGCTCAATCTTCCGTCACAAAATCCAAGGGTGGTTAGAAAAGTACCCAAAGAGAGCTTCTTCTTTTTGTGCTCCATTTATTTGTTCTCCATTTAGACATTTGTGCTTCGGCTTTGCTGTCTCCATTAGTTGGGTGTTCTGGGCAATTATTCGTTGTATGGTAGTCCTTATATGACCTGTTCGTTCTTTGTCTCCGATGAGGTGTTTCATTTGGTGTTTGTTTATGATGAGACATTTGGAATATTGTTTGTGTAACATCCTGAAATTTAGCATAATGATAGGATAAATTAATGATAATTAATTTACCATGAAAATTTAGTATAAGAGTAAAGCTTTCTAATATTAATAATAATATAATAATTTTTTTATAGTAATATATTAAAATATATTAAAAAAACATATTGAAAACGTCATCGGTGTTAAAGTAAATGGGGAAGGGTGTAATAAATATTACCCCCAACTACCCCTCATTTTCACCCGTTTACCCCGCTCCCCAACCACTATAAGGTGTGTATTCAAGCGAGCAACTGAGTGTGTGAAAAATAAAAAGAGGAGAGAAAGAAGGAGAGAGGGAAAGCGTAAAGATAATTATTTGGGGAGACTGGTAATAACTTTTTGGTGATTATTTGGGAATTAGCGAGTAACAGGTAACTCTGAATATTCTTCCATATACTTGTGAATTGTGTATGATTATGAATTATTTTGTTATATGAACTGAATTATATGTATATGTATTATAATATTACTATAACAAAAGTTGGAAATTACAGTTTGAGCCCAACTAAAATTACAGTTTTATGCCCACAAAAATTACAGTTTTATGCCCATGAAAATAAAGTTTTATACCCATAAAAATTATAGTTTTGTACCCTTGAATATTATTGTTTTGTACCCGAAAAAATTATAGTTTTGCCCCTGAATTTCAAAAATTACAGTTTAGTCCCGGATTCAAAATGACAGTTTAGTCCTTTGAATTTCAAGAATGACATATTGGTCCATTGAGGTTTTATGAGATGTTTGGTTTACCTTGTGATGATATTTTATATAAATGGAAGCTTATTTTAATATACTTTATTTTATCATGGCGGCTGTATTTGTGATGGGTTGGAGTAAAGAGGAATTTGAATTATAATATTTATTTATACCACCACTCAGTGCACAGTGGATGGCACTTGTCAGGGCACCATCTTCCATGTTTTCCTCTGGTCGGGTTACATCAGAGTTGTAGGACATGTGACACATCCTCAGTTGTTATTTTTAAGGAGGGGAACCATAGTCCATACTTAAGTCCTATACCTTTAGTAGGGTGTATTTTAGGTTTTGGTGAGCTTGGAACCATCCAAATCAAATGAATGAGTTTACGTCGGACTATATGTTAGCCTATGGCTCCGGTCGGTAGATAAGGGTGGACGGTGATATAAGGGAGGTTGCATATGGCATATTGTATAATTGTATAGTTCACAATTTGACATAATGATGATTACTTTTACAAAAGAATTTTGTATAAAAAATTATGATATGTACAAGGGATAAGGGTCTTAAATGCCATGGAAGTTTTCGCTCAGGAGCACTGGTAAGACGGAAGTTTTTTTTGGACAAAAAATGCCACGGAAGTTCACAAAACGTAGCAATTTTGCCCCTCTGTTAATTTTGACCGTTAAGTTTAACTGAGTACACACGTGGCATGCCAGTTCATCACACATTTTTGCCACCTCATCAATCAAAAGTATCATTTTTGCCCCGAGTTTTCAACGAGGAGCGATTTTGCCCTGTAAGTTTTCACTAAGGAGCAATTTTGCCTCAGAAGTTTACAAAACGTAACAATTTTGCCCTGCTATCCCCAAATATTAAATTTGACTATTAAATCAGTCAAAGACCACACATGTCATGCCTTAGAAAGGTCGAACTTGGAGTAAGAGAAGGAGATCCTTGAGATGTTGAACTCAAGGCGGCCAGAATTTGTGAACCTGAACTGGTCAAAGGGACTGAAAGGTCTGTCGTAAAACCTAGAGGAAGCATCACTTATGATCTAAACAAATGAAACGCAAAACGAGAAATGAATTGTTCAAAAAATTAGTTCAGTAAAACAAATCAATAGTGATAATATTTACGTTTGTATCAACTGATCATTTGCTTAGATCATAAGTGATGCTTCCTCTGGGTTTTGAGACAGACCTTTTAGTCCCTTTGACCAGTTCGGCTTCACAAATTTTGGCCGCCTTAAGCTCAACATCTTAAGGATCTCCTTCTCTAACTCCAAGTTTGACCTTTTCAAGGCATGACATGTGTAATCTTTGACTGGTTTAATAGTCAAATTTAATATTGGGGGATAGAAGGGCAAAATTGCTACGTTTTGTAAACTTTCGGGGCAAAATTGCTCCTCAGCGAAAACTTCCGAGGCAAAAATGATACTTAACTCTTTTGATTGATTAGGTGGCATGCCACGTGTGCACTCAATTAAACTTAACGGTCAAAATTAATGGAAGGGAAAAATTGCTACGTTTTGTGAACTTCCGTGGCATTTTTGGTCCAAAAAAAACTTCCATCTTACCAGTGCTCCTGAGCGAAAACTTCCATAGCATTTAAGACCCTTATCCCTATGTAGAAATATATATGTAATAAACTTCGGCTTTTTGTCACATATAATTTGCTTGTGTACGATAGAAACTTTCAGTAGTTATTGAGATGTGAAATCTCATCCTATATTAACATTTTCCAGGTGAACATTTTATTGGGAGGAAGGGAATGCACCTATGGAGTAAGCATTGAAGGCTCATTTGTACTCATGTAACGTAATGATTTAAATATTGATCATCTCTGTTGGAAGTATTTTAAATATTTTGGCCAAGTTTTCGGGTGTTACATTTTTTGTATCAAAGCTAAACATTTTGTGGCTATTTTCTTGAAATTTCTAAGTGTTTGTTTTCTCAAAATAATTTTTTAGATGTCATGGCAAAATAAATATCATAACATGTGCACTTCCCTTTATTTAGATTTAGAATTTATTTAGCTACTTTGTATTAAAAAAATAACTCATAATCAAACCAAACACTAGTCATATAATTAATATTGCATTGCATTACCCATTGTATCACTCTGGACTGCACTATATGGTATAATGAGAACGAACCAAATGGGCCTTATATGATTCTATTTATCCTAAAAATCTAATTGTTGAATAAAATCATGGGAAAAACAATTAAATTAAATGCCTTTGAAATGATGAAACCCCAAAAGCAAGTTCGAGTAGTTAAAGAATTTTTAGCAAAGGTTGTCATGGTGGGATTTAATCTCACCACCTTTTAGTTTTTAAAGAAATGAGCTTGTACTTCCCCGTGTATTGTATGGGATAAAAGTATTTCACATGTTACTTAAACATATTTTGTTATCTAAGTGAAGCAACTTTATTGTGTTTAAGGAATATAAACACATTACTACCAATAAATGACTACATATTAAAAATGAAATATATGATTTTGAAATGTGGTGCAAATTTTGAGCCACTAAACCAACTTCATAATGTAGTGCAAAATAATAGTATATAAGATTATTATCAGGTTTTGAAATATCTGATATATAATTATAACAGCATAGTGAATAAAAATAAAAATAACCACACAAGTGAATGACCACTATTTCACAAACACAAGTTTAATAATGAATTACTACCTCTAGTCCTAATTATAAGACTAAATTGATTTTTTTCAAAAAGATTAAAGAAGTTAAATAACTTACAAAATCATATCATATGTTGTATATCATTATATTATATATTAGTTTATTAGTCAAACTAATTAGTTTGAAGAAAAAATAAAAATAAAAATGCTATAAAATAATTTAATTAGTTTATTTAATTTCTCCAAAAAAACCAACTTAGTTTTATAATTAAGACCAAATGGGCTATTATAATAGCAAAACGAACACCCAATTGGCTAGTAAAGGATCATATCATCTAAGCAGGGACTTAACACTATTTTCACAAACACAAGTTTAAACATCACTGACGATAACAATATTGCAAATAATAACAGTTGAATGTAATGGCAAAAACATAATAGCAAAAGAGTATACAATATAAGCGAGTCACCTCCATTTTCACAAGTTTAATTATGAATAACTAGCGAATTTGTTCATGAATGACCATAACGAGATAGCGAATAATTACAGCAGAATAGCAAAATTGATCATACCGTCTATTCGCGTGATCACTTTTTTCACAAACGTTTTGTGATAAAAGTGGTCGATCGCTTGATAGTACGGACAAACTTGGGTTTGTGAAAATAGTACTCACTTTTTCTTTGCGTCATGAAAATGTGCTCATTTGCTTGGATGGCAGAGTCAATTATTATTGATTTCACCCTTGCGCAAGCGGCTTAGGTCCACTTCCCCTTATGGTCTTCTTCCGTCCTCTTCCCTTAAACTACATCATTTTTTACGCAAACAGTATAACTCATGCTTTTTTTTAGGGTACTGGTTGGTACTAAATAGATATTTTAGGATACTGACCGGTACTGAAAAAATACCTCATGATCTTGAAAAATTAATTTAACGTACTGACTGCTACTAAAAAGATACTTCTGGATACTGACTAGCACTAAAAAAAATATTTCCTGATCTTGAAAAATTATTTGAGGATCTTGAAAAAAAAATTTAGGGTACTGCATGGTACTAAAAATATACTTAAGAATACTGACTGACACTGAAAAAATACCTCATGATCTTAAACAATTATTTTATGATGCTAAAAAAATAACTAGTTAGTACTTTGAAATATTTTTTCAAGATCATGAAGTATTTTTTTAGTGTCAGTCAGTATCATGAAATATCTTTTTAGTAGCAAAGATCTTCTAATTAGTTTTTCAAGATTATGATGTATTTTTTTTAGTACCAAGATCCAAGTATCTATTTAGTATCCAAGTATCTATTTAGTACCCTCCAGTACCCTTAAAAAAAAAAAAAAAAAGCATGAGCTGTACTGTTTGCATAAAAAAACGACGCAGTTTAAGGGAAGAGGATGGAAGAGGAACATAAGGGGAAGTGGACCTATGCCGCTTCTTGAATATTCATAGTCTAATAATGGATATTGGATGCTTGGCCCATACTTTTACAATATCAAGTTACTCCATTCGGTTATAATTATAGGAATACTTTTGTAATGTAATTTGCACTATAAAAATATTCCTATAATTAGAACCGGAGGGAGTACTTTCGTTAAATTTTCTCAAAACAATATCATTACAATGAAACTCTAATATTCAAATGACTGAGGTCTTAAAACTAAGATTTTTATCATTTTATCTCTCATATTTATCATTTTTCTCTAAATTAATTTATCTAACTTATAAACAAATTTATATTATGATGGGATGTAAAGTATTTTAGAGATATATGTTATTATTAAATAATTTATTTGACTTCCTTATTAATCTCATCGAATTACTCCTTCTCGTATCTAATGTAAGACATACTTACTCAATTTGAATAGATTAAGGAAGTTAGTTAAGATAGTTAAAATGACTACTCCTTGTAGTTTCTTAATAGAAGACCTATTACCTAATTTAATTATTTTAAGTGTTAGAAGGTGATTAGTTGGTTAAGGTCATATTATATAAAGGGTCTACTCACTACGGTTTAGCGTGTTGGATGTGGACTTGTTTAGAGAGGGAGTTAACTTGGTCTCCTTTCAAGAAGGAGTTAACTTGGTCTTCTTCTAAGTTTTAAAGATAACCTAAGTGGGTTACTCATTGAATGAACATGTTGTTCTTTGTGGTTAATACAATAAGATTCTTCATCTTCTTTCTCCATATTATTTCTTCAATTACATTGTTAACATTAAGGAAGTTAGTTAAGTAAGTTAATTATGAGTCATGACATGTATTTTTTTATAATACCCAAGTCATCTTCCATAATTCTTTCATTCTTCTCCTCTTTGATTATTGTTGAAAAAACATCAATAAGTTAAATTAAGAAAAAATTGATAAATATTATAGATATTTAGAACTAAAATCAATTCCTTAAATACGTTTTATATTAAGGATCGGATGGATTATTATTATTATTATTTATTATGAATAAACACTCTAAACATCTTCCTTAATTTACTTCATCTCTCTTATTTAATTATTATTGATAGAACATGAATAAGAGAATATTCAGAAAAGATTGTCAAATATAAAAAATAGGTTTTATATATAAAATCAAAATTAACTCTCTAATTAAATGTTAGAGATGGGAGTATATAAATAGATTTTACTGAGGAATATTATTATACTATACACATGTGAATCTTTTAGTTGCCATCTAAATAATAAATATGTTGATTTGAGATCTGTTCATTTTAATAGTATCACACTATCTTAACCAATCAATGATTTGGGTTGACTGAAATTTATAAACCTCATTCAAATGAAGGGTTGCATTCCGAAAGTAAACCACATTATTCTAAAATTCATGAATGTGGGGCATATTTGTCCACTTCAACAGACATATCTTGGCGTAACCATTACATTAGCATTACTACAATTTTTTACTATTACTGGTGTCCTACGATGACATATTATTACCTACCACAACAAATTTTCATGGTTCTCTTGTCAAATGGAATAAATATCTATAAAATTTATTTCTTTATTTCTTTTTATTTTCAAAATTTTAAATTATAATATCAAGATACCCCGTTATTTAAGATCCAAAAGAATTAGGGTGCATGAGTTTTTAAAAAATAAAAATTAGGTTGCATGAATCAAGAACAATTTGATTCAATGTAAAATCAATAATATAGGTATGGTTTATAGAAAATTATAACATTCATACATTGTATATATTACTTTTAAGTTTTAAGACTGTGTATGTGTTCAGTTAGATCAAGATTGTCAAACTCGTAAGTTTAAATAAACTTGTGACAATGAAGTAAAGAGTTTACTTCTACTGTTAAATAGATATTAATAGTATATAATCAAAAAAATAAAATATAAAAATGACAATAATTTGATTAAAATCCATTAATATCCATAATTTATCATATTTAATAAAGAAACTTCTATAAAATTCATATTTAAAGTCATTGATCATGATCAAATTGAATGAGTTATCATGAGTTTAAGGATGTGTTAACATTATTTTGTAAGTTAGAAACCTACAAATGGTAAACTTGGTATATAAACTCATAAATTTAATCGAATTTATAACGACTACAAGTGACTAATTAGATTTTATGAGTAAGAAATATAAAAATGATAAATTCAGAAGGTCAATATCAAGTTTTTAAAAAATAATTAAACCGTCATCATATTCAAAATATTTTAGATCATTCTTTTATTCTAATAATTAATTCGAAATAAATGTGTTCTCGTAAAACCTTTCCATATGTAATCATGAGCATCCCATTATATTTTCTAAAGTCATATTGCCGAAAGCCGACAAATCTTTTATACAATTAAAAGAGGATCGTTCTAATTAATCACAGGATTGTAACAGTTTACTTACACATAGTTTTATTTTTAGATTTTAAACATAGACTAAAATTATATATCACACGTTGAAGGACCTGAACTTTAAACTATATATGTACAAATAATTAACATAAATTCATATATAAGGCTCATTCAACGTATGGCCCAACGAGGGGTAATTTGTTACAAATGTGGCGGCATAGCACTTAGGCTTGAAGGCACAGAGGCCACAAGTCCAAACTCTAATCCTAAGGTAAACTCTATAAATAAAAGGTAAACTGTAAGGTATGAACATTCAATCTCATTTACTATTCTGCCGTCACTATGTACACACACCATCCCCTTTGGCTAACACTTATTCGTACACAGTGATCAATTATTCTCTTGGGTATCTTCTTTATAGGTATTTAGGAGAGTCATCTGATCCAATATCAATACACTAACCATTCGAGCTAGACATCTGTTGTTCTTATATAAAACAAATATATATATATATATATATATAAGTTTAAATTTCATAAAACACACTTGTTAGAAAAAACAAAAATCCTTTATGCTCTAAATGTCCAAAATTGAAATCCGTCATCAAATATTAAAAAAAAAACACTTTACAATAGACCCACTTTTACATTTATATAACTTTTCTATGATTAATTTTGTATGTCATTTAACAGCACACAACTTAAAATTTAGTGGCTTATCTACCTGTCAATCAATTTTTGGAGGGCTATTTATAAATAAAAATAAGAGATAGGGTCAGATATTCTCACTAAAAGGAAAAATAAGAGATAGGGTCGGACACTCTCACTAAAAGGGAGGGGGTTTGATCCCGGAGTTGATCAAGTGTCAGGGGAGGCAACGAGGCATCTTAGGGGTCTACAAAGCAACGGTAACCTAGGCTAAGGTGAAGACATTTGTACTCTTAGTCCTGAATTCCTTGTGGAGTGGGTTCCAAATGCATTGCCCTTGGACTGTGGGTGAGCCCACCCCTCTCCTAAAATTTTTATAACAAAAAAAAAAAAATTAAAGGATATAAATTGATAATTGAGAATTAACTACACAGATTTGATATTAATGTTTATGGAGATTTAGTGTTATGTTTTAAGTTTCACCGTTGGATCAGATCTAACGGTAAAAAAAAGATAGTGATGTTAGTAGTGACCAAAATTTATAGTGATAATATCCTATTGCATGTTTGTTTTAAAGGGTTAAGGAGTAATTTTACCAATAAACTATTGGTCCAGGAGCACCCAACACAATTAACTCTTATCTAGACCTTAAATACCAACAAACTTTTTAAAAGGTTAAAATAGCACAATATCGTTACTTTACCACTAATGAACGTTACGCCTGGCTTTTTTCACATGGGTCTGCGATGGAAACGACATGAAGTCCTTCTCCCAAGTCTGCAAGCACTGGCTGCGTCTGGAAGGTCTGCAAGCTTGGAGAAATAATCTGGATCGAATCTACCCATTTCGGATGCAACTTCTACGGATGGAGGTTATTCCCCGCAAGATGTGCGTTTTGGGGTGGGATAGCGGTCGAGTGTGCCAAAGCGCAAGTCGGCGAGGTATTGTATCCTTCAACGACCTCTAATAGGCGGCGGCTAGAATTGGATCGAAAAGTGAAGCTTGGTTCGAAGGTGAAGTACACAGAGTAGACTAGAAAAGGTTTGAAAGGCTTTGGAGAGACTGAGTCCGAGGCAGAGGAAGGAAAGGCATGAAATTCTCTACCTCTCGGGCGATCTTCTGCCGCTCTTCCCACCGTCTCAGAATCTTTCCTTTCTACAACGTTCTTCTTCTCAACTACTGGTCCTTTCCAACCAACACTTATTAGGCCCTGAACTCCAGCACTCCGGCATGCCACTTCCTCACTTTGCCTTAAGCAGGTTGAGGTTGATACTCTTTCGCGCTTGGTGGCATTGGTCTCCTCCTCTTCTGTATCCCTTATCACCTTTTATCCACCCTGTAGCAAGCTTTATAATTTAGGCTATGGAGAGAGACCCAGCTATACCTGAAATCATCCACAAATCGCATGTCTTAAGTAGGGAGAGTTGATTCATTTCACCCATGCTTCGATCGGCGAGTCTGTCAACTCACTAACGCTCGCGACTCCCGTAGGTCGACTACCTTACCTTCCCCACTTAATTTCCTCTGCAGTATTGGGCTTTGGCGGTATGCGTTTGCCAGTTTTTGCAAACCATGGAAGCTCGCAAGGTATGGAGAGGGAAGGAGTGATTAAAGCCCAGCGCAGTAACGTCGTTAGTGGTAAAGTAATGATTTTGTGCTATTTTAACCTCTTAAAAAGTTTGTTGGTATTTAAGGTCTACATAAGAGTTAATTGTGTTGGATGCTCCTGGACCAATAATTTATTGGTAAAATTGCTCCTTAACCCTTGTTTTAAATATTAAGGAATTTTGTTAGTAAATGATCTAAAATTTGCGGAAATTTAATGTTTTCAAATTTTATCTTTTTTTAAATATAATTTCTTACATTTCGGGTAACATACGAAGCCCGTACTTTTTTGGGGGGGAGGGCTTAAAAACAGTGAACTAAACTTCTCATATGATATGAGTAGAGCTGGGAATCAAGGCCGGCCCGGCCCGACAGGGCCTGGCCCTATAAGGCCTAGGCCTTATAGGGTCTGAGATAAGGAAAACATATATTTTCAAAGCCCTGGTCCGATAGTACCAGGGCCAGGGCCGGCCCTACAGGGCCTGGAAATCACTATTCCAAATTTTAACTGAAATCACTATTCCAAATTTTAACTATTTTTTTTTTCGGTTTTTTTCCAAAGAAATATAATTAGTAAATTGCAACAATTAAAGTTCTAATCTATCAAATAAATATTATCAACATTAATATTTAAACAATACAAATCATCCGACAAATAAACACATTCATTAATTCGTAATAAAAAAAACTATTGTCCACAATTGCGCTCACATAAAACGTAAGAAGTATTAAACTAAGAACATTAAATAACTTACATAAAATATAAAAGCATACCACTATCATTGTCAATTGTCACCTTCTTCATCACTATCATCAATTTCATAGATATTTGATTGTCTTCACTTTTTCGACTAATTTTTTTAAAAAAAAAAATGAAAATGCTACAATAATAGGTCCTAAACCAACTGCTCATAGGCCTGCGGTGGCCGGCCGATTAGCCGGGCCTCTGGTGCGCCAATTTCAAATTTCATGCCTATTTTTCAAACCTGAGCCATACAGGGCTATGGTTTAAACAGGCCGGCCTGACGGGCCCGACTCAATTTTCCGGCTCTAGATATGAGAGACTATGATCCAGTAGGGTTTACTCCAACCGGCCTAGACGCCTTTGCCCCCGAGGGCCTTGGACCCCCATCTCTCTCTCTCTCCCCCACTGTCAGACCTGTTCATATCATCACTGTCTCTCACTGCCACATTGGTCTTCTTCTCCTCTGGTTTAGGGCTTAATTTCACAGCTTTTTTCCTTAGCCTCTTCCAATCTTGGTTTCGAGAATGGAGGTTTCTGCTCTTAGCTTCGTAGAAAGGAGGATTTGGATAGGCTCTCTGATAGAGGCTCTCGCGGTGGAGACTGTTTTTGCTGCTGGGAATTGCCTCGTTTGGCTTCTTAAAGTGGTATTGTTGCCCTTCTTTGCTTTAATTTTGGGGATTTATTTTCGTTTATGTTGGTAATTCATTTTCATAGCTCAATTAGTAGGATTTATTCTGGAAATTGCTGCTTTAATTAACGTTCTTCCTATTTTTTCTGGGTTTATGAGAGTCAAACTTCTAGTTTTCTCTGTTGTGTAGCTTTAAATTACCCTGTCATTCATTTGCTTATGGCTTTTGTGAATAATTTAGGGATCTCACTGGAACTTTACCTTCTATTTCTGTCTTTTTGGTCAATTGCTTTCTCTGCGTTGTATTTTTCTTCTATGGATGAACTACTCTTGAAATTTCCCCGCTTTGTAGAATGTAAAGGATAGAATTGGTTCATGACTTCAGGTTATACTTAGAACAGTTATGCACATATCTTCGGCACTGGTTATTCTTCTTGATTTTTCTACAAAACAGGGTGTGTTTATATTCAGGGGTTTCCTTATTCATTTGTGATCCAAAAACTTAGTTGGGTCCTAGTGAATGGCTGATATTTCTATTTGTGTCAGTATTGTGTGTTAAAGGAGATTATGGTGTTTAAAACTTCACCTTTGCCTTTTCTTTCCCTGTTTACAATTCATTCATTATTTGCTTTGCCTTTAGCATTTAGCCAAGGCAGGTATGCTGTTTGTGTGCTAGTTAGTGGCCAGGGTCCCTGTTTACTTGTTGCATTATTCATGCTTTAACATGATTCAGGATGCTTTGTTTCATTCACAACAATGGTTCACAATATAAAATGCTTGGCTCTTGAAAAAATGTGATTATACAAAATATGTGGCGGGTAAAAGTATAACATAAGGTCTGTTGCAGATTGTATCCTTATCATGTCCTGGCTTGGTTTCCAGACTTAAGACTGTAAAATGTGAATTGTTCCTGCTCTCTGTTCAATGGCTAGAATAGGGTATTTTACTCTGAATGACTCTGATCTCAATCGCTTCATTCATTTATCTTTCTTTATTTCTGTTTCTAGTATTTGAGAATTGTGTGTTATTAACTTGAACAGTTGACAAGTCCAACTGTGTCCTTTAAATTGTAAATACATATGCGTATCCGCACTTGTTTTCAGACAGTTTTTACATGTTCTATGGTTAGTGGGCTTAAGATCATTTTGAGGAGTAAAGTGAACTAACTTTTTTTATTTTAACTTTTTTGGCTGTTGATTAATGTAGACTAACTTATGCTCTGTGTTTAATGCAGACTGAATCTCTGTTGGCTGATGTCAATCATTCAGTGTCACCAAAGTTCACTCGGATGGATGGAAGGTGAGATTAATTTTTGCAACTCTTCAGAGGGTACTTTTTCTTAGGTAGATTTGGAATGTCCAGTTTCATCCCAATGTTATGTGTTAATTCTCTTTCAGGTTTCCTTTAGATGAACTCGTGAGGGGAAAACAAGCTTTTGTAGAATGCAAGGATGGTAGTGATAATGATGACAATGAAGATGACCAAGATGAAGAAGATGCAAATGATCAAGAAGATGATGATGATGCAGGAGATGAGGACTTTTCCGGTGAAGGTGAGGAAGAAGCAGACCCTGAGGATGATCCCGAGGCCAACGGTGCAGGAGGAAGTGATGATGGCGAAGATGATGATGATGAAGATGGAGACGAAGATGACGAGGACGATGGGGAAGAGGATGATGAGGAAGAAGAGGAAGAGGATGAAGATGATGAGGAGGTCCCCCAACCACCTGCCAAGAAAAGAAAGTGAGAAATTGAGATTATTATAGTAGTAGGTACATTGTTTTCTTCTCATCCCTCTGTAATGCTTTCTCAGTCATGCTTAGTTCAGTTCTTTTATCTTCCTTCTGGGTGGACCTGTTGTTTTACCTTGTGTCGAAGATAATAACATCACAAGTAATGTATTCTCATTTGTGATTTCCATAGCTGGGTGATGAGTAGACAAGCTTTGGAGACACATTCTAGCATCTGTTTAATGAAATGGGTTATGTACTGTTGTTTCCCTCAAGTTCTACATGTATGGGTAAAGGATTGGTGAAGATAATCAATAAATTATAAACCAGATCAGATCAGATGGTTCAATAGAAAAATTGGTAAACCGATCGTAACACCAGTACAGTAAAGGCATAAATCCAGCCTCGCTAACAAATTTCTCAACTTCTCTAATCTCTACGCAATTGCATTATTCATCCTCTGTTTTTGCTCCTTCCACCTTCCATTGTTCCCCGGATTCTGTATCTTCTGTTTTTAGATGGTATTATGCTCTGTTGTCAATCATCCTCTGTTCTAACGATTCTATAATGAGCTAAAGATTATTGCTTGGAATTTTATGCTTTTTAAATTTCACATTATTATTTGTTTGTAATAATTCGAAAGGCTAAACTTATGCTGAAATATTCTGCTTAAAATAAGATTTTATATGTCAATTCAGTTCAAAACACTTTGTTAGGTCATTTTCTTTTTGAAGTTAAAACCCTGTATTTTAATTCATATGATTAATATCTTCGATATTGTCTATATAATATAAATTAGGTATTCTTGTTGAATGATACTGATTTATTTCATATTCACATGGCTGCTTTAATATTTTGATTGGGATGGTATTCATTGTTCTTCAATTCTGCTTGTGATTGTGTTTTAAAAACATGTTGTCTTTGTTGTTTTTTTAAAAAAATTTAATAGTTGATTTTATGATATAGATGAGTATGTTTTATAGTTTATATAATTTATTCATTATTGAAAATATATTACTCCCTTTGTTTCATATCACCTATCACAAAAACAATTTTTAGACTAAGGAAATCATGGAATAACATCAGATTTTGTAAAATTGATATACTATTTCCCTAAAATCCCCCTCTTTCAATAAATACTACTCTTAATTTAATGCATTCTTGGAATATAAGTATCGTGAAACATGAAAATCAACACTTCTGTGACAGATAAATATGAAATGGAGTAAGTGAAAAATAAGTGGTTGACAGATTCATCATCCTCGTTGCACAACACAAATAGGAGAGTCAACCTCACAAATGAAGTATATCAATTATATCATTTACAAGGAGTCTTCACTTTGTGATTAACCACACAGTATATGATATCCGTAAAAAGGAATGTAATAAACTGAAAAATTATATGAGGAAGCAATATGTAATGACAACTTCTGATGCATGAAATAATAACAAATTTAAACTACTCACTAATTGTAGGACTTTTTAATGATTACATTCTTTCTTCTTCAAGAGTTCATATTGGTTTTCCCATTTATGTATCCCACACAAAAGAAGTTGAATAATTTGTTATTCTGTCCTTATAAAACCACTTATAACATGATGCTATTGCTTATGCTCATTTGGATTTGCAAGCCAAACACTAGAGCTAGTAATAAGGGCAAACCGACAAGTCTAGCCACATCAGCCCATAGGTTGAATGGTGTGGACCTGTGTGCGGACCGGCAAAATGCCAACCCTAACCTGTAGTCCAGTCAGCCATCAATTTTTACTTTTTTTTTTCCTAGTATTTTTAATATAATCGAAACACATATATATGAGTCATCTAATTTTTATTTCTAGTATCAATCATTCCACTTACAAAAAGTTAAAAACATAATCCAAAATTGAAGAGATAAAATCATTCAATTTGCTAAAGTTTACAAACTAAAAACATAAAATTATCTTCAAGCAATCAAAGATACACTAATTTGGTTTGTAGCAACATATGAAGCTGCCACACTTCAATATCTGAGTCAAGGAAGAAGGAGAGACTTTAGGGTTTTTATATTTCTAATGTTCTATCTTAAAAAAAAAAAAAAAAAAATGGTGCAGGCTAGCTCGTCAACCCACAGGCTAGCCCACATTAACCGGCTCTACTAAACACCAAAATGGTATTTTTGAAAAAATTTGCTTATCAAATTACATTCATTAGTTTCTTCTAATACCATTTTTTTTGTTTTGTTAAGACTTACACACCCATTATATGATTTACAGATGGTTCAAATTCACAACCTAACACTTAAGAAAGTCTTAAGGGAGGTTATTGATATCATGTGAATTATACGGCCCCAACTTCCTCCAATACCTTTCTTGAAGGCAGCCACCGGAGCATGGTTGGGTCACAGTAATTGTTGATGGGGCAGTATCTCAGAACGCTAGCACGGCTGGGTGTGGGGGGATTTTAAGGGATCAGGAAGGGAGCTGGATTGCGGGTTATGCTTACTGTCTGGGAGCATGTGATGTATTTGATGCTGAGGCTTGGGCGGTTGCTAAAGGCCTGAAAATAGCATGGGATTTAGGATTCAGAAAGGTAGTTCTGGAATCTGATTCGAGGGAGTTGATAGATTTATTGAAATCTGATAATTTTGCAGAGTCCGGTGATCTTATTCTCTGGCATATAAAGGATCTCATGAGCAGGAGGTGGGCTTTGAAGATCCAAAATATACCTAGAGAAAGAAATCAGATTGCTGATGCACTTGCTAAACTGGGTTTGGTTTCCTCTCATTTCTTTGATGCTTGTCCGGTCATGTTACGGGCCTTGTATCTGAATGATATTCTGGGATTTCAATCCCCTTGTAATTCTGTTTTAAGTTAATATAAAGCTTATCTTTACCATCCAAAAAAAAAAAAAAAAAAAAAAAAAAAACCTTTCTTGAACTACCAGTAATCTCCGAACAAAAAAAAAAAAAACTACC
Source organism: Acacia acuminata (assembly GCA_019022655.1). NCBI lineage: Eukaryota > Viridiplantae > Streptophyta > Magnoliopsida > Fabales > Fabaceae > Acacia > Acacia acuminata. The sequence continues at coordinate 5,052,739 of JAFJYI010000022.1, read as the reverse complement.
AGTAATGCATGGGGCTAACAATTAGTTATACATAATGTTACCGAATAACTAGACATATTTAGTCATACATTGGGATAGAATAATAATGGGACAATTCAATGGAGATGCAACTTTCAGAACCATTATTATGACTCATCTCTTCTCTCAAATTCATACATTTCGGATTAGTTTAAGGACAGCTAAATCCTATCCTGAACACAGATTTATTGAACGCATTAAAGCTGATAACAAGTTTCTCGAACCCATTAAAGCAAACACATAAAACGGTTAATAATGAGTCTGTTACTATACTAAAGGAAAAAAGAGAAAGAATTAACGTACTTAATCGATTAATGAAGAAGTAACAACCTAAAACAACATATGTTTTCATTCAACTTAGGTTTCTTCTTTCATTATTGCATCCAAGGAACTGATGAAGAAGTGTAACATATAATTAATTTCTTCCATTTATAAAACCCTGCTCAAAACATCCTTTTGGCACCACACCGCATCGATCAAATCAAACATGGCATCAAGATCCAAATCATCCTCAAACATTTTCTCAGTGCTTTTTTGTGCTTTAATAATGTTTCTGAACGTCGTCCCAAAAGCACAAGCGCGGGACATGACAATTTTTGCAGATAAAGCAAAATGCTACACTTTGCTAGGAGATGTACCAGGTAGCAAAGAATATTGTACCGGCTTTTTAGAACCTTCTCCTTCTCCTTCTCCTTCTTCGGATGATATCGGGCAGCAGTATCAAGATCTTGAAAAATGTTGGTCATCTCTAAGGAGTATACAAGGGTGTGTGGCGGACATATTGTTTGCATTGCTTGGTGGTGACTTTAGTAAGCTTGAACATGATTGTTGCCAGGCCATTGAGTCTATTGTGATGGATTGTTGGCTTAAGATGTTCCCTTGGAACCCTATGTTTCCCACTTTGCTTCTCAATTCTTGTAAGAATCTTTAATTTAAAAATATCATATAATGCTGCTCATCAATGGATCAGTATAAGCTCAAACGCCAAGTGGCGTTCATGAAATATGAGTCGTGTTCTTGTCGATTGACTTGACTTCCATTGGTTGTAATGGTAATTGTTTTCTCGAATAAAGAAAATATGGTTTTGTTTGGTTCTATTCTCATACAATGCAATGCAGTATGATGAAATGTAATGTTAATTAGCATTAACATGTTTGATATGTTATTAAGAAGATTAGGCAGAAACATATTTTTTACATTTAATCAAAAGAAAATAACAATGAAAAGCCTATAATTCCCTCGTCAAAAAGAAGAAAAAGAAAAACTTCTTCCTTATTCATTGTCTTCCTCGATAAAAATCACAACTTGCTAGGTTGTAAAATGTGGTTATACCTAATGAGCTCATATATAGTTCCCTAATGACATTATTAGGGAACTAATATTAGGGGTTTATTGTGGATGTGATCATAGAAGCACACCATTAGAGAGTTGCTTTTTATTTGAACAAAATTTTTTTATCAGATTTTAATTAATATTATTGGATACCAAAAAAATTATTAAAAAAATGATGGATATAGTTTGGATTAATTTGAATATTTTATATTTATTATTGTAATTTTAATTAAAAAATGAAATTCAAACTATCCCATATCTATTAAACAACAAAAATTTATTTGAACGGGGTTAAGTTTTCTAGATATTGAACAAAAATCGTGTATGTGTGTTTACAATTTACAATTTACAATATGAAAGATATATGAGGAAATTAAAAGTCATAACATATATTCCGCTCTCACATGCATGCTTTTTTTTTTTTGGGTATTCCACCCGGTTCACCGGAACCTTTAATTCAACTAATCTAAATTTCACCTTGCGTCGGGCCCATGATCATAGGAGAAGAGCTCCCAACACCATTTTCTCTATTTCCACATCTCGAATCGAGGACATGGCTAAGGGAGAGCAAGTCCCTTTCAACTTGCTAGTTTTGGTTGTTGGTACATGCATGCCTAGTTTTTTTTGTTTTATACAGTAAAGTTTAGGTAGGGGTAGACACCGCATCTTACTCCAGGCTTAGAGACGCCTTACAAAGAAACTTACAGTTGTGCTAGGGCATGTCTCTAAGCTTGGAAATTGGAGAAGTGAGGAGATGTTTGGCCCTGGAGGGCCAAGGGCTTATACAAAGCCCTAGATGGCTATAGGCCGGCCCATCGGGCCCTTCAATTTTTTTATTCTTTATTTTTTAAAGTTGAACACTTGTTGAAGTTGGATCCTTCAATAATTTATATGTATTTTTTATTTATTATAGAGTTATTTATCCATTTAAGTACAAATACATGCTCTAATTTTATGATTTGATTTATTATTTGTTGTAGATAAAGATTATAGATGTGTTCATGAAGCCGGATAAGAAATTCATGATATTCTTACTCATGAATCAGAGCTTATTACTCAAAGTGAATAGCAATCAAATGTCGTTGAAATTGATGATAGTGGCGAAGATGACGACAATAATAGTCATTGTACTAATGTCGCTTAGTAGTTAGTAGTATGCTTTTATATTTTATATGAGTTATTTGTGAATATAGTTTACTTTTGATTATGAATTAGTGATTATGTTTATTTGTTAGATGATTTATGTTGTAATTTACTAATTATATTTCTTTAAAAAAAATAGAGGAAAAATAATTAAAATTTGGAATAGTAATTTTCGCCCCGCACCGACTTCCTCCCTAGTGCTTAGGGGCGAGGCTTTGAAAAATAAGTGTTTTTCTTACTTCTCGAAGACCCGGCGCTTTAGGCAAATGTGTCAGTCCTCATTGGCCATGCTTCTTAGTCATGAATGAATATTAGAAATTGTTCTTAGTATATTAAACTTAGGCTTCAAAAATTGGGCTTACATTACAAAAGGCCCATTTTCCATTCTCAGTTGTAGCAGTCCCATGGACCCGTGCCAATAAGGTTTTTCTTTTGAATAAGATATTGTTCATCTATTCAATCAAAAGAGAATTATTATTGTATCAAAAGAAAAAAAAAAAAAGAGAATTGTTAAAAATAGTTTTTACCAAATTGCAAGGGTGAAGGATAGTTAAAGATGCATCTTTTAAAGTCATATACTAGTATATATCTAATATCTTTAGCAGAACATAAAATAACTTGAATTAGGAAATAACAAAAAGATTATGGTATGAAAATATCTATGAATTTACACTAAATGTAACATGTTCTGCGGGCTAACGTTCCTTACTTTTTGTAATGGACTCATGCTTTATATATATATATATATATATATATATATATATATATATAATACCAAAATACCCCAACTTAAAATTGACAAGGGTACAAAATACACATACTTTTACCAAAATTGCTCCAAACACTGACCTTTTTGGAGGTGTCCAAGTAGGGCAAAGGGTGTCTGTCCCTACTTTCCTTCACATTGACTTCCCTTTCACTTTTTATCTCAATCACCCTACTCTTATCTAGATTTAATGTTTCATAATTTTTTAAAGGGGAAATCATTTCTGCATCTATTGCAGAAAACAAGTCTGCAACAAGGATCAAAATGCTAGATTATACATACACCACAGCTCATGCTCCCAAACATTATACATACACCAGAAATTTACACACACACACTCTCTCTTCCCTTGTCTGTCTTTCTCTTCTTCACATACCTTCTCCCATTCCATTCATTTTATCATGAGAACAAAGACAAAACTCTTTGCATTTGAGACACCCCTATCGGTCTCTCGTTCCATTCTCCGGTTGTCCCCCATTCTGCCATAGATATATCATCTTCTCTGTAACTCATACATATCCAAAACTCATTTCCTCTTCTATGTTTCATGGCTGTGGCTGCTCCTTCTTCCCATATTTTTCATGACATGATCACTGCAGCGTGTTATGCAAGAAGAGGCGAAATCGAAATAAAGGGGAGAATCGAATAGATCTGAATTACTTCCTCTGCTTTACAAAATCAGAAATAAAGGGGGAGAAAAATATAATTGAAACTCGCAACGTTTTGATCCTTGCTTTATGCAGATTTGTTTTCGATGTAGATGCAGAAATTATTTCCTTTTTTTAAATAGTTCTTTGCTACAATTTTAAATAGTCGAAGATAAAATTTATCATTTTACTAATAATTTTATAAAACATTAAATTAGTATCATTTTATGAGAAGTGAATGGGAAGGAAAGTAGAGATACCCTTTACCCTCAAAAAGTACCATGAACATGTAAAAAGAGATGGAAGCACACTATATATTATTGAAAATTCTTGAAGGGCGTGAAATAAAGGAGTGAATACACAAAACAAGAGTATTGAAACATATCTCAATGGCAATGGCTTCCACAAAAGAGATAGACACATGGAGATCGATAGGGCGAGTCCGACCAATCCATTAGTCGATCGAGTCACCACATACACAAAATACGATCATTATTTAGCGACGGGAACAAGCGACTGTGGAGGAACTAGGAGTCAAAGGGGAAGAGTTGTCCCAAGCATATTTGAAAGTGACTGGGTTGTCGTAGACAGGTTGACCATCATTAACAAGACAAAGAAGAAAGAATTCAAGAATCAGAGAATTGCATAGGCTGAGGTGAGTGATCCTCAAACCTCTATTATCCATTTATACAGAAAAGAATCCGTACAGAGACGGTTACAGAGTATTGTGAGCCATACACGTGGTGGCAGATTACAGCAAATGAGCACATACAATATCTGCCTAGAATACAAATAATAATTACAATGCTAATTACATATTAGTTCTAACAAAAGACCATCACTTGAGACTTTGAACGCAGAAGGATCAATATTCTCCACCGTCTGAAAGCCATCACACTTCAACTTGAGATCCAACCCAACACGGTGACGGAACCATAGATATTTTTTAGCCCGTGCTAAAAATAAATATATTAAACTATTTATTAAATAATATCACATAATATTAAAAATATAAATAAATAAAACTGATAATTAATTATATTATTATGTCCTTATAAAATAATACTCCCTCCAGTCCTAATTATAGAAGCAAATTTTGGAGTTAATTTTGGTCCTAATTATAAGAGCAAGTTTTAACTTTTGTCAATTTTTTCCTATAATACCCCTATTTATATTTTCTCAATAATAATTAAAGACAATAATAATAATACACCTATATATTTTATAAAATAAATAATGTTTGCAACTCATTAATGTCATATACACCTAAGTTATACTTTTTTATATAAAATAATTTTGAGTAATTTTTATCATATTTTTCCTATATCACCCCTACTAATACTTCTTCCACAATAATTAATTTAACAACACGTTTATATTTTATCAAGTGAGATATTCTACTTTATTTTTTATTTTTAAATAAAATAATTTTAATATTCTTTTAAGAATATTTTTTTAAAACTATCCGTCCAAAGTGAGTAATTTTTTCCCCCTAGAATAACCTAATAAAACATTAATTTCATTATCTTTTTTCCAACAATAAAAAAATAAACTTGTATTTGTATTATGCCCAATTAAATAGATACTCTCTTGATAGAAATTTTTTTCATTTCCGTCATAGAGCATGAGATAGTATTATTTGTTTGATCGGAGTGTGGTTTAGGAAAATAAACTTGTATTTGTATTACTTAGTTCGATCTTTGAGAGATGTATTTGTATTAAATAAACTTAGGTAAGGGTATTTTAGGAAAATATACATAATTAACTAATTTAAATTTCTTCCTTAATCCCTCTAAATTTTGGTAAATAGCTCCTATAGTTAGGAACGGAGGGAGAATCATATTGGTTTTCCCATTTATGTATCCCACACAAAAAAAGTGGAATAAATATATTATTATGTCCTTATAAAACCACTTATAACATGATGGTATTGCATAGATTTGCAAGCCAAACACTAGAGCAATTAATAAGGGAAAACCCGCAGGTCTGGCCGCACAGCCTACAGGTTGAACAGTGTGGACCGTCAAAATGCCAACCCTAACTTGTAGTTCGGCCAACCATCAATTTTTACTTTTTTTCCCTAGAATTTTTAATATAATTGAAACACATATATAAGTCATAAATTTTTATTCCTAGTATCAATCATTCCACTTACAAAAGGTTAAAGACATAAATCCAAAATTGAAGAGATAAAATCATTCAATTTGCTAAAGTTTACAAACAAAAAACATAAAATTACCTTCAAGCAATCAAAGATGCACTAATTTGGTTTGAAGCAACCTACTAAGCTGCCACACTTCAATATCCGAGCCAAGGAAGGAGGTGAGAATTTAGGGTTTTTATATCTCTAATGTTCTATCCTTTTTTCTTCCCAAAAAAAAAAAAAAGAAAGTGCAGGCCAGCTCGTCAACCCACAGGCTAGCCCGCATTAATCGGCTCTACTAAACACCAAAATGGTATTTCTGAAAAAATTTGCTTATCAAATTACATTCATTAGTTTCTTCTAATACCATCTTTTTTATTTTGTTAAGACTTACACACCCATTATATTATTTATAGATGGTTCGAATTCACAACCTAACACTTAAGAAAGTCTTAAGAGATGTTATTGATATCATTTGAATTAAAAGGCCCCAACTTCCTCCAATACCTTTCTTGAACTACCAGTAATGCATGGGGCTAACAATTAGTTATACATAATGTTAGCGAATAACTAGACATATTTTGTCATACATTGTGATAGAATAATAATGGGACAATTAAATTGAGATGCAACTTTCAGAACCATTATTATGACTCATCTCTTCTCTCAAATTCATACATTTCGGATGAGTTTAAGGACAACTAAATCCTATCCTGAACACAGATTTATTGAACGCATTAAAGCTGATAACAAGTTTCTCGAACCCATTAAAGCAAACACATAAAACGGTTAATAGTGAGTCTGTTACTATACTAAAGGAAAAAAAAAGAAAAGAAAGAATTAACGTACTTAATCGATTAATGAAGAAGTAACAACCTAAAACAACATATGTTTTCATTCAACTTAGGTTTCTTCTTTCATTATTGCATCCAAGGAACTGATGAAGAAGTGTAACATATAATTAATTTCTTCCATTTATAAAACCCTGCTCAAAACATCCTTTTGGCACCACACCACATCGATCAAATCAAACATGGCATCAAGATCCAAATCATCCTCAAACATTTTCTCAGTGCTTTTCTGTGCATTAATAATGTTTCTGAACGTCGTCCCAAAAGCACAAGCACGGGACATGACAATTTTTGCAGATAAAGCAAAATGCTACACTTTGCTAGGAGATGTACCAGGTAGCAAAGAATATTGTACCAGCTTTTTTGAACCTTCTCCTTCTCCTTCTCCTTCTCCTTCCTCGGATGATATCGGGCAGCAGTATCAAGATCTTGAAAAATGTTGGTCATCTCTAAGGAGTATACAAGGGTGTGTGGCGGACATATTGTTTGCATTGCTTGGTGGTGACTTTAGTAAGCTTGAACATGATTGTTGCCAGGCCATTGAGTCTATTGTGATGGATTGTTGGCTTAAGATGTTCCCTTGGAACCCTATGTTTCCCACTTTGCTTCTCAATTCTTGTAAGAATCTTTAATTTAAAAATATCATGTAATGCTGCTCATCAATGGATCGGTAAGCTCAAACGCCAAGTGGTGTTCATGAAATATGAGTCGTGTTCTTGTCGATTGACTTGACTTCCATTGGTTGTAATGGTAATTGTTTTCTCGAATAAAGAAAATATGGTTTTGTTTGGTTATATTCGCATACAATGCAATGCAGTACGATGAAATGTAATGTTAAGTAGCATTTGATATGTTATTAAGAAGATTTGGCAGAAACATATTTTTTACATTTAATCAAAAGAAAATAACAATGAAAAGCCTATAATTCCCTCATCAAAAAGAAGAAAAAGATAAACTTCTTCCTTATTCATTGTCTCTCCATGTTCATTGTCTTCCTCGATAAAAATCACAACTTGCTAGGTTGTAAAATGTGGTTATACCTAATGAGCTCATATATAGTTCCCTAATGACATTATTATATTAGGGAACTAATATTAGGGTTTATTGTGGATGTGATCATAGAATCACACCATTAGAGAGTTGCTTTTTATTTGAACAAATTTTTTTATCAGATTTTAATTAATATTATTGGATACCAAAAAATTATTAAAAAATGATGGATATAGTTTGGATTAATTTGAATATATTATATTTATTATTGTAATTTTAATTAAAAATGAAATTCAAACTATCCCATATCTATTAAACAACAAAAATTTATTTGAAGGGAGTTAATTTTTCTAGATATTGAACAAAAATGAATCAAATTCGTGTGTGTGTGTTTACAATTTTCAATTTACAATGTGAAAGATATATGAGGAAATTAAAAGTCATAACATATATTCCGCTCTCACATGCATGTTTTTTTTTTATTTATTTATATCCGATCCGGTTCATTGGAATCTTTAGTTCCGACTAATCTGAATTTCACCTCGCGTCGGGCCCATAGTCATAGGGGAAGAGCTCCCAACACTATTTTCTCTATTTCCACATCTCGAATCGAGGACGTGGCTAAAGGAGAGCAAGTCGTTTTCCACTTGTTGGTACATGCATGCTTCCTAGTTTTTTTTGTTTTTTTTTTTTTTTTATACATTAAAGTTTAGGTAGGGGTAGACACCAAGTCTCTCCACCGCAGGGTCGAGCATTCCTCTAGGCTCGAGCCGCTTACAAAGATACTTACAGATCGCCCATCAACGAGGCCCTCACATCAACCAGCGGGTATCGAACCCCCTTCCTTTTAAGGTGAAGACCAACGCCTTAGCCAACTATGCTAATCCTCGTTGGCACTTGCATACTTCTTAGTTCGTCATGAATGAATATTAGAAATTGTTCTTAGTATATTAGACTTGGGCTTCAAAAATTGGGCTTACATTACTAAAGGCCCATTTTCCATTCTCAGTTGTAGCAGTCCCATGGACCCGTGCCAATAAGTTTTTTTTTTTTTTTTTTTTTTTTTTTTTTTTTGGAATAAGATATAGTTCATCTATTCAATCAATTCTTCCTTATCAACAAAAAAAAAAAAAAAAAAAAATCAAAAGAGAATTATTAATTTAGCAAAAAAAAAAAAAAAAAAAAAAGAGAATTATTAAAAATAGTTTTATCAAATTGCAAGGGTGAAGGATGGTTAAAGATGCATCTTTAAAGTCATATACTAGTATATATCTAATATCTTTAGCAGAACATAAAATCACTTGATTTAGGAAATAACGAAAATATTAAGGTATGAAAATATCTATGAATTTACACTAAATGTGTAAAACAAAATAACACGTTCTGCGGGTTCGTTACTTTTTGTAATGGACTCACGCTTTATTTATTTATTTATAAAAATACTAAAATTCCCCAACTTAAAGTTGACAAGGGTACAAAATACAGATAACTTATACCAAAATTGCTCCAAACACTGAGGACCCATTTGTTATAAAGAATTGGTGGGGAGGGAAAGAAAGAGAAAGGAAGATCTGAAAGATGAGGGAAGATGGCTTGAGTTGTTTGGTAGGAAGAAAATGAAGAGGTGGTAGTTGATAAAGAATTAGGAAATGTCTATTTTACCCTCAAAAGAAATTAATTCAAAATAAAAAAGAAAAATATTTTTTTGTTGCTAAAATATATTCTTGTTAAGTTCGAACTCGTGAAAAAGAAAAAAGAAAAAATTCTCCCAATTCAAACTTTCCCGTCAAGTTCGAACTTTCCCGCCCAGTTCGAACTTCCGTCAAGTTTGAATTTTAGAGGTAAATCTGTCCAAAAAAACACTTTCCGGAAGATTACAAATTTTTCCTCCATTTTCGGATGGAAAGCATTTTCTCTCAAATATGGGAAGATTGGACCTCACTAGAAGATCTTGATTGGATTTTCTGTCTACTAAACACTCAAAAACCATGGGAAGATTGATCTTCCCTTTCCTTCTCTAATTTTCTTTGTAACAAACGGGTCCTGGCTTTTTGTAGGTGTCCAAGTAGGGCAAAGGATGTTTGTGGCTACTTTCCTTCACACTGACTTCCCTTTCACTTTTTATCTCAATCACCCTACTCATATCTAGATTTAATGTTTCATAATTTTTTAAATAGTTCTTTGTTACAATTTTAAATAGTCGAAGAAAAAATTTAGCTGTTTGAATTTATTTATTTTTTAATACTAATTTATCATTTTACTAATAATTTTATAAAACATTAAATTACTATCATTTTATGAGAAGGAAAGTAGAGACACCCTTTACCCTCAAAAGTATCATGAACATGTAAAAAGAGATGGAAGCACAATATATTATTGAAAATTCTTGAAGGACGCGTGAAATAGTGAATACGCAAAACAAGAAAATTGAAAAAAAATCTCAATGGCAATGACTTCCACAAGAGAGATAGACACATGGAGATCGATAGGGCGAGTTCGACCAATCCATCAGTCGATCTAGTCACCACGTACACAAATACGATCATTATTTAGCGACAGGAACAAGCGACTGTGAAGGAAGTGAAGAACTAGGAGTCAAAGGGAAAGAATTGTCCCAAGCATATATTTGAAAGTGACTGGGTTGTCGTACGTAGACAGGTTGACCATCATTAACAAGGCAAAGACCATCACTTGAGACTTTGAACACAGAAGGATCAATATTCTCCACTGTCTGAAAGCCATCACACTTCAACTTGAGATCCAACTGAACACATGTACACTTGTTTTCAATCGTCACCATCCATTCTGGTTTGTTCTACACACTTGCTCCTCTCTTACGTTGGCTCACTGATATGTCTCTTAACGAACAGTTAACAGCTTTGCCTGCATGTGGGGAAAAAAAACCGAATTTTTTGTGTGTTATTCGATAACGTTAATAATAATATTGGAGAGCACTAATAAGAAACCAGAATTTGTGTAGTATACCATGGGCAATGAGGCCGAGGAGAACAAGTAGTGTGGCCAGAATTTTGGTGGTGTTGGCTGTGGCTGCCATTTTTGTTTTGTTTTCTGCAATAATAATATTAGAGCTTCATGTGATGATGAAGAAAATGGTGGTGTGTGATGCTTTATTTATAAGGAAAAATGACGGGGGTGTGAGATTGAATTCTGGGTTATTGCCAGTTAATACAGGATCTTATTGTTCTATTATATTTGAATTACCTTTTGATTCTTTTTTATTCAACTACTTGATTTATTTCTCTGTATTAATTACGCCTGATTTGTAGAATCATCATTTTAATAATTAGTACAGCAACTAGCAGTAATTTAAATTGAGCGTATGGTACACTTATATGGAGGAAGACACAAATTAAAAATACCCTCAAACCTGTACATCTTAATTTCTGGGTAAGAAATGTTTATGCTACCATGAATTAATGTAAGTACGTACCAGGAAAAAAAAGAAAAAAAAGAAAATCAGGATTTGCCAATTTTCCAAGCCTTATTAATTACGGATTTACATTTTTTAATTGAATGAATAGATTATTTTAATACACGCTCTGTGTGTGTGTGTATACTTTTTAGCACTGCGGGTTTAATCTCTCTGTTTTTTCTTTTTTAATATAAAACAATTATTGTCATTTAATTTGATCAGATGTGGCAGCTAGCTAACCATATTTAATACCGTTAGTCAATGTTAGAATCACATTGGACAATTTTTTTTTCATGATGAGTTAAAGACTTAAGGTATAAGGACTGATTTGCAAATTCGGTGAAATATAAAAATCAAATAGTTAATTTTCCCCAAAAGTTAATGCTATTGTTAATTTTAATAATATATCATGCATATTGTCTATCACAAGAACAATCTTCCTTAATAAAAAGCTATATAACTTTGTCTTGTTAAATAAACTGAGAGGGAAGCACGATTAGCATAAGGTTACAAACGAGATCGAACTTGCAACCTCTCACTTATAGGGGAGTATACATACAACTAGGCTATTAGTGTAATTAGAGCTAGGTAACTAATTTAAAAATATTAAGAAAATTAGGTAAGTTGGTTATTTACAATAAATGTTTTACTTTGGAGTTATCAATTCTAGTAAGCTATTCAGTAATTCCTTTTGGCTATAACTTTGTTTTAACCAAGGTTTTGAAACCCGACTGGACCAAAAACCGGAACCCATTTAAAACCGGTCTGAGTTAGAGGTAAACTGGGGTCCCAGTTGACCCGGAGTTAACTCGGTCAACTCGGCCGGTGCTGAGTCAAAATCAAAAAAGATTGTTTGACTGAATGAGAAGGAGAACGATAAGGAGGGGAGAGTGTCGACGGTGGTTGGCGGAGATCGCGATCTAGGTTCATCGAAGGTCGAAGGTCAAAGCTTCTTCCGTCGAAAGACGGAAATCGCGATCTAGGTTCGTTGAAGGTCGAAGGTTGGAGCTTCTTTGGTTGAAAAACAGAAGATGGAGATCACAATGTCGGTTCGTCAGAGGTCGAAAGTCGACTTCTCGGAGCTTCTTTGGTCGAAAGACGAAAGATGGAGATCACCTGAATGGAGACGAGGGAGGCTCCAAGAATCCACTGTTGAGGTTTGAGGGAGGACTAGAGAAGAGACTAGAAGAGTGAAGGCTAAAGAGTCAAAGACTGATTTTGCAAATAGTGACTGACACCCGTGAGAGAGAGATTGAGGGCTAGAGATGTGCAAACCATACTTTTGCATACTCCCAATGGTGTTATTAAAGTCTAACACATCTAAGGTAGCTGTATAGCATGATGAGAGAGATATCTCTTTTTAAAAAAATATAAATAAAATAATATTGCACATATTCCCATATCCATTATTACATTACATTCTCTTATATTTTCACAACAAAATATTTTTATTATTAAAATATAAATATTTTTATCTATTTTAATTAAATTATTTTTTAATTAATACCGGTCTAACTCATTGACTTTAACCCAATTGACCCTTAACCACCCCACCGTTCAAGAACCGACGTTCAAGTTTGAGAGCCTTAATTTTAACTAATCTCAATATCGGTGTTTTTTCATGGAATGTTATTTTAAGTATGGCTCCCATGGGACTTCTTATATCAAGATATGGGTCAAGTAATAAATATTTCTTTTTGGGTGGTCTATGGGGGCTGCTGCGCATTAAAGCAACACATAAAACGGTTAATAATGGGCTTGTTATGATACTTAAAAAACCAATTAACGTCCTTAATCGATTAATGAATTAAAGTAACAACCTAAAACAACAAATTTTTTCATTCAACGTATGTTCCTTCTTTCATTATTGCATCCGACGAACTGATGAGGAAATGTAAAATAAATTAAATTTATTTTTGTAACTTTAATTTAAAAATTAAATTTAAACTATCCCATATCTATTAAAGAACTAAAATTTATTTGAAGGGAGTTAATTTTTCTAGATATTGAACATAAATGAATCAAATTCATATATGTGTGTGTGTGTACAATTTTCAATTTACAAAGTGAAAATATATGAGGAAATTAAAAGTGATAACATATATTCCGCTCTTTTTTTTTTTTATAAGAAAGCTGGCTATAGGCCAAATAACATTAGTAAAAGATTACACAGTGGGAATAAATCGCTAAAATGACATATCTTTTTTGGAAACATTTCTTCGCTTTTGGAAGGACAACACACTTATATATTTTCATCTGGTCAACTAATATACAAATCTAATAAAAGCCCTTAAGGCCGAAGGACAATCACTAAAAATTAAAGATCTATCTTTACCCTATTTTGCCAAAGCATCAGCAACTCTGTTTTGGTCTATATATTCCGCTCTTGCATGCTTCTTACTTCATCATGATTGAATATTAGAAAATCTTCTTAGTATATTAGACTCGGGCTTCAAAAATTGGGCTTACATTACTGAAGGCCCATTTTTATTACCCAGTTATAATAGTCCAATGGACACGTGCCAATAGGGCCTTTCTTTTTTTGTTGTTGTTTTTTTTTTAATAAAGGCTAAAGTTTGCCTTTAGTCTTTTAATTTTATATAATGTATTATTTTAGTCCTTTAAGTTTATAAAATGTACTTTTAGTCTTTAAAACTTAACACCATTGAAGTTACTAATGAAAAATGCTGACTCAGCAAAATTAAATAGTGACAATACAACGCCGACGAAGTAAGCCGGACTTCTATCCTTTAATTTTAATCCTACAAAGGAATTACTTAATTTACATTATTTTATTTTTTAAATATAAATATAATTGAAATAAATTATTTTAAACAATTTCTTAATCCATTTTCTTTTCTTTCTTTATCGAAAAGCCCTAGTCTCTTGCCGCAATACCCTTCTTCATCTTTCATCCCCACACTTCCTTTGGATTCTTGTACCACTAGACCTGACGATTTTCTTGTTCCCTACAAGCATAAAATCATCAACTCTCCTAATCATTCTCTTGATTTAAAATCATAAAATCTTTCTTCATGTATATTGCACCATTCAAGTCGATAAATATTCTCTACAAATTAGATTCAGAGCATAAAAAAAATATAAAGAAACGAGGATAAGTGTCTGGGAAAATTTTCTCTCTACTTCTAAAATTTTATAGGGATTTGTTAGGTTGATCAGATTTTCCTAGCCCTTGCCTTCACCGGACATGTTTGGTTTTTTTAGATTGACTTGCAATTTCTTCTTTCCTTCTTGATGGCAAAGGAATTGATGATGGGCTCAATCCAACAATAATTTTGTGCAGAGTTGTAACCCAGACATTAGAACAAGAAAATTTCATTGATGAACGATTAAGAGGATGAAGATGACGAAGGGTTATTGGTTAAGGCCAGGGTTCCAGTGAAGAAAGAAGAGAGGAATGAATTAAGAAATTGATTAAAATATTTATTTAAATTATATTTTATTTAAAAATAAAATAATTTAAATTAAGTAATTGCTTTGTAGAATTAAAATTAAATTACAGAAGTCCTGCTTACTTCGTTAGCATTGCACTGTCACCACTTAATTTTGCTGAGTCAACATTTTCCGTTAGTAACTTTAACGGTGTTAAGATTTAAGGACTAAAAGTGCACTTTATAAACTTAAAGGACTAAAATGATACCTCATGTAAACTTAAAGAAATATAAGTATGTTTTAGTCTTTAATAAAACATTGTTCATCTATTCAATCAGAAGAGTGTAAGGCCACCCAGAGTTGGTCTATGTCTCCATTCGAGTCCTAGAGGAGATATTCATGTTGGGAAGTGATGAAGTTACCAACCCCGAAGTTGAGTACCAGATGAAAGTATCAAAGAAAAGAGTCTAAGACCTCGTTAAATCCCTATAGATCTTAAGTTCGAATCCCAAATGAGTCAATTGTATTAGGAAGGACATCCACGAACCCCGATCCGGATATCGATGATAATAGCAAGACAAAAGAGAATTATTAAAAATAGTTTTATCAATTTATTTTTCCAGCAGTTTTATCAAATTGCAAGGGTGAAGGATGGTTAAAGATGCATTAATAAACGTGAAAAAAATAATGAATGTCTGTTATTTTTTTATAATAGACTCACGCTTTTTTTTTTTTAAATGTACTAAAATACCTCAAATCAAAAATGGAAAGGGCATAAAATATTCATAAACTTTTACCGAAATTGCTCTGAACACTAAGCTTTTTGGAGGTGTCCAAGTAGGGCAAAGGGTGTCTTCAGTTTCTTTCCCATCCACTTCCCCTCCATTTCTTATCTCAATCATCTATACCTTTATGAGCATTCTAGATTTAATGTTTTATAATTTTTTTAAACAGTTCTTTGTTATAATTTTAAATAGAGAGGGATAAAATTAAGTAGTTTGAATTTATTTATTTAATAATAATTTAATATTTTATTTATAATTTTATAAAACCTTAAATCATTATCATTGAAGAGAAGTGAATGGGAAGGAAGGTAAAGATACCCTTTGTCTCAAAAGTAGCATGAACATTTAAAATGAGACCGAAGCACAATATATTATTGAAATTATTCCTGAGGGATACATGAAACAAAGAAGTGACTACTCAAACATGAAAATTGGAAGATATATATCCCAAGCTTCAAGAAGAGAGATAGACGAGAGGAGCTCGATAGGGCGATCCCGACCAATCTGTGTAGTCGATCAAGTCACCACACAAATACGATCATCGTTTAGCGACGGGAACAAGCGATGGTGGAGGAACTAGGAGTCAAAGGGAAAGAGTTGTCCCAAGCATATTTGAAAGTGACTGGTTTATTGTAGACAGGTTGACCATTATTAACAAGGCAAAGACCATCACTTGAGACTTTGAACACAGAAGGATCAATGTTCTCTACTGTCTGAAAACCATCACACTTCAACTTCAGATCCAATTGAACACACGTACACTTGTTTTCAATCGTCACCATCCATTCTGGTTTGTTCTGCACAGTCGTTCCTGTCTTTTGTTGGCTCACTGATATGTCTCTCAATGAACAATTCTGAGCTTTGCCTGCATATATATGCTTGTGTCATGAAAGAAACATAAATTTTATATGTAATGCAATAACGTTAATAATAATATTGGAGAATATTAAGAAACCAGAATTTGTGTACGTACCATGGGTAATGAGGCTGAGGAGAACAAATAGTGTGGCAAGAACTTTAGTGGTGATAGTGGCGGCGGCTGCCATTTTAGCTTTGTTTTGTGCAATAATATTAGAGCTTCTAGTGATGATGAAGATAATGTTGGTGTGTGATGCTTTATTTATAAGGACAAGGGATGGGGTAAGGTCATGAAACTCACGAGTTTTAGCAAAATCATGAAATTAGTAATGTAAAATCGTATCGTAAACTCATAGTAAACTTGTAGGATT
Organism: Acacia acuminata; assembly: GCA_019022655.1. NCBI lineage: Eukaryota > Viridiplantae > Streptophyta > Magnoliopsida > Fabales > Fabaceae > Acacia > Acacia acuminata. The sequence continues at coordinate 5,036,009 of JAFJYI010000022.1, read as the reverse complement.
ATGACTTTACTTTTATCAACAAATAGGTATTAATAATTTATAATTAAAATATAAAAATGACAATAATTTATTTAAATATATTTTAAATCCAAATAGTTAAAGTTAAATCAATCAACACTCATAATTTATGATATTTGACATAGAGTTTTATATAAAATTCATATATTAAGCAAGTGAGTAAGATCAAATCGGAAAAAATTAGCACGGGTTTAATAGTGAGTTAACACGATTTTATAAATTGAAAACGTAAAAACGGTAAACATGTAGTGTGAACTCGTGAGTTTGAGTTTAACCAAGTTTACAATATAATTAGTACAAGTTTAAGAGTGACTTGACACAATTTTATAAACTAGAAACATAAAAATCATAAACTTGGAGAGTTAATTCGTGAATTTGAATTATAGGTTATTTCCGGTTAATACAGAATCATATCGCTTTATTATAATTAAATTACCTTTTGATTCTTTCTTATTTAAATCGATTTATTTCTGTGTGTTAATGATGCCTGATTTGCATAATCGTCATGTTAAAGATTAGAACAATGCGTAGCAGTTTAAATTGAGCGGATACTTGGCTTATACGGGGGGAAGACACAAATTCAAAATACCCCCAAATAGGTAAATTTTAATTTTTGGGTCAGAAACGTTTAAGCTACCATATACATGAGTGAGAATGTGTTGAGGAAAAAGAAAATCAGGATTTGCAATTTCCAAAGCCTTATTAGTTACAGATTCATATTTTTTAATTGTATATATATGGGTTTAATGTTTGTCATGTGACTTAATATAAAGTATTGTCAAGTCACCCCAAATTCCTTTTGTCTTCAAGAAACTTTCCTAATCATAGAAATTTGGGTCTTTCTAGCTAGTTTACTTTCTTTCAATTAAATCATTCAACATTCATAATATATTATATCGGACAAAATTTCTTATATAAAATTCAAATATTAAGTCATTAAATATGATCAACTCGAAAAAGTTAACACTAGTTTAATAGTAAGTTAACATGATTGTATAAGTTGGAAATATAAAAACGGCAATCTCATGGTGTGAACTCGTGATTTTAGTCGAGTTTACAACATAACTAGCACAAATTTAAGAGTGGCTCGATACAATTTTGTAAGTTAGAAATATAAAAAGGTAAACTCAACTCAAGAGTTTGACAAAAATAGAGAATTATGAGTTATTACTTATTACCAGTTGATATAGAACCATATATGTTTATTATATAATTAAGTTACCTTTTGATTCTTTCTTATTTAAGTCGATTTATTTCTGTGTGTTAATGACGCCTAATTTGCATAATCATTGTTTTAATGATTATAACAGCGTACTTAGCTTATATGGGGGGAAACACAAATTCACAATATCCCAAATATGTAAATATTAGTTTTTGGGTAAGAAATTAGAAATGTTTATTAAGCTACCATGTATGCGAGTATGTGTCTATGAAAAAACCAAAGGAAAATCAGGATTTGCCAATTTCCAAACCCTTATTAATCACAGATTCCTATTTTTCAATTGAATGAATTTAGATTATGCTCCTTCATCCTAAATATATGATATAGTTTATAGTCAAATTACACTACCTTCAAATAAGACTAAATGTACTATCAATTTAATTTTCTTTATATATATATATAGAGAGAGAGAGAGAGGAAGTTAACTTTCCTTTTGTCTTCAAGGAACTTCCTGATCTTTGAAATCTAGGACTTTCTAGTTAGTTTATTTTCTATCAATTAAATAAATCAACATTCATAATTTATCATATCAAACAAAGAATTTTATGTAAAATTCATATATTAAATTAATGAGTATGATCAAATTAAAAAAGTTAACAAGAGTTTAATAGTGAGTTAACACCAAGGTTGTTAAACTTACGAGTTTAAGCAAATTCGTGACGGTGAGGTATACTCGTATCGTAAACTTGTAAGTGTTTACTTTTACCATTAAAAGATATTAATAGTGTATAATTAAATAAATAAAATATAAAAAAGGAAAGTTAATATAAAAAATAATAAGAATTTGATTTAATATTTTTTAAATCAAAATAATTGAAAATAAACTCATCAAAATTCATATTTTATCATTTTTAACAAAGAAATTTCTATAAAATTTATATCTAAAGCCACTGAACATAATCAAATCGAAGAAATTAACACGAGTTTAAGGGTGAGTTAACATGATTTTGTAAAGCTTTGGAAACGTAAAAATGATAACTTTAGTATATAAACTCGTAAGTTTAACTGAGTTTACAATGATTGCGAGTTTACAAGTGATTCGACTCGATTTTGTAAGCTAAAAATGTAAAAATACTAAACTCGGAGAGTCAACTCATGAGTTTGACAACAATGGTTGACACGATTTTGTAAGCCGAAAACCTAAAAGCGGTAAACTTATAGTTTAAACTCGTGAATTTAACCAAGCTTATGATGTAACTAGCACAAGTTTAGAAGCCACCTGATACGATTTTGTAATTTAAAAATGTAAGAACGGTAAATTCGAAGAGCCAACTCACAAGTTCAACAATAATAGATATGAGTGAGAGATTGAATTCTAGGTTTTTACCGGTTGATGTAGAATCATATTGTTTTATTTCCTTTTGATTCCCTTTTTTATTTAAGTCGATTTATTTATGTTAATGACGCCTGATTTATAGAATCATCAATTTAATGATTAGAATAGCGCACATCAAGTGTTAGTGGATCATATCAAAGTCAACTCGAGTTAGACCGATAATAATTAAAATAATATAGTTCAATTGAAATGGATAAAAACTACTTATATTTTAATTATAAAGATATTTTTGAATACTATCCATATTTTATAAAGTATTCAATTATTTATACATATGAAATTTTTGCTTATTTTTATTTTATTTTCGTTTATTTTCATATTTTTTTCTTTGCTGAATTTCCCTCTTTATATATTTTTCTTCTCTTTACTCTTTCTCTCTCTCCCAAGTGAGATCCTCTTTTCTCTGGATCTCGGTTGATACTTGGTCCTCTTTTTTTAAAAATTAATATCCACTAAAAAGATATTTTAAACATCTCTTCTTTAATATTGCATGATCTTGAAAATTATTTTAGATCTTGAAAAAATATTTTACCTCGCCAATCTACTTTCTTTATTTTCTTTGCTGAATTTCATGATCTTTATATTATTTTAAGATCTTGAAAATATTTTTCAACATCCTAAAATAATTCTTCAAGATCATGAAGTATTTTTTTAGTACCAGCAGATCCCTAATCGGTATCCCGAAGTATATTTTTAGTATCAAATAAGACTTTGGAATATTTTTTCAACATCCTAAAATAATTTTTCAAGATTATGAAGTCTTTTTTTCGCATCGGTCAATATCTTGAAGTATTTTTTAGTACCCGAATATTTAAAAAAAGAAGAGATTTTGCGTCAAAACGATGGGAGCCGAGAGGACCTCAGCCGGATCCCTTTTCTCTCAACACTCAAAAGTCAAACACGCAACATAGGGTGATAAGACATAACATTGACCCCACTTCCCCTACTCTCTCTCTTCTCTCTCATATGCTTCTTCTTTCTTCTTCCACGCCCACAGTAGCAAGTTGCAACATCCATGGCTTGGGGCGATGAGGGTGAGAAAAAACTAGGGAGTAGATCCTCTCATGATCTATTTTCTCATTATGTCTTAGGAACTCATTTGGGCTGTTGATTTGAAAGAAGAGAAAAAATTAAAGTAGTGTTGTGACTTTTTAAATTAATTGGATGGATATAATAGAGATTATGAGGGAGGATGAGACAAAACTTAAAAGAGAAACCCAACCCAAAAAACTAGACCGGGGTTGAGACCTCGACTTGACTATCCAGTTGACTGGTTCGCCGAGTTCCGAGTCAACTCGGTCGATTTGGTCTGAGATTAAAAACCATGGTGGATACTTATATGGGGGGAAGACAAATCAAATATATCCTCAAATGTTTAAATTTTAATTTCTGGGTAAGAAATGTTTAAGCTACCATATGAGAGGCCTTTTTAATTAAGGATTTATATTTTTTAATTACATCCATATTGATTTTTCCCTATATTTATCCACACACAAAAGAAGCTTGGGTAAATCTTGTGCCTTGTTCTTGCATAACAGAGACAAATTAATTAATACTTCTCCAATATAGAACCTAGTTTGGAAATAAATTTTGGTCATAAATATAAAATCTTTTTATTTACTTTATCTCTTATATATATTTAACTTATAAACTAATATATAATATAATGTTACAGAAAAATATTGTAGAGAAATCATGTTTTACATGTGTTATAAATTGAGTACATTAACTAGTTTTTTTTAATATCTCCAAATTAGATAGATTAGTCTTACATTAAGAATTAGATAAGTATTGTAATATCCCAAATTTTGGAACCAAAGGATTAGAAATAAAACTGAAATAAGGAGGCTACTAAGCCAGTGGAGACCGAAAGTCTTAAGTTATCATAAGGAAAAGTTTAAGAAGATTAATAAAATTAATGTGGACCTTTAAAATTGGGAAAAAGTTATAAAATGTTGTTTGGAGGATCAAGAAATATTACGAAAGGATTAACTATGAAAAATTTGGCCTAAATAATTTTAAAGCTATTATTTGGAATTTAAGACATAGTTTCTCAAAATTCAACGAGAAATAGTAAATGGATAATTTTGGCCTAGAAATTTTAGGCCCTGTTTGGCTCAAGTGCGCGCACACACACACAATTCTCTCTCTCTCTCTCTCTCTCTCTCTCTCTCTCTCTCTCTCTCTCTCTCTCTCTCTCTCTCTCTTGTACAGTTTTTAAATAATATTTTATCTTTTAGGGGTAAAATGATATTTTACCTCATTTTCTTTCAATCAAATAAAAAATTTCCTATCAACCCATTTTTTTCTAGTGCGAACCAAACGCATCGAGAAAAATATTTTCCGTTCTATTCCATCCTTCATTTCCATTCCTACCTTTTCTTCAATCTAAATGGGGCCCTAGAGTTAAGATTTTATGGCTTAGAGAAGTTAATTGAGAAAGAAAAATCCTTACATGGGATTAATGATTAATTTGAGTATTTGTTTGATAACCAATTGTTAATAAAAAGGGGAAAAATGGTAATTTTACTATTCCAAGCCCGCAAATGAATTTGGGCAAAGTCAAAGCCCAATTTAATGAGGCAACTGTATGCCTAATCAGAATTTTAGAGAAGAGAATTGTTGAAGTCTAATGGCCTAATATTAGAAAGAAAAGGAAAATCTAGAAATTGGTGGTATTATGTGTTTGAAAGCCATGTGCCCGTATAATGCAGAACACCACTCTATCTCTCAATATTAAGACACCTCACCCCTCCCTCTCTCATTTACACAACATTTCTCCAATATCTTGGCAGCACACATATACTCTCTCTCATGTTAATAGTTGAACAAGACATACATTCACCTTTACACCCATACTCTCTTATTTCCATTTACAATTGGCTAGATCATAAAGGCGCACACACACACACCCCTTTCTCCACTCATTCAGTAGCAAAGGTAAACACTCCTCTCTCATTTCATTTTTTATTCGGACAGAAAAAAGAGAGAATAAGGGAGAGAGCAGAGAATATCGAGAGAGAGAAGGAGAGTCGGATGATCGAAGGAAGAGGAATTTCGAACATGCAAATAGGGGTGAGCAACGGGCGGACGGGGGGTAACCCGCGGCCCGCCCGTTTAAATTCCACGGGGACGGGGCATAATGGGTACGAGGACGGGCATAACGGGTACGAGCAAATACAGGCGGGTTTTGACGGGTTTCGGGTTCCCCGTTTATACCACAAGAAAAGGGGAAAAAAACTAGAATCCATAAAAAGGAAACTTAAAACAAAGACAACCAAATAGATCAGATGGGATGAAAGAAAAGATGGAGGTAGAACTGTGATGCTTGATGGAGAGAAGCCGACCGTCATAGAGATCGACGGCAACAACTGCCATGAACGGAACTGCCGAGTGAGGAGGGGGAAAAATGAAGTTGATGGAGTTGAGAGCTGCAACCCGAGATTGAAGATTGAGGGTGAAGAATGGGAGAAGAGAAAGAAAAGAGAAGGGGGAGGACTGGAGGTGGGCGGCGAATCTGAGATTGAAGATTGGGAATTGAGGGTGAAGTTTGATAGAGGAAAGAGAAAAGAGAAGGGGAGGAACGGCCAAATGAGAATTTTTTTTTGCTGAAGCCAAATGAGATTGAGAGAAGTTAGGGTTCTTTTTTTTTTTTTTTGAGATCCGAACATTAAAAAACGTGTGTCGTGGTCATGCATTAAAAAATGTGTGTGAGGCTCGGGCATTCAAAGACGTGTCAGACATTAAAAAAGGAGAGCCAAGTATTGAATCCAGGAATCGAAACCTAATTCTAATGGCCAAAAGTCGTGAGCCTTACCGCCGAACCAACTAACAATTTTGTAGTATATGTTTAACACTTAATATATTATACAAAATAATATATTTAAAAATAAAAATACATACGAGCGGACGGGCTGCTCGTGCCTTAACCCGTTCCCCGCCCCGTTTAACATATACGGGTACGGGGCAGCCCCGCACTACCCGGACCTAATCAGGCGGGCTTAGACGGGCCAAAATCTACGGGGCGCGGGCGGATCCACAGGTTGCGGGTATTTTGCTCACCCCTACATGCAAACTAACTTCTAGACTAAGGTGAGTCTTCTAATCCCATCCTAACTTCATTTGGGTAGATTAGGTAATGTTCTTGAGGTCATTGGATAGCTGGAAGTGAAGAGATTTTCGATGAAAGTTTCTGTCATAATGTAAGGCTCAGTAGTGTCTTTACATGTCGGTTTTGAGGTGGTATTTGGGATTCTTTGGCTCTGGATTGGAGCACCAAAACCATGCATACAAGATAGAGTTGAGTGGTGTCAAATTTTTGGAGTTTTAAGCATTGGTTTGAGGTTGCATGTCCTCTATTTCATATGTGTTTTGTTTTTGGTTTGAAAATAGAGCATCATGTGCATGTCTATTTTTAAAGCTAACATTCGAGTTTTTCTATGAAACTTGGTCAGAATATAATACACCTCTTAAGATTTAAAATGATGGCTAGGTCATGTCAATCCAAGGTCTAGAACCCAAGTTATGATTTTTCAAATTTAGAGAAGGAAAACTGTAAATCTTCTGGTTTCCAGAATCAGGTTCTGAATTCATGCAGAGTTTTGACTAGGAAAATGTCTTGGAATGTCTATAAAATTTGGATAGGAGATAGTAGACATTATAAGATTTAAAATGAATCTTAAAACATGTTAAACAGAGGTGTAGAAAGGAAGTTATGATTTTTCCAAAATAAGACAAGAAAACTAGAAGGTTTTGATTCTTCAAACTGGAAGGTTATGTTTATGTGAGCTAAACATAGGGCAAATTTATTATTTTGACCTTGATATTTTGTGGACCCTTAGTAAACTTTTTAAAATTTCAAATGAGTCTAAGAACACATGAATTGGATGTGTATAAAGAGAGTTATGAATTTCCTAAGTTTGGTCACGAAATTTGGAGAGAACTTGTTTTCATATTCAAGTAGGGTCCACTTTACGAAATTCTGGGAATGTTTCAGCCATGGGCTGGTTTGATGATTATTTTTACCTTAAAATAAAATAAAATAGCTTCGAATGGGAATTTTAATCTCCCCAATTAGAATTCTATGGAATCAATTATGATTTTTCAAAGTTTGATCAAAATGCTGGCAGCTTTTAGCTACCTTACAAATTTAAGGATAAAAGGGGCCAAATGTAGTAAGTGTAAACTCCAAGGGTGTAAGTAAGCCTATGAGGCTAAGGTATCCCATTAGGAATTCATTTTCCATGGCTCTCATACTATGACTGTGTTTAGGTCCATGAGAAGTCATTAAACAAAGAAGAAGAATAGAAGATTTTGCAAGTAACTTCAGTGGTTGGAAGAAGAGGAAACCAAGGAAGGACATTAGTCTACAAGGTAGTGAACATACTTAACTTGTATGTATTTGATGTTTATGTTGTGTATTGATGTGTGGTATTGTTTTGCTGGATTATGTGAAGCATGTATGAATTAGTGAAGCTATGTTTTTATTTATATTGTAGCCATATGTATGTTGCACAAAACATTGAGCATGCAAAAATTGTCGATCATCATGTGAACATGAGCCTATGTAAGGCCAATATATCATGTACTAGTATTCATCTTGCATGCATTGTTAGTACTGTTTGCTACTGAGATTTCTCCTAATCTCACACTCCCCCAACCAACTACACAAGTATGTGAGGGCACAGAAGGGAGTGCATGAAGTTGCGTAAGACAGAATAAATAGAGAATTGAGGAAAGAAACGCTCTGATAGTTATGAAGTTGGCCCTTAAGGATACTAACGCTGGGTTGTGACAAGTATAAGTTGTGGAATCAGAACAGGGATTCTAGTAGTTGGCTAGTATGCTTGAGGTTGTAAAAGAGTATTTTTGTCGATACATGAATAATTCTGAGTGATGCTAAGATCAAGAAATAGGAGGAATAGATTAATACTTTGGAGGTTTGTAAATATTTGTATGAACCCTACGAGGATTCTTGTTATGTTACCAAGTGATTATTAGTCTATTATGTTAGAACTGTTTTGCCTGCTGAGCTCTATATGTATTCTCTGATGAATGTCGGTATATACCAAGGAGCATTACAAGTATCAAATTTTGAAAGTTACAATAAATTTATGTACATGATTTAAAATTTTAAGCAAAATATCATATAAAATTTATGCATAGTTAATTTCATTAGTATATTTATCATCCATGAATAGTAGAACGCCTCATTTCTTAAACTACCAGTAATGCATGGGGCTAACAATTAGTTATATAGTTATTCCCAAACCAATTTGAACTTGAGATAATAATCCCTTTTAGACAAAATAGAGTTGGTTGCAAGGTATAAGGCTTAACTAGATCCCTCTGAGTCTCAAATTTGATTCCTAAAGGAGACACCGAACCGAATACTAAATAATAATATCTCCAAAAGGATCCCTTCTATGACTTAGAGTACGTAGGGTTTTTCGCTTTTCCCCAACCAGCAATTAAAATTAAAATGTTAGCAAATAACTAAACATATCTTCTCACAATGGAATAATAATGGGACGATTCAAGTGAGATGGAACTTTTTGAACCATTATCACTCCTTATCTCTTCTCTCGAATGATTCATACACTCCCTATTCGTTTAAAGATAGCTATATATCTTGAACAGTGAACAAGGATTTATGACATCTATATCTTGTATCGCACTGTTTTTCCTCCCAATAACTCATGCACTAATTATTCTGTCAACAAAGAGTTTGAACTCACAGCTTCATGCTTAATTAAGAAGCTTAAAGTGTCACTTGAGCTACAAATTAAAGCCCTCACTCTTTATAACACATTGTTATGACTTGTGAATAATATAATCTATTATATGTTTCATTACATATTAATATATTAATACATCAATGTCTTACTTTGGGGTTTCCCGAGCGCATTAAAGCAACAAATAGAACGGTTAATATTAATTGGCCTGTTTCCCCAAGGGTTAATATTAATTGGCCTGTTTCCATACTTGGGGAAAAAAACCTAATAAACAGACTTAATCGATTAATGAAGTAACCTAAAACCAACAAATGTTTTCATTCAACGTGATCAGTTTCTTCTTTCATTATTACTGCATCAAAGGAACTGATGAGGGACTGTAACCAAAAGAAATTAATTGCTTCCTATTTATAAAACCCTGCCGAAAACATCTTTTTGGCATCACCTGTTAGATTTTTGTATAATCCCATGGGTTATGAATAAGAAGTCGCTCGTTCGCTCGCACATGCACGTCAGGCCTGTTCACCGACGGGACTCCATCTCGATTGTTTCATCGTCTATAAATAGACATGCGTGTGGCGAAAAACAATCTCGTTTTTCTAATACTACGCTCTCATACATATAGTTTAATGCATTTTGCTATAAGTCACATCCGTGCGATTCTTAAAGCGCATCGTTGGATTCGCTTGGGCTTCGATTGAGAGAGCCATCTTTCAAGACAAAATCAAGACAATTGCTCATCATCCTTGGGCATCCATATAGAGGGAGCAAAATTGTCTTAAGAACAAACATGCATATGTTCATTACCATATTCAGTGTGAGTTTTTACTTTTTCTTCTTGTGCAGCCACATTATATATATTAATTACACAGATTCTTTATCTTAGTGATATTTTTATATTGAAAGTATTTTCACCAACATCACCTCATATCAATCAAATCAAACATAGCCAAAATCCTCAAACATGCCTCCTCGGGACCAGATTATATTTGCCAAATCATATTTGATCGAGCAAAATGCTTCACTTTGCTAGCAGACGTACCAGGTAGCAAAGAATATTGTACTGGCTTTCTTGAATCTTCTTCTCCTTCAAATGAGATGGGAGTAGTGTGGGATCAAGATCTTAAACAGTGTTGGTCGTCTCTAAGGAGCATACAAGGGTGTGTGGAGGACATATTTTTTGCACTGTTGAGTGGTAATTTTAGTAAGCTAGGGCATGATTGTTGCCAGACGATTGAGTCCATTGCTATGGATTGTTTGCTTAAGATGTTCCCTTGGAACCCTATGTTTCCTACTTTGCTTCAGAATTCTTGTAAGAATCTTTAATAACATAATGATGCTCTCAAGTCTCAAACACTGAATGAGCGTTCACGAAATAAGAGTTGTATTCTTATCAATTGAACCAACCTTTCATTGGTTGGAATGGTAATCGTTTTCTTGAATATAGAAAATAGAGTTTTGTTTGGTTCTATTCCCAAATACTTTGAGACTATAATGCAATGGAGTACACTGAAATGTAATGTAGTGCTAATTAAGAAATATATTTAATTTGTTTTGCTATAAGATTTGGTCAAAACAGTTTACATTTAACCAAATAAAAATAACAATGAATAGCTTATAATAATGTCCTTAAAAAAAGAGGGGAAAACGCATTCCGTATTAATCGTCTCTCCATATTCACAAGTACAGATCCAAGCATATGCACAACCCAACACCCTTCCTCTTAATGTAACACATCCTAGTTATCATTGCAAGATTACAATGGGTTGAACCAAACTGACTCATAGTTTTCCTGTGAGGTACAAGTACCTATTTATACATAAAAAATGAGACAAAACAATAAAAAGTAATAAAAGCTAATAAAGCCTAAGAAAGCTCACTACGGCTAATAACTACCAATAAAAACTATACAATAATGACAAATGTGTACAATAAATGAATCGCATGGGTTTCTTGGTTCAGTGGCTTAGGTGGTATATATTGTGCGTGTTGCTAAGGAGCGTTTGGACTCTCACCACCTACCAGGGATAACCGAAGATAGGGGCGGATCTAGAAAATTACTTGGCGGGGGAGGGGGTAACCATTGGCGGGGGGATTTGGGGGTTTGAGGGCAACACCCCGATTTTCTTTTTTTAAAGGAAAGTTTTAAATGCATTAAAAAAATATAAACAAGAAAAAAAGGATATTAAAAAAATATTCATAAAATCAAGTGAATACTGATGATGTAATAAGAGAGGTAGTTATTTTACAAACCTATCATTTAGAAAAGCAAGGCTAAGTGCTATTAGAAATGCAACTACATAAATTACAATAAAGGGTGAGCACACAATAAGTTCAAATACAAATATTTTAATAAAAAAAAGTATATTACAATAAAAATAATTACAATATCATCCTTCTAGGCCTTATTTTTTGGAATTCCATCATAATTGCCTTATTATCAATGCTATCAAATACATCTTTTTCAATATAAGGCACTAAAAAATCATTCATCCCTTATCTGATTATGAAGTGCAGTCTTGATGTATTAAGGGTGGACAATCATTCAAACATGTAACAATTTAAAGGAAAAAAAAAAACCCTCACTTCCCCAATTCAAAGGTGGGCACTTACCCCCCAATTCATATATGTAGATCCGCCTATGATGAGGAGCTCCAATCTACCAACCCCAAAAAAGTCGACGGGGAATGACGACGTGTGGTGTCCACACATGCCACCCAAGTCTTCAGTGTTAGAAGACAAGTCACAGTGCGTGGGAGTGTGTGTCCGGTCCAATCCGATGACAGCTTCATCTGCCGGCGATGAGACATATTTTTCAATGAGATTCATGTCATTCCTTGGTCTTGAAAAATACTTTTGTGATGCCTATTGTTCGTTGTGGAGATCAGAGAGCATTGGTAATGATGAAGCTTCTTATCCACATGTTCGTTTGTCTCATTATTACTTTGTACCGATGGATATTTATGAGAAATACAAATTCTCAACTTGAAGCTGATGTATTCATTGTGAGTGGGTGCTAGCATTAATGGCTCAAAAAGGAAACTTCCTTCAATCTCTCAAAACGTTGAAGAACAAAGCATTATGGATTGTTGATTCTGGAGCACCGGATCACATAACCAATTGTTTTCAAATGTTCTCTACTTATATATACTCTGTGTGTTGGAAACTTGAAAGTTCAAGTTGCATATGGCTGGCTCTCTTGCTTTAGTCGCTGAGAAAGGAAGTATCCGAATGTATGAATATATGTTGGTTGATTTTCTTGTGGCAAGTGAACCAGTTGAACAAGTAGTAAAGTGTAAGTAGAGTTATCGTTCCCACAGAGACTGTTAATACCCAAGATGATGCCGCTTTTTGTGACAAGGTTTGAGTGAAAATATGATTTGTTTGCTTGTTTTTGCTATTACTAATTACAAGTAGTAAATAAATGATTGGAAGTCAGAAGAAAGATATCAGTTTAAAAGTAGGTTGAGTTCGGATTTCATCCTAAGTTGCATCATTCCCCCAGTTTGCACGAAATGTATTGCTATAGCAATTATGCTGCACAGCTTCTGCAATACTATAACAAAACTACCTTTTACAACGTTATTCAGCTAACCCACCACTATCATATACAGAAGCATCCACATTCTGTAAATTCGATTCTTAATCTACTTCTCCCATATTCCTATGGCGATTTTCCAATTTAGACTGTTGGGTTTAACCTAGGTGTTCTTGGTTATGAATAGTAGACCCATTCCTGTAGCCTACAATTTAGGTCGAGCCCTGCACAGGCTCACCTAGCAAACATGTCTAACAGAGGTCTAACCTCAAGTCCCGTTCGGTAAGCCGAGGCTACTGATCTAACCCTTAGCGTTTGCTAACCAACTATGTGTTAAATTACTGTTAAACAAACTGAATATTTAAATAAATAACTTAGGAAATTGTGTTCATTCTACAACTTAGAAATCCGTCCTTACTTAGCCAATGGAAGTTTAGTTCATGACTGATGAGAGAAACACAAAACAAAGTAATGCAGAACAACCCATGGAAACAATTATGAAAATAAAATAAAAGAAGAAAACAGAGGAGCTCATTGGAATGATCGATGACGTAGGCATCGTCCTATCATGCGATGTTTCTACATCTTCTACAGTCCTTCTTGCCCCAAGGAAGAGTTGGATTTCATCTACAATTCTCTCGTTCTTCTGGTGTAAGTCCATTCGGATTGGAATTTTACTGACTACTCTGACTCTCACGACTTCGATGACCTCTTTAGGTTTAGACACGCTTTCCTCTTATAGTCAGGTCCATTCGCAATGTACGTCTAGTGAGTTGGGCCTTTCAAATCAGTTAGGTCCAAATCCCTAGATTCGGTTGATTGATTCTCTTTTAATACTGCGGGATTCTTTTGATCTTTCATTCAATTCTCCACATCTTCTGATTCAGTCTTAATCAGTTCAGCTGCCATCTAAACGTTTGTCAAGATGACCTGTATTAATTTCCTGAAAACTCACGAGGAAATGTTAGATAACATAGCTCATAATTTCACATCACTTATGATGCTACAACATAGGGGTCACATTATATCGTTAGCATAGATGTGAGCATACCATATGCTATAACATTGTATCAGCTTCATTATGCACTTCCACAATAAACAATAAAGTGGCCCTTTTCTTATGCACATAAGCAGGATAATGATGTGGATGCAACAATTTATAGAATCTATCCTTTATTTTCCTATGTGCATGAATTCTTACATATTTTATCAGATATCATACAAATAAGCTTAGATTTATCATTCCAACCAGTCAAAACATATAGGAAAAACATGACATAAATATGATTCATCAACTTGCCTATTGCTTTCAGTAAGTAGCCTCGATCTTGCACACTGCACCTAATTCAAAAGCATATGTCATATAAGGCTCTTTTTTCTAGCTACTAAGCCTGTGTTACTAATTTGGATAAAGTATTTATTCCCAATATCATCCAAGACACGCTGGAGATACCATAATGGAGAAATACATTTATAGAGGATATGAGAGCACTACAAAAGAATGGAACGTGGAACATAGTTAAAAATTCTATAGGCAAGAAACTTATAAGCTAAAAATGGGCATTTACCCCTAAATATTTGGCTAATGGTACTCTAGATAAGTTTCCACTTGGTAGCAAGAAGGTTCACTCAGACATATGGCCTGGATTATCAAAAAACATTTGCATTAATGATTGTGTTTTCTTCATCTTTTGCAAGCTCGATGAAGATTGAAGGAAAAAAGACAAAATTGTAAGGATAGATTGAGTTGCTGCTTCAACTCTAGTCACCAAGCTACAATCAATTTTGAATATGATAGGGAGAAGAGAAGGGTTGTGAATTGATCCCATCATCATCTCCATTGGCAAGGATTTAGAAGACAGAAGGGTAAGAGACCAACATTGTTTTGCATTGTTGTTCTTGGGGTTATGTTTGTTATATCTTTTAGTAATTTCCCTTTTATTCTTGTTATGTCACTGAATCTAGATTTTTATGTTGCTAAGATGATTTTGGTGTCATCCACTTAGTCATGAGTGGCTAGTTTGTTTGCATAAGGATTATTTCAAACCATTGCAAAGATTGAGACTTGCAATTACTCTTTTTTAATTGGTAATGACAATTATGTGTTAATTTTATCTTGTGCCCAATGCTTCTATGTGACTGGCCATCACTTAGATTGCTTTGTTCAATTAAATTGAGATTGAGAAAGTTAATTTAATTGTAGAACATAGGTAAAATTATACTAGACTTGAAGTTTAGGCCATTAAATAGATGGTTTGCTAGTAACATAGAGATATAATTACTAACCTAGCATTGTCAAATTAAATTTGTTGCTTAATAATTATTTTCTCTTAATTGTAGCAAGAGATTATGCATGTTGACTGAGGATATAAATTTTGGTTTTGACTTGAGAAAGCTTAATCAAATGCTTTTAAACCTTAGACTAATATGTGATGTCATTTAATCACTAATGGAGTGGTAATTATTTAAGTATCATGAATTGCAATTGTGAGAAATAATCCTATGCTCCTCTTGTCTTGAATTAAATTTTGAATTTAGTTTTCTTCAAGTTATTTTCCTTTTCTTAAATTCTAGTAATTTTTTGGATATAAACTAGTCAAATGGTTTTACTTAACCAAATTGATAGCATAATTTTTATAATTACTCAGCATTTGCCTTAGTACTCGTGGGAATGACAACTTTTTATACTACTTGAAACCCGTACGCTTGTGGTAAGTTAAACAATGAATAATCATATTGATGAAATATCAAGGATAAAAGTTTAACTAAGGAGAGAATTTGAAGTTAAATATATGGGAAACTGAAATACTTCCTTGGAATGGAAGTTGCCAGGTCAAAACTAGACATCTATGTCTATCAAAGAAAGTATATACTTGATCTTCTAAAAGAAATGGGCGTGATGGGGTGTAGTCCTCAGCTAACTCCCATTGTGGTCCCAAAAAAGAGGAAGAATAACAATAAAGAAGAGTAAGAAGAAGACAACTTAGATGATGAGATTAAAGAAGAAGGAGGAGGAGGACCAGAAGAACAAGAAGCCAACAAAGTTGTTGACAAAGAAAGATATTAGAGACTTGTTAGAAAGTAGATTTATTTCTTTTATAGAAAACCTGACATAGCCTTTGCAGTAAGTATGACTAGTCAATACATGAGTGCGTCAAAGAAAAAGCACATAAACGCTGCTTACACAATTCTAAGGTATCTAAAGGGTACTCCTGTTATAGGGTTGTTTTTTTGGAAATATGAATGGAGAACTGTAGAAGTGCACATTGATTCGATTAGGGAGGAACTCATCTTGACTAGAGATCAACCTCTAGTTATTGCTCCTTTGTATGGGGAAACCTGGTTTCTTGGAAGAGCCAGAAACAATGGGTTGTGTCTAAAAGCAGTGTTGAGTTTGAGTTAAGGGCATTAGCTCAAGGGTTAATGGAAGAATTGCTGCTGAAATGGGTCCTAGATGAGATACAAGTTAGCATGGATTTGCCATTAAAACTCTATTGCGATAATAAAGCTACTATAAGCATGACATTAAATCTTATTCAACATGAAAAATTGAAGCATGTGGAGATAGATAGACACTTCATTAAGGAAAAAGTGGAAGAAGAAATCATATGCTTGACTTATCTATTGACAAATCTTAAAGTTGCAGATGTGTTGACAAAAGGGTTGCTTAGACCCACATATGAAAGTTGCATAAGCAAGTTGAACATTATTAACATCTATGATTCAACTTAAGGGAGAGTGTAGAAATATCATACATTTATTGTAAATATTTGCTATTATTGTATTATTAGCTTTAGTCAACTTTATTAGATTTTATTAGTTTTTACTATTTTTGTCTACTTGTCTGATATATAAATAGGCACTTGTGATATGAGAAAATATTCTTCTTCCAAATTGTCCACATTTCCTCATGACATTAGGAATCAATATTAGGGGTTTATTGTTCATGCTAAAAAATCACCATTAGATAGTTGATATTCATTTAAACCCAATTGATGGTCAAAATTAAATTAATATTATTGGATACCAAATAATTATCAAAAAAATATTGATAATTTGGATTTCATATGAATATTTTATATTTATATTTTAAATTTTCTTAAAATGATTTTATTTTTAATTAAAAATAAAATCCATACTATGCATATCTATTAAACAAGAAAAATTGATTTCAAGGGAGTTAACTTTTTGTAGAAATTGAACAATAATGAATCAAATTCATTTATATGTACAATTTTTATATTTACATTGTTGAAAAGATATGAGAAAATCAAATTCATTAATCATTACATGTATTCCCCTCACATGCTTACTTCTTAGGAGGAATTATTTTTTGCTAGTACATGAAATTTATAAGGGAAAATTTCAATTAGCCTGATGGAAACATTTTGTTTTAGTCAACCCCAAAAAATTTGAAACTTCACTTCAACTTCTTGTCAAAATAAAATTAAGTTTTGTGGGTGAGAAGACAATGACACCCTTACTTTATTTTTTTTAATATGCTTATTTATCTTGTGAATGGCTTTATTTGTTATGTGAATTACCTTATTTGTCTTGTAAATGAC
Source organism: Acacia acuminata (assembly GCA_019022655.1). Lineage (NCBI taxonomy): Eukaryota > Viridiplantae > Streptophyta > Magnoliopsida > Fabales > Fabaceae > Acacia > Acacia acuminata. Next base: position 5,018,596 of record JAFJYI010000022.1, on the reverse strand, counting down.
CAAATTCTTTTTAACTCTCTAAGTTCTTTTGAATCCTTTTATTTGTCTTATAAATGCTTCCATTTGTCTTGTAAATGCCTTTATTTGTCTTATGAATTCCCTTAGTTGTCTTGTGAATGGTCAAAATGTTCTTGTTAACTCTCTAGTTTTTTAATCACTTTATTTGTCTTGAAAATGCCTTTATGCATAAAATAAATCAAGGACATTGTTGTTTGTTTATTCATAAAACTTAATATCATTTTGGTCCAAGAGGATGCAGTGAAATTTCAAATTTTTTTGGGTTAGTTAAAATAGACTCTTTTCCATGGGGTTGATTGAAATTTTCCCAATATGAAAACACGTCACATCACATAAAATCATTAAGGGCTAAGGTCCATTTTTCTTGGAAATTGTCAGAAAATTTCATTTTGCCTCAATTTTTTTTTTTCCTTTAGCAACATCACCCTGGAAGATTCCATATTGTATCAATTTCGCCTGACCATAATTTAGGTTAAGTTTGACCATTAGATGACTAAATATACTGAGTAGGTAGGTCCACGTGTCATTTACATTATTTTTTATAGTGCAAATTTGCCCTAAAAGTTTTTGCTCAGGAGGAATGTTGTCCTATAATTTTTTTGGGTTCAATATTTCCCTGAAAGTTTCCAAATTGTAGCAATGCCACCTTGACATTTATAAAAGTTAAGTTTGATTTTTAATTGACCAAATATGCTAAGTTGTCAGCTTAAACAACATTGAAGAAGAAACCACACATGGAGGATGGACTCATATTTGCTAGAGAGTAATGAAGAAAAGATTCAATATAATTTTTGGATTCAAGGCACACTCCACTACTAGAAAAGAATGAAATGATGACGAAATTCCATTGCAAAATGTGTTTCTATTTGCGACAAATATAAAAATCCATCACAAATTGCTAGTTTTACAACGAATTCTAGAAATCCATTGCAAAAAACACCGTTTTTTGATGGTGTTTGGTATATGTCACAAAAAGAGTCCATTTTACCGCCGTTTTGCAATGGAAATGATGTTCGTCGCAAAATAGGATCGCTGTTTTGCAACGACGTTAGTCCTCCGTCCTAAAAAGGTGTCTTTTTTTATGCCATTTTGCGATGGAAGTATGGTCCATCATAAAACCACGTCAAAAGCGCTCTGTTTTGCAACGGAATATTGGTTCTGTACAAAATGGTGTCAAAATTGACACCGTTTTGTGACGAACCATACTTCAGTTGCAAAATGGCATCCAAAAGGGATCCATTTTGTGACGAAAACCTATTTCTTCACAAAACAAAGTCAAAATTGATGCAGTTTTGTGACGAAAACCAGTTCTATCGCAAAACAGAGTCAAAATTGACGTAGTTTTGTGACAAAACTGGTTTTCTGTTCCAAAATTAAGTGATTTTATGAAAATCAATTCCATTGCAAATCGCAAGTTTATGTTCAGTTTTCAAATCTGCTCGGTCCAGATCTCACGTCCGCCTCTTGTTTGCTCGTCTCCTCCTCTGGTTTCGTCCATACTTCCGGTTGCTGCCAAGATCACCGACGTCCGGCCCTCCTCTCTACTCAGTGCCAAGATCTTCGACATCCGGCTCCTCTCCTTCCTCTGAGTTCGGCACAATAATCTCTGACGTCCTCTCAGCGCGGTGCCTCGTTCTCGACTCTTGCTGTCATCTCCAATTGCTGCACGCTCTCAGCCCTCGATATCTCTAAGGTACGTCTAGTAGTCCGCCATTCTTGTTTCTTTTGCAGTTCTTATAGCAATGTATTTTTCCTTTCACTTAAAGGAAAAATGGGAAATGGTGAAAAATCAAAGTATAGTTTGTTGTTTAATCATTAAAGTATATGAAATCCTTAATCCTTACATATACTACATATATAAATGCACTGATGCATAAGCGTAGATATGAAACACAGAATTAAAGTTTGAACCCAAAATCTAATCAAAGTCTTGGGGTTGTTTATTCATTACTTGGATCGAATCAACTAGGTGTATGAGTCCCAATTTTTCTTTTTCATTTCTGTTGCTTTGGTCCACTTTAAAGTTGTTTTTGTCAACTAGCTATTGTGGATTTTACAATGTTGACAACCGAGAAAGTCTCTGAAACTTTTTCTTATCACTCAATTAGAAAACAACATTACATATTTTGTATATGCGTGTAACCAGGAAAATACAAAGAAACTGGGAATGACCAATATGAAGGTGGAATATCACCTAGAGGGGGTGAATATGTGATTATAAAAAATCTTTTCACTTAAGCACACAAGAATACAGAGATTGAGAAAAGAGAAAAAGAACACAAGAGATTATATTGGTTCAGTCTAATTCCATGACCTACGTCCAGTCCCCAACACCTTGGGATCTTTCACTATCTCAATGACTGTTACAATTACACATTGGTACTCGAATGATCCTCTCACTAGGACTCACTCCCCCTTACAAGCTATAATTGTACACCCACACTTAAGGTTCCACAACCTTAAGATTTAACTAATGAACAATAAATTGATAAGTGTTTAACCCTCTCACAGAGTAGATAAAGTGATGAACACTGAAGCACAATAAAATATCTGAAGATATTAGCTTAGTAAATGAAACAGTAGAGTGTAGTTGAGTCGAATTAATTGCACAACGTTTTGGTAGTTCTGTAGTTGGCGGAATTGAATGTGGTGAGCATTTATACGATTTTCAATTAATGCCATTGTGAAGAACTTGAATGTAGCCGTTGTGACTATTTGAACTTCCGTTAGGCACAGTTGATTTCTATTGAGCATAATCGACCCTTCTTCATTAAATGCGTTTGTCGTCGATGTATATGTAAAGAAGTTGACTTAGGATGAATGCTGGAATAAGCATGTCTTGAAAGAATGTCTTTGCCGCTATAATGCTTTATTCCATTTGTATGCTCTGTTCTCCCAAGGTAATAAATGCTTTTGACACGTTGAATTGCTTTTCGGCTAATCTTGAAAATAGATAAGGTTAAGTATTTGAAATTCACTCAAAATATGATTAGATGATTAGATATTATATAAATAAGTTCAAGTGAGATTAAGAAGGAATAGATAATAACCCAAAAAGTTTAAGATAGATATTAACGCTACAGGAAAGATTAAACAAGTCGAGAACCCATACTCGAGTAGCATTTATATCATACTCGAGTAACCACATACAAATTACTTTAGTGAAGTTCATTTTTCGACTTTACTTGAGTAGCATCCTTCTCTTACTCGAGTAGGCTATATCTCATACTCGAGTAATGTGGCAGCACATTCATATTAGTGGGTTTAACGTTTGAAAGTGGAGCTATATACCCAAGAGGGGGGTGAATTGGGTATTTTAAAAACTTTTTAAATTGCTCTTTTTTAGACAACAAAAACAGAGATGAACAGTAAAGGGAAGAACAGTGAACACGAGATTTATCGGTTAGGTTTTAACAACTTGACCTACATCCAATCCCCTCACCTCTGCGGGATTTTCACTATCACAAAGATTACACACTCGTACTTAAAGAGTAGTTCTCTCTCTAGAACTCACTCCCCCTTACAAGTTGTAATCAATGAACTCCCAATCACCAAGTCCCCTTGACTTGTAATTCTTTTCAATAAATGATTTACTGAGATAAAGGCTCTCTCTAAGAGTGGATAATAATAAACAACGAAGCTTATAATGTCAAAAGACAAAATACAAGTGAAAACTGAAAGGTAGTTGAAGAACTTGAATGCTTGTTTGTTTTCGAGATGTAGCAGTTGTTGAGAAGAATTGAATGCAACTTTATTTATAGCCAGATAGCATTAATAGACCGTTGCAATGATAATAAGACAATTGAAGATGATCTGCAGAAGTTGTGAGCTGCTTAGGTCTTCTTCTATTTCTAAAACTCACTTAATCCAACTGGCTAGATGGTCAGAGTTGACTCTCTGCAAATTAATCCGTTGGAGAAGATGTTGCTTGTTGTAGAAATCTTTCTTTAATGCTTTGCAACCGTGTGCAGATGGATTAACCAAAAGGATGCAAGTTTCTAGGTTGAGCATTTAATGTTCGACATCACTTTTGCTTTTGCTTTAAACCTTGATAAACTTTCCTTAATGCATGTCAAACTCACTAAAAAGATGGTTAAACATATCTAGAATCAATATAGATTAATCATGGAAAGCATTGAGATCAAACAAGAAGGCATAACAAAATCGACACATTCGATTTTCAGGCAATGTCCAGAAACCTGGAGGTTTGTTCACAAACCTCGGGGTTTGGTCACTTAAGGTTGAAAACGATTTAAGACCAAAACCTCAAACCTGGAGGTTTATAATTAAACCTTTGGAGGTTTCTCATGATGCAACAAACAAAGGTTTCTCGGGCTTACTCCAAACCTCGAGGTTTTCTCAGAAACCTCGAGGTTTCACATTGTAAGTGAAACCTAGCAAAAACACGATGGAAGCAAACCTGGAGGTTTCTCAAGAAACCTAGAGGTTTTAGAATGAGTGAAAGTTCATTTGCTCTCGGAACTCACAAACCTCAAGGTTTGTAGCAATACTCGAGGTTTTCCCCAAACTTCAAAGTTCTTTGTTTTGAGCCAAAACACAAACCTAGAGGTTTCTATGGAAACCTCGAGGTTTTCTATCATACTGAAAACCATTAGCTCTCTGGAAGCCAGAAACCTGGAGGTTTCTGTCAATACTCGAGGTTTGACATTTAATTTCAAAACTTTAAGTTTGGCGCCAAGGCATAACCTCGAGGTTTTGTTACAAACCTCGAGGTTTCACAATTTGGTGTGAAACGAGTTTTCTCTGGAAGACCAAAACCTCGAGGTTTCTTAATAAACCTCGAGGTTTCACATAAATTTGTGAAACCAAGTTTTTTGCAAGTTAAAACACAGAACCTCGATGCTTCCTTTATAAGGCCAAACCTCGAGGTTTCGGGAAAACCTCGAGGTTTGCTCTCACTCGGATTTTCCAACTTCGAGAGCAAATCCTCATTCTTTGTTCACAATTGTTGGCAATCATCAAAATCTTTTAGAGAACCAACATTCTCCCCCTTTTTGATGATGACAACACTTGTAAGCAAACATCTTTGGAAAGTTCAAGAAATTTTTCATATTGTAATTAGACTTTGAGATTAGCAGAACTTAGCCATTTGCATAATGTAAATATAAGGCATCAATCAGTCATGAGCAGAAGCATGAAAACATAGGTTGTATTTCAGTTCAATAGATAGAGCAATACAGGATAATGTAATACAAAACAAAATACACAATGCACATGATCCTCAAAGCTCTCTTCTAAACTTTAAGGGCTACTCCTTGCTTTTCTCTCCCCCTTTGTCATCGTCAAAAGAAGGGTTGACTAAGGGTGTAGAGGGAGGAGAAGGATGAAGAACTTCGAGTGAGGAGTTGCTATGGATGGAGAGGGAAGGATCTCGGTGGCGGGAGTAGATGGTGAAGGAAGGACTACCGTGGTTGGAGTGGTAGCCTCGGTGACCGGGAAGGGAAAATGGGAGTTGAGGGAGCTTGAGAGAATGAAGGGATAGGAGGGGAAGTGAAAGTGAAGGATGGTGAGGGAAAACTAGAGGCAGGGCCAGAAGTAGAACCAGGAGTGGAGGAGGAACCAATGTGAAGATGCTTCATGATCTTGTCCACCTTATCAGTGAGGTCCATATGAGAAATGAGCTGAGTGGACATCTTGAGCTCAATCTCTTCAAATTTCCTTCTCCTTAACCTCGGCTGATTGACCAGCAACTGCTTCAAGATGCTCCTTTGTGGCATCTTGAATCTCAATTAGACCAAACAGCCCACGAGACATCTCGGCTCGTAACTTTCCCAATTCAAACTCCATGCGCATAGTCATGGTGGCGAGAAAGCATCCTCAATTTGCTTAATCGAGAAGCAAGGTCGAAGACGGTGATGTCGAGGAGGTGGAGGTGCTTGATCGGGCCTCTTGAGCTTGTGAGCGCGGATGTGATCTTGAAGGAGCCTGAGATTGAGCAGAGCCTTCTTCCCCAAACTTGATCTTCATCAAATTCATCTGTGTTTTCTCAAAGAAGGGGGGATACTCAAGTGTGTCAGGAGCACCCACATACTAGATCTTGTGGTAGAAGAGAATGACAGACACCAATGAGGGATATGGAATATGAGATAAGCGTCTCTTTGCAAAGCTGAATTCGATCATTCCTTTGAGGAGCCAACCAAGGTTGAAGGGTACTTTCCTCACAAAGGCGTGAATGGTCTCGTAGTCATTCGAGTGAAGTGAGTCCAGTTTCCGCTTTAGGAATGAAGTTCCTAGAGTAGACATACCATAGGACACGATTCTCGGCGGACATGGAGCTTGGTCTCGAATGTGAGTCGAGTTGCGATCGGGAGGGAAAGACACACCAGGCCTAAGAGTTTCAAAAACTTCCTCGGTTACTTGTAAGAAAACTCGAACAAAGTGAGGATTGTCAATTCTTAGAATTCTGTTCAAGATGGCAGCAGACAATATAAATTTGACATTCCTAATAATGGTGGTGACCCTCTCCTCAATCACTTCGCCGTAGTCGCCCAATTCATTGTTATACTCCATCTTGTAATAAAACAATCGAACTATGTTTGGAGTATAAGGAGCAGATATTGAAATGAAAGGCTCGTATTGTTTCAACCAAGGGGATAAATCAAAGTGACATTCTTTCTGGAATGCCTTCAAATCAATGACAACCACAGGGCAAAAGAGACGATGAAGGTATGCTTCCCTGAATTTTTCATTGTCGTCTTTGGGAAGAGCAGCAGGGGTAGTGCAAATCCATTTGGTGGAAAGATATTCTTGTAGATGTCTGATATTGCATTTTCCATGACAGGCGGCACATCTTCTTCCTCTTCTTGTTCAGGGTAAGGATTATGAGAGGATGACTGACCCCTTGATGATTGTTGGGACTTAGCAAATGAGGCCCTCTTTGTTCTAGCCTTAGTCGGAGATTTAGTGGATTTGGAAGTTCCCGATTTCTTCGATTGATTCTTTCCAGTAGGCTCTGTTCCAGAGGCAGAAGCTTTCCTTTTCCCTTTCCCTTCGGGTTAAGGCTCTTTCCTCTTCTTTGAAGGAGCCTCGGCAGGTTCTTGGGTAGGTTCCTTGAAGGAAACCTCTTTCCTTGGACCCTTGGTTTCCTTTCTTCCCTTCGATGGTGATTGCTCGTCAGCAATCTCACCCTGAACACCTCGAATTGATTTGTCTATACCATAACGGAGGCGAGTAGAGCGAGTCTTTACCCTTACTGGGTGACCAGAAGAAGGGGGTGTTTGTGCTGGTTGATGAGGAGGAGGAGGAGGAGGAGGAGACCATGATTTCGTTTCTTCTTTGCGGAATCGAGCGAAATAGCTTAGGATTTTGATTTCGAGGCCATTTGAGGGTTTAGAAGGGAGGATTTGGTTGAAAATGGGAGATTTAGAGAGTGGGTGACGAGAGAGAGAGCAAAACCTAGAGGTTTAGGTCGAAGTTTGAAGAACATGAACAAGGTGTATGCATATATATAGGTGATAGCAAACCTCGAGGTTTCAAGCCAAACCTCGAGGTTTGATGAAAAATACCAACCTGGACGTCAGAGGTGTTCTTTGAACCTTTGACTCATCAGCACGCAAACCTCGAGGTTTGTTCCAAAACCTCGAGGTTTTACCGCCCTTCGATTAGTCGGCTTTTCAACCAAACCTCGAGGTTTCCTTGAATACTCGAGGTTTCATTTTTCTGAAGCTTTCTGTCCTTGGCTATGCACTACTAAACCTCGAGGTTTTCTCCACAACCTCGAGGTTTTGCTCCTTGACAGCAAAACCACGATTGACCATGTTCCACCAAACCTCGAGGTTTTCTCCAAAACCTCGAGGTTTTGCTTCTTGACAGCAAAATCACGTTACTTAATATCCTGCACATGCTTAAGTCAGTGACTCTTAATCATCAAAACCACAACTTATCACTAATTTAAGCAAGAATTACTTACAACTCGTTGGGATTTACCATTCCCAATTCTCTTCTAATAAAGTTGAATGGCTCCTTGGCCAAAGGTTTGGTAAAAATATCAGCAAGTTGAAGATGAGTTGGGATGAACATGACTTTGACATCTCTCTTCTGAACATGATCCCTTATGAAATGATGCCTCACATCAATATGCTTAGTCCGAGTATGTTGTACTTGGATTCTTGGCTAAGCTTATTGTGCTTGTGTTGTCACACAATATAGGGATCTCCTTCAAGTTGATTCCTAGATCGATAGTTCTTGTTTGAGCCATAAAACTTGAGCACAAGAATTTGAGGCAGCCACATACTCGGCTTCGCTTGATGATATAGCCACACCGGTTTGCTTCTTGCTGAACCAAGACACAAGCGATCCTCCAAGAAACTCACATTGGCCACTTGTACTTTTCCTATCGGTCTTGTACCCAAGATGGTCCGAATCAATATGCTACTAAATGTTCAGTTGACCTTTAGGAAACCACAATCCAAGTGTCTTTGTGTCAACAAGATATCTGAATATTCTCTTTACTTGCTCGGCATGTGACTCCTTAGGAGCAGCATTGAAATCTTGCACACATTCCAACACTGAATTGGATGTTCGGGTGACTTGCGGTCAGATAGAGTAATGATCCAATCATTCCTCTATATTTTGTGATGTTGAAGTTCGTGCCTTCCTCATCAGCATCTAATGAAGCAGTTGAACTCATAGGAGTATCAGCTCCATTACAATGATCCATTCCAAACTTTTTCAGCAGATCATTGAGATATTTGGTCTGAAATATGAAGATTTCATCCTTCTTTTGCTTAATTTGCAGGCCAAGAAAGTAATTGAGCTCTCCCATCATGGACATCTCAAATTCTCCCCGCATATTCTTAGCAAACTCTTCACACAAGGCATCATTAGAGGCACCAAATATAATATCATCAACATATATTTGAACAATTAAGATTTCATTAAGCTTATTACTCTTTATGAAGAGAGTTGTATCTGCTTTTCCTCCGATAAAACCTTGATCAAGAAGGAATTTGCTTAATCGCTCATACCAAGCTCTAGGAGCTTGTTTAAGACCATATAGAGCCTTCTTTGAGGCGAAACACATGATCTGGATGATGGACATTTTCAAAACCAGGAGGTTGTTCTACATAAACTTCTTCTTGAATAAAACCATTCAGAAAAGCACTTTTCACATCCATTTGATAGAGTTTAAAGTTTTTGACACAGGAAAAGGCAAGAAGAACTCTTATGGCTTCCAATCTTGCCACTGGAGCATAAGTTTCTTCGTAATCAATTCCTTCTTCTTGATTATAGCCTCCGCAACGAATCTTGCCTTGTTACGGACAATGATTGGCCGACTCATCTCGCTTTGTTTTTGAATACCCATTTAGTGCCAATGACCGGATGGTCCTTAGGCCTAGGTACCAAGTCCCAAACTTGATTTCTATCAAATTGATGCAACTCCTCTTGCATTGCTATCACCCAATCACTGTCTAAAAGGGCTTCATCAATCTTAGAGGGTTCAATGTGTGATATAAAAGATGTAAAAGTTACTTCATTTAAAGTGTTGTTTCTGGTTCTTACTCCTTGATTAACATCACCTATAACTTGGTCCAAAGGATGATTTCTAATAAATTTCCAAGCTCTAGGTTGAGTTTGATCAGATTTCCAGAATTTTTTTGAGGATCAGCCTCAAAAACATTTTCAGATTTTCAATAGAAGCGAGGAGTAGTTTTCGAAAAGAATTGATTTTTTAAAGACGCTTCCTTCATCATCATCCATAGTTTGCACGTGTATAGACCTTAGCTGCATGCTCTTCCAATGGCATATTCAATGTTAAACGCCTTTGTTTGTGCCTAGATTCAAAGTCTTGTTTTTTGAATGACTCATAACGAGTATCTACTGCTTGATTATATTTTTCTACAAACTCCTTTAAGGTTGTGCCAGATGTAACAAAACCATCAAAGAATGAATTAATGCTTTCACTACGTGAGTGGTGTTCATACCAAAGAAAGAAAATGGATCTGTTAAAGATTGGTATCCAAGAGGACTTAATAGAATAAAATGACTGCAACCACTCATTCTCATGAAGACCATATTTATCAAGAATAACCCATTAAAATATTATAATTCTTTGTCGGTGTCAAGGGAATGACATTTGGAATGTTATCAATTAAATCATTCAATATGTCATCTCCTAAATTAAAAGAGCATCTCTTCTATAATTTCATCATCACTGAAGTTGATGTAATCTATTGGATCATCATCCATATTCAATAAGTCATCTCTCAATTCATCGCGAAATGTATGTCATTAGTCCTAATTTCATCATTTAAGTCAATGTAGTTCAGATGCTCATCCATAATATACCTAAAAATTTAAAATCAATAAACATATAAATAACATTCAAATACTCTTAATCATGACAAAAAAAAATCTCCCAATTCATCGGTATGGTGGACTAGACTAAGATTTTCAATCCAATTACACTCTTAATCATGACCCAAAAAAGATGAGAAGAACATTATATAGGCATGGAAGAATGAAGAAAATGTAGTATAAATCAAGCACATGATTTAGGCCTTCATATAATGCATTGTAAAAGGGGTTCCCAATATAAAAATCTCCATTAGTAAGAAAGCAAAGATGTAAACATTCATAAACAAACCGAAGAAAAGCAAACTTTTAAAATTTCAATACTCGAACAAGTCAACTGGATCAACAAAAACTTAAATTTAAACTCTAAGCTCTCTTGGAAAGTAAACCAAACTAAAAGGCAAAGATGAGCTCGGATATCACTTCACACAACTCGGTTCTTTATACAAATCCAATAGTACACCTGCCCACTTGTGAAACACGGGGATTCAATATGGATGTACACAACTTGGAACTTGTCTCCCACATTGTTTCTTTCTTTCTCTATAATCAAACAAAACACAGAAGAGGAGGACAAATGAAGAAAGCCACATCACCTTATTTTTTTAATGTTCAAATCAAGAGAAGCGACAAAAAAGAAAAAAAGGTATGGCTTCAAGTTAAACAATGAAAAACCATCAAAGGAAATCGACTAAGATATATAATTAATCATCTTCATGATATGCTTTTGACAAAGAACTGTTCTGCTCTATTACTAAATTTGACAAATTGAAATCACAGTTCTCTTGTGTAGAAAAAAATGATGTTGTTCAAACCAATCCTTCAATTACCTTTTTCCTGGAAAATTCATCACTCTCTTGTCCATGAACACAGAGGACGAAATTTTATTTCCTGAAGATTGGGGTTTGAATATTATTGATGCAACAATCATCAAAGTGATTACCAAAAACCATTTTTACATCAATTGATTAATTTGAATTTTGCCAAAAGTGAAACATGATTAATGTCAATCACCCATCTGGAGATTGATTATAATATGGACCACTCCACATCAAAAAAGGAAAAAAGAAGAAAGTGAAAAAGCCCGAAAGGTATCATCACCTTGCTTTTTGCTTGTAAACCAAAACCTATGAAAAAGCTCACTTGTACGTAGAAGTTTGCCTTCAAGAGCAACTACTCGAGTCATTTTTAGAAGCAAGACTAGGAAAGGATTAGCAACTCAAAGCATCAAACAATATTCAGAAAGCACAAACAATCCAATTTGCTACAATATTCAAGCGGTTGCAGATCGTATACACAAAGACCCACTGAATGAAAATCAATGAATCCAAAAAATGACAAAAATTGAAGTGGGAACGCAGCAAAAGCATGAACTGTGATACCCCAAAGTAGCACGAACGCAACAAAAAGCATATTGTATACCTAATTAAGAAAAAGTAGCACGAACGCAAGAAACAGCAAAAGCAGATCGTATCCAATTTGCTACAATATTCAAGCGGAACGCAGGAAAACAAAATCGCAGAAATTGAAAAATGACAAAAAGAGAAGTTAGAGGAAAGAAAAGATACCCAAAGTGGCACGAACTGTGATGCGGCGAAATTAGTGAGGAAGAGGGGCGCGGAGGAGGGGAGGGATGGTGGATCTTCCCGGCAGCGATGCACTGGACCAAGAGGACGGAAGGGAAAGAGAGAGAAATGTGAGGAAGGACGAAGGTTTTAAGTAGGGTAAATCTGGACCGTTGGATCAAATAATAGATCTAACGGTAAGAAAATGGTAGTAAGATAAAGAGGTAGTAAGAATATCCTATCTCATTTTAAAATCCCAAATTGAGTCTATAACTTAATTAGGGATTTGTTGGGTTTAACAACTTGATTTAGAATTTTTCTATTTTAAGCAACTTTATATAGGATTTTCCCTAAATAGAACTAACAGATACATTTTTTCTTTGCCTTATAAATAGGATCAGAGGAGTAAGCTTTTATTATCAGTCATCTCTCTCTTGGATTTGAAACAAAATTAATATACTAATACTTTGTAACAATGGGTAAAAGTGGAAATCAATCATCTCGTTAAACCTCTTATAGTTTGGAACAAAATTTTCTACAAGTATGCCCTCATTTATAAGGGACAAATATGAGTGAGAGAGAGAGTGAGAGAGAGAGAGAGAGAGAGAGAGAGAGATGTAATAAATATAAGTATTACCAACATTTTAATTAATATAATTAGTTAAAGATAATAGGTATGTCTAAAACAAACTTTTGTTTCTAAGTATGCCCTCATTCATAAGTGGCAAATAAGAGAGAGAAATGTAATAAATATAAATATTATCAACCTTTTAGTTAATGCAATATCTATAAGTAATGAGGGGGGAAATGGGGGAAAAAACTCACTAAATGTTTAGACAACTTTTGTTGAGTTCTTATAAAAAGGATCAAGACAATTAAAATTTTGGGCTCTTCTAAAAAGGACTGGAGGGAGTAATTTGGACCGAAAGAAGTATCCCAACACATGAAAACAACAATATCCAACAAAAAAGCACAATACTCCTCAGGTTCTATTTATAGGTAGTGAGAAAATGTTTATTTTACTCCTATTTTTAAGTCACATCATTAAATATTTTCATATAAATGTACAATGTTACACTTGATTTATTATTATGTTGATTTTGTTTTTCATGGGGTGTATTGCATATTTAATATTAATAAAGTTGAAAGGTTATTGAATTTTAAGTTATAATTAATAAGAACGAGGCTTAAAGTTTTTCATAGTTTGTGTGAAACATAGAAAAGTAACTTATAAATAAGACTATAAGAGTATATTTTTTAAAATTCCAAGGGATACATGACATAAGGGGGTGACTCAAAACATGTTGGATTATTATTTAACGACGAGAACAAGCGATGGTGGAGGAACTAGGAGTCAAAGGGAAAGGGTTGCCCCAAGCATATTTGAAAGTGACTGGCTCCTGGTACACAGATTGACCATTATTAACAAGACACAGACCATCACTTGAGACTTTGAACACAGAAGGATCAATGTTTTCTACTGTCTGAAAACCATCACACTTCAACTTGAGATCCAACTGAACACACTCACACTTGTTTTCGATCGTCACCATCCATTCTGGCTTGTTCTGCACAGTCGTTCTCGTCTTATGTTGGCTCACTGATATGTCTCTCAACGAACAGTAATCAGCTTTGCCTGTATGCATAATTAATGCAATAACGTTAATAGTAATAATAATGGATGCCCAAGGCTACTAGGTCTGGTGATGTACAAGTTAGATTTACAAAGGGGACGAACTAAGTTCGAATAACTCCTTGTTTAAAAAAACCATTGAGGAGGGGCATTCTAGTCTCAATCCAAAATAGTTAATTGCTCAAATACTTAGTAATAAAGTGGCCCAAACCAAGGGCGGAGATTGGGACAAAAATTTGGGAAGCCAAATATATATTCATTAACTAATTAAATTTTTTAAGATTATATAACATTTTTAAAATATTCAGATTTATAATTAAAATAATTTTAAAAATTCTAATGTATAAGATAATATGTCCTGTCTCTAGTATAGATGTCATATCAATTACAAAATAAAAAAGATATCATGAAATTCGAGAAGATTGTCTGTTATATAATATATCAAAATATTAAAAGTTAACAATATAATTTATAATACAAAATTAATAAAACACTATACTAAATAAAACAATTAAAAATAACTTTCACTTAAAGTAATGCTCTTTATTCTTTAATGACTTGAAATAATCAATAATTGAATCAAATAGTGAAATAACTTTAGATTTGCCTATTTTCATGAAAGCACAACATAATTCAGGTAGAGTTGATAGATTCTTCAAATGTAGATGACTAGAAGCATCAATAAAAAAATGTTGAAGTTGAGACTTCAAAATTATCTTCTCTTGTTTAGTAAAATCAGCGGGATAGTATTTTGTAACAAGAGTGCAAATATTGTCAATGTTGAAAGCTTTATAAACATTCTTAGGAATCAAATGAGAGCTAGGTGTCAAAAGCTCCAAAATTTTAGGTTGCCAACGTCTCAACGGGAGGGAATAAAAAAAAAGAGGGAAAAATGTATCAAAAAAAATTGGGGGTTCAAAATTAAATTTTACATTATATAAATTTTTTATAAAAAAAAAAATTCTAAACAACTTTTTTTGGATTAAGCTCCGTCTATGACCCCAAACAGTGATAAATACTACTCTCTCCTTAATTTATATAAGACGTTCTATGTTAAGGACTGGAGGAGTATTAAGAAACCAGAATAATTAATGCAAGTTGTGTTTGAGGGACCTTGAGAAAAGAATTTGTGTGCCTTGGGCAATGAGGCCGAGGAGGACAAGTAGTGTGGCAAAAAATTTGGTGGTGGTGGTGGTGGCCGCCGCTACCATTTTTGTTTTGCTTTCTGCAATAATAGTAGAGCTTGTGATGGTGATTAAGATTGAAGAATAGGGTGGTATCCCTGGTATGTGATACTTTATATATAAGGAAAAAAACCCGGGGGGTGAGATTGAATTATGTGTTACTCTCTCCACTCCTAAATATAAGAACTATTTGATTTTGTTGGAGCGATTAAGAAAGCTAATTAAATTACTTTAGACTATTTGTATTTTCATTTTTTTAAACTAATTAGTTTGACTAATAAACTAACATATAATCTAAAGATCACAACATATAAAATGATTAAGCAACTTATTATTATTTTTTTTATGTTTCTTTAATTTCTCCGAAAAAAAAGTCAACTAGCTCTTATAATTAGGACCCTTACAATCTCAGCTACACCCTCTTGGGTATTAAGTAACTTATTTAGCTTCTTTAATTTCTCAAAAAAAAAAAGATGTGTAGTATTACCATTTAATTCATAATCATAATGTTTTGTTATCATTAAATTACATTTATTCTTTCTTATTTAAGTGGATTTATTTATCAGTTTTCATTGCGCCCGATTTGCGGAATTTGAGCGCATTTAATTAAATGGGATAATTCAAAACTCAAAAGACACGTAATAATTACTCCTCGAATTTGTACATTCTAATTTCTGGAGTAAGAAATGTTTAAGCGACCGTTAAAGTAGCTAGTTTGGTACACTTTGACTTAAGTACAACTCAGCGCTCTACTTTTATCTCGGTTGCAATAATTTATTTTATTATCTCTTTTCAATTCAAGCAGCTCAAAAAATCAACGTTATTAAATCTCTATCGGTCATTGAATCGGTTAGGATACTAGGTTAAAGATTAGTGGGTTAGACCGGAGTTAAATTAGAGCTAAACTGGATGGTCAAGTATATGAGATTTATTATATAATATTAATTAGGTCTCACAATTTTTTTTTTAAAAAAAAAAAATAAGAACAAACACACGATTTTTTGGTGATGAAATGATATGAAGAGACTATTCAAATCTCATCTTTACTTAGTCCCTCCTCACATGAAGATCTCATTTTTCTCTCTCATCATAACCCTCCTCCCTCCATCATATCGTCTCATCATCCTCTCTCATCATGTCCAAATCTCATCTTTCCTGCTCCCTCCTTCATATTTATTTCCCTACCCTCTCCTCACATTCAGATCTCATTCTTCTCTCTCATCCAAACCTTCCCCCCTCAAAGACTAGAACTGGAGGAGGCGACGAGACCAGAACTCTATTTCTTCATTCTTGACATGTTTCTTTCGATTGGGGATAGTTTCTGTGGTAGTGAGGGTGGAGCTCGCCGACAAAATTTATGGTGACAATGAAGCAAAGGTCGCTAGCGAGGAAGGAATTACACGGTGAATGTGTGGAGATCGCAGTTTGTCGCTCTGTTTCTCGCGTCTCCTCTCACCTTTGTTCTCGAACCCCCTCTCTTCTACTGTTAATTTTTTCCCCAAATACTTGGCTGACCTCGGTTTCTGTCATATTCCGGACCGGATTCACGGCCAATTCACCGGTTTCCGGTCCGAACCATCCGGTCCGGTCTGAGTTTAATTACCATGTAGAAAATAACACAACCGTATCCTTTTATATTTTCACAATTGGCAATTTTTGTGCCTATATTATTATTGTCATTATCATTGTCATCATTTTATTATTATATTATTATTATTATAAAATGATTGATTAAATATCATATGCCGTCTAACGAATCATTTTCATACTCACAGTAAAAGGAGGTTTTAATAATTAGACAGATTAGTTCTACACAGTATTAATCAATTATGTTAGAGTGAGTGCAGATCAAATATGCATAATAATAAGTACATATTAATATTAATATTGCATTACATTACATTATGAATTTAAGATAAATTCAACTGAAAAAAATTAGACCAAGACTTCCTTACTGGTATAAATTTCCTAACTTTTCACCTATTATTGGAATTTAGAATTTTACAAAAACTATATACTACAACTTCCTGACTGTCATCAATGAATGTAATGATCATAAATCAACAGAAAAATATAAAGTTTTAGAATATGTTTTTGGTCTACGATTTAACTATTTTAAATTTAATATAATAAATAGGAGACGCTATGACAGCTCTATGGGTTAAAAAAAGTCTTATCGATAAAGAATACTTTCATACTCCAACAGTAACACCTCGTCTGAACTCTGACTAATTAAAATATAACAACTCATCTTATTTTAATATCATATGGTTGATGAGTCATATGGAGAAATTCAAATTTTATAATTTTAAAAAAAAATTACTCGATAGGGAATTGTGTTGTTTGTTTTTCTAAATTATGAAGTTTTATGTTTTTTAAAAATCATAAATTTGAATTTCTCCAAATGACTTATGAGCCATGTGAAATTAAAATCAGATGATTTGTTGTATTTTTTTATTTTTTTTTACAAGGGAAATTAAAACATCGACTTAGTCAGCATCAGGGCATAGTCGCACCCGTCCAACGCCATTTGCATCCGCTTGAAGAATATCCTTCAGACCCTCCGGAGCCACCTGGAGAAAATGATTCCCAATGGCTAGATTCAACGCAAAAGTGGCTAGATAATCTGCACAGCGGTTCGCTTCACGGAAGACATGGGAGAGGGATATTCTCCAGTCTTTAGCCATTAAATGTTGTATCCGTCGGACTAGGCTCTTGGAGGTAAACGAATAGTTAACTTGGGTCTTAAAAAGTTGTACTAAATGAAGCCGAAATATTTTTTGTTCGATCCTAATGCTCAACTTTTAAGACCGGCCAAAAAATAGGTCGCTCTTAAAAGATCGTAATTATAAGACCGGACAAGACACATACGATTAAAAAATAGCGGCTTCTAAGACCACACGACTAATTACACACGGTCTTAAAGGAGGCCGACTTTCAAGAGTGGATGATAAAAAAATCCGGTCTTAAATATTTTGATTTAAGACCGGACGTCTAAATATACGTCTTAAAAGACCAACTTTTAAGACCGGGTTTAATATCAAAAATCAAAATTACGTCGACCTTTAAGACCGGTCATATAATTACATCCGGTCTTAACAAGTGAACATTTAAGACCGTCTTATTATTTCCAGTCTAGATTTTCCCGAATTTTTCCCTAACTTTGTTCTTCCTAATTATATATATACACAAATCCACCACCCAATCCGAAGACATAAAATTCGATACTTTAAGCTACAAGCTATGAACAATTATTTGAATAAATTGAATTGGAAAAAGAATACAAATATTATTCACCATGAGCTATTTGGCCTCTTAATTAATGATTACTATGACTACAACACCTAAATTAATATAATTCATACAATAAGATAACTTACTTACAAATACAATAAGTTACAAGTACAACATACATGCGCCCAAAATAATATTCACCATGCCTTAGTCATCGATTCCCCCACCCAACAACGTAACATCCTCTTATATAACATGCCCCTTTGGATCGGATCACGCAAAAATAAAACAAGAACAAAATTCATAGTCGATGACATTAACTATGAACATAGATAGAAGGAATATAATATATATAGTTAAAGCCTTAAAGTCTTCAAAGAAATCTGCATATGAATATTACCTTATGAATTGACTCTTTTATAAAGTGATATCTTCCCATATCCCTTCTTGATGATCACTTCTTATGCCGGGTTCATTATCCGCTTCATCTTCTTCGTTCATGTCCTAGACCCCTTGAAAAAGGAGTACTCTCGGGGAATACCATAATTTGAATTCATTTCCTCATCAATATCAATGACCCTCTTTCCTTGGAGAGCTACAGACCGCATTTTATTTTCTTGATCGGTGATATAGAACACTTGTTTTGCACGGTCTGCCATAATAAAAGGTTCATCTCCAAAACTTCGCCATTGACATCGACTAATGTAAATCCTAGCCGATCGATCCGAACACCATTATTGACATTAACCCACTTGCATTTGAAAATGGGAAATCTAATTTTCACATAGTCCACCTCCCAAATCTCTTCAATAACCCCATAATATGGCATGATTTGCCAATAAAGGGCTCTTGTCTTTCGAACCGGAGAAGTGCATAGATTCAGCCTCTAACATAACACCACTTTGTGCAGGTTTGTCGTATCATCTAGGGACTTCGTGTAAAATGTATAACCATTGATCACATACGAATTCCAACTTATGACATCAACCTCGGGACCACCCGCTAACCATTTGATTGTATCGAAACACATTCCTCTCCCTCGACCTTTTGTTTGAACCAGTTTGCAAAAGTTTTGTTATGCTCCCTAATCAACCTTTGTTCGGTCATTCGATGATTTTCTTTCCTTACAAATGCTTTATGTGCAGCTATCTTTGGCTTGAACTTCATCGACGTTATTCAAGATGTATAAGTGGACTAGTGACAATTCATCGGGATCCACACTCTTTACGGAAGCCCTCGTCTACCCCCATCGACATCTTTGCGCGTTTTGGAAGCCCAATATGTCTTACTTTGGCCAAATAATCTTGACAAAATTCCATGGCTTCTTGAAACATATTTACGAACAATCGATGCTTCGCGGTATGCGTTCTTCACGTACCCTTTTAGGAATTTCATAGATCTTTCAATTGGGTACATCCACCGTAAATGGATAGGGCCGCACATCTTTATCTCCCTCACTAGATGAACAATTAGATGAACCATGATGTCAAAAAATGTAGGAACAAAAAGCTTCTCAAGGTGGCACAAGATAAGATATCCTTCATTCTCCAATTCATCCAACTTTTCAATCTCAAAAACTTTACGACAAAGTGCATTGAAGAAGACACAAAGTCTAGTCAAAACGACCCGAAGATCATATTCGGCGATGCCTCGAATAGCTATTGGGAGTAGCTATTGCATCAAGACATGACAATCATGAGACTTTTGGCCTACTAATTTCAAGTCCTTCATCGATACAAGCCTCTTAAAATTTGAAGAATACCCCGTGGGAACTTTTGTGCCATGTAAACACTCACAAAACTTCGTTTCTCATCCTTAGACAAAGTATGAGAAGCGGGGACAATAAGTTCTCTTCCCATCGGCCTTGGATGTAACTCTTCGCGTATTCCCATTGCTATCGGATCCAATCTTGCCTTCACACCATCCTTGGAACTACCTTGTATGTTGAGAAGCGTGCGACAATACTATCACATACGTTTTTCTCCACATGCATGACATCTCAATACTTGTGTCTCACATCAAGATTGCGCCAATATGGAAGATCGAAGAATACAGATCTCTTTTTCCATATATTTGTTTCTTTTCTACACTTTGCGGTCTTAGAATACGACATTGATATTTTTCACCTTTTCATAAACTTGCTCCCCGAGTCAATGCCACCGGAGTATCTTCATACTCTTGGCCACCAAAAAAGGCTTTCTTCAATCGACGATATGGGTGGCCCCGTCTAAGAAATCTCCTATGTCCAAGATAAATCGTCTTTCTTCCATGTTGAAGTTGATGGTAGCGTGTGCCTTCTTCACAAACCGGACATGCTTTATGGCCTTTTACACTATACCACGACAAGTTCCCATATCTTTGGGAAGTCGTTTATAGTACAAAATATCATGGCTCGCATTTTAAACACCTCCTTCTTGGAAGAGTCAAAAACATCGACACCTTCTGCCCACAACTCCTTCAAGTCTTCGATTAAGGGCTGAAGGTAAACATCAATGTCATTTCCGGGTTGTTTCGGTCCCGAAATCAACATAGACGCATGATGTACTTTCGTTTCATGCATAACATTGGATATAAGTTGTAAATAATCGGTAGTACGGGCCATGAACTATGTATGCTGCTAAGGCTTCCATAGGGATTCATGCCATCTGTGCTAAGGGCAAGCCTAAGGTTCCTAGGTTCTTTGCCGAAGTTCGGAAATAATTGATCGATTTTCTTCCATTGAGTAAAATCGGCGGATGTCGAAGCTTTCCATCGAAATCCTCTCATCTCGCATGCCACCTCAAATTTTTTGCATCATTTTCATTCGCAAACAACCGCTTGAACCTTGGTATGATTGGAAGATACCACAACACTTTTGCGAGGCCCCTTATTTGACTTGTACCTTGGGGTTTCACATTTCGGACAACTCTGCTCCTCTTCAAACTCTTTTCTATACAACACGCAATCATTCGGGCATACATGGATCTTTTTGTACTCCATCCCCGGTGGACAAAGTATTTTCTTAGCATCATAGTATCGATGCGGCAACACATTATCATCCGGAAGCATGTCCTTAAAAGCCTCAAGCATTTCTGAAAAACTCTTGTCGCTCCATCCATGACGTGCCTTCAAGCTTACCAATTTCAATACGCATTCAACTATTGGTATTTTTTACACCCACGGTATAGAGGGTCTCGCATCACCGCACATATTACCATATGCATGTGATTGATGAAAAGCCTCTTCTCCTACATCACGGATAATGTCCTCTATGTGATCATCCATATCCGTGTCATTATCATCAAAGGCCACTTCCCTATGTTGAGACCCACTTGGTATTTTTTCACCATGCCATACCCATACTTTGTATAAGTCTTACAAATTCCTTCACAAATTAAATGTGTGTGTATAACTTCGGGACTTAGTCGCCTCTCATTCAAACATTTTACACAAGGGCAATAAAACTTCCTACCCTCGGCATGGGCATTTTGTTTAGCAAATTTTATAAAGTCCCTCACCCCATTCGATATTCAACACTCGTCCGTTTAGCATTTATCCAAGCTGTGATCCATAGTAGAATTCCTATATATATAGACGGAAAGTTTAACATACATATATATGCTCAAATGTCGGTTATGTCTTTTTTTTCCTTTTTTTTTTCGTATAAACTTGCTCATTAAATGCGAACGAAGAATCACTTTTGGTCATAAATGTATCGCGGTGAATCCAAGAACCAAAATAAATGCATGACGAGGAAATTAAATGCATCGCGTGAAGGTCTTGTGGACTCACTTTGTATCATATAAATTCAAATGCGTTTGCTTAGTCTTTCTTCTCCCGCCACGAACGTTGATGTTGCGGATAGAAAGAGTACCCTAAAAACATTTATTGGTCAGTTGGGTAGGTCTAAAGTGCAATTATAATCTTCAAAATACAATATCCATTAACAACACGAAACCCACAAGAACATTTGATCGATTTCGCTCAACCCGGGAAAAACCCGAGAACGATGAGCGGGAAAATCATAAAGTTATATAATCGAAACACCTCTTACGCTTGGTCTATAGACGTTTAGCTAAGGAACCGAAAGTGATTGTCGAGAGAGCAACGCGAACCCGGCGACAAAGTGGCGGCGGAACACGAGTAACACTTTAGGCGCGACAAGAGAAGTTCGAGAGAGGGAAATTTAATATTTCGCGTGATAAAGCGAGACATGTTTTATATTTGGGATTTTATTAAGACCGGAGTTTTATAATCCTCGGACCTAAATTGAGACAATTAAACCGGTTCATTAAAAGGAGACGGTTCTATATATAAAACTTTTTAAGACCGCCGTTTTATAATACTCCGGTCCTAAAATTCTTTGTTTTTGTGATTTCTAAAAAAGGATTTGGCGAGCGCGTAATTGAATGAATAAAAATTAAAGGAAAAGCTGAGTTTCTTTAATTACATATATTACTTGCAGATGCACGTACACAAGAAAAAATACAAAACAAAAACAAGCGAGAAAATTATCAAAAACAAGAATCGACTAAACATCTCCTAAAGCTTATTATCCTCCAAAGCCTTGGCGATTTCGGCGTGAACAACATTAATTTCCCGCGGAGATCAGCAAGTTTACTGTCTTACTCGAATCAGCCACAATGCTTCATTAGAGGAAAGAGGAGAGGGTCGTAGTAGTCGCGGTGGGGCCAAGAGGTTGGAGAGGGGGCGCGGGAACCTCTTCATCATCCGAAGAAATAACAATGGGTCCAACGACCCGAGACTCTTCTGTCACAATAGGACGGACTCTCGATGGAGGAGCGCACCATATAACGATCGACGGAAGGCACGAGCATCACGACTAAGAGCACCCCTACGGCGGTTCTCTTGTATCTAACCATGGTTTGAGCAGTTGGGCGAGAGGTATGAGGAGTTAATTAATAGAGCGGAGCAGTTTGTTCTCGAGATAGCCACGTACGTAGTTTGGAGTTACGAGGTAGTGAGGAATTAATAAGGAGTTATAGGTACGCGGTATAAAATTCCATTATTTAATATTTTTCCAATTCATTTTATTTTAAGACCGACCTTTTATCATTAACCCGGTACTTATAGGTATGCGGTATAAAATTCTATTATTTAATTTTTTAAGACCGATCTTTTATAATAAGTCCGGTCCTAAAAGTCTTACCTTTAAGACCGACCTTTTATCATTTACCCGTACTTACACACTTTTGTTCAAATGAATGATGCGAGTCTCTTCGGCTTCGGATAAACTTCCCAACTAGGCGTCTCCTCGTATTCGATGAACAATGCGTCTCCTCGTTAAAGCTTTCGGCGTTTCACATTGTTCGGGATGGGTTCTCTATTTAAACCCGTTATTCTTTGTACTTTCTTCACATTCTTCTCCCCCGGTCCTCCGTTTCCTCCTCCTCCTCTTCAACCTCAGCCCCCATTTGTAATGGCTGCTCTCCCGGTCCTCCGTTTCCTCCTCCTCCTCTTCAACCTCGGCCCCCTCCGCCACCGCCTCCTCCAAATCCGACCGTGAAGCGGTTGGTGCGATCAGGCCCGCGTCGATCAAATCGATCGACATTTGAGCCAATTGGTTCAGCTTGCTCATACCATGAACAACAAGCTGAACATGGTACTCACGCCAATGACGTGAACTACGATCCCGGCGAAGACGACTCCGACGACTCCGACAACTCCGACGACTCCGACGCCCCTCCCTTTCCGACTACGAGAGGGATTAGTTTTTTTTTTGTTTTTTTTTTTTTTTTTGATTTGCCTCTATGGACGTAAAAAAATTAGTAAATAAAATATTTTTAAATTTTGTTCTCGTGCGAGTTTAGTACTTTATCCCATTATACGAACACAGGAAAGCAATAAACAAGGCAACTATGAAGGACGGATAATGGCGAGACTAAAAAACCTAAAATAAAAGAACGAAGACTTTAGTTAGTAAATCGACGGTCCTAAAAACACTTTGCCATTTTTGTCGGCTTTGGTTTCCATATCCGATTGCCTCTTGTCCTTTTCATTATCGTCTTTCTTTTTCCGACAAAAAGGAAACAAACAAAACATTGTCCTCGTGTAAATCCAACAACGAAAATTCGCGAGATACGATTAAGAACATACAAAAAAAGGAGCTTTTACCTTATTCGGATAAGAACAAACAAAGTGACTATTCTTCTCAAGGTTGGACCTTCGTTGACGTCGGTTTTACCTCCCCATGTTAGAAACAAAGTGTCCTTTTCATTATCTTCCTTCTTTTTCCGATAAAAAGACAAAAGACAAAATAAAAGGGACACCGACAATGCTGCCTCTACACATGGAGAGGTAAAAACGATGATAATGAAGGACCTAGCTTGACGAACGCGGAACCTCGGTTGTCTTCAACCCTATCCATTTAATTTGTCCGAAAGGGGTATTTAAAGGTGATTGACTTTTAAGATCGGACAAATAACAACATACGGTCCTAAAAGTTAAGCAGACTTGTAAGCAAAGGACTTTTAAGACCGATTATTTATAAAAATACGGTCCTAAAAGTTAAGCGGGCGACTTTTAAGACCGACCTTTTATAATACGTCCGGACCTAAAAGTACATGTGGTTTTTTAAGCTTTTAGGAGCGGACACTAAAGCAATATACGGTCCTAAAAGTCTCATACTTTTTACACCGAACTGCGGACCTTTAAGACCGGACATGTTGTTAATGAACGGTCCTAAAAGTCTCGAGATTTCAAACACTAAATTAAATAGCTATATCCACCATCCAATAATCCATTCGAAAACCCAAAATGGACAAAAAGAAAATTGTTCGAAAAATTAACTAAATTTATTTATTGAATTTTACATTGCCTATGTATATTTACAAATGAATTGTTCAAAAAAATAAACAAATTTACAAGATCGATTATTATTGCTACGAATATACTTACAAATGAATTTAGGACATTAATTATTGTCATTTTTCTGACTCTAAGATCAGACCATACGAGATATTCACAAAACACATTGCGTATGTGCTCCGAGTTCATCATCGGAAAGGGAGTTTTGCATTGAAACATCTCGTAACATCAAAGACAAAGAAAGCGAATTAACTTGCGTGCATATTTCATTTGTAACGATAAGCCGAAAACTGAATTAACTTGCATAATATGTAACATCAAATACATTTACCTTTGCGTTAATTTAGTATCCCTCGCCTTGTAATATCATACATGTGTTTCATGACGTCGGCCACATAAGTTGGACTCTCGTGGTTGCCGACGGTCTAAAATGAACAAGAAATATATATAAGAGCATATATATAGCTCAATGACCAAGTTCACAAGGCGGTGTGCTACAAATATTGTACCAACCTCTCGAGTCCGTACCATATGGGGTCTTTGTCCCGAGTAGCACGCCTTTTCTTTTCTACTCTTTGGAAGGTCCTCATGGCACTATCATCAAAATCACAAATTTATCAATGATTCACTTAAAATTCACAAAGAAAGATGTCGACAAGAGAATCAAAATGACATGCTTACTCGTTGATGGTCTGCACCAACGTAGGTAATGGCTCAGTGTGAGTGGAGCATAAGAAGATAACTTTATGCTCGTCCTTGCACATGACGACCAACTGCCAGTGGCGGCTGAAAATTCACATCAGTAAACTATACTCAATGATATATGTAGCAGAATTAAGTGAATTACGGACAAGATTTTTGATATGTACCTGTGGAAGAATGGCAAAAAGTACAACTTTCTGATCACTCCACACAACGTCTTTGATATGTACTCCTGTCTCTCCTCCATGGTTGTTTGACTTGAATAGATAGGGCACAAGAATCCAAAATCGTTGATCCTGCACCTTTGAACCAATTCATGATGCAAGAACCTACCATAATGACATCGATCAGGGAATTAGTATATATGTATGTATGTCTAAACGATGCATTTAAATGATGTACTCATAGACGGAAGATACTTACTTCATAAAAATTCTAACAATTGCATCGATAAGCTCACCGTCGAGGAAGCGGCAAGGACTCAACATCAACGGTGTCAACTTGAACGGGCATAGGATGAGGGACGCCTAGTACTTCATCGGCGGCCACAATTTATCCTTAAAATATCCACTCTTCATCGAGATCGGATATTTTTTCCACAGGAGCGACCAACTTAGCGATGGGGGATAGAGCTTGAGGAGGGGATGGAGCTTGACGAGGGATGGAACTTGAGGAGGAGGGGTTGAAGCTTCGGGAGCGGTAGAGACATGTACAAGCTTCACCGGCCAAGGGATGAAGGTTCCCTTGACATCACTCACAAGCTTCACTCATCGGTTTGGAGAGGAGCTGTGCATCAATGATCACATTTTCAACCGACACTCGACTTCATCATCGGGCATTTGTTGGTGGTGTACGGTTGATCCCAAGTTGTGAGCAGTCCCTTTTGCAACCAATAATCATCCATCATGATGATCGGGATCCTCCACATAAAGGTCACAAGGTTGCTCGACCCAACAATGCAGCTCCCTCTAGTGCTCTCTTGCACGGTTGCGGGTGAGTGTGTGAAGAGAACACTGGTCTGCGGACGATTGCTCAAAAGCGGCCTCGGGCCGACTCGGTTCCTCCTTCATCGCTCATCTCGGATTGAAACATTGCGGTCATTGAAGCTTTATTAGCAGCCGGCGTCTGGTCCATCTCCTCCCGGTAACCATACTTTGTCTATGGCGTTTGGATGTACCAAAGACTTGCTTTATGCCTACCCGTCCTCCAATCCCCCTTACACACCCGGATCCGATTTTAAGTCGCAACGGTCGAACATCATTCCTCCCGTCCGACACAAAAGATCCCTCTCGCTTCTTTCTTTTTAAGATCTTCCCGTAAGATACGGATAACGAGAAGCTTAGTAATGAAACATGTTTAGTAACTAAAAAATAACAATAACGATACTTACAATTCTTTCAAAGAACTAGACGAGTTTGTTCACTCGTGTAGGCGCGCGGCAGCTTTTGCCGAATATGCAACTACAACTCCTCGCGACGTATTGGAGATGGAGGAGCATGTATCACGAAGGATTGGATTACGCTTCATCATCCAATCTCTTCCGCTTGACAGCCATCAAATCTTTTTCGGCCTTTTGATATCCGCGAGAAGCCCTATGAGGGCAATCATTCTTTCTACCTATCTCCTGTGCTTGTTCCCTTCTTTTAAACGAATCGGGATTGAAAACATCTATTAATTATGAATTCCAGCCATGCATGTCACTAACGAAATTAGAGAACTTCTGCTTCATATGAACGTCAATCAAACAGTAGTCAAATTCTTCACTTCATCAAGTTTCAACATTTTATTTAAGGAAGATGTAGAATTGTAGAAGAAATTGGAGCTATGTTTTGTAGTGCTAGCTAGATAGATAGGTTAAGAAACAAAAGAGAATTATGCTTACGAGAATAATACAAACTTGATCCTTTTTAAGGCATCCGATTGGGATCAGTCCATCCCCATTAGATAGTAACAATTGGGTATATAAAGTTTCCCCCTTTTAAGACTATTCATTTCCTCCTTTGCAAGACAAACCATTACACAATTAATACCTTCTCATCATTAATTTACCTTTTCGGGGTTGACATATCGACTTGCATAGACAAAGGCTTACGAATAATACAAACTTGATCCTTTTTAAGGCATCCAAAAGTAGGATCAGTCCCCATTAGATAGTAACAATTGGGTATATAAAGTTTCCCCCTTTTAAGACTATTCATTTCCTCCTTTGCAAGACAAACCATTACACAATTAATACCTTCTCATCGGTAATTTACCTTTTCGGGTTGACATATCGGACTTGCATAGACAAAGGCGGGAAATGTATACTTCTATTCACACACCGAACTATTATATAACTAACGAGGATTAGATGAACACAATAACATTCACATATCCGCATAGGTTAATAAGCAAACAAAAGGGAAAACAAAAATAAATATAAACTCACCGAGCTTCGTGAGTGGTCCGCGAGAAGAACAAATTGTCGTCAAAATTCGTTCATCAATAAATGTGTAAACTTCCCAAGGATGTTTGGCGGGCGGAACATCGGAGAAAATATACGTGTTAGCGAGAAAGGTCTTAAACTTCCTCCACCGATCAGCACAATAAGACAATGTCTTGTCTTTCAACTTCTGACAGTCAGGGACAGTGTATGTAACCCGATAGTCTCCCAAATAGGATCCTTTACATTCTTAGAGTCCACACTTTTCCACTCATCTGTCAAGATGCTAACCTTGCTGCGTGCTAGACAACCGACAAAACTATTATATTTGCTTTTATTAGGACCGACGGGTTCCAACCTTGCATCAAATCGAATCTCGAGCTTTGACCCGGAAGTCCGACTTAGGGTCACATCCATCATTCGTGTGCCTCTTCTACCACGGCGTGCGGGGGCGATTACGAGCCTCATTGTGAGATGAAGAGGGTTCGTTCTCACTCACACCGTCACACGAGGCGCGTTGCCGGAACAAGAATAGATTCGTTTTCACCGTCCATTTTCGAGACGGGAAGAGAGGAATGCCCGAGCAAATGAGAGAGTAACGGGGGCTGATGGTACGTGGGCGAGGAAGAGGTAATGCAACGGGAAGGGTTTGAACGTGAATAGAGGTTCTCCACGGAGTAACAAAAGCTTTCGCGAAGAAATGTATAACTTGCGTGGATTTTTAAGACCGGATGAAAAAGAGACGGTCTTAATATTTACATTAATCCGGTCATATTAAACGTCCGATCTAAAAAGTTTAACCTTTAAGACCGTTCCTTTTAAAACCCGGTCTTAATATTAATGAACTTTTTCGTACCGGAAGTATCGTATGTCCGGTCTTGAAAGAAAACTTTTAAGACCGTCTTCTTGATAAGTTCGGTCTTAAAACTTTAGACTTTTTATATTTAAATTTTTCCTTATTATGTTTTACCGCAAAATATAAATAAGTACGGCTATATGAGATATATTTAGAAAGTAATTGAAATTTCAGTTCAATTTTTAAGACCGGTGGTATTTTAGTCGGTCTCAATAATGATTTTAAGAGCGGTGAAAAATTGGTCCGGTGCAAGAAGTTCTTTATATTTACGGAACCGCATTTTGGTCATTCCTTTAAGACTGGGTGTCCATTGTCCGCTCTAAATGAGGCGGTCTTAAAGCCTTTTTTTGCACTAGTGGTTGCCTGAGTTCGTGACTAGATTTAGAGCCACCAAACAGTCGATCTGGACCACCACCTCCCTATAGCCAAGTGACCATGCTAGTGAGAGACCATCCCACAGACCCCAGAGTTCCGCTTGAAGAGATGAGCAAGCACCAATGTTTCGACAGCATCCCGCCAACCAACGCCCACTGTGATTACGAAGTATGCTTCCAGCCCCCGCTTTTGCAGATTCTCCTTTTTTAGCACCATCACAGTTGAGAGCCACCACAGGCCGAGGAGGCTTAGTCCAACTGATAAATTTTTCCTGCATACCTGGTCGGCCATCCTGCGGCACATCAGACAGCAAGAAAGCTTCCATAGTTATTTCCGCTAGCAACCTTACCTCTCGGACCAGGCTGGCTGGGTGAATAGCCGTGTGTTGAAAAATTGCCTTATTACGAGATACCCATAGCTTCCAACATGTGAGGCCAAACAAACCTGCCCAACGAGCGTTTCCGTCCTCACCCCGCTTTGTGTGTGCGAGGTTCTGCAGAAGCCACTTCCTGTAGTCTAGCTGAAAGAAACGACTTCTTTGGGATGTAGGAACCAGATGCGCCCACACCACCTGAGCGTAGCTACACTTCCTCAACACATGATCTACATCTTCTGCACTTGTCCCACATCTTGAGCATAAATCAGATTCAGTCATATGCCTCCTTTCCCTCTCGGCGTTAGTTAGGAGGCTGGAGCGTGCAGCAAGCCACAAGAAGGTCCTTATCCGTTGGGCACCTTGCCACTTCCAAATCACCTCCCATAGCCTATCAGGTTCTCCTTCATCATCTTTGCACAACATTTCGTACGCAGAGGAAACTGAAAACTGACCATCATTGGAAAAATCGCAAAAACAGTCCGCTTCTCCGTCATCATGTGTCGGGGGGTGCAACCAGCTATGATAGAGAGGACATGCTTAGGTAGCTGATTACTGAAGAGTTCCCATTTCCAACCACCCTCATCCGTCGTGAAGCAACGCAATGGCAGGAGTGCTTCCTCGGGTGTAATTTCTCGGTCAGCTAGAAGCTTGAGGGGCCCCACCTGAGGCACCCAATTGGTTGACCAAAAGGATACTTGGGTTCCATCTCTAGGGTCCTATCGTGTGCCTAGATCAACTTCCTCCCATGATTTCTTAAGGTGTCGCCACAAATAAGAACTATTCTGATTCCGCCGACACGGCCCAGAGCACTCGTTCCAACCATATTTGTGTCTTAGCACCTGAACCCACAGCAGATGAGGCTGTGATCGTAAGGCAAAACCAAGTTTCATTAGAAATGCTTTATTCTGGACTTCTAACTTCTTGAAACCACCGCCTCCACAACAAACCAGCCTGCACATGTCATCCCACTTAACCAAAGAGGGTCTGTGTTCAGTACCAGTACTTCCCCATACAAATTGCCGTATATGGTGTTCAATGCGGTGACACAGTTCCGTAGGTAGCTTGGTAGTTTGCATGGCATACATGGGGATGGCCGCAAGGACCGACTTTACCAGTGTAATAAGGCCTGCAAGCGACAAAGTTCTAGCTGCCCATCCAAAAAGTTTATTCCTTACTTTCTCCTCTATGTACTCATAGGTGCCTATCCGGACACGTTGATGGAGTAAGGGAACTCCTAGATATTTGCCAAGATCCTCTGTTCTCTGAAAGCCTAGTTCCTCACTGATCTCCACTTAAGTACCATGTGAGATGTTCTTGGAAAAGAAGATGGCAGTCTTTGAGTTACTCACTTTATGTCCGGAGCTAGCACAGAAATCATCTAAGATGCCTCGAACTAGAGCAACCTGAGAGGCGGATGTAGAGCTCAAGAGCACAAGGTCATCTGCGAAGAACAAGTGGGATAGCGGTGGCCCCTGCCTCCCCATTCGGATTGGCCTCCATTGTTTTGCTGCCACCCTTTGCGCGATCACCTGGGAAAGGCGTTCCATCCATAAGACAAAGATATAGGGAGACAACGGGTCACCTTGTCTAATACCTCTCGAAGGGGAGAAACTCTCCGAGTGGGTGCCATGCCATATTACTCTCATGCTGCATGTAGTCACACAGGTCATAACTGCACTTACAAATTTTGGAGGAAGCCCTGCATCATACAAAGTTTCTTCAATAAAATCCCATCACAAACGGTCATAAGCTTTCTCCAAGTCCACCTTGATCGCCATCCATCCTTCCGGTCCCTGTTTAGATCGCATAGAGTGGATCACTTCTTGGGCAATGGCAATGTTGTCTGTAATTTGTCTACTTGCCACGAAGCTGGCCTGGTTTGGGAGAACTAGCTCGGGTAGCCATTTCTTGAGGCGATTTGCCAATATTTTCGTAATGATCTTGTACAAGACCGTGCACAGACTTATCGGGCGAAATTCTTTAACGACTTCTGGCTCAGGTACCTTAGGGACAAGTGTGATTAGGGTCTCATTAAGGCCAGGATCAAGGGTGCCCTCCTCAAAAAAGGTAGAATCCATTTGAAAGATCGATGGCCCTACATGCTTCCACTGTTGTTGAAAAAAGGCAGCATGATTTGTTGTATTTTAATTAGTGAGAGTACATATGAGATGACATTCTTGGAGTATCAGAGTATATAAGTATTTCTCCTTATGGAGAGTAAAGAAATATTCAGATATTGGTGTCTTTTTCTTTTTACCATGACTAGTTAATATTAATATTGCATTATATTTTGAATTTAAGATAAATTGAAGGAATCACAAACTACAAACAATTTCCAACACATAGAGAGATATTACTCAAATGTCAAATACAATAAAATTAATGATGTATTAATTCCTTCAATTGCATACGCTCTATTATATCAAAACCTAGGTTTTAGATTACTCGATAGGGAATTGTGTTGTTTGCTTTGATTTTCCCCGAACAGGCTCGAAAGCCCACATAAATATGTAACCAATAAAAATATCTCATGTTATCAAAGAAAGGAGAGTGAAATAAAACAACTGAAAAAGATACAAAAGGTGAAAGAATAGGGGAAAGAAAGAAACGAAAATCAAAGAAAAAACAAAAGAAAGGAAAATATATATAAATAAATAAATAAAGTAAAAGAATTTATCAATCCAAATTATGTTGGATTCCACTCTCCAAATCATTGGTGTTGTGATTCACATAGGTGACAACAACCATGAGAATGTAGACCTTCCTTGGATGATTTAGGATGACGATGAATGGATTAAAATGCGTTTTAATTTAAGGGAGGGCCGGACTTACATTTTACTAGGTGTAAAAGGAAATCAAATTTTAAAGAGATAACCTTTTTAAGCTCGCAAATAAAAGGGCCGACCCTTTAAGTCCGAGGGCTAGCCTATTTAAAACCTCAATATCTGTTTTCAATAAAATACTATTGATTAATGCATGATTAGAATATAAATATTTTAATTATTTATTATTGGTATCTACCTAATGACTTTACTATTATTGTTATTGGCAACTATGTTGTTCAAAAATTTGGGAATTTGGAAAGAAGTTAGGGGAGAACAATATCTAAAGAGGTTTTAGCTTAAATAGTAAAAGAGGGGAAACTGATTATAATTCTTGAGCAGTTTAAAATATGTTGTAAACATGTGAGTAAATGCATGGGTGTGTCAAAGAAACAAGTCCCACATTGTTTGGGAGAAGGAGAGTACAAGCCTATATATAGAATCATGTTATATTGGGCTTGTAAAGAGGCTAAGAGGAGTAGTGGGCTCGCGCACACAACAATGGGCCACCAAGAGGCAAACGCAGTGGAAATCCAGCGATTTCCCCCTGCGTGCGAGTAATACATGATACCGACACTTTTGTGAAAATATTTTTGCTCCCCGAAATATTATTTTAGTTTACTAAAATAATAATAATAGTAATTTATTTTTAAGAGGCTTAATGGAAAGGCATCGCCAACGGGCGAGCGCAACGAGCGTCTATCCGAACGAATTTACCGTTGTCACCGAATAGACTCGCCTTCTCCGGCGATGTCTGTTGGGTCATGAGGGACGTGTCGTCCGAATGGTTTCACGTCTATTGGCTCTCTGTGGACAGTGTTTATAAAAGGGATTCGGACGAAGTGCTCGGTACAAAAAATATATGCAAACTTCTCTCCTCTCCGCCTATTTTTATTGTCATTGTCGATACCATTACCTTCCGCCAGTTTTGCCGCCTTGCCGTATTGCAAGAAGGGTCTGTTTAATCCTGGGGAGTACCGTTTCCTCTTTGCCGGTGGTCACGGAATAACTCTATAGGACAGCGTGTTCGTGCGCGACTCAGATCATCCGTATTGTTCTTGTTCCAGACTGCTCGTAATTTTTAACAACAATCTATAGAGTTATTACGAGTATGGAGAACGACGCTGCTAACAACGTTCCTCAGAATTCTAATGTTCCCGGTTCCAGTTCCACAGCAGTGGCTTTTGCGATGTCGCTTCCCAAACCTTTTCCTGATACATCTAAGATCGAGGTTTTTGATGGAAAGAATTTCAAACAATGGCAATAACGGGTTTATTAACATGCACGGTGGCTACTCTTGCTCTTCATCAACCCCAACTCGCACAAGAATCTGACCGAGCGGCGAAGGAT
The DNA here is from genome assembly GCA_019022655.1 of Acacia acuminata. NCBI lineage: Eukaryota > Viridiplantae > Streptophyta > Magnoliopsida > Fabales > Fabaceae > Acacia > Acacia acuminata. Next base: position 4,984,938 of record JAFJYI010000022.1, on the reverse strand, counting down.
GCATGGACATATGCTAATAAGGTTTGCGACACACCCTCATAATTACTCGTCTAATGATCTCGTTCGATGTGTATTGTGTGTACAAAGAGGCATTGAAGATCTGGGAGTCTCTAATTCTGAAATACACTGCTGAGGACGCCGGAAAACAAAAGTTTGTTGTCGAATTTCTACGATGGGAAATTATTGAAGACAAAGATATCAAACTGAGATCAACGAGTATCATAAACTGTTAGAGGAACTTTGGGCTAAAAATATCAATTTGCCAGATGAATTCATGGCTGGAGTCTTGATTGGCCAGAGACATGGAATCATTATAAGCAGCAACTCAAGCATAAGCAGAAACAATTGTCGCTGCCAGATCTGATTACGCACATCAATATAGAAGATACAAACGGAAAGGCAATACAAGCGAGAAAAGGGAAAGCAAATTACTACAAAAAGCTAATCTAGTGGAAGCAAAGCCGCACAAGAGGTACGATTCTAAACACCAACACAAAAAGAAATCTGATTACAAACCCAATGATTCTCACCCCAAATTCAAGAAGAATGGTAATTGTTTTTTCTGTGGCAAGCCAGGACATTTTGTTGCTAAGTGTAGGAAAAAGGCCAGAATTGAAAAACGTAAGAGAGACGAAAATCCTCCAAAGCCAAATGTAAATTTGGTTGTTAGAGATGAAAACAGTGATGATGATGTTATCATTGCAATGGTCTCTTCTCAAGCCTTACTGTTCAAGCTGATGTGAAAAATTGGGTGGTAGACTCGGAGCTACCAAGCACATTTGTGCAACTAAAGAGATGTTTTCCACTTTCCAAGAAGCAGAAGACCATGTTTATTTGGCTGATTCACGAACTGCAAAAGTTCAAGGAAAAGGAAAAGTTGAGGTGAAACTCACATCAGGAAAGACTTTAGCATTGGATCGACGTTACGTATGTGCCTGAACTTAGAGCAAATCTAATTTACGTGGCTCTATTAGGAAAATCAGGGTTAAGGTGTTGTTTGAATCAGATAAGATTATTATGACGAGGAACAATGTTCGATAGGAAAGAGTTATTGTAATCGGGGTCTTTTTGTACTGAGTGTTGATGGAAATAATGATAATGCTTCTTCTTCTGCTTACTTGATTGATTCCTTTGATTTATGGCATGCTAGACTAGGACATATACATAGATCTTATATAAAGAGATTACAAAATCTTGGGATAATTTCTGGAATTAATATTAATGATATTAATAAATGCGAAGTATGTGCGTAAACAAAACAAACTAGAAAAACACATTTTGTTACTCAAAGAGAAACTGAATTGTTGTCTCTAATACACACTGACTTAGGAGATTTAAAACAAACAGAGACAAGAGGTGGAAAGAGATACTACATTACTTTTATTGATGATTTTTCAAGATATACTAGAGTATATTTTCTTAGAAATAAAGATGAGGCCTTTGAAAAATTTCTTTTATACAAGGCAAAGGTAGAAAATCAATTAGATAAAAAGAGTAAGGTCAGATAGAGGAGGAGAGTACTTGTTGCTTAATGATTTTTGTGAAAAGGAAGGAATAATCCATGAAGTAACTCCCTCATATTCACCTGAGTCTAATGGTATTGGGTTGAAAGGAAAAATAGAACCTTAAAGGAAATTATGAATGCTTTACTTGTAAGTTCTGCTGCTCCCAATAACTTGTGGGGAAGCTTTGTTGTCTGCATGTTTTCTACAAAATAGAATACCTCATAGAAAAACTAAGAAGACACCTTACGAGTTGTGGAAAAATTTTATACCAAATTTGAAATATTTGAAAGTGTGGGGGTGCCGAGCAAAAAGTATTATTACCTGATCCTAAAAGGAGAAAGATAGGTTCTAAAACTGCTAATTGTATGTTTATTGGTTATGCTCAACAAAGTCTTGCATATCGGTTTCTTGTTTTAAAAAGTGAATTATTAGAACACAATACAATTATTGAAACTAAAGATGCAGAATTTTTTGAAAGTATTTTTCCTTTAAAAGTTGAGCATATTCCTAAGAGAATTGAACAAATTCTGAACAAAACTCAAATGAAGATATGGTTGAAAACTTATGAAGGAGTAAAAGACAAAGAAAAGAAACCTCTTTTGGAGATGATTTCTATACATATCTAGTAGAAGGTGAACCTATGAATTATTATGAAGCTGTCTCTTCCCCTGATGCAAAGTTTTGGGAAAAAGCTATTAAAATTGAAATAGATTCTTTGAATCAAAACAAAACTTGGATTTTAGTAGACTTGCCTTTAGGAGCAAAACCTATTGTATGTAAATGGGTGTTTAGGAAAAAATATTTTCCCCGACGGATCGATAGACAAATATAAAGCTAGATTAGTAGCCAAAGGTTTTACCCAAAAGGAAAATATTGATTACTTTGATACATTCTCGTCTGTAACTAGGATTTCCTCTATTAGAGTCCTAATTGCATTAGCCTCTATTTGTAATCTTGTTATACATCAAATGGATGTCAAACCAGCGTTTCTAAATGGTGAATTAGAAGAGGAAATTTATATGGTTCAACCAGAAGGATGTATCATTCATGGGCAAGAAAACAAAGTTTGCAAATTAGTAAAGTCATTGTATGGTTTGAAGCAAGCACCTAAACAGTGGCATGAGAAATTAGATCAAGTTTTGATAAGTGGTGGTTTCTCTACTTTTGAAGTAGAAAGATGTGTTTATATAAAAGTAGTGAATAATGATTGTGTGATTATTTGCTTATATGTGGATGATATGCTTATATTTGGTACTAGTTTAAATATTGTGCTTGAGACAAAGTTTTCTTGCTTCAAATATTGATCTGAAAGATCTTGGAGAAGCAAAGGTAATATTGGGTGTAAAAATCATAAGGAATGAACATGGTATTCAACTTTCTCAAGAACACTATGTTGAGAAGATTCTGAGAAAGTTTGAACAGTTTAATGAAGATCCTTTAAGTACTTCTTATGATAGTAGTGTACATCTCACAAAACATGAAGGAGATCCAATAGCTCAATCTAAATATGCACAAATCATTGGGAGTTTGTTGCATTTGATGAATTATACAAGACCAGACATAGCATATGCTTTGTGTGTAGATTGAGCAGTATACTCACCGCCCGGCGAAGAAACATTGGGAGGCTCTCATAAGATTATTACGATACTTGAGAGGTACGATGAATTATGGAATACAATATAGTGGGTTTCCCACTGTATTAGAAGGGTACAGTGATGCTAACTGGATTTCGGATTCAGACGAAACAAAATCCACTAGTGGCTATGTCTTTATTCTTGGTGGTGGTGCGAAATCACATGGAAGTCGGCCAAGCAAAACTTAATAGCACCATCCTCAAGGGATTCTAAGTTTATTGCTATGGAGTTGGCTGGTATTGAGGCTGAGTGGTTGAAAAACTTCTTAGCAAATATCCCACTAGGTGACAAACCAACACCATCAGTGTCGTTGCATTGTGATAATAAAGCGGCAATAGCCACAAAGAAAGAATAAAACCTTCAATGGTAAAAGTAGACACATACGATTGAGACATAATATTATAAGGCAAAATGCTAAAGGATGGTGTTATCTCAATCGATTATGTAAAGTCGAAAATGAACTTGGCGGATCCGTTAACAAAACCCCTTGGGAAGAAAATGATTGTTGAAACGTCGAGAGGAATGGGACTAAAGCCTACACATAATTGACAGCGATGGCAACCCAACCGTTGTGATTGGTGATCCCATGAAGAAGGTTCAATGGGTAAGAACAAGTCGTTCGTCAATTTCGACTAGCACAAAAATTATTTGTCCCTTCCTATGACAATGAGAAAGTGCTAGAATGCATGTTTTGAGGGTGAGCAAAGCTCTTAATGATTTCATAGTCATACAAGACGGTGTGCTTAGTGCAGGCACACTTACATGAAATCACCTCTACGAATGTGGAGTGTGGCCGCTCCTATGAGATCGTGGCGAGCTCTAGAGCATTCGTTATGAACCAGGGACGCGCATGGCCGTCATAACGCACAAAATCGTTGATTAACAGCGGAAATGTTAGGATATAAACTAACCATTAATGCCTCTAATACACACCAAGATTTGTTAGTTCATAGAAGCATGCTTCACTAACATATCTGTGTATTAAGTGTTATTGGTCTAGGTCTGGTTCATAGTTCTAAGGACCACTAGATACAACGGTTATAGTTCTGTGGGTAACACAACGGGTTTCTTTGACACATGTGGGGGATTGTTGTAAACATGTGAGTAAATGTGTGGGTGTGTCAAAGAAACAAGTCCCACATTGCTTGGGAGAAGGAGAGTGCAAGCCTATATATAGAATCATGTGATATTGGGCTTGTAAAGAGGCTAAGAGGAGTAGTGGGCTCGCGCACACAACAATGGGCCACCAAGAGGCAAACGCGGTGGAAATCCGGCGATTCCCCCTCCTGCGCGCCGAATACATGATACCGGACTTTTTGTGAAAATATTTTTGCTTCCCGAAATATTATTTTAGTTTACTAAAATAATAATAATAAAAATTTATTTTTAAGAGGCTTAGGAAAGGCTCTATTTTTGAGGTTTAAAAGTTGGGAACTCTTCGTGACCAAGAATCGCCAACGGGCGAGCGCAACGAGCGTCTATCCAGACGAATTTATCGTTGTCACCGAATAGACTCGCCTTCTCCGGCGATGTCTGTTGGGTCATGAGGGACGTGTCGTCCAAATGGTTTCACGTCCATTGGCTCTCTGCGGACAGTGTTTATAAAAGGGATTCGGACGAAGTGCTCGGTACAAAAAATATATCCAATCTTCTCTCCTCTGCCTATTTTTATTGCTGTCGATTACCATTACCTTCCGCCAGTTATGCCGCCTTGTCGTATTGCAATAAGGGTCTATTTAATCCTGGGGAGTACCGGTACCTCTTTCTTGTCAGTGGTCATTTGAATAACTCTATAGGGCGTGTGTTAAATGACGCGACTCGATCATCCGTATTGTTCTTGTTCCAGACTGCTCGTAATTTTTAACAACAAAATAAACATACATATCAAAGTTTTGCTTCTTATCATTTTGTATCTATCTCGTCCCGTCCTTTGATTCTGATTTTAGAATGTGTACAAGTTACTTCTTATATAAATAATGTGTGGTAATTACTAATCAAAATAGTTCTTTTGATTTTTGAACAAGATGAGGACAAGTTGTTTCCCTTTTGTTTTTCTTTAGTTTTCTGGTATATTATTTGTCTGGCAATTGTTTATTAACATCAATGTTGTTGACAATTATTTGATGTAGTATAGTTTATAGGTTTGGACACTTTATTTTTGTTAATATTTATAATTTGAACTAGAAACTCTATAAAATTTATTTTCTTATCTTTAGATATTTTAAAATTAGCAAAAATGAAATTTTGAAAAAAGATCTTAAAGCTCGCAGACTAACGTTTTTTTTTTTTTTTGAACCCCCATATTCAAGGGGCGGGCTTCAAAACATGGTTAGATTTTATGTAGACGGGTTTTTAAAGCCCAATCTTTTTAAACTCAATCCCGTTAAGGGCTAGCTCAAGTGCCGTTGGTACTGCACTAGTTGTGGCTGAGAAAGAGTGTAACGGTATTAAAAATCACGATTCCTACCAAGTTGGCGTAGATGGTAAGGGATCCGGGATTAGGCTTTAAATGGTCGTGGGTTCGATCCCCTCCGCCATCGGGACTCGCTTTGGTAAGCGATCTCGTAAGTCCGTCGCAGTCTCCATGGCCCGGCCGCGGCCTCTGCCACGCCTTGGTGGGGGTGATGTCGACCTCTCCAAAACTTTTTGTTATCAAAAAAAAAAAAAAACCACAATTCCTTACGTGTAGTGGCAAACGAAAGTGGTATTGAGATGTTTAATATCTCCTGGTCCTTGGTTCGATTTTGATTCCCCCTCCTCGCATCTGTAGCCAAAAAAAAAAAAAAAAGGTATTAAAAGCTTTTTTTTTTTTAAGCTAAAAAAGATACATTTGGTTTTTTATATTTGTAATACTGCATATCATTTTGATCCCTTAAGTTTATAAAGTGTACGTTTGGTCCTTTAATGTTAACAGTTAGTTAGTCGATTTAACGGAAAATATTGACTCAACAATTTTAAGTGATGATTGTGCAATTAAATCTTGTGGCAAGCATGCTTATATGTTAATATTTTAATAAATTAATATTTTAAATCATATTAATTGAAAAATATTTAATTTTCTTCGACAAAAAAATATATTTAATTTTCACAAATTGTGAAAAACCACAAAAACAAATTTTGTAAAGATAAATTTTTTTTTTCAATTAATAGGATTTAAAATATTAGTTTATTAAAATACTAACATATAAGCATACGATCGGCGATTTAATTACGCGATCATCGCTTAAAACTGCAAGTCAAGATTTTCCATTAAATTCAATTAATGATGTTAACATTAAAGACCAAACACGCACTTTACAAATTTAAATACTAAAATGATATTAGAGACAAATATAAAAGACCAAATATGTACTTTAACATTTTTTCTATAAGTTGATATAAAACTAAGTAAATTGTAAAAGTTATTCTTAAAAAACTAATCAAAATCCACAAATATCTCATTTACCTATATTTACTTTGTGATGTGGTCGATTTTTCTTTTTCTTCTTATTGGTTTTAGATAAACCGCGTGTGTCTCGTTGATTTTGAATGATTGAGTAAATTAGATCTTAACGTTTGTGTTTAAATAATTTTGTCGGCCACAACTAGTGCACTACCAACGACACTTGCGTTTTGTGGAAGGAAACAAAATTTGTCGTGGCAGTGGTATTAATTTTTGCTGACAAAAACCCTAATAGGGTTTACTTCCGGACCAAACCCACTTCCCCAACCAAGCCTAGACTGTCCGACCTTCTCTGTCTTCTTCCCTCTTCTCTTGCCACATTTCTCTTCACTGTGCTCTTCTCAATTTTACTCTTTTTTCTTTAGAGCTCAATATGTCAACAATGGAGGTTGGAACCCTACGCTCTGTGGACAGGACGGTGTTGATTGGCTCTCTTGTCGAGGCTTTGGTGGCGGAGGCTTTTCTGGCTGCTGGAAAAACTCTCGCTTGCCTTCTCATAGCGGTAATACTTCCACGGCCTCTGTTTTTGTTTATTTTAGGATATTTAGTTCGAATATTCTCGCAATTCATGTCAATGGTACAATAAGTACTGATTATTGCTCCAACTTGTTTGTTTAAATCTTGCATTTTTGCTGTTGTTTCATGGTTTACCAGAAGCACAAGTTTCCTTGTGCTGTATGGTTCCTGGATATTCGTTGTTTTGTGTAGGTTATGTTGGTTTTTCGAAGTAACGATTTTTTCACTTTGTTGGGTGTAAAGTATTGTGTTTCTGCCTCTCTGGAACAAGTAAAAAGGCTTTGATTCAGTGGGCATTATGCTTTATAGTGGTGCATTGCATATATTCGTCTTACTAATGCTCCTGACTACCCTGAGGTTGCTCTGTTTGTTCATTTTGGGACATTTTAGCTCAAACATTCTTGCTGTTCATTTCTATGGCGCAAAAAGTACTATTAACCCTTTTCAGCTTGAAGTTTACATTTTTAATCTCGTTTCATATTTTTTGTGAGTTATTTTAGTTTTATTTTTTGACCCCCTTAAATATATTGATGTACCCGCTTAGTTGAGTGTAAAGCATAGTGTTTATCAATAGAAAGGTTATTTACTTTGGTGAGCATTACTATAGGAGTACATGATCCTTCCAAAATGATGCTACAGATATAGCGTGGTACATATTGAGGATGCTCTGTTTGTTAAAATATGATATCTATATCATCTGTGTGGCCAGGGATATGGCATTGTTTCCTACATCATTTAGTGATTTGTCTTGTTTTCGTTGGTTGGTTCGCAACTTAGGATTTATAGTGTCTAGGATTGGTTGTGACTGAACTAGATATATTTTCACATGTTTGTTGGTTGCCTCAGGTTTTTCATATGCCACTCAGGTCTCTCTCTTTTCCTTTTTCATTCCTTTTTTTTTTTGGGGTTCTAAGGGAGTGTTCAGGTTAGCTTTATAGTGGTGCAGACCAGATTTTGAGCTATTCATTATGCATTTTGGTGCTTGCTAATTGCTATATTTGCTCTTGGTCATGATTAAGGACGCCATTAAATGTTTCATTTTCCATTAATTTCGCCAATCAATTAAGCTTAGGGTGAAAAAGGATTCCAATGAGCCATTTCGGGCTGAGGATGTGATAGCTTTTTTTTTTTTTTTTTTTTTTTTTTTTTTTTTTTTTTTTGGGTGGGTATCTTAAAATGTTCTTGTTTGTACAAGGTGCATGATCAATTTTGTTGTCTCAGCTCTTGAAGTAACAATTTGTATATTTTCTCTGTATCTTATGGTTAGGGTATTATGTGATTATTAATACCTACTAGTCCATCTTCTCAGCTTTGTCAAAAATTGAGAATTCATTCTTATCAATTGATTTGATCGGAAATGTTGGCAACTGTTGGCAATTTACAAAATATTTAGATCTATGCTTTGAACGCTATTGTCAATTTACAAAATATTTTGGTCATATTGACCCTAGAATGGATCTCTGCAGATCAATGCCAACAAGTCGCCAAACTTGAGCACCATAGATGGAAGGTAAGAGAATAGACATCTTTCAAATGGTGATGGGGTTCATTCTATTGAAAATGTTCTCTCACGCTGATGTATCTCAATTGTTGTGTAAATTTGTAGGTTTCCTCTAGATGAACTCCGTCGGAGAGAACGTACGTGCGAAGAAAATAAGGATGCTAGTGATACAGAGGATGACGATGATGATGAGGTAGAGCAGGATGACGACGACGATGATGGAGATGATGAGGACTTCTCAGGCGAAGGAGAGGATGACGAAGATCCTGATGATGATCCTGAGGCCAATGGAGCAGGAGACAGTGACGACGACGACGATGACGATGAGGATGACGAAGAGGATGATGACGATGGAGAGGAGGACGAAGAGGAAGAGGAGGACGAAGAAGAAGAAGAGGGTTCGCAACCACCTTCGAAAAAGAGGAAGTGAATATGATTTGCAGTCTCCTTTTGTAATGTTGTCATTAGACTTAGTTGTTAGGGCAGATTTATGATCCTCCACGAGCAGAGACCTATGAGTAGTCTTTTATCACATCTATGATTATGAACTTGATAATTAATATATTCACATTGTTGTTATTATTGTCGTGTTTCTTCTTTGTGTCTGTGACCCCGGAAGAATTTGTGTTTTATTGATGATTATTATTATTATTCTTGCCCCTTTGCCCACCCCCTTCCCCTTCTCTGAAATTGTCAATTTGAATTTTGATTAGAAGGACACCAAATTGGCTTCTCTCCTAGCCCGCCTTTTCTTATTGATTAACCTTCAATGGTTCAATTTTGGATGGCCAGATCAAATCTTTAAATGGTTTGGATTTGATAACTGATGCTCGCTCAGTCCTTAAAATAAGAGTCAATTATTATTTTATTTTTTTAAGAGATTAAGGAAATTGATTAAATTACTTTAAAGCATTGTTATCAAACTTACGAGTTAACTCTTCAAGTTTAGCGTTTTTACGTTTTTAGCTAACAAAATCGAGTTGGGCCATCAGTAAACTCGTAATCGTTATAAACTCAATTAAACTCACGAATTTATATATCGATGTTACCATATTTATGTTTTCAGCTTACAAAATCATGTTAATACACTCTTAAACTCATGTTTACTTCTTCGATTTGATCATTTTGAATGGCTTTAAATAGAAATTTTATAGAAATTTGTTATTAAATATGATAATTATGAATATTAATGGATTTAATTTCAATTATTTAGATTTAAAAAATATTTAAATCAAATTGTTATTATTTTTTATATTTTATTTATTTAATTATACACTATTAATAGTAAAAGTAAACTCGTATAAGTTTATGATTCGAGTTCATGATACAAGTTTACATTACTATCAAGAGTTTGTTTAAATTCACGAGTTTGATAACCTTGCTTTAAAGTATTTATATTTATCATTTTTTTCAAACTCATTTATCTGACTTATAAACTTATGTATAATTTAATCATAAATAAAATATGATATGATTAAATAACTTATTTAACTTTATTTATATCTTTAAGGAAAGTCAACCAGGCTTTATATTTAGAACCGGGGTTGTGTATAATTTTGGATTAGGCAAATGACATCTCATTTATGTAACATGAAACTAATTGCATTTTTTTTTTTTTTTTTGGAATAAATTGGAGAAAAGTCCCTATTTAGAAATTTTATTAGCTAGAAGTATCTATGTTTTTATATACAAAAAGCATCAAATATTCTACATAATTTCATTTCATTTGCACAAATGACCGATACTTGAAGATATGTTTTTCTATTAAAATTTTTAAATGAGGACTTTTAACTGATTTTCTCTTCTTCATTTTTTCTAATAATGGAACCAAACACAAACGTAAATAAATAATTTATTTTTCTCCATTATAAATTATAGTTCATGATAACCTGTTCGATAAAATGAGATAATTTGGAGCATCTAAAAAAACATTAGTCATTTCATCAATTTTGCACTTCTTTCTTTCTTAATTTGAAAGCATCACATAAGTATGTCAATAGTAATAAAAATATACTACGACAATGCAAATACAATAATGATTTGCTATGTATAAAAAAATAATAATAATGATTTGTTACTAAGACATATTAAACACATGCTCATTTAACTATACCTTAAAACATGGAGTTAATAATCAATTAGTAAAAATTAATAAATTTTATAAGATAATGCAAAACTTGAAAATATACGCATTATAATTATTTTTGGTTGTATCAAAAATATTTTTCAAAAAATATAAATGTTTATTATTATGTTAATTAAGGGTATTTTGGTCAAAAGTCTTCCATTAAAACTTTTATGGGTGAGAATTATTTAAATCATAATACTATTATTTTGTGGGTACAAAATTTACAAAATATCACTACATTTTGTGTCTAAAAATTTATCAGGTCTTTAACACCAACAAAATTTTTAACTGGGGCTTGTCCATAATATGTCATGTAATATAACTAATCTTATTAATTTTGAAATTTTTTTACATTTATACAGATAACTCTCATATTATTAAATTTTTTGCCCAGCTCATATTAATTTTTATTCATTATTTAAAGGGTTTATGTGCATGTAATAACTATGAGAGGGTTGTATAGAAACAAAAATAAAGTGTAATAAAGTATAAAATCATCAATAATTTAATGTTATCTCTATACGCTATAAATTTTATGATTAATTTTTATAAATTAAAGAGATTATTTGCACATGGTTTTAAATTTAGAAAAGTACCTAAATTTGTAATTAATTTAAGAAAGAAAGAAAGAAAAGAGGGGAGGAATTAGAGGGGAAAATGAATGCTGATGGCTGACTAAAGGAAAGAAAAGGAGCGATCACAGCGATTGATTATCCCAGTAGTAATATATGTAGAAACCTATATATAATTATATATACATATAGACTTGAGTTTCTTGTTTCAATTATGGGTAAGTCTCTTTCTGGAGACTGAAGAAAATCAGAGAGAGAGAGAGAGAGAGAGAGAGAGAGAGAATAGTGAAAGAAATATCATCGTTCTCGACCGGTTTGACACACACAGATTGTGATGGGGTTCAAACTCTTGGTCGCAACCTCGGTACGTAATTGCTTATTCTCTTCCTCTCTCTTCTGTTCAATAAATCATATTTTTGCTTTCAATCATAATTTTGGGTTAGATATTATGTGCACAATACATCATTGAAAATGATATATATATGTGCGTGTATTTTGATTAAAAATTGGATTGATCGTGCTGGTTTCGTCGATAAGCTATTGTTGTTTTTGATTCAGCCACATAAAGTTTCGTTTTTTCATCAACTTCAAAAAAAAAAATATGGAGAAGAAGACCAAATAGCCGGTTTGGTTTATATGAGGAAAATATTTTGGAGGAAAAGGAAAGTATTACCTCATGTTCTTAAGATCGTATCGGTAGTAATTATACTGCCAATGGATCTTAAGGACACAATGTACTAACATTTTCTTTATTTTTGGTTGAGTTGTTTGATACACTGAAAAGTTCTTTCATAGTTTGATGAGAAGATATTGTCATATTCATTCGTGGAAAGATTCATTCCTCCCACTTCTTAGGTGGGAAGCAATTTTACAAGTTAGGAAATTTTAAGAAACCCTTTTTAGTGAATAACGGTGGTAAAAGTAGTTTTTTTTTTTTAATCTAACTTTTACAAACCTAATATTGGATAAAAGTTAGATTGTGTAATGTAATTTATGTTTAGATTGACGGTGGATAAGTGGCTTTTTTAAAAAAAACTTGTTTGGATGATTTTTTTAAAAAAAAATGACTTAAAAGTTCAAATAGAAAATGACTTAAAAGGACAAGAATTTTATTATAACATATCATAAATATAAGATTATATATTAGTTTATATTGACTTTTTTAAGAGGTTAAAATAATTTATTTAACTTTCTAAATAAATATAAAACATAATTGACTTTTTTGAGAGGTTCTAAATTAATCATATCATATATAGTGTATTATTGGATTATATATCAATTTATAAATTAGGCAAAATGGTTTAAAGAAAAAATTATAAATCTAAATATTTTAAAATAATTTAATTATTTTTCTTCATATCTCTAAAATAGTCAACTTTATCTTATATTTAAAACCTAAAAGAGTATAAATTAGTAATACATATAAATATTTTTCCTCTCTCTCTCTCTCTCACATGTCACCCTCCCCTTTTTCCTCTCTCTTCCTCTCTCTCTCAATTGTGAGGTGGTCTCGTTTTCCATATTTCTCTTGCTAAAAGTTGGAAGGTTCTAACTTATCTCTGTGGCACCAATCATGGCTTTTCATAAGCAAACTTCAACTACTTTTTGGCCATCGCACAATTAGGACCATTAATGAGATTGGGAAATCGTGATCCCAAACATACAAAATTGGTGCCATCATGTGGAATTGTGTTTTCCATTTATAAAATCTACTTTTGGGATGGTCAAACGTCATCCCAAACACACCTTTAAAATCTTCTTCGTTCATCATTGTGTGAGGGGTATTTGAGGTATTTTACTTTTTTTTTTTTTTTTTCCTGAATTCATCAATTTCTCTTATTTTTTTCATTTGCATACCAAACAAACATAGACATGGTTCGAAATTTTCCTTCCTTTCCATCAACTTAACTTGGAGCGAAACCTTGGTCATGACAAAGGTTATTGGAAAGGACTATTCGTCATAATTTGTTGGCTGATATGGTGTAACTGGAACTAATGTATACACTTAAACTCTGAGGTGAGCATTGATAACATTGTGCCAAGAGAGGAAGCAATTCTACTAAGCATATATGACAACATTGTATCAAAAGATGGAAGGTGCTAACTTGACAACTCGCACAAACCCATTATTAGGGTCTCAATATCCAACCCTGAACGAGAGTCATCTAATTATTGAGACTGACGTTGCCTTCTTTCATACTACCTGTAGAGCGGCTTGTGGGGGTGTACTTAAAAATTCACAAGTGTGTATGTTGGAAGGAACCCTCCTAAATTTGCAATCAGGAGACTTCTTAACTGCTGAAATCCGTGGCTGTCAAATTGGTCTCAAAAGACCTTGGGATGGTGGTTTTGAAGATATTTTGGTCAAGAGTGATTCGATGGAGGCCTTCCACTTGATACATAATGACATAACAGACGTGCATGACGACCAAAATCTTATCATGTAGGTCAAACAAATGCTCCAACCAATTGGACAAAGGTTTTTCAACATATTGACAAACGAAAATGGCGTGCCTGATTTGATGGTGAAGTAGGCATTGGACCGTGAAACTGGATTCCAAATTTTGGGTCCTCAGACTATAAAGGAAATATTACCCTTGGCTGCTCCTGAGTCCTGACTAGACATCATAGTTTTTAATTCTAGTTTATCTGCAGTGTATGAAAAAAATACATTGTCATTAGTCAATTACTATGTTTAATGTAAGACTTCAATCTACGTTCTCCTAAATTTGTACTTCCCCCCTTAAACTCTCTTTTATATATTAACTATTACAACCATGGACATTTGGTGCAGGCAATTTTCGGGCTCGTAGTCCTCTCATCATTGACTCCATGCTGGTACGTTATCCTCAGAAACATTGAGCAGCAAGTGAATTCAAACTCGAAAAATAATACACTTGCAGAGTTACAATTTCAAGTTTCCCACTCCGCCAAATTATTACAGCCCTTCACTTCATCTTCAACCAATTTAGCTCGCTTTCTGGGTTCCATGTTCAACAATACCCCTAACGAAGTCTCCTTCTTCGATATTGAGACCAAAGTTAGTATCTTTTTCGGGTTTTTTCATCCAATTCAAACATGACTCTTTCTAATTTCAGTCCCCTTTCATTTTTGTTTAAGAAAAATTCTGTTCTATTGCAGGTTGCTCCAGTTTTGTTTCATGCATTTCAGATTATTCCTCACTTGGCTGAGATCTCATACATTGATACAGAAGGCCTCTTCTTCTCATACTATATCGATCATGATCGAACTCTTGCATTATACTCTAACTCTTCGTTTTCTTCTCCCTTGACTGCTTCAAAAATGATTTACTATGTTCAACCTGTAAACCCTAGCACTGGAGGATTATATGGTGAATCCAGAATATATGAGCATCCTATTAACACAAGTTGGATTCAGGAAGCTGTGAATGGTTCCCATGGATATTCCACTTTAGGACCCATGTGGAGCAATGATCGTCAAATTTTATATGTTACTTTAGAGAGAGTATCAAGAACAGGGGTGATCTCATTAGGGTTTGTAGCAACTTCAATTATTGATTTTGTCACCCCTATTATTGGGAGTCAAGGTGAAAGCTTATTGCTGTATTTGGCTTCTAAACAAGGGAAAGTGATTCTCCAAGGATTCAAAAGTGTCCATACAGATATTGTATTCTCTAACGATACAGCTTCCTTCTATTTAGTGAAGTCAAATGGTGACCAAATGAGTTATCTAGGCTCTGTTTCATGCAAGGATGATGAAGCCTCTGCTTCAGTTTTAAAAATTGGAGCTACTCTGTTTTTGACACAATGCTCATCAATCGATATAATGGGAGTAGAATCGGTATGCTTCAATCATTTTTCATGTTCAATGAATCATAATATGGAACTATTTCCAACAAAATCAAATACTCCTTCTTACTTTTAATATAAAACATATTTGAGGAGTTGATGATGGTTCTAATATAAGACAATAATTTTCATATTTTCTATCTTTTTTAAATTTATCCCTTATTGATGTTTCATCAACAATAATAAAAAAAGAAAGAATAAGAAAGTTAAAAATGATGATTAGGGTATTTTAGAAAATACATGTCATATTCACTAATTTAACTAGCTTCCTTAATCTTTTCAAATTAGACAAACATATATTATATTAAAGACAGGAGAGCGAGTATTTTGTTTATTAGGCTTTGAATCATATTACCCTGTCAATGAAAACTAATCATATTTTGCAAGTTATAATCAATTACAGTTTGGTTATATTTCAGGTTTATGTCATAGCTATACCGCGAAATGGATTGGTGGCCTTAGTACATAAGAGAGTAAAACTTGGGTTAGTGCTAATGAGTTGTATGATAGTTGCTATATTGATCTCCATCTCTAGTTTTGTATTGTTAAATGCTATAGTGGGTTGGAGAGAGATGCATTTGTGTGCCTCTTTAATCAAACAAATGGAAGCCACTCAACAAGCTGAGAGGAAGAGTATGAATAAGAGTGTTGCATTTTCCAGTGCGAGCCACGATATTCGTGCTTCTCTTGCCGGTCTTATTGGCTTGGTAGAGATGTCTTGTGAAGAAGTTGTGCCTGATTCAGAACTAGAGACCAATTTAAAACAAATGGGTGCTTGTATAAAAGACTTACAAGGTAAAGTTTGCTAGTTCTAATTACCCTGATTCTTGGATTTGAAAAACTCAACTTTGTGTTTTAACTTTAAAGAAAGGAACTGACTTATTTTATGCTTGTAGGGCTATTGAATTCTATTCTTGATACAAGTAAAATTGAGGCAGGGAAAGTGCAACTTGAGGAACAAGAATTTGATCTATCCCAGTTCATAGAAGATAAAGTTGACTTGTTCCATGCTGCGGCAATGAAGAAAGGTGTTGATCTTGTATTGGACCACTGTGATGGTTCTGTTATCAGATATTCACGTGTAAAAGGTGACAAAGGAAAGCTTCAGCAAGTTTTATGTAATTTACTGAGTAACGCTGTTAAGTTTACTGATAAAGGACACATAGTAGTTCGAGCTTGGGCTCAAAAGCCAAGTTTCCAGAACTCAATAATTTCTACTCACAGATGTAGTTTCGTGCAACTCTTGTCACGCTTGTTTTGCAAGAAAAATCAAGCAGATATTGATGTAGAAGCCATGAATAGTACAACCCAACAAGAACCAAACTACTTGGAGTTTGCGTTTGAAGTGGATGACACTGGAAAAGGAATTCCTAAGGAGAAGCAAGCGTCAGTGTTTGAGAATTATGTTCAAATCAAAGAAACTGGTTTAGGACTAGAAGGCACTGGCTTGGGACTTGGTATTGTGCAATCACTGGTAGGCACCTTCTTTCTTCTTCTTGTTCTTCTCATTTGTTCCAAATAAAGTAATTACTATACAATTAAAATGCTTTTCCGTAGGTACATTTGATGCATGGGAATATTGGAATTGTGGACAAGGAAATTGGTGAGAAAGGAACATGTCTTAGATTCAGTGTCCTCCTTGCCATAAGCGAGACATTAACCGGTAACATTAGCACAAGGGAAGTTAATGATTCAAATCAACCTCAGAGACAAGATATGAACACTGCTAGTTCTGGTTCTAGCATCTGTTCCCTCAGCCCAAGATTACCTATTTTTTCTTCTAATAATAGGTTCAGAGATTCTCATGTTGTTCTTCTGATTCAAAATGAGGGGCGTCGAAGGATTACCAAAAGGTTCATGGAGAGATTAGGGATTAAAGTTAAGGTTGTGAAGAAGTGGGAACATTTGTCTCTAACTCTCAAGAAGATCAAGCAAAAGCAGTGCAATTCCAGCCATAGCTCTACAGGAACATCATCATATATGAGTTCTGATCAGTCTACACCTCGCAATTCTAATAATGCTAGAGCCAAAAAATTTCCTTTGAGTGCTGCAGATGGAGCAGACTATATCAGTTCGGCTTTAAACAAGTTAGAAGATGGAGCTTCCGTGGGTTTAGTTCTCCTTGTGATTGATTCATTAGCAGCACCCTTATCAGAACTTGGCATGATGATATCTGAGTTCAGAAGAGGCCTCAGAAACCCTTGCAAGGTTGTTTGGTTAAATAAGCCATTCGTGCACAATGTTGATTTCAAAGCACTCGATGATGAAGATGTGATCGATCCAAATGACATTGTCCTGTCCAAACCATTACACGGTATTCGTTTGTTCAACATTATCAGGCTTCTTCCTGAGTTTGGTGGCAGTTCTACATGCATGTCTGGAATTGGAAGGGCAAGTAGTGACAATAGTTTTCACAATACTATGAGAAAAACATTAAAAAAATCCAATGTACCAAGATATCAATCACCTGTTTTGGATAGAAGAGAAGTTCCCTCACTTGATCCACCCCCATTTCAAGATGTTGAACTACAAGCAGATTGTGATAATTCATGGAGGACAGGACAATTGCAATATTCTTCTTATGGTGGGTCCAAGGCAAGGAATTCTCAAGTTGATCATGGAGAGATACAAGAATGTAGTACTTCAAGCAGTGACAAGCCCTTAAATGGCAAAAGGTTTTTGGTTGTCGACGACACTGGGTATCTACGTATGATAGCTTTGAAGAGTTTGAAGCAGTTAGGCGCCACAAGTATGGAATGTAACAACGGCGAAGATGCAGTAAACCTAGTTGAAAAGAGTCTATCTGAGGCTTTCCCCTATCCTCCTTATGATTATATCTTAATGGATTGTGAGGTAAAGTAACACAAATCCTATAAAGTGACCTTATCTGAATTGCAGGCCTCGCTTGTTTCAGAATTCTTCTCTGTTTATGTCTCTGCTCATTTGAGGAGATAGTGATTGACCATATATTGATATGTTATATTGTGTGTGATGGAACAGATGCCGGTAATGGACGGGTTTGAGGCGACAAAGCAGATAAGGAAGATGGAGAAGAGTTATGGGGTTTACATACCTATCATGGCATTAACAGCTCATACGTCTGAGGAGAAAGCAAATAAGATCAAAGAGGCAGGAATGGATGCTCATTTAAGTAAGCCACTGAAGAAAGAGCATTTATTGGATGCCATCAGATTCATAGACAGTAAACTGTGTAAAATGTCAATGATATAAGAGGCGCAGTTTTGTTCATGTGAAGGCCATAAATGAAACACTAGTGTAGCAATTGAAGAGAATGGAGAGTTTTATTAGATATGATAAAATCAAATAAAACATTCAAATTAATTTTGTTTCTTCTTGATCTTTAGTTCTGTTTTACTTGTCATTTTAATAGGATTGAATAAATTTTTGATATGATGAGGCGTTAAATTTGATCATATGATCTGAAACTATTTTTTCAGACTTCACTTTTTCAAAACCGGAAAAAGAAAATGAATGTATTTTTAGATTCCAAATGATCAATATTGGCACTTTTTTTTTTTTGGGTATGTTGAAAGGATTGAACATTGACACTCTCAAATCATGTAATCCCTTTTCTGCCAACAATTTTAAGGACTTGTTCTGCCTACCATTATTAATATATTGATTTTCTTCAATCCAAGCCCTTGCAATCATTTCTTATTGGGATTGTTTTTATCATAAAGGTGGATTGAGTTTTAGTTTGTCTCCAGGTTGCTTGAGCTGATCTACAATGAAGACCATCTCTAATGTAACGACATCTGATTAATTTATGTTGGTTGTGGTACTTTTGCAACCTTTTGAAATCTTTATGCGCACTCTTGCATTCAAAGGAACTTTATGCTACCAGGTGCACATTTGCGAATAGTTTGTGGATATGTTCGGAGCTTAGCCTGGTTATTAATAATGGCTCAACAGAATTTTGAAATTTTATAAATGTAAATTTTTATTATTAAGAAAAGTTCACATACCAACAAAATATTGGTTGAGGCTCAATTCGTAAGAAAGAAAATACGAGTTCAAATTTTGAAAAAATATTTTTTGAAAAAAGTGAAAACATTTTGCACTCTCTCGAAGAAGTGAACCCCTTATCAAATTTTTTTTTTTTTTTTAAAAAAATATGGGACAAGATGTGATTGGAGAATTCATGCATGTTTGGTTCACCGATTGGTTGCCTTCAATCAAACTTATGCACTGTTTGAATTAGACATATGAGATTTATTTATTTATTTATTTTTTTAATGTTTGGTTGAGAAGTTGTTGTAATTAGACTTATGGACCAAAAGTTACTTTGAAGAGCTTTTGAAAAATTACTTATTTGAAAAGAATACTTTTAGACACATATTTTTAGTATCTTTCAATACCCTAAAAAATATTATTTTTTATGGTACTAACTGGTACAAAAAATAATTTTTTCAAGATCTTAAAATATTTTTTTAAAAATCATGAGGTATATTTTTGTATTGATTAATATCCTGAAGTATATTTTTAGTATCATTTAATACCCTAAAATCATGATATTTTAGGGTATTGATCATTTAGTACTAACAATAATTTTTTCAAGATCATAAGATATTTTTTAGTACCGTTCAATATCCTGAAATATATTTTTAATACTAGTCAGTACCCTCAAAAATATTTCAGATTGACTATAAATTTAAATCACAAAAGCTTTATGATATCGTCAATTCAAACATAAATCATCTTACCCAATTTGACTTTTACACAAGTCATTTTTCTCACAGGCATCCCAAACAAACCCGATAGTTATAAGTGAATTGATTGAGTTTTGTATTTTTTTAAAAAAAGAAAAGAAAAAAGATGGATATACATAGAAAGCTAGTCTAAGAAGGGAACTAATAATAAAAGTAAATTCAAATGGTTTAGATGTCACCTAATTAGGCATTAATAAAAGTACATACAAATTCTGTAGATATCACCTAAGCATTACTTAATACTCCCTTAAGTCAAAAGCCCCCTTAAGTCTCTTTCCTATGGGAACAAAATAGTATAGTGGACATTATGATTGAACCATTTTTTAATTAATACTCCCTCCAAATATTAAATGTATAAACCAAATAAATAAAAAAATGTATGGTTGGTACTTTTTGGGGAAAAAATACCTCTTCTAATCATTTACTTCGGAAACTACTTTCAATTATAAAAATTCTCTTTACATGTGTAAAAAGGATAAAAAGTGTGGTCATTTTCAAGATTTGAACTTGTGACCTATTAGTCACATGACAGCAACATTTAAAATTAGTTAAAATTAATTAAAAATAATAAATATATAGAAAATATACTTTATTTTTTAAATATACCCTTACTTATGGTTGGGTAAAAGAAAGGACAATAATGAAAAAAAAATGGTGAAGAGAATGCATGGAGAAATTGATGAAGAGTAAAATGGGTAAAAAAATTATTTATTACTTAGAAAAAATAAAATGAAAAGGACCAAACATACTATTTAAAAAAAGGAAAATTACGTACGGGACCCAAGGAAGACAATTAATCACAATAAAGTCCCTTGAAATCATGAAATTATACGAAATCCTCCCAAGGGACTTCGTGTAATTATTTGTGAATGTACAACTACCAATCAGACCTCCCCTCTCTCCTTCTTCCTTCTCCTCTCTCTCTCCTCTCCCCCTTTTTTATTCTCTTTTTCAGAAATGATTCAACCCACAGCCCAACGAAGCCAATAGTAGTTAGATCTGCGATTTTGTCACAGTCCAGCGACTCAAACACCTCGAAGCCTTCGGCAAGAACAAGTAAGGGTCCGTACTGGAGCATGGTGACTGGATTTTCAAGCCGAAACTCGAAATATCTCGCAAAATGTTTGAGATCGACTTTTCTGGTGGATCTGAAGGCTTCTCCACGGAATGCTCTGATCTCACTCCATGAATCTTCGACGAGTCACCACCTTCACTTGATTCACGGCTGTAAACCTGGATTTTTTTATTTCTCACTTCCAGAGGCTATGTACAACAACAAATGCTATATTTACAACAGAAAAAGGATATATTCACAACATCTTCGAGAGAATTTTGACGGTATATAAGGCTAGCTTAAGAAGTGAATATCATTTCAAAATATTAAGTTGTATGAGTAAGTGACTATTTGCACCTACTCATTGAACTTAATATTTGGACTTGAGAATAATTTAACATATTGTTGTCAATATATGCTTTTTCTGTTGTAAATATAGTATTTGTTGTTGTAAATAGCCTCTCGACATGAGAAATGAAAAAAATCCAGGTTTTCAAAGGTTATATACTTTTTCTGTTGTAAATATAGCATTTGTTGTTATAAATAGCCTCTGGACGTGGGAAATGAAAAAAAATCCAGGTTTTCAAAGGTTGTTGTAAATATATGCTTTTTCTGTTGTAAATATAGCATTTGTTGTTGTAAATAGCCTGTAGATGTGAGAAATGAAAAAAATCTTTTCAAAGGTTGTTGTAAATATATGTTTTTCCTATTCGTTCGAACTTAAATTATCCGTTTGAACTTATATTACCCGTTTGAACTTAAAAAACCTTTGAAAACCTGGATTTTTTTTTTTTTCATTTCTCACGTTCAGAGGCTATTTACAACAACAAATGCTATATTTACAACAAAAAAAAGCATATATTTACAACAACCTTTGGAAACCTGGATTTTTTTTCATTTCTCACGTCCAAAGGCTATTTACAACAACAAATGCTATATTTACAAATTTAAAAAACATATATTGACAACAATATGTTAAATTATTCTCAAGTCCGGATATTAAGTTCAATGAGTAGGTGCAAATAGTCACTTACTCACACAACTTAATATTTTGAAATGATATTCACTTCTTAAACTAGCCTTATATAGCTGTCAAAATTCTCAGAAGATGTTGTCAATATATTCTTTTTCTGTTGTAAATATAGCATTTGTTGTTGCACATAGCTTTTGGAAGTGAGAAATAAAAAATCCAGGCTTACAGCCGTGAGTCAAGCGAAGGTGGTGACTCGTCGAAGATTCATGGAATGACATCAAAGCATTCCATGGAGAAGCCTTCGGATACGCTAGAAAAGTCAGATCTCGAACCTTTGGCGGGAGATTTCGAGTTTCAGCTTGAAGATCCAGTCACCATGCTCCAATACGGACCCTTACTTGTTCTTGCCGAAGGCTCCGAGGTGTTCGAGTCGTTGGCCGTGACAAAATCACAAATCTAGCCACTCTTAGCTTCGTTGAGCTGTGAGTTGAATCATTTCTGAAAGAGAGAAGAAAAAGGGAGAGAGGAGAGAGAGGAGAAGGAAGAAGGAGAGACGGAAGGTCAGATTGGTAATTGTACATTCACAAATAATTACGACTTCTGTATAATTTCATGATTTCAAGGGACTTTATTATGATTAATTGTCTTCCTTAGGACATGTGCGTAATTTTCCCTTTAAAAAAAGAGGGACATTATAAATAGGTATGGAGGGACTATAAAATAAATCATCGTAGATTCATTAAAAAATTGGGGGAATATTAATATCCGTTAGGTGGGTTTGTACTTTCGTTAGTTGAGGTGTTTCTACTTTACACGCACATAATGATGTATGGATATTGAATTATTAAGGGATATTGATAAATTTCCTGAAATTGTTTTTGAACAAAAAAAACAAATTACGAAGACCAAATAATTAAGAAAAAAAACATATATTTTTTTTCCAATTTTCTGTCAATATACAATTTTATATATGAGTTATTTTATCTTGTTTCGTATCTTTTAGTTAGATTGTTATATTATTCTAATATAATATAATGTAATGTATGAAAAAGAAACCAATTTGAAGGATATAATTGACATAAAAAAAGAAAGAAATGTCAATAACATTACATCATTGTTTATTAATACATTTTTCTACTGTCAGACAATATGTCAATATCTCAAATCAATTGGATAAATTTTAACAAAAATATAAACAACTTTTATTACTAATTAATTTTTTGATACTGATTACTAATTAATTGATTAAATTGAATTGAGAACCATTTAACTGGCCAAATTTGATTTTGAATTGTACTCCATACTTCATAGGAATCAGAACGTATAAATGAGTCAAGTATTTAAAAGTCTACATTTATTTCACCCAAAAGTAGAAATTAGAAAGATATTAAATTACTGAAAATAAGACAAATAATCGATAGAGAAAGAGGGTTGAGAGAGATAATTAATACAATAATATCCTATAAAAATTTTAAATTTTATTAACTCTACTTTAAAATTTAATAACTTTATAATTTTGTCCTTGGCTTGATAATATATACTATGCTCAAGGAAAACATTGTATGTATACACTAATTAATGGGTTTAATGTTTCTACATTTGCTTTAGAAACTTTTTTTCTGCAGTACTTAAATAAAAGTCAGTGGGTCTCATTAATATTTTCTCTCTCATCTCTTTATAATGGAATCCACTCACTTTCGTGCTGTAGAAAAAAAGTTTCTACAGTAAATACAAAAACATTAAACCCTTAATTAAAGGGTAAAACTTAAAAAAATTACATGCATGTTTTAAGTGTATTTTATGAAGAGCAAATCAATAGGCCTAAAAAATTTGTCCTCCTGCTGTCCTTAATATTATAAATATCTGTAGAAATGATTTTTTTTTAAATATAAGACAAAATTTTTATATTTGTCAATTTTTTCCTAATGTACCCCTATTGATCTTCCTTCAACATTAATCAAGGAGAAGAAGGAAGAAAGGAATTAAGGAAAATGAATAGGGTATTTTAGAAAATACATGTTATATTAACTAACTTAACTAATTTTTTTAATCAAAATAAATTAAATAAATATATTTTGTATTAAGGATAGGATGAAGTATTTTATAAATAATATATGAAACCTGAAAAAATATGTTGGGAGGGGGCAAAATAACTATGACATGTATCCAGGCCTCAAGGACGGAACTTGGTTATGACAAGGGGGGCCATGGCCCCAAAAAAAAAAAATTTGTTTAAAAGTTTTTAATAGAACTTTTTATTTTTTTAGTGTAATAATACAACTTTGGCCCCCCAACATAGTGAATATAACTTTTTGGCCCCCAACTTCTTTTTTTTTTTTTTGGCCCCCCAACGTACTGTAATACTCCCTTTGGTCCTATTTATAGGAACACTTTTGTAGTGTAATATAAGATAATAGACAAAGTTGAAAAATACTCAATCATAAATAAGGACAAAGTTAAAATTTACTACATAATCATTGAGTTAACTAACTCTCTTTAGTATGTGAAATTTAGTCAAACTAGACTTATAAATAAAATTAGCATAGTGGTATTCAACTATATTAATTTGAGTTTTGTATTTTGCACATCCCCTGTATGGAGGGACCCATCCACCTCTAGATGGCAACATAGGGTATAGAACCCATGACCTTCTTCACAAGACAAGATGACGTATGTGATGACAATTGAGCTGTAATATCTAGGCAAGTGAGTTTGGTTATTTATAAATTGTAAAGCTTTGGTAAATTTTACGACACACACATATTTCTCCATCCACTTCCAAATGTAGAAATTACTAAATTTTGTTCTAAATGTAAATTTTATCATACAAATTTATTATTTTTTCTGAAACTATCTTATTAATTGTGTATACATTAAATGGGTTCACATAAATAAAGGTAGCTTTTGATGCAAATGATTAAAAGAGTTATTTTACTAATAAGCTGTTGGTTGATGTGATGAGCTACCTCGCCTTCATAAGGAAGAAAATACAAATACAAATCTTAAAAAACATATTTGTTGAAAGAGATAAGAACATTTTGTGCTCTAAGTCTTAAAAGGGAAACCCTTCATATTGTTTTTTTTTTTTAAAAAAAAAAAAAAAAGAGTTATTTTAGGAAAACAAACATGCAGTTTTTACAAATAACTAACTTAATTAGTTTTTTTAATTTTAATAAATTAGTTATCTAACTCTTAATTTCCATGAAACTCAACTCGCTTATTCAATGTTAATTGCTCCCTCCTCCCCCTTGTACAAGTCTCATCTATTAAAAACAATCGATAGTCCCAAATATAAATCACTTCATGAGTTATTAATTAACTTTTCTTATATCCCTATTACAATTTATGATTAGAAGGAGACTTGATGTCTTACGTATTACGATTTATGATTGAACCAAGAGATCGACTTGATGTGAAATAATAGGTGTGAGTTCTTGGAATTGAAGGGTATATGAAAAATTGATGCTGCCTGAAAGTTCTGTAGGAGAAAGTGCTTTTAAAATAATAATATGGAATAATTTAACCTGCTGTAATGGTGAGAAAATTTAAACACTCTATTAGACCTTTCCTAGGGTAAGGTGTTACATTTGTGTGTGCATTTCTTTTACACTTGGTTTAGCTGTAAATATTTTGGGAGGCTGTGATTTAAATTTTCTTTGTCAAATTATTGGCAGGGGTCCACTTTTTAGCAGTTTTTGCCGAATTTAGGTATGAAAGTCAAGTCACTTTTAATTGAAGATTTTTGAGATGTTGACTATATTAAATTTATGAGTATTTTTGTCAAGTACAAGTTACTATTAAAAATGGTGTTCAACTGGATTAGTAGTTAGGATTTTCATTTATTGATTTGAATACTAAAAATTATGGAAGACCAAGAAAAACAAGTTTTTTATGTCACATATCAGAAAAAATTAAACTTGGTATGTAGCTCTATAAGAAAAAAGGGTGATTGATACTGATTAGAAAAATAGTTAAAATTTTGATATTAATGAGATTCTTTCTTTCTCAATGAATCTACCCAAATTGAATGAAAAGAAAAAAAGATGAAATGGACACCAAGAAGGAATATGAGATAACATACCTACATAAAACTGTTTTTAAAGTTAGTTACTTCTCTTCATAGTTTAATCATCTTCAACTTATTTATTATAGTAGTGTCTGAACTTATTTCATATTATCGTTTAATTATCTTAAGAAATAAAAAAATAAAGAAAATAAAGTTTAGATGAACGATAAAAGAATTTATGAATTTTGTGATAGTGGATTATTATGTAATTGAAATTTATTAAAATTTTCATTATTTATGAAGTTTCAAAATTACTTTTGAAAAACGTCTATTTTATTATTTTCCTAATTTGTAATTTATAAAACAACTATTTTTTGAATGATATTATTATACTTTCCCTTTCATTAATTCCATGAAAACAACGACGGATACCAAAAACGATATGACTCCTCAAACAAGTTGGCCACCAACCAATATCTTATCATCTATTTGTATTAGCTGCGCAGGCAAAACAGGTCCACTCTTCACACGCGAGACTGAAAAATGCACGACGTTAATGGTCAGCAATAACTGCAAGTGTACTAATTATTAACATGCAATCTTAACCAAAAAATAAAAAATAGAGAGATCGATGTCAAGAGGTCAATAATATGATGAAGTAATTATAGCTCACCCACTATTCTTGACTTTATTAACGTTATGGTTATGGTATCGTATTCCATCATATCTCTATCTTAAGTATTTATACTAGTGGGTGATACGAAGAATTGTGAGAGCAATAATCAAGAGCATCTCCTTATAGAGAGAAAAAAACGCACTAAGAAAATGAGTGTTGAAGTTACAGTGATCTCTAAAGAAATGGTGAGACCATCGTCTCCTACACCTCAACATCTTCGTCATTATCATCTCTCCTTCCTCGACCAGCTTAGTATTCAAATCAACAACGCTATGGTATACTTCTTCGATGCCGATGATGTCACAAACAAATTCAACGTCAATGAAGCTTCTAATCTTCTCAAGAAATCATTAGCTCAAGTCTTAACTCACTTCTATCCACTCGCCGGCAGACTCATAACCGACAAGTTACTCGTAGACTGCAACGACCAGGGTGTCCCTTACGTAGAAACCAGAGTCAGGCTCAACCTCAGCCACGTCATCGACAACCCATCACCGGATGACGTCAGCAAACTGCTTCCCTACGATATGGATGAAATCGTTGACACCGTCCTGGGTGTCCAATTCAACGTCTTCGATTGCGGCGGAATAGCCGTCGGAGTCTGTATCTCCCACAAGGTTGGCGATGCACTGTCGTTTTTCCAATTCATTAAGAGCTGGGCAGCCGTGACACGTGGCGATTCGGAACCAATCAGAACCCACTTCCAATCTTCGTCACTCTTCTCGCCAAAAGACTTGTCGGGATACGACCCCAATTCATCCATTGGGAAGCACAAAATCGTGGGAAAGCTGTTCGTATTTGAAGCATCCGCGATAGAATCTCTGAGGACAAAATTTTCCAAAATGACAAAGAGCGTTCAAGAAGGCCAAAAACCTCCTTCTAGATTTGAAGTGTTATCAACTTTCTTATTGAACAGGTTTATTTCAGCCAATAAAGAAGAAGGGAACAAAAAGACTCACTTAGTGACATTTGTTACAAATATACGCCCAAGAATGGATCCTCCGTTGCCAGAATTTGCGTTCGGCAACTATTACTTGTACGTTGAAGCTTTTCCAACGTTGAACGAGACAGGAGAGTGTAACGACCTTGGAAGGAAGTTAAGAGAAGAGCTGAAGAAGGTAGACAACGATTTTATTGTGAAGCTTCGAGAACGTGATGGTTTGAGCACTTTGCCAAATTTAGAAGAGATAGATAGAGCAGTTGAGAAGGGTGAGATGGAGCGGCTTCATTTCACTTCAATTTGTAGGTTTCCGGTGTACGATGTTGATTTTGGATGGGGCAATCCGATATGGGCTGGAACACCTACGTGGAAATTCAAGAATGCGATTATTTTTAAAGACACCAAATCAGATGGGGGTATTGAAGTGTATGTCAACTTGACTGAGGAAGACATGGCTAAGTTTGAACGTGACGAGGAGCTTCTTGCTCATGTTTCTGCCACGGGATAAAGATAATTTTACAGTAATTTTACATGGGTGTTTATTATTTCTCCTCCTATCCTAGAATATAGTTTGTAGTGTAAATTATACTACAAATTATATCTTATATTTAGAATTGAAAGTAGTATTTGTCAAGTCTTATATCTAGGACCAAAGGTAATATTTATCATTGATGAGTGTTTTCTTGTCATCATATTCTTGAGCTTGACATTAGAGCACTTGAGTATTGTATTTATTTTTTAAAATAATAAAATATTTTACTTTGGGTTGACAATGCGATTTTTCCACATTAAAATATTGCGTTTGTGTGTGTATATTTATTTATTTATTACTTTTGTTTCTCATTTTATATTCTACTTGGGATCTAAAGGGGATTCTATAGCGTTTCAGGGTCAAATTGGAGCTTTCTGTGGGTTCTGATTAAAGGTAATTAGCGTCACAAGTTAGTTGGTTAATCGATATTGATTTTTATTTTATTTTATTTTATAATTTTAAAAATGATTTCTAGCTAATTTTGAGTTGTTGTTAGACATTTGGATTAATATATCAGTTTTCTCTCATGCAAGTATAGATCTCAACCATTAATTTCATATTAGATTAAAGGGTTAACATATTAATTAAAGGGTTAAGATACTTTCATCATACTAAATTATATTTCGAGTTAAATTTGTGGTGCAATTTGAACCTCAAAGTTTTATAGATAGAGCAATTTTGTCCAAAGTTAACAGTGCCAATGAGTCAAATGGGTAGCGTATATCCCCGCCGTCCAAGGCCTCCCGGCAGCCTCCATGAATGACAGTGCCAGCGGGTACTTTCCAGGCGGCGGTCCAGATGTTTTGGTCTGAAATCCTTACAACAACCACCAACAGTAGCATATGGTTGCACTAACATAACGTACCACCAGCAGAGAGAGATGGGAAATGAGAGAATCCAACCAATTATGTGTGTATCCAGCCACCGCCGGCGGTGAACTACATGTACTCTCTGCCAACGTACCCTTATCCACCTCCACCTAACCCCTATTTCAGCGATGAGAACCTTTGGGTTGCACCATGATGTAAAACACAGGACGGATTGTGAGGACGAAGGACGTGGCACGGTTTTTTTTTTTAAAAAAAAAAAATGAAATGCACGTGTACGAAAATTGTTAACGTAGGTTTGACCACTGTTAACTTTGGATAAAATTGCTCTATCTTTAAAACTTTAAGGTTCAAATTGCACCATAAATTTCTTTAAGATAATATGCTGGTGCATCTCAAAACATACTAGTGCTAGCTAGACGCACGTTAACCTTAGATTAAATTAGAAAATATCAAATGTCCAAATGTAGAACTAATAATTTAGGCTCGAATTGACAGGCCCCATTTAGAATATTCGAAAACTCTATAGGATCAGGCTTGGGGAACATAGGCCTACACTATTCAGACTCATTCAGGACAACCGAAATAAGCCTGAAAATTAAATGTATATTATTCAAGCCTGCTGTATAAGCACGTTTTATTTATTATTGTAAATGTTGGTCTGTTAAGATGATGAAAAGGAAAAATAGGAGAAGGAAGAGGATCAGCGAAGCAAACTTGAATGTGGTTTTGAGGAAAGAACCATATGATGCTTGTTGTTTTATCTTTTCTTATATATGTTGTGACTTTTGTTTTTTTTTTTCTTTTTTTTTTTGTTTAATAAACGGTTTCCCTCTTGAGACTTAAAACGGAAAGAGTTTTCATCTTTCTCAATAAATACATACTTCCCGAGATTTAAACTATAGCTTGTGATCTATTCATTAATTATAGAGTGAAGCCGTTTACTATTTCAATTAACAATTTGTTAGTTGTGACTTTGCTATTTACTTTGTTCTTTGTATTTGTGCCTTCAATTAAAAACTTGTAATGTTGATAGATTTGTCATTATCTATGTGATTTTTGTGAAGGCTTTGTGTCGTTTGATATTTGTATGGAAAAAGCAAACTTGAAACACTTTGAACTTAGTTGACAAAAAAAAACACTTTGAACTTAAAGGATTTAATTAATATTATAGGACAAAGTCTAAAATTAATAACTTAAATAATAATTTAACCTATATTATTAGAACCGAGCTGGATGTATTTGGGATTTCTCAAGTTGACCTAAATAGGCCGGCCTCAATAAATCCAGGCCATTCCAATCCCCAATTTTATCCAATTAAAAAGAGGATTTTCTTTTTCTTTTTTTTTTTAAAAAAGGAGGATTTTTTTTAATGAAATCAATAATAACTTTTTTCTTCCCACCATTATTAATATATTGTTTTTCTTCAATCCAAACCCTTACAATCATTTCTTATATATTGGGATTGTTTTTATCATAAAGGTGGGTTGAGTTTTTGTATCTGATCTCCAGGTAGCTTGAGCTGATCTACAATTAAGACCATCTCTAATGTAACGACATCTAATTAATTTATGTTGCTTGTGGTAATTTTGCAACCTTTTGAAATATTTATGTGCACTATTTGCATTCAAAGGAACTTTAGGTGCATATTTGCGAATAGTTTGTGGATATATTTACAGCTTAACCTTGTTATTAATAATGGCTCAACAAAATTTTGAAATTTTATAAATGTAAATTTTCATTATTAAGAAAAGTTCACATACCAACAAATTGTTGGTTGAGGTGGTAAGCGGTCTCACGTCATAAGAAAGGAAATACAAGTTTAAATCTTAAGAAAGATATTTATTGGAAGAAACGTAAACCCTTTGCACTCTCTCGAAAAAATAAACCCTTATCAAATTTTTTTTTTTAAAAAAAATCACGTGTGACAAGATTTGATTGGAAAATTGGTCTAATAGTTTTCACTAATTGACTTGAGTTTTTTCCTTTTTGAAAGAAAAAAGAAAAAAGACGGATATACATAGGGCTTGTTTGGGATCTCATCTCGATGGACTTATTATCCCATCAGATGGGAAAAAAAGTCCATCAAGAGGGAAAGGGGTGTTTGGATCACTTAATTATTTGATGGGCTTTACACTTTGAAGTTGCTTTTTTTTTTTTTTTTTTTTTTTTGAAGCTAGATTTGCTAGCTTCTCATTTCATCAAGCTTTTGGACTTGCTTTTCAAAAAGTCCCTTTTCTTTTCACGTGATACTATCCTCTCCTCTATATATCAAATATTTGATGAATCTAATGAAATATATATCATGTTCAAGCAAAATAATGAAATATATCATTTTTGTTTTTTTTTTTTTTTGCGTATTTTTATTCCAATGAATCTAGGATTAGTTGGGATTGCATAAATATATCACGTTCAAGGAAAATATAGTTTTTTTTTTCATATTTACGTTAATGAATAAAATAATGAAATGATTTTTATTCTACATATATATTTTGCATATTTTCAAAATTGTGTAGATATATTTTTTTAATGGTAATTTTATTATTTAAGCACTTCATTTTGTTGTAATTTTTTAATGGTAATTTTATTATTTTATTTATCAAATTTATATTTTATTTTAATTTTTTATCCAAAATGATCATATTTTATATGTGTGTGTGAATTTGATTCATGTCTTTTTTCGATCGTTTTATATCTTATCTATCTTTTCAAAAGCTATGTCAAACAAGTGCCCATAAAAAATAAAAGTCACTTCTGTCACCGTTATCCTAAACACAAATTATATCAAAAAAAGCCCATCGGAAAAAAAAAAGTCCATCGGATAAAAAACAAAAGTTACTTTTCCCACCGCTATCCCAAACGGGCCTATAGAAAGCTAGTCTAAGAAGGGAACTAATAATAAAAGTAAATTCAAATGGTTTAGATATCACCTAATTAGTCATTAATTAATAAAAGTACATGCAAATTGTGCAGATATCACCTAATTAGTCATTAATTAAAAAATATACTGGCGAGAGAAGATCAAGAAAAATATATTATGCATCACCCTCTGACCTCTCTGGTCAAAAGCCCCCTTAAGCCTCTCTCCTCTGGGAACAAAATAGTATAATGGACATAATGATTGAA
Source organism: Acacia acuminata (assembly GCA_019022655.1). Lineage (NCBI taxonomy): Eukaryota > Viridiplantae > Streptophyta > Magnoliopsida > Fabales > Fabaceae > Acacia > Acacia acuminata. Next base: position 4,952,946 of record JAFJYI010000022.1, on the reverse strand, counting down.
CCATTTTTTAATTAATACTGCCGCCAAATATTAAATGTATAAACCAGATTAAAAAAAATGTGTGGTTGGTCCTTTTTTCTTTAGAAAAAAATACGTCTTCTAATCATTTACATTGGATACTACAATCAATTATGAAAATTCTCTTTACATGTGTAAAAATAATACAAAGGATATTTTTTTCAAGATTTGAATTTATGACTTATTATTGGTTACAAGGCAGCAACATTTAAAATTAATTAAAAATAATAAATATTTTAAAAAATATACTTTATTTTTAAAATATACCCTTATTTATGGGTGGGTAAAAGAAAGAGTAATAATGAGAAAAATGGTGAAAGAGAATGTATGAGAGGAAAAAAATGAAAAATGAAAAGGACCGGACATACCATTTTGAAAAAGGGGACCTTATAAATAGGTATGGAGGGACTATAAATCATCATAGACTCTTTAAAAGTTGGGGGGAATATTAATATCCGTTAGGTGGATTTGTAGTTTCTTTAGTTGAGATGTTTCTTCTTTACACGCACATAATTAGGTATGGATATTGAATTATTGAGGGATATTGATGAGTTTCCTGAAATTGATTTTGAATTAAAAAAAAAAAATTACGAAGACCAAATAATTAAGATTTTTTTAAAAAAAAAAAAAAAAATTCTGTCAATATGCAATTATATATTTTAGTTATTTTATCTTGTTTCATATCTTTTATAGGAGTATCAACTGTTATTTTCTAGATAATTTAGTTATATTTTTATGTTATTTTAATATAATGTAATGTATGAAAAAGAAATCAATTTGAAGGATATAATTGACATAAAAAAGAAAGAAATGTCAATAACATTACATCATTGTTTATTAATACATTTTTCTATATTGTCAGACAATATGTCAATATCTCAAATGAATTGAATAAATTTTAACAAAAATATAAACAACTTTTATTACTAATTAATTTTTTTGATACTGAATACTACTAATTAATTGATTAAATTGAATTGAGAACTTTAACCGGCCTAATTTGATTTTTAATTGTACTCCATTATCCATAGGAATCAGAATGTATAAATGAGTCAAGTATTTAAAAGTATACATTTATTTCACCCAAAAGTAAAATTACAAAGATATAAAAGTACTGAAAATAAGAAAAAGAATGGATGGAGAAAGAGGTGTGAGAGAGATAATTAACACAATAATATACTCCTCATGTCCTATAAAAATTATAAACCTTATCAACTTTGTCTTAAAATTTAATAATTTTCTAATTTTATTCCTATTTTAATAATATATACTATACTAAAGGAAAACATGATGTACTTTGTACACACTAATTAATTGGGTAAAAATTAAAAAATTTCATGCATTTTTTAATTGTATTTTATAAATAGTGTGTCATTACACCTAAAAAATTTGTACTCCTCCAGTTTTTAATATTAGACATATTTGCGGAGAAGATCTTAGTCTTAAATATAAGGTAAAATTTTTTATATTTGTCAATATTTTTCTAATTTACCCTTATTGATACTCTCTTAACTCTAATGAAAGAGAAAAAGGAAGAAATGAATTGATGAAAATGAATAAAGTATTTTAGAAACTATATACATGTAATATTAACTAATTTTTTAATTAAAATAAATTAAGTAAATATATTTTATATTAAAAATAAGATGAAGTATTTTATAAATGATATATGAAAACTGATGAAATATGTGGGAAGGGGGAAAATAACTATGACATGCTGGAAATCACGGGCCTCTTTGGGTTGGGGTAAAAAAATACATTCACTCGAAACAAAATTCATCTAACAAACTTATATTATACCATTCTCATCTTATTTATAAGTCCACTTTGATCAAAAAATTTGATCATATTTATAGGTCCAACTTTATGTAAAAAATGAGATTATGACAATTTTACTCATATTAATTATATTGATGAAGATAGAGAGAAGAAACAGGTTTAAAAACACTCAATCATAAATGAGGGTAAAGTTGAAAATTTACCCTCATAATCATTAAATTAACTACATCTCCTTGATATATGAGATGTGATAAAAATGGATTCATAAATAAGACCAGAGTGTTATATCGTAAATCACATTAAAAAAAATAGTTTCTACTACATTACAAGATATCCATTTTTTATCTTGAAAAAAAAAAAGAGAGAGAGTAAATAATGCCTTTTCTTGGAGATCCCGAGGCTGACAGTAAGTAGCATGCTCACTTTAAAAAATGTAAACAATTTGTAGAGAGAATAAAAAATTGTTGTGGTTGGAAGTAAAGTATGATGCGCATAAATGTGTGTGTGTATTCAAAACTGAGAAAAAGCTTTCCAATTTTTTAGTTAATATTTTTAGTAGTGAAAATAATTAATATTGTATTGAAGACATTGAAAATAAGTCTAGAAAATATTTAAGATAACTATTAAGAATATGTCAAAGATTAGCATTAAAAATATTGAAAATGAGTACTAAAAATATGAAAGATGGGTAACAAAAATTAGCTAAGAAAACTTTAAAGGAAAAATTGTACCAAAAAATTATTTTGTGGTTCAGTATTATAGTGAAAATACTTTAAATTGCTTGATGCATTTTAATTTAGTGGGTCTTTAGGAGTACATGACGATATGAAAATTGCTCCTGAAAAAACATTTTAAGGATTAAATTACATCACAAAATATTTTACCATCCTAAACATACATATGCTAGATGTGCCTTTCCCTTAATTATATTAGTAATAATTAGTAATTCACAACTATATATTCTGTTATCTCTTAATTCAAAATACTTCAAGAGGAGGAAAAGATAGCTAATTTATTACACATTATTAAAAACATATGATCCTTTATAAAATTTTTGAGATATTGTAATTTTAACTAATTTTTTTAATCCACATGTTTCGATTGATTGTCTCTTATAAAAGGATTGCATCAAGTAATGATGAATTGCCAACTTTAACAAAAATTCTTAATATTTAGAAATTAAATTATTAGATCTTATATTTAAAAATGAAATGAGTACGATTAAATTGATAATAATGTTTCCAAATAAAGTATTATTCCCCATAAAGCATCCCTCCTGGATATGCTCACCCTTGGACAAGGAGGTAAGAACTAAGAACTGGTCACCCAAACTAAATGGATATGAATGGTAAATAACTAAACGTACCTTTTTCATAGGATGTTCCATAATTTATGGGAGTAACCTAAGCTATGGTTCCCTCATAAAGTACATACGATCCATTTGGTCAAAGACGCAATTATATATTATTAGTATTATAAAATAGCCAAATGTGGAAGTGAAGCAGGTTGAGTGGGAGACATCTGTAAGCTGCATGAAATAAATACTACTTATTCTATCCTTATTATAAGGCACCACTAACCTAAATTTATGGGAAAATTCCATTTAAATACCAAATGAATTTGTAAAACCCCCGGAGTGTGACGCAATTTACAAAAAGACTTAGAGGTGACAAAGATCTTTGGGGGTTTTGCAAATTCGCGCCAAATGACTATTTTGCCCTTAGGGTTAAATAATTAAAAAAAAAAAAAATATACCCCCGCGGTGGACCCCACCGCCACCGTCCACCACCGCGGTGTTCGCGGCGACCGCGGTGGTGGCCGGCCGCGGCGGCACCGTGGGCGGTGGCGGTGGGGCCCACCGCGGGAGGGGTATTTTCTTTTTGTTTTTTAATTATTTAACCCTAAGGGCAAAATAGTCATTTGACGCGAATTTGCAAAACCCCCAAAGGTCCTTGTCACCTCTAAGTCTTTTTGCAAATTCGCGTCATCTCTAGGGGTTTTATAAATTCATTTGGTATTTAAATGGAATTTTCCCTAAATTTATTTGGTCCTTTTTATAAGGCACTTGTTGAATCTCAATGAGTATTAAGTATTTTTTTCTATGTCTGCCCATAATTAATAAGGGTAGTTGGTGAGAGTAATAATTAATATGATATTAGAGTTTAAGGCAATTAGTAGGGATAATATTGGAAATTACTTAGATCCTAGGACAACTTTATTGATTTTAACTACTTTTATTGGTCTGGGAGAAAAATTAATTGGTATTTTATAATAAGGATCAAAGTGAGTACTCGTGGTAGACACAACGTGATATATATTTTTTTTAATGAACTAACTTATTACCTTGGATTTTATAGTGGTATTGATTATTAATGACTATTCAAATCACAATCAATTTAGGGAAAAATTATAAGAATATCTTCAAAATATGAAAGTCTCAGATCAATGACTTCTTATTAAAATAAGTTATGAATTGTTAATCAAGTGGTCATTTAATTTTATGAATTTTTTAAATGAGTTACAGGCTATAAGATTTTGATATTTTAATGGTACTTTCCTGAAATTTTTTTATTGGGGTAATTTTTAGGAAATACTGACTAAATCACGTTGTGTTTACCACGAGTACTCACTTTGATCCTTATTATAAAGTAGAGCCGTTAAAATGGGCCACCTCGGCCCGTTAGGCCCTAGCCCGCGCATGCTAGGGCCAAAAAGTCCGCATATTAGACAGCCCGCACGGGCCAAAAAATAATATAACCCCAAGGGTTAGGGCTAGCTCGCGGCCAAAAATTATTTTAGACCACCTAAAACTTCAACAAATTCTGATCCAGCTATTTGGTAAAATGGAACTCTACCTTCGCCAGCTATAGCCTTAGCAACCAAAGTGATATTACTATTTAGAGAATAAAATGAGACAGTACCCAATTTACTGGCCTTATTGTAATACTTATTATACTACGTGCATCTTAAATGTTCTTTGGATCCATCTTAAATGTTCAAGCTTTTTTTTTTTTTTTTTTTTTTTTTTTTTTGGCTTTTGAATACACCATAAACAATTATGGAAGCATGTCCAGCCAAGTTGTTTAAAAAAAAAAAAAACACATGCATTTAATAAAGACATAGAATGGATAAGATTAAAGTGAGTTTAATGTGTAGGCAAAATATTTTTTGATTACATAAAAACAAAAGAACAAGATAATTTATTATTAAATTAGATAATAATATAATATTTATAGAATGTTTCAATTTTTTTTTTTATTGCTCGCCGGTATCTCAATCCCGTTCGAGATACCCCGTAGCATGCTTCAATTTTCATAACCTTTGACCAAAAAAAAACAAAGAAAAAAATTATATATAAGTCCGAAATAAGAAACTTATTTACAAATTACAATTAAATCATGCAAATTTACAAAAAATATTCTCAAGTTTCTTCAGGGCTTGTTTGCTATATCCAGTAATTTTAATGACGGACAGAAAAAAAAATTATATTATAATTAAAAATACTTAAATTACAATATAGACTTAATATATAAAAAAATTAAAAAACAATCTATTATAGAAATTAACATCACATCACTTGACTTTTATATTTTCATATTATTATCAATGGTAACGCTCTTCCTATAATAATCACTTTAAAGGCATGAATTATTTCAAATATTATTAAAATCAAAAGCTTGAATGAATCCCAACCGTCCTTTAAATTCCGTTCGATTGAACACCACACAATCACGCCACTTTCAATATCCCGACAAAAAGAAAATCTTGGGCTAGGGGATATGCTAAGTTTTTTTTGCCCTTGTGGCCCTATGATAACCCCAAAAGAGTGGGGGTTATCTTGGGTCATTTAAAAACAACCCCATCATATGGGGGGCTAAAATTAAGGCTTAATGGTCATATTTTGACTTACATCTAGTCATATCTTACATTACATAAAATATGCTCAATTTTCATATCCATATAAGTTTTAAGTAATAGTTAAAGGCTAGTTTTTCCCCTGAAACAAACAACATTCATTCATTAATTCAAGGCTAAATTATATCAATCTTAGATTTTGAGTTAGTTTCATATAACCTTTTGACATTTTAAAGTTTAAATTTATCTCATGGCCTTTTATTTTTTTTATTATTAACACCCTATCGTTAACTAACCATTATTTTTTTTAGAGGAAATTGTCATGTAAGATTAATAGATGGTGCGTGGCATCCTATATAAATTTCTAGTTTCATGAAACCCTCAAACTTTGACAAGTCATAGATAACCCCCCTAACATTAAAAAGTTACAATGAGAAATTGATATTTCAAAATTTTAATTTAATTCCCTTAAAATTTTGATCTATATATTAAACCACATGTGGTTACTTTTTTCAGTTTAATAAATTTATTAAGATTTTACTATGATTTATCAATTAAAATAGGTTTTTGTATTGAAAAATCTATAGGATTGATAATTTTAAAAAAATATAAAAATAAAAATGTCATCATTTGTATAACTTTTACTTATTTTCTTGGGATGCATAAGCATTGATGGTATAAAAATATCATTATTTGTATAAATCTTTTAACTAAGTGGCTTTTAACAATAGTTAAGTTACATGAGATAAAAAAAACACAATGGTAAGTCTAGACATATATGTCGCAGACACGATCTATTAGATAACTACTCTCTAGTGGAATCATCTTAGTTGACTATGTAAAGTCAAAATAGAAAATTGTGGATTTGTTGACTAAATAGATTCCTAGAGAGTTGGTTGAGAATTTATTGAAAGGAATGGGTTTAAGGCCTATCAATCGTTGATCATTGTAGTAACTCTATTTAGATGAGTGGAGATCCCACAAACTAGGTTTAAAGAGATAGCTAAATTATAATCGACTACGAGCACTGTGGAGTTTTAAACTCATACCCATTCCTATGACAAGATAGTGCATATATGAGGGTAAGCATTTGAGCTTTTAATGGTTCCTCAATCTTATGTATTCAGATGATATATGTTGAATTACATCACAAGGAATCACTTATGTGAGTGTGATGTGGCGGTCGCTTGTATGAGAATTTATAAAGGCTTATTTTCTAGAACACTCGTAGAACCAGGCAGGTGTCCAAAGCCAAAATGAACACAACAATGAAGACCAACAATGCTATAGGAGCAATTGTGTGACTCCTATTGTCTTGGTGTGCACTAAAGGTCGACGGTTCAAAGCATCACGTCCAACGATTGACTAAGTACACCCGATAGGTAGGTTTTTATTAGAGAATGTTCAAAGGTAAACCATACCTATCTCACCACAGTTGCTTTTCATAGAGAAATCACACTTGGCATACATGTTTATTTGCATTTGGTCACAATGGACTGACTTCTTATCCATATGGTGGATTATTGGATTTTGTGTTTAAAATCCCATGGGTTATGAATAAGAAGTGAGTTGGAAAAGAAGAGGAAAAGGGAAAGTGAAAAGGGTGTGTGGATAGAAGTCTCACATTGGAAAAAATATGAGAAGTGGAAAAGGGTTTATAAGCCTCTACTTAGCTCTTCTAAATTGGCCCCTTGGGACACATCACTTTTGTGGAGGAGAGAGGACGTAGGTGGGCCTTGGTCCACCACACACGTGCACTTGCGCCTCCGTCTGATCGGCCCAGCCCGGTCGCGCGCATGTGTTTCAGATTATAAATAATTTTTTAGTTTTTGTCTAAACAGTCCTTGAATATTTAATAATTCCCTATCAACCCCTTTGTATTTCGCTCAACTAGCACCAGTAATGGACCGATAATTTCAAAATTGAAACACTCTGACCGAACAAGTAAGTTTTCTTGTGACCTGATCAATACGTTCGCAGTAGCCGGTCTGTTGCATTGATTCACCGGCGGGAGTCCATCTAACTGTTTTCTTCTGTCGTCTATAAATAGATGTGCGTGTGACAGAAAAATCCACTTGATTTTTCGCTACTTCTCTCTCATACATACAACATACAACATTCTGCCATAATCTTCTGTGTGTGGTTTCTTTGGCATTCAGTTGTGTTCATGGGGGCTTTGATTGATAGTCTGAGAGACAATTGTTCACAATCCTTGGGCATCAGTATAGAGGGAACAAATTGTCTTAAGGAGACAACATCTATTGGGCTTGGATTTCATTGTTTTTGCATATGATTCTCATATACTGTGAGTTTTACTGTTTATTCTCATGTGCATACTTGTTATATGTTCATAAATAGTCTCATCTTAATTACACAGATTCTGATCCTTATAAAAATTTCAATTATAAAGTATTCACGATAAAACTCATTCCTCTCATCCCCATCTCCCCATAAATAATAATAAGGGTATTTTATAAAATAATTACAATTTTTTTTACATATTTATTGTCTTTAAACAATTTTTAATCTACGTTATTTGGTTAAATATTTCTTAGAAGAAGAAATGAAAGTGTAGTAAATAGTTAATAATCCATCACGTACAAAACTAATGTAGTATGTTAAGCTAGCTTTAAAAAAAGGAGAAAACTAAGAAATCATGTTCGTGTTTATTAAAAGACTAGCACAGTTATTAGTATATGGTTAGGTCCTTTAAATATGATATCCTTAGTTCGAATCAAGCCGTGTGTATAGAAAATACTTTGTTCAAAGAGGCAAAAACTCATTTTAGTGATTTCTAAGCCTCGTGATCTGTGAGAATTAGTTTCTAATTATCAGCTAAGGATACAACATGGATTCTAATTTCTAATAAATTTGACTAGTTATCTAACACTATCTGTGTGTGTGTGTGTAAAAGTTGAGTACGTAGAAAGCCTGCCTAAGATGACTGATATAATATATAATAAAATTAAATGACATGCAAATGGTGTAGATATCACCTAATTAGTTACGATTGAAAATTATATTAGTGAGGGACGATAACGAAAACAATCATGCATTGGTCAAAATCCCCGTTAAATCAGTTATGTTACCTGTATCTCCTTTTCTTTTCTAAATAATTTAGTTTATATTTTCGTGTTATTGTAATGTATGAAAAAGAAACCAATTTTAAATCATAAAGTGATTTTACGAATTCTTGAATCAAATTAACTGTTAAAACAAAATTGTAAAAAAGGACAAGGAGTTCAACAAAATCCTCAACAAACAAATCAAGCTGAAGAAACAAACAATAATTAATTAATGAAGTGATGGGATATATAGTTGGTGGCTATATGTCATAGTGACGAGGTGGAGGAAAAGAATTCTAACACAGTGATTTAAACTTAGTAGGAAATAAAACTGTTTGAGATAGTGGTGATCTCAAATGAACTTACTAAAATAATAATAATAATAATAATAAACGGGTGGGCAAATGGGCATTAAAAAATTGTGCCATATTTTTATTTGTTAAAGAATAATTTGTGCTATTTATTAGTAACCAACAACATATTTTTTAAATAAAAATAATAATGTTTATTAAATTTGTATTCAAATTTAATAACCTTTCAAATTTACTTCTATTTATTATATACTCTAATTTATTTTTTTGAACAATAGGAGTACAAAGTTCACACAATACTAAATGAAGGGAAAAAATTATACATATAAAATATTTATTGATGTGACTTGTAAATATAATGAAAAATCTTGAAAAAATTGGAGGAAAATTCCTTATTGAAAATTTTATTGGTATGAATGATTTAAAACCTTTATATACATAGAAAGCAACATTGCGCTGTGAAATTTATGCACAAAAAGTAATGGGCCTATTTGGAGTAGCTATTTTTTTTTTTTTTTTTTACTGTTGGTATGTAAAAATTTCGGTGGCTTTTAAGCCAACGACCCAAAGAAAAAAAGCCTGTTTGGATTGCCCATTGCGTTGGCTAAACTTTCGCTTAAAAAAGATCAAAAAGTCGGTTAAGGAAAAAGCTCTAGAATCCATCTTTTTCCATAATGCTCTCGCTTTTTGGTGTGGGCCCCGCCACTTCTACCACCATCAATCCAAACACAAACATTATCTATAACCTAACTTTTTTCCTACGAGCTTTTTTTTAAAGTAAGATAATTGTGTTGGACGCTCCCGAGCCAATAGTTTCTTGTGTTAGACACACCTTAACCCATTTATAAATTGCAAAGCTTTGGTAAATTTTATGACACAAATATTTCTCTATCCACTTCTAAATGTAGAAATTACAAAATTTTGTTCTAAGTGTAAATTTTGTCATACAATTTTTTTTTTTTGAAAGTATCTTATTAATTGTATACATTAAAGGGATAAGGGTCTTAAATGCCATGGAAGTTTTCGCTCGAGACCGGTAAGACAAGTTTTTTTGGACCAAAAATGCCACGGAAGTTCACAAGACGTAGCAATTTTGCCCTGAAGTATCATTTTTGCCACGAAGTTTTCGATGAGCAATTTTACCACGGAAGTTTTCGCCGAGGAGCAATTTTGCCCCGAAAGTTTTCGCCGAGGAGCAATTTTGCCTCGGAAGTTTACAAAACATAGCAATTTTTCCTTTTCCCCCCAAATATTAAATTTCACTATTAAATCAGTCAAAGACCACACATGTCATGCCTTGAAAAGGTCGAACTTGGATTCGAGAGAAGGAGATTCTTCAAATGTTGAAATCAAGGCGCGGAATTTGTGAAGCCGAATCGGTCAAAGAGACGAAAGGTCGTCACAAAACGCAAATGAAACGCAAAACGGGAAATGAATTGTTCCAAAAATTGGTTCAAAGAAAACAAATCAATAGTGATAATATTTACGTTTGTATAGACTGATCATTTGCTTAGATCATAAGTGATGCTTCCTTTGGGTTTTGTGACAGTCGACCTTTTCAGTCCCTTTGACCAGTTTGGCTTCACAAATTCTGGTCGCCTTGAGCTCAACATCTCAAGGATCTCCTTCTCTGGCTCCAAATTTGACCTTTCCAAGGCATAACATGTGTGGTCTTTGACTGATTTAATAGTCAAATTTAATATTTGGGGACAGAAGGGTAAAATTGCTCCTTAGTGAAAACTTTCGGGGCAAAATTGCTCCTCGGGAAAACTTCCGGGGAAAAATTGCCCTCAAATAAAACTTCCGGCAAAATTGCTCCTCAAATAAAAACTTCCGTGGCATTTTTGGTCCAAAAAAAACTTCCGTCTTACCAGTATTCCTGAGTGAAAACTTCCATGATATTTAAGATCCTTATCCCTACATTAAAGGGGTTCACATGAATAAAGATAGCTTCTGATGCAAATGATTAAAGAGTTATTTTACCAACAAGTTGTTGGTTAATGTGATAAGCTACCTCGTCCCCTATAAGGAAGAAAACATAGGTTCAACTCACGAAACACACTTGTTAGAAGAGGTAAAAACATTTTACGCTCTAAGCCTCAAAGAGAACCCTTCATATTATCAAAATAAATAAATAAAAGAAGTATTTTAATTAGGATAACAAACATGCAGTTTTTACAAATAACTACTTTAATTAGTTTTCTTAATTTTAATAAATTATCTAACTCTTATATACCATGAAACTCAACATCCTTATTCAATATTATAGGACAAAGTGTAAATTTAATAAATTAAATAATAATTTAACCTATATTATTAGGAGTGAGCTGGTATTAAAGAGATTGTTCACATTCGGGCCTGCCTCGAATAAATCCAGGCCACTCGAATCCTCGATTTTATCCAATTAAAAAGAGGAATTTTTTTAATTAAATCAAGAATAACTTTTTTCTTCCCGCCATTATTAATATATTGTTTTTCTTGAATCCAAACCCTTACAATCATTCTTCTATATTGGGATTGTTTTTATCATAAAGGTGGATTGAGTTTTAGTTTTTCTCCAGGTTGCTTGAGCTGATCTACAATGAAGACCATCTCTTGTAACGACATCTAATTAATTTATGTTGGTTGTAGTATTTTTGCAACCTTTTGAAATTTTTGTTAGTTCTCTATGTGTTTTGATGATAATCGACAATTGTAAACACAAGTTGAAGTTTGTCTTTGGTAAAGTTGAAAAATTTAATGTTAAAGACAAACTCGAGTTTGAATTTAACTCGAGGTTTGAATTAAAGAGTAGCTCAATTTTAATGAATTAAGAAAACTCCAGTTTGCATAGGCACACTCGAGTTTGGAACAAACAGAGCACTCCAAGTTTTTTACATTAAGACAAACTCGAGTATAGGGTTACAAACTCGAGTTTGCACCATAAAGAGACTCTTCAATATTTTCCAAAGCAAGCAAAACTCCAGTTTGCGAGAGTAAACTCGAGTTTTGGTCTTATAGAGAGCTTCCAATGTTTTGAACTTAAACAAACTCCAATTTTGATATGGAAACTCGAGTTTGTGCTAAATGAAGAGTTTTGTCAAGTGTTTGTGAACTTGACCAAACTCGAGTTAAGGTTTTCAAAACTCGAGTTTGGGCTTGGCCAAGAGTCTCAATGTTTTTCATCCTGAACAAACTCTAGTTTGTTATGACAAACTCGAGTTTGAACTTGGCTATGAGTTCTCTTAGTTTTCCAAAGTTTGAGAAAACTCGAGTTTGTACTTGACAAAGAGCTTTCATGCTTTACCCATTTTGAGAAAACTCCAATTTATTTAGAAAACTTCAGTTTTCACTTGGCATAGATTCTTCAAAGGTTTTCAATTTTAAAAGAAAAATCGAGTTAACATTTGGAAACTCGAGTTTATGCCAGGCAGAGAGCCTTGCTCATTTCAGTGTTTTGAAAACTCCAGTTTACATTTGGAAACTCCAGTTTTGAGCTTTTGGACTTAGACATGTTTTCACTATAAAAGTTCAAAACTCGAGTTAGTCATTAATGAACTCGAGTTTTGCTCTGTGTTTCAAAATGTGCTTCAAAGATGAAATAGTGACATTCTTTTCTGAATGAAGTAAACTCGAGTTAGTATTGGAAAACTCAAGTTTAGGATTTACAAACTCCAATTTGTAAGAACAAACTTGAGTTTGTCTCGCTGAGTTTGAAAATCAAATTACTTGAATTTGAGAAATATTCATGTTTGATCTTATTACTTCTTATCATCACCTATTATTATTCTTAACTATGTTTAATTAGTTTGTTAGTGAGTTTCGAATGGTTTAGAGGATATTAAATGAAAATTTGAACAAAAGCAAAAAGTGATGTCAGCACATTAAATGCAAAGTCCAAAAAACTTGCATCCTTTTGGACAATCATTCTACACACGTTGCAAAGGGATTAATGTTTTCTTCCTACATCCAGTAGCTGCTCTTCCAATGAATTAATATTCAAGAAGTCAACCATAAACTTCTATGTAACTGGATTAACCAAAGAATAAAAAGAGAAGAAGACCAAAGCTCAACCTAATCCTTCTCTAATGAAGGCAACGGTCACATTGAAGATTACAATGGTCATTTAATGGTCTCTTCATATAAAAAGAGCTGCATTCAATTCTTCTTAACAACCAATCTGCTGAAAACGAAAATCATTCAAGTTTCCAACTGCTCTTTGAGTTTTCTTGTGTAAAGTATCTTTCCATACATCTATACTTCAGTGCTTATCATTATTCACTCTTAGAGAGAGTTTCATTTATTGAAATCATTCATTGTAAGGATCTCAAGTCGTGGGACTTGGAGATTGGGATATTTGATTACAACTTGTAAGGGGGAGTAAGTTCTAGTGAGAGAATTACTCAAAGAATTACAGAGTATGTAATCATTTGAGTTAGTGAAATCCCGAGTGTCCGGGGACTGAACGTAGGTCAATAGGTTGGACCGAACCAGTATAAATTCCTTGTGTTTTGCTTCTTCTTCTCTTACTCCGTTATACCCTGTTTTTAGTATAAAAAAATAGAGCACTCAGAAAAGAATTTCAAAATCCCCAATTCACCCCCTTGGTGATTTGCTCCACTTTCAATCTTTATGTGCACCCTTGCATTCAAAGGAACTTTATGCTACGAGGTGCACATTTGCGAATAGTTTGTGGATATATTTACAACTCAACCTTGTTATTAATAATGGCTCAACAGAATTATGAAATTTCATAAATGTAAATTTTTATTATTAAGAAAATTTCACATACCAACAAAATATTGGTTGGGGTCGTAAGCGACCTCACTCCTCCTATAAGGAGAAGAATACAAGTTCAAATCCTGAGAATCACATTTATTAAAAGAGATGAAACCCTTTACACTCTCTAAAAAAAGTAGACCGTTATCAATTTTTTTAAAAAAAACAAACACGTGTGACAATATTTGATTAGAGAATTGTTCTAATAGTTATAAGTGAAATGACTTGAGTTTTGTACATATAAAGCTAGTCTAAGAAGGGAACTAATAATAAAAGTAAATTCAAATGGTTTAGATATCACCTAATTAGTCATCAAATTATACTCCAAGCCCCTTTAGAGCCCGTTTGGATCATCTTATTTTTAAGTTAAAAGCTACTTTTAAGCTAAAGCTAAAAAAAAAATCTTTTAAGAAAAAGCTAAAAGCTATTTGGTGATTATATAAATTTTTTAGCTTAAAAGCTGAAATTAAGAATAAGCCCCATTTGACAAAATTTTTATCATATAATAAAAATTATCATAAAAGGTATATTATAATAGGGTGGCGGCGGTGGTGGTGGTGGTGGCGGCGACGGCGGTTGTTAAACCCCTACCGGCCTCGCCCTTTTGGGTGGCGGGTTAAAGGGATTCCTTTTATCTGTTACCTTTCCTCAGTTATTAAGTCCATTTAACATGTATCAGAGTGAGCGCAATAGAGCATTTAATCGGTTTGGACAATCTACTGTACTGGTAAAAGTAAAATAAACAGAGAGTAAAAGTCCCCAAAGGGTTAAGGGTACAATCATCAGAAATAAATACCAAAACATATACAGTCATCCCAAAAATATAAGTACAAAATATAATAGGGCATTCCCTATTCTTCATCTCCACTATTATGCTCTACCTTTCCAAAAAGGTCCTTCACTTCAGGTACATCCCCCTATATCTACAAAAGTGTCTGGAGTCCGATAATGGCCCCCAGAGTAACTGTCAATACTCATGTACTAAATGTATAAAGTGTATGCATACAACCATGTCAAATATAAAATCACAAGTAAAATGCCAAATACACCACATATGCATCCAGAAACATACACCATAATTGACTACCAAGCACCATCGAGCTGCCATACCAAGGCAAGCCCCGTAATTACCGGAGTCACAAAACTCGCACCGTCGAGCACTAGGTGCAAAAAAGGGTTTTAAGACCGCCTCATTTAGACCGGACTATCGACGCCCCGGTCTTAAAGGTATGACCGGTGGCAGTTTTGTAAATATAAAGAACTTCTTATACCGGATCATTTTTTCATAGGTCTTAAATATATTATTCAGATCCGTTAAAAAAACAACCGGTCTTAAAAATGTTATTAAAAAAATTGAAATATCAATTACTTTATCGAGAAATCTCATACAAATTTTAACTTATATTTTCTCATGATCTAAAATAATAAGGAAAAATTTAAATATAAAGGTAATAAAGTTTTAAGACCGAACATATTTAATAACGGGTCTTAAAAGTTATTCTTTTAAGACCGAACATAAAATACAGCAACAAAAAATATAGAAAAAGATTAAATAAAAGATTAATTAATTTTAAGACCGGAGTTATATAAAGATCGGTCGTAAAGATTAACTTTTAAGACCGGATACTAATTTGTCCGGTCTTAAATATTAAATATTAAGACCGTCTCTTTCTTTATCCGGTCTTAAAAAAGAAGCACCAAATATATTTTTCTTTGCGTGAAAGCTTATGTTACTCTCACTGAAGAACCTCTGTTCACATTGTGAAACCCTTCCTGTTGCATTACCTCTCTTCCTCGCCCACGTACCATTAGCCTCTGTTACTCTCTCATTTGCTTAGGCATTCCTCTCTTCCTGTCTCGAAAATGAACAGTGAAAATGATTCTATTCGTGTTCCTGGAACTCTAGTTACTGGTGTGAGTCAGAACGAACCCTCTTCATCTCACAATGAGCCTTGTAACCGCCATGGTAGAAGTGGGACACGGATGATGGATGTAACCCTAAGTCGGACTTCTGCGTCAAAGCTCGAGATTCAGTTTGATGAAAATTTGGAACCTTTCTGTCCTAATAAAAGCACATATAATAGTTTTGTCGGCTATTTAGCACGCAGTAAGATTAGCATCTTGACAGATGAGTGGAAAAATGTGGACCCTCGCACAGTAAATGATCCTATTTGGGACATTATTTGGCTTACATACACTTTCTCTGACTCTCAGAACTTGAGAGACAAGACATTGTCTTATTGTGTTCATCGGTGGAGGAAGTTTAAGACATTTCTAGCGAACAAATATATTTTTGCCGAGGTTCAGCCTGAGCATAATCCTTGGGACAAGTACACATTTATTGATGAACAAACTTGGTAACAATTTGTTCAGCTGCGGACCACTCCTAAAGCTCTAGTAAGTTTATATTTAGTTTTGTTTGCCCTTTTGTTTGCTTATTAACCTGTGCGGATATGTGAATGTTATTGTGTTCATCTAATCCTGTTAGTTAAATGGTTTGGTGTGTGAATAGAAGTATACATTTCCTGTCTTTGTCTATGCAAGTCTGATATATAAACCCTGAAAAGGTAAAATACTAAGTAGGTAATTAGGGAAATAATAATGGCATAAGAGTCAAGCCATTATTATAGTCTTAGTTCTATTATAGTAGGTAGTGGTTAGACATTGTTGTTAGTTAGTTAGTATGTTAACTGTGTAATGGTTTCGGTGCAAGCTGTTATTGGGCCTTAAGAGTCAAGCCTCTAACTATATATAAGAGGTTAGTCTAATATGTGTAGGAACTAGTTATGATGAATGAATGAATTGACTGAGTTGGCAAGAAATCTGCAACTCCCTTTCCTCTGTTTCTCCCAATTTCTTCTACAATTCTACATCTTCTTTAAATAAAATGTTGAAACTTGATGAAGTGAATTTGACTAATGTTTGACGTTCATATCAAGCAGAAGTTCTCTAATTTCTATTAGTGACATGGCTAGAATTCATAATTAATAGTTGTTTTCAATTCTGATTCACAGAAAAGAAGGGAACAAGCTCGGGAGATAGGGAGAAAAAATGATTGCCCGCATAGGCACTACTACAAAAGATGGTTTTTACGTCCTAAAAGACGTCCTTATTTTTAAGAAAGAAGTAAAATGTGAAGGCGGTGACATTTTTGTAATAATAGGGAATAAATTTGATATATTAGACATCCTTTTAATTTTTAGGATGCCATAAGTGTACTTATGACGTCTTTAAAACATTTTGGGATAAGGTGCGTCCCACACAATAAATTATTGGCTCATGAGCGTCCAACACAATTAACTATTAAGTGGAGCGCCCAGCACAACAAACTTTTAAAAAGGAGCGCCCGACACAACAAACTTTTGAAAAGGAGAGCCCAGCAACGCCATTAGCAAAAAGTTAACGTCCGTTATCTAAGGTGCGTCCAACACAACAAACTATTACTCCAAGAGCGCCCAATACAAAATTCTAAATTTTACTAAATTAAATAATTTTTTTCTCAATTTTCATTATTCAAAACTACTTGTATAGATATCTATGGACAAAAATTACTCATTCTTCAATTTTTTCAAAATTATAATTTGCTAAAATAAACAAAAGTTTTAATTAAAAATATAATTATATGATTTAAATAAAACTCAAGGTGTTTTATAGTTTATTATATATGTTAAACAAAAAATATTATATGATTTATTTTTATTTTAGAAGAAATTTATGTGAGTTAAAAAATTCATTTAATCTTAATAAAATTTAAAAAATCTATTATATCTTGAAAGAAATGAAATGAGTTTAATTTTTATTTTTTTATAAAAAGAGTTTAATGGATATCAACGTTGATACTTAATAATATAAATCCGGCAACTTGATGATATATTTGTTAATTAAATGATGTATTGCTTATATGGATAGAGGGCGAGGAAGGTGAGAAAGTGAGGAAGTTCAAGCATTGGTTGCCCCGTACTAGCTTCAAAAAACAAAGGTCATGTTGTGGAGTTGAGAGGCGAATAACAAAGGAGTGTGAGCTTTGCATGAGGTAAGCCTTCAACCTTGCTTTCATTCTTTAGGGTGTGTTTGGATTGAGGGAGGGGGAGGGAGGGGGAGGGGCTATTCTTTTACCCTCTCTTTACTAAATTGCCCCTAGAAATTTTTTAATATTCCAAAAATATATTCTCAACAAAAAGAAATATTCCTTTCATTAATGACAATTTGGTCATTTCCTTATTTCCCCCCTCCCCCTCCCCCTCCCTCCCTCAAACCAAACATACCCTTAATTGCTGCTTGTGGGACTCTATTTTTAGGAGTTTACACAAAGGAAGTTTTAGCATATTGACACCCAAGCTTAATGTCTATATGAAGCCAGGAAGTTGGTCATATATATATAAGGAAACAGATTAGCCATTACTGAGTTTTTTCATGAAATTTATAAGTAGATAGTAGACTCAATAAGGTTTAAAACGAGCAAAAGAGAAGCCAAAACTGACGAATAGATTGGGAGTCATGATTTTTCAAAGATTGACAGCACCCCAGCAACACTACCTCGGACCTCACAACCTCAGCAACGCCACCTCGGGCCTCACCACCTCAGCCACACCACCTCGGACCTCACCACCTCAGTAATATCACCTCAGACCTCACCACCTCAGCTACACCACCTCGGACCTCACCACCTCAACAACACCACCTCGGCTTCACCACCTCGGCTATACCACATTGGACCTCACCACCTCAGCAACACCACCTTGGACCACACCACCTCATCTACACCACCTCGAACATCACCACCTCAACTACACCGCCTCGGACAATACCACTTCAAGCAACACTACCCCGGACCACACCACCTCGCAATACTACCTCGGACCTCAACACCTCGGCAACACTACCTTGGACCTCACCACCTCGGCACCCCACCACCTCGGCACCTCAAAGCACCCCACCACCTCGACCTCAACACCCTACCCCAAGAACACTACCCCGACCTCGAACACCCTATCCCAACACCCCAACCTCGAAACCCCTCAACCCGAAAAAATAATTGCAAAGAAAATAATAATAATAATAATAATAATAAATAAATAAATTATTATTATTATTAGAAAGAGAATAAATAATAATAAATATTATTATTATTATTTATTAAAAATGGGTATTACTAAGTCGTGTAGTAGGGTATATTGCGATGCCGGAAGTGACTAATGACAATGATAAACGTTTATAGGCATATTTTGACACCTCTACTGATCCCAGCAACGTCGACCAGACTAATGACTCAAGTTTGAGGTAGGTAACTATTATCTTATTAGCTTGTATGTATGTATTCATGTATGACTGATCATGTTACTAGATAATTTTGCATGTGTGTATCTTAGCTATGGATTGAGGTTGCGTATCTCATAGGGCTGCGTGTCCTAAAGGGTTGCGGTCCTTGGCCGTTAACTACGGTTACGGTGCAATTTATTTATTGTGAATTACTCTATGCGGATACATGTGTTGTACTGTCTTTTACATTTCATACCTGCATATAAGATTAACTGTTACCCCTAGGGTTCATTCATTTGAACTCCAGATTGCATGAAAGAGACAGGCAGTGGATCGAGATCAAGAGGAAAGTTGCGCTGTAAGGATTACAGCAGAAGGAACTTTATGGAAGAATGAGTAGTTAGATTGTATTTATCGTTTATCATTTGTCTATTTTAAAATTATTGCATTAAGATCTCCATGTGGGATGATCCGAATTGTGAAGAATTTATCCTCATGTTTCAAAACTAAATTATTTTAAGAAAGTTTTTATTCCGTAATTAAGTCGTCCAAATCATTTCAATGCATGTGTGCTATAACTCTTATAAATAAAGGCGCATAAAGGCATATTAAGTCAGGCGTCACAATCATGCTCTATATGCATATTTGGCAAAAGTACAAACACAAAACATACATGGCAACCATACATACAGCAAACATATAAAAGTACTTGAGTAAAGCAGTTACTACCTGGTGGGGTTTGTATCATCTTACAATTTTTAATGAGCCCACTAGCTCTCCAAGGTATGGTTCAACCCTAAATAACACCAAAAGACCTTATTTTAGCATTTTCCAAAAATACCCTTGCATTTTTAGTTAAAACCGAGCCCTTTATTAATTTCCCAGAAAATCCAGTGAGTCCAGCCCAACTTCCACGATTTTTAATAAATTCTAAACAAATTATTTTTGCATGAAACTAGCGCCATATGAACCATTAGGGTGTCTATTTTGCAGGAAAAATAATTCCAGAGACCAGAAGTACATATATTTTGGAGTGTAGTCCATTTTCCACACCCTGGTGAGAATTATCCTGTTACTTTCTGGTCCAACTTTACCAATTTTTATCTCTTAGTAGAAAAAACCAAATAATACAAAATTATACATCTTGGTGAATCTTAAGAAGTTTAATTTATGCCTGTAAAATTTCAGCTAAAACAGAGTTCATTTACCCTTTTAAAAACTTAGTTGAAGCTTCGCTGCCCAGATTTTCCAGATCTAGCAACAAGCTTCGTTCTTAGGTTTTTCGGTGTTTTTGAATTCGGAAATTTAAACCATAGCTTAACTCTATGAAAAATCATGTTTTGAAAACTTTGAGACCATCAAAAACATCAAAATCAGATTGAAACACCATGCCCTAACCCCTTGCACAAAAATCACAAGTTTAAGTTGCAAAGGTTCGGGTTTTCGGTGTTTACCTGAATCGGAAGTTTGATTGATGATCTTGATAGCTTGGACCTTGTTCTTGGTTATGGAAAATTGACTGGACCTCTCCCTCCTTCTGAAAATTTCGTGCTCCTTGGTTAAGAGAGAGAGAGAGAGAGAGCATATGTCTTTTAATTGATCGGTGCAGAATAACTAGAGTAAAATCCTATCCAGTAATTAGTAAAATTCATCTGGCTTTTTGACTTAATTCCCAAGAAAATCCAGAAGTATCTAGGGTCTGGACAAGTGGCGCCTCCCCCTCCAATCATTCAGATTTTTATTCTTCAAATGGAGAAAATTACCTACTTTGGCCTAGAATTTATGAAAATTACCAGTTTTGGGCCGGAACTTCTTTATTATTCTTTTCTTTTTCCCCAAGCTCTCTAGGTGTTTCCTAGGGCTAGGTGGCGCCATCTTGGGCCCAAAAATCAGATCCCATGATTTTTTATTTTATTTTTCCCAATTTATCTGATTTATTCCCTTTTTATCTAGAAAGTGGGACCCGCACTTTGACTTTTGGACTGATTTTGCTTTTCTTTTCTTCCAAGCAATTTTTTAATGATTATAAGGGCTAGCTGGCGCCATTTGGGCCCCACCAAATCTTCCCTCATGCTTTTCCTCTGCCTTTTCCACTTTATCCGATCCAATCTCCTTCCAACGGTCCATGCTAGACCCCGCTAGTTAATAGGGTGCTTCTTTTTTGCACTTTTCTTCAAATTTTCAGATATTTTCTCCTGATTGGACATACATATGTGGCACCATTTCACTTTCCAATATGGCCCCACATTTATCTCATTCAATCCAAAAGAAGCCCCTAACTGGTCCCTATCGGTCCCCCTTTCTACTAGTTAGCATCCTGTCGGACCCATATTTTGTGTTTGGGCCTGAGTACAGATAAAATCATCTGATTTTTCCTTCTCTCTCCTGGGTGGACGAAATTGAATGCTTAAGGGGTAAGGATTTGACTATTTTGCCCCTGTAATCATTACTTACTTTTTGCTTTTTAATCTCGTAGTGACACGTGTCCTAAAGTAATTATTACAGTTGACTTTTCATTCTTATATCTTCAAAAAACGCAGGAAATCCTTACCTGACTAGGAAATGTAATGTACACACTTATTTTAGCATATTTTCGCTTAGCTAATCATCTCATACCTTAGGGCATAGCTAAATATCATTTTTACTAACTGACTAACACAGTATGGCTCTTCTGTGCCCCTTTTTCCATTGGCACTTTAATTCCACAACTTATATATACTAGGTCCACTGACCCATATAGCCGAGTTACTTAGTCCCTAAGGCTATGTTTGCGAGTTTGGAGGGGAAGGGAGGGGAAGGAATGCAAGGAGAATGCAGGGAAGGGGATGGAAGGGAAATGGAGGATATTTCCTCCCCTTGTTTGGGAGTTAAAAAAATAGTAAAAGAGGAAGATGGAGGATTAATGAGTTACTTTTACCATTTTGTCTATTTCTTTAATAATTAATATAATTATTATACTTTACAAATAAATTTAAATTTAAATTTTCTAAAAAAATTATCTATGTAATTTTTATATTCAAAAAATTATTTTGGTGGGGCGGTGGTGGTGGTGGCGGCCGGGCAGTGGTGGTGGTGGTGGTGGCGTGGCGCCGGTGGTGGTGGTGGCGACGGTGGTGGGGCGGCGGCGGCGGTGGTGGTGCCGACGGCGGTGGTGGTAGGGTGGTGTGGTGGTGGTGAATGAGGGTAAAGAAGTAATTAACTTATTTCCCCTCTTAAAACCCCCATATTGGAGGAACTCTATTTTTTAGAAGGAGGAGGGTTTTGGAGGATTTGTAAAATCCCCTGATTCCCTCCCCTCCTATTTTTAAAACTCGCAAACAAGGCAACGGATTACCAAAACCCTCCCTTCCCTTTCCTTTCCCTCCAAAATAGAACTCGCAAACATAGCCTAAAAGACTTCCTATCTCTTGACATTCTTGTGACTCTTCCCGAACCAGGCTTAGTCATCCGCCTATTTTAGGCTTGTTCTCGATTCTCAGGGTCCAAAGTTCGGGATATTACAATGGTGGTGGTGGTGGCAGTGGTGGTGGTGGCGATGCGTGGCGTGGTGGCGGCGGTAGCAGTAGTGTTCAATCAAGAGATTACGAGTTCTCTTTTCTTTTCTTTTCTTTTTTTTTTTTTTTAAAAAAAAGAGCTTATAAAAAAGCTCCTATGAGGAGCTTATTTTTAAACTCTTTTTTCTTCATTATAAAATAAGCTCTTATAATTATAAGAGCTTATGTAAAATCCTGTTTGGCCTAGCTTATACTTATAAGCAGAAGATAAGCTAAAAATAAGCTAGGCTAAACAGACACTAAGTCTCTCTCCTATGGGAACAAAATAGTACAGTGCACATTATGATTGAACCATTTTTTAATTAATACTGCCTCCAAATATTAAATGTATAAACCAGATAAAAAAATATGTGGTTGGTCCTTTTTAAAAAAGAAAAAAGAAAAAAAATACATCTTCAAATCTTTTAATTTGAAACTACCTTCAAATATGAAAATTCTCTTTACATGTGTAAAAAGAATAAAAGGGGCAGCCCTTCCCAAGATTTGGGTCTTTGACATATTGGTCACACAGCAATATTTAAAATTAATTAAAAATAATAAATATATAGGAAATATACTTTATTTTTAACAAATACACTTAGTTATGATGGGTAAAAGAAAGAGTAATTATGAGAAAATGGGGAAAAAGAATGTATGGGGGAAATTAAGGAAGAGTAAAATGGGTAAAAAATAATAATTTATTACTTAAAAAAATGAAAAATTAAAGGATGGACATACCATTTTAAAAAGGAGGGACCTTATAAATAGGTATGGAGGGACTAAAAAATAAATCATCATAGACTCTTTAAAAAAGTGGGGGAATATTAATACCCGTTAGGTGGGTTGGACTTTCTTTAGTTGAGGTGTTTCTTCTTTACAAGCACGTAATTATGTATGGATATTGATTTAACCGGCCTAATTTGATTTTGAATTGTACTCCATACTCCATAGGAATCAGAATGTATAAATGAGTCAAGTATTTAAAAGTATACATTTATTTCACCCAAAAGTAAAATTAAAAAGATATAAAATTAATGAAAATAAGAAAAATAATCATAGAGAAAGAGGTTGAGAGAGATAATTAATACAATATTATCCTATAAAAAATTTAAATTTTATTAACTTTGCTTTAAAATTTAATAACTTTCTAATTTTATCCATGTCTTAATAATATATACTATGCTCAAGGTAAACATGAACATTGTACACACTAATTAATAGGGTAAAAATTAAAAAAAAAAAAAAAATTCATGCATGTTTTAAGTGTATTTTATAAATAGCATATCAATAGGCCTAAAAATCTCTTTGTCCTTAATATTATAAATATTTGTAGAAATGATCTTGGTTTTAAATATAAGACAAAAAAAATTATATTTGTCAATTTATTTTTCTAATTTACCCATATTAAGGAAAATAAATAGGGTATTTTTAAAAAATACATGTCATATTAACTAACTTAAAATAATTTTTTTAATCAAAATAAATTAAATAATTATGTTTTATATTAATGATATGATGAAGTATTTTATAAATGATATATGAAACCAGATGAAATATGTTGGAAGGGGGAAAAATAACTATGACATATGTAGGAAAGCCTGTTTGGGTTGGGGTGAAAAGACACATTCATGTTAATTGAGATAATGTATCTCGTATATCGTAAATCACATTAAAAAAGTTTCTATCGTTAATCCCAACATGGATCTAAATATAAAGTATCCTTTTTTTATCCAAAAAAAGAAAGTAAATAATGCATTTTCTTGGACATCCTGACGGCAGACAATATGTAGCATGCTCACTTTAAAAAAAAATGTAGACAATTTGTAGAGAGAATAAAAAGTTGTTATGGTTGGAAGTAAGGTATAATCAGCATATATATACACACATACCCCGATGGCAGACAGTAAGTAGCGTGCCCACTTTAAAATATGTAAACAATTTGTAGAGTGAATAAAAAGTTGTTATGGTTGGAAGTAAGGTATAATCCGCATAATGACAGACAGTAAGTAGCGTGCCCACTTTAAAATATGTAAACAATTTGTAGAGAGAATAAAAAATTGTTATGGTTGGAAGTAAAATATAATGCACATGCATATATACACACACACATACACATATATATCTATATGTACATACACATATACATATCTATTTATATACATATTAAAAATTATTATTGAAAATTTCAAAGATTAGCATTAAAAATATTGAAAATGAGTATTAAAAATATGAAAGATGGGTGACAAAAAATTAGCTCAAAGAAAAATTTAAAGGAAAAAATGTGCCAAAAAATTACTTTGTGGTTGAGTGTTACTAGAAAAATACTTCAAGATGCTTGGATGCAATTTAATTTAGTGGGTCTTTAGGAATACATGGCGATATGAAAATTGCCCTTGAAAAATACTTTAAGGATTAAATTATACTACAAAATATTTTAGGAAGTTGAATACACATATGTTAGATGGGCCTTTCCCTTCATTATATTATAATAATTAATAATTCAAGACTATATATTCTATTATCTTTTAACTCAAAATACTTTAAGAGAAGGAAAAGACAGCTAATTGATTACACATTATTAAAAACATATGATCCTTTATAAAAATTTTGAGATATTGTAATTTTAACTAAATTTTTTTAATTCCCATGATTCGATTAATCGTTTCTTATAAAATGAAACGAATCAAGAATAATGATAAATTGCCAACTTCAACAAAATTTCTTAAAACGTATAAATTAAATGGATATGATGGTAAATATACCTAATGTTCAATAAATATACCTTAAATAATTAAATATTATATTTAAGAATGAAATGAGTATGATTAAATTGATATAATGTTTCCAAATAAAGTGTTATTCTCCATAAAACATCCCTCTTAAGGAGGTAAGAACTAAGAACTGGTCCCCTAAATTAAATGGATATGATGGTAAATATACCTTTTTTATAGGATGTTCAATAATTTATAATGTATATACGGTCCATTTGATCAAAGACGCAATTATTATTAGTATTATAAAATAGCCGTAAGTTGCATGAAATAAATACTACTCGTAGTACAGACACAATGTGATTTATTTAGTCGGTATTTCCTAAAAATTACCCTAATAAATTTTTTTTCAGAAAATTACCATTAAAATATCAAAATCCCACATTAGTTTTGTTGCTTTCTTAAAAATTCATAACTTATATTATTTTAGTAGGAAATCATTAATTTGGGGTTTTCATATTTTGGAGATATTCTTATAAACTTTTCCCTAAATTGATTGTGATTTGAATGGTTATTAATAATCAATACCACTATATAAAATCCGAGATAATAAGTTAGGTCGTCAAAAAAATGCAGCTGATCATATCCTACATTTCATAAAATATGCTCAATTTTCATATCCATATAAGTTTTAAATAATAGTTGAAGCTAGTTTTTTTCTGAAACAAACAACATTTTTTTGAATTTTGAGTTAGTTGCATATAACTCCCGGACATTTCAAAGTTTAAATTTGACTCTTGAACTTTTATTTTTTTGTTATTAACCCATGGTCTTTAACTAACCGTTATTTTTTTAAAAGGAAATTGTCATGTAACATTAATAGATTATGCGTGACATCTTATATAAATTGTTAGTTTCATAAAACCCTCAAACATTGATAAGTCATAAATAACCCCTAATATTAATCAGTTAGAAATAACAAATTGACATCTCAAAATTTTAATTTATCTCCCTTAAAATTTTGATATATATATTAAAAACCACATATCGTCACATTTACTATGATTTATCAATTAAAATAGGGTTTTTGAACGGAAAATCAAGAGGAATAATAATTAAAAATTATAAAAATAAAAATGTCATCATTAGTATAACTTTTACTTATTTTCTTGGGTTGCATGAGCATTGATGGTATAAAAATGTCACTATTTGTATAAATCTTTTAACTATAAAGTGGCTTTTAACAATAGTTTAGTTAGGTTGAGAGAAAAAAAAAACATAATACAAAAAATTATTTCTTCCTATTTGATAATCAAAATATTTTCTCAAACATCCTCATATTACTATATATTAATGCATTCCAAGAAAATAAGTAAATGTTATATAAACAATGAAATTTTTATTTTTATATTTTTTTTAAGTATTAGTCCTTTTATTTTTTTACATATAAAAAATTTATTTTCATTGATAAATCATTGTAAAAATCTTAATAAATTTATTAATATGATAAAAGTAACAACATGGAGTTTAATATTATAAATCAAAATTGGAAGGGAGTTAAATTTAAATTTTAAAATATTAAAGGGTTATTTGTAACTGATTAAAGTTTAGGGGTGTTTATCTATAACTAGTCATAGTTCAAGGGGGTTTTATGAAATTTATAATTTACATAAGAAGTCATATGTCATCTATTAATTTGATATGACAATTTCCGGTAAAAATAATAATGGTTAATGGCAGGGTGTTAATAAAAATAAAAAAAAGGTCAAAGGGTTTAATTTAAACATTGAAATGTTAGGAATGTTATATGCGATTAACCCAAAGTTCAAGGGGTTTTGTATAATTTATCCTTAAATTTAAACCATAAATACAAACAGAGTTTGAACAAAAATATTCAAGAAAACATCAACCAAACAGAACAAAACATGAAGGAAAAACAAGATTATTATCCATGATCATCTATTATTTTAGAAGCAGTTTTCTCTAATATCAATCGCAGCTGATGGAAAAAATTATTAAATGGTTAAATAGTCAAAAGCTAGTTAATTTATTATTGATGGAAAAAATTATTATTATAAGAGTTTAACACTTTTGTGATCTGATCGATCTGATGATTTAATTCTATTTAATTGGAGGCTAATGAGCATTCTTAAAATTGGTTGATATTATCCCCCAAAAAAAAAAAAATCGTTATTTCATGTCTAAAAATTCATATAATTTTATTCCTTATCAGAAAAAAAAATAGTCTCATTTGATTAATATTAACAATCTCAATTCTAACACTATATCGTCTTAGAAACACTACTACATAGAAAGGTTATTAATTACTATGCCGCTTTATGACATCAGCCTGAAAGAAAACAGCGACATATAATGAAAAAGTGGTGTCATTTAATTTTATAATAAAAAATTGAAGTATCAAAGGAGTATCTATATCAGTTAGAAAAATAGTTGACATACACTCCTCATTCCTCTCATAATAAATAATAAGGGTATTTTTATAAAATAGTTACAATTTTTGTACATATTTATTGTATTTAATCAACTTTTTTATCTACGTTATTTGGTTAAGTATTTCTTAGAAAAATAAATGGAGGGAGAAGTAAATAGTTAATAATATGTCACGTACAAAACTATTGTAGTATGTTATGAGGTTAAGAAAAGGAGAAAACTAATGATTAAAAGACTAATACAGTTGGTAGATGGTTGAGTCCCTTAAATATAATGTCTTGGATTCGAACTAATCTGTATGCATGAAAAAGGCTTGTTGGGAGAAGCAAATCCCACTTTAGTGATCTCTAAGCCTCGTGAGGATTAGTCTCTAGCTATCGGCTTCATGGATTCTAGTTTCTAATAAATTTGACTAGTTATCCAACAAATAAGTATATGTATAAGGGGAGTACGTAGACAGCCTGCCTAAGAAAGACTGATATAATAAAATTAAAGGACATGCAAATGGTGTAGATATCACCTAATTTCGATTCTATGTTTCAATTAACTTTGGCTCTGCTAAGACTATACACAATTACACACACACACATAAAAAATTATGTTACCTGTATCTCCTTTTCTTTTCTAAATAATTTAGTTATATTTTTGTGTTATTGTAATGTATGAAAAAGAAACCAATTTTAAATCATAAAGTGATTTTACGAATTCTTGAATCAAATTAACTGTTAAAACAAAATTGTAAAAAAGGACAAGGAGTTCAACAAAATCCTCACCAAACAAATCAAACTGAAGAAACAAACAATAATTAATTAATGAAGTGATTGGATATAGCTGGTGGCCAGCCATCCTAATCCGGGGCAGTGTCAAGATCCGGATTTTTTTTTTTTAATACTAAAAAAAGTTTAGGTGGGGGTAGATACCGGTATCTCACCAGGGCCAAGGCATAACTCCAGGCTTAAAGAGCGCTTACAAAGATACTTACAGATCGTCCCACTAATAAAACCTTCACATCAACCAACGGAATCAAACCTCCTCCCTTTTGTGTTGAAGGTCGATGCCTTAGCCAACTGTGTCAATCCTCATTGGCACATCCGGATATGATGCATGCATGCTTTATATTTTGTTCATAAATAATTGATCTGTTTCCTCCATTGATAGAACTCTAGGGGCCCACGTGGTCCTTTTGGCCTTTTAACCGTTCCACCACCATGGCCACACCAAACAGCCTTCAAATGTAAGGGGGAGAAAAGCTCAAGAGACCGTGATTTAAAAGTTCAATGAAGAAAAATGGATAATTTGGGATAGTAGTGATCTCAAATAGACTTATTTAAAAAAGTCACTTTTAATATAAGTTACTTTTTTTAGTTTATGGAGAAAAATGTTAGGGATTTGTGATTCAATAAGCAATGTATTGTAAAATATAGATTTGTATGCATTCTAATTTATCCATTAGAATATATTTAATTAAGTACTTTAGAGTTTTCAAATTTTTCAATAATAATTTAAATTTTTATCTTCCATTATCTCAATATATACAACTAATATATGTGTGTGTTTGTGCTATTTAATAAGATTTCATGCTATTTTTAGTTATTTTCCATCTCAATTAACTTTTCAAATAATCATCCAAACAAGAGCCCATTTAGAAAAAAGACATCTTCAAATTTAAATACAAATCACATTTATAGTTTGACTTGTATCATATCTTCCTTTTGCAAAAGTCATATTACAAATAAGTCACCTCTTTCACTACTATCCTAAACAAGCCCCAAATTTCTCTACCGAAACCAAGAAACGGGCAGGGTGGGCAAATGGACATTAAAAAATTGTGCAATATTTTTATTTGTTAAAGAATACTTCGTGCTATTATTTTTGAAATAAAAATAACAATTTTTATTAAATTTGTATTCAAATTTAATAACCTTTTAACTTTACTTCTATTTATTATACACTCTAATAATTTAGGAGTACAAAGTTCACACAATACTAAATGAAGGGAAAAATTATACATATAAAATATTTAATGATGTGACTTATAAATAGAATAAAAAATCTTGAAAACATTGAAGGAAAATTCCTTATTGAACATTTTATTGGTGTGAATAACTTAAAACTTTTTTTATGCACAGAAAGCAACATTGCGCTGTGAAATTTGTACACACAAAATAATCTAACTCATTTTTAGGAAAATAGTATCTCCATCCACCTTCTAAAGGTAGAAATTACTAAATTTTGTTCTAAATGTAAATTTTATCATACAAATTTATGATCCCCCCCCCCCCCAAAAAAAAAAAAAAAAAAAAAAAAAAAAAAACTATCTTATTAATTGTACATATTTAAGGGGTTTACATAAATAAGGTTAGCTTCGATGCAGATGATTAAAAGAGTTATTTTACCAACAAGTCATTTGATTAATGTGGTAAGCTACCTTGCCACCGTAAGGAGTAGAACACAAGTTTAAATCTCGGGAAGTGCACTTGTTAAAAGAGGTAAAAACATTTTCCACTCTAAGCCTCAAAAGGGAATGCTTCAATTATAAAAAATAAATAAATAAAAAGTTATTTTAGGAAAACAAACATGCAATCACTACTATAAATATTGGATATCACTACCCAAAAAACGTCCTTATTTTAAAATAGGAAGTAAAAAATGAAGGTAGTGGAAATCTTGTAATTATATCGAAGGAAAATGAGCCTTCAAAGATCCCGAATTATTGTTTAGGACTTATAAAATTGGCTTTTGTCGTCCTAAAACCGTTTCAGGACGCCTAATAGCCATTGAGAATTTTTTGTTGTTTGGCGCCATGGTTGGATCTTCAAATTTAGGCGACCTGAATATAATTCAAGTCGCCTGTTATTGAATTTAAGCGACTTGAAATTAATTCAGGTCGCCCAAATTGGGATAAATTTGAAACTTTTTTTGTTCTAAAAATTTATTTCTTTGGTGCCATGTATTTTTTTTTTTTAAATTCATATAGGCGACACGAAATAGATGAAGTTTGTCTATTTATCAATTTAGGCGACCGAATTTAATTAAGGTCGACCAAATTGGAATAAATTTTGGTCTAAAACTTAGGCACCGTGTGGTTTTTTTTTTTTTTTTTTTTAACATTGGGTACAGATTTTAGGCGATCTAATAAACTTTTAGGTCGCCGAAATTGGCATAAATTTTGGCGCCATGAAACTTTTTTGTTATGAAAATTAATTTCTTTAGCACCATGTTTTTTTTTTAAATTTTCTTTAATATTGGCGACTGAAATAGAGAAGGTTGTCTATTTATCAATTTAGGTGACCGAATTTAATTCAGTCGCCCAAATTTGCATAAAATGTGTTCCCTCTTTTGGTCTAAAACTAAAGCAAGGTGTGTTTTTTTTTTTTAACGATTTAAGGCGACTGAAACAATTTCAGTCACCCCAATTATAATATGGGCGACTGATTTTAATCAGTCGCCATTTTTTTCGAACAGGGACGACTGAAACACATTCGGGTTGCCCAAATCAGCATTATAATGTTGTTTTTTTTGTGGACATATTTTAGGCCTAAAACTAAAGCACCGTGTGTTTTTTTATAATACGGACATATTTTAGGCGACACAAACAATTTCAGTCGCCCCAATTTGTTGCAAGTGGCGACTGAAATACATTCGTCGATAGTTTTTCTGAAAAGTGGCGACCTAAACTTCTTTCAGTCGCCCATTATCAAATATGGGCAACCTTAATCTATTTCAGGTCACCCATATTCATTAAAAAGCCCAATAGGATCCCCAAAATCCCCACCGCGCGATAGAACCTTTCTTCATTTCCCTCTCGCGGCACACTCATCTCCGCCTCCTTCCCTTCATCATTTCCCTCTCGCGGCACACTTCTTCATTGCCGTCTTGCACTCTTGCCCTAACCCCTGAATATTTCATTTCTATTTGCGAAAAAGCACCCCAGAGGCAGAGGCACGCGCATAGCTCTTCGATTTTCATCTGAATCATCTCTATTCTCTACTGGCTTCTGCTCGTCTGCTCGTCTCCTGCTGTTGTCTAACGCCTCCGATCGTCTTCCTTTCTGCGATTAGCAACAATCTGACAGACTCACACACGACACATCGTCTCGTTGGTTGCGGCTTGCGGCAAATGGTTGCCTAGCCCCGATCCGACTCCTCCTTATTCAATACAGTGGCCTTTCGGAACCTTAGCCACTCCAACAAGTGACAAATCCTTATCCATCATATTGAAATTACCGTTTCGATTTGCATTCAAATGCCTCATTTTCTTCTAATTGGTTTGACCCGATTTGCAAACGAGCGGTATCCCGAATAGCATTTAAATTTGCAACATGCTTGGTTACCATGTTTCCTTGGTAGAAATTTAGAGATGTTGATGGCATTTAAATGTTGATTGAGTGAAAAAGTACAAATAAGGTAGAGGACCTAATTGCGCCCTATTAATATTGGATAGTAGTGTTTTGGTTTGATTGCATATTTGTTAGGGACTAGGTAGCCTGGGATGCTTAAGTTTCATGTCGAGTAATATGAGGTGCTTAGTGTAGTAGAGGAGATATTTTGTTTCATTGGCAACATAATTTAAAGGGTGAATTACTTTATGCCTCCTTGTGTCTTACTTGGTAGAAGAGCTGGTTGGCCTTAGGACATTGAGGTGGCTACTTAGAGAGGGAGGGTTTTGGCCAGTGAGAAGGTCAAATGAAGTGACATAGACTTTAGTCAAAGAGGAAAATCATAAAAGCCGAGTGTTTTGAAATTCTTTGAGCAAAAAAAAAAAAAAAAAAGTGTTTTGAAATTGAATCGGTTTGGTTTGATTCATGGTGTACTTGTTGTCTAAAACATTTAACTAGTGAGAGAATTCTTTCTTGCTAAATTCAAGAACATCTAAACTGGAAGAAATTAAGAGGGAATAAATGAACCAAACTAACATTTTAGTTACATTGTTTGCCAATTCGCATATGAAATTATGTTGTTTCTAGCTTTGTTTTTCTTATGTAACTGAGTGTTCAAAGTTTTTATTCATCATATTTTATACTATGGGAAACCTACATCTTTGGTAGTAATACAGGTTCAGGGGAAAAAAAAAGCCCATGATTATTCTACAGCTAAGAATTGATGATCATCGGTACTATAGAAAGTATATGATGGTAAGGAGATTAAGGCTTAGAAGTTAGAACTTAAAGAACCTACTGGATGCTGATACTACCTCCGGTCTTGAACACAAGATCTTGGTTGTTGTATAAAAATGAGATCTCTTATTAAGAACCAGATGTAGTAGTAATTTTCCCCATATCTGTCAAATAGTACTATGTGACTGATGTTTGAATTATGAATATCATCGAAACCTAGGATTCATGAACAAGGTGAACTATATTGACTCTCTTTTGTTATTAGCAATAAAATCTTATATTGTTCACTCTTTTTTCTCTTATCTGTAGTCTTTCATCCAGTACAGTTGGGTGGTTTTAATGCCATAGTAATTACGTTTTCACCGCGGTTCCTTATATTTCCCTATAAAGTGGCGAAACGATGCAACTAATCATTTGAATGGATGCATGTTTGTCTTGGACTATGTGAATTGACTGAATCCTCCTGTCTATCCAGGCTACTCTAAGTCAAACCCATTATTTTTTTTGTATACTTAATATTGCAAGTGTTTTCTTGAAAAAATGTTAGCAAAATACCTTCTTTACTAGCCATAAGGAGAACTAGACAAGTATTTGTTTGGCATCAAAACTTATGGTGTAATTACCGATGGTTTACTGTGCTCTAAATTTTAATCTAATGTCTACTTAATTAGAATTTTCTTCTATCATGCTTTATTGGTTTCTTCAAAATTTTTAAGCTTACACTAAATTACTTATTGGAATCAATTCTTGTTGAATTGAATTTAGTTATTCATGCCATCAATGATTGACAGGGACTTGCTATTAATCAAGTTGGAATTGGAACAGATCAGTGTTAGGGGATTAGTTGATAAATATTGATCTTATACTGACTACTTGTTAGTGACTTGGTCACGACAACAACCCACAAGAGCTTGAGGAGTCCTAGGGTAGATATTTTTAATCATGTTCCTTTTGTCATACAATTATTCCCTCTCATATGTTAGTTTGAATAATTCTAATGTTGTCTTTATTGTTGTTGTCTTTAGGTTGAATAGAGCAAATAAATTTCAAGGAGAGAAATTTAAAGTTGAAGTAATTATAGTTAAATATTGTTTTTTTGTTGATGTGCATTGAACTAGGTAAACTTTGTAGTATTAATAATGATGCTTAGATGTCCATAAGTTATAGTTTATGACTTAGACAACTTAGGTCGTTGCTTTCATTTTATGCACACACACATATATTGTTCTTATATGATACCTTCTTCTTGAGAGAGAACAAGACTTTTCTCCTTATATAGTAAGTTTTGTTGAATTAAGCTGAAATTGGTTGTTATTGAAATTTTGGGATGTCTTACTTTTAAGGGGAAACGAGGGCGAAATTTTCTTAAAAGAAAGCATGTCGTTCTTGAAATTGTTATGAACTTGACTTTGTTGGAAATGTCGCAGTGGTAACAAGATGGGTCATAGTTGGATGAATGCGTTGAGAAATAGTGAAGAATATAAGAATGGGGTGGAAGAGTTTATTGAATTTGCTAGAAGGAATGTGGCTACAAAAAATGGGATGTACTATTGTCCATGTGTTAATTGTTTAAATGGGGTTCGAAGGGATATTGCTGATATAAGGGACCACCTAATTTGTGATGGAATAAACCTTCGATACAAACGTGGATATGGCATGGTGAGGAGGTAACTCCCGGTGCATCCTACGAAAATGAAGTTGAGGTAGATGATGATGGAATGGAGAGAATGATTCATGATGTTGAGGTCGAATCCTTTGCACAACCATGAATATGATAGCGTGTGGAGTGATGCGGACACCTTTGTTCCCCGGGTGTACTAAGTATACACGGTTGACTAGGACCTTACATTTTGTCAACTTAAAGGCAACATGTGGGTGGACGATAGCGGTTTCACGTCGTTGCTTGAATTGTTGTGTGATATGTTGCCGATAATAATGTACTTCCAAATCGTATGTATGAGGCCAAGAAAATCTTATCTACGATGGGTATGGAGTATAAAAAGATACACGGTTGCCCTAATGACTGCATATTGTACAGAAATGAGTATGAAGGCCTTAGTAATTGTCCGAAGTGTAAAACTTCACGATACAAAGTGAAGAAAGGTGGTGGTTCTGGAGATCACACAAGAAAGGCAACCTTTGAAGGCATTGTGGTATCTTCCCATAATTCCTCGATTTAAGCGTCTGTTTACTAGTGAAGCAACAACAAAGAAGTTGAGATGACATTCGATGAGAGAATATCCTATGGAAAATATCTACGGCACCGGTGACTCTCCGCAATGGAAGAAAATAGACGAAATGTTCCCGCAATTTGGCATTGAGCCAAGAAACCTTCGGCTGGGGCTTTGTACGAGATGGCTTCAATTCAGTATCGAACTCTTAGCAGTACCCATAGTGCATGGCGGGTTCTCCTTGTAATATACAACTTACCTCCCGGCTATGTATGAAACGCAAGTATGTGATGCTTTCTATGATGATTTCTGGACCAAAACAGCCTGGTAACAATATCGATGTATACTTGGCGCCTTTGGTTGAGGATTTGAAGAAGTTGTGGGAGGAAGGCATAGATGTGTTTGATGCATATAAGAAGGAGTCCTTCAAGTTGCGTGCAATGATTTTTACCACGATCAACGACTTTCCTACATACGGAAATTTGTCTGGGTACAGTGTGAAGGGGCATAAAGCATGTCCAATATGTGAACCTGACACAAACTTCCAGCAATTAAAGCATGGAAAAAAAACAGTCTACCTCGGTCACAGGAGGTTTCTTGATCGGTTCCACCCATATCGTAAGTTAAGAAAGCGTTTTAACGGCTTACGGAGCATAGAACGGCTCCAAAGGCATTAACCGGAGAGGAAGTCTATAGTCGGGTGATGCATATCAATGTCACATTGGGTAAGCGAAAAGGATTGCGGGTGAGAAGAATATATGGAAGAAGAGATCAATTTTCTTTGATCTTCCATATTGACGTAGTCTTGATGTGAGACACGCTTGATGTGATTCATGGGAAAAATGTTTGCGATAGCCTTGTCGGTACTCTTTTGCAAATACCTGGGAAGACTAAGGATGGAATTAGTGCAAGACTAGACCTGGTTGATATGGGAATAAGAGAACGGTTACATCCACGAGTAATGGAAGATGGTAAGAGGGCATACATGGAGCCGGACTCATACACTATCAAAAGCGGAGAAAAAAAAGTTTGTGTGGGTATCTATATGACATTAAGGTTCCACAAGGATATTCTTCAAATTTGGGAAGGTGTGTTTCAATGGAGGATTTGAAGTTAGTGGGAATGAAGTCTCATGATTATCATGCGTTGATGCAACAACTATTACCAGTAGCTATTAGGGGCATTATGAAA
This sequence comes from Acacia acuminata, assembly GCA_019022655.1. Taxonomy (NCBI): domain Eukaryota; kingdom Viridiplantae; phylum Streptophyta; class Magnoliopsida; order Fabales; family Fabaceae; genus Acacia; species Acacia acuminata. The sequence goes on along the minus strand of JAFJYI010000022.1, from coordinate 4,916,728 downwards.
GATGAAGTGCGGACCACTATAACAAAATTGTGTATTTTCTCTAATGCTATATGTAACAAAGTCATTGACATTGAATAGTTGGATGAATTGGAAAATGAGGGTTATATTATTTTGTCACAACTAGAGATGCATTTTCCTCCTGCATTTTTCGATATAATGGTGCACCTGATAGCGCACTTGGTAAGGGAGGTAAGGCTCTGCGGTTTAGTTTACCTAAGGTGGATGTACCCTTTCGAGCGATACATGAAGATCTTAAAAGGGTATTCTAAAAATCCTTATCGACCGGGAGCCTCAATCATTGAGAGATACGTAGTGGAAGAGGCTATGGAGTTCCGTAAAGATTATCTATCGGGGCGACGTTACAATCTCGGCATGATAAGGGGATAAGTGAGGGAACTCGAGGAATCAAACCGAAGAATATGCTTCGTGCACAGGTGTTGCAAGCACACACGTACATCTTGAATAATACGGAAGAAGTTCAACCATACATTGATGAACACGAAAGAGTTTGAAGAATATGAATCCAAGGAAGAATGACATGCGAGATAGCTAATGAGAAAAAGAAGACATTTATAAAGTGGTTCCAGGAGAAAGTATTGCACGAGACCGGTGTGTCGGCTACAATCGAGTGGTTAGCCTGGGGCCTTCTTATCGGTCATCACTTGGATAGGTTATGATATCAACGGATATTCTTTCTACACAAAAGACCAAGATGACAGAAGTTCTGTGCAAAATAGTGGGGTGATGGTTCAAGCTGAATCCATGCACTTTTCAAGTTCGAAAGACAAAAACCCAGTGTTAGCATCAATGGCCTATTATGGAGTTATTGAAGAAATATGGGAGATGAGCTACACCAAGTTCAAAGTTGCTTTATTTAAATGTAAGTGGGTTAACAATAATGTTGTTGTAATAGATCCTAAATTTGGATTTGTCTCAGTTGATCTTCAAAGACTTGGTCATAGAGACGAGCCATTCATTCTAGCAAGCCGGGCGAAACAAGTGTTTTATGTTACGACCACCTGCAAATAACAAAATGTCCATTGTACTTCAAAGTAAAAAACAGACGTATGGTGAAGAATCCTTGAACCTGGACGATACACTCCCTTTCACAACAAATCCACCTACAACACGTGAAGTAGAATTAGTAGATGATGAAGAATATGCTCCAAGGAAGAATCATTCTGAAGGAATATGGGAAACCATATAAAGTAAGATCTTAAGTTATGAAAAAGTCCTATCTTATTTTTGTACAGGTTTAACATGTTAGTTCATTTTATTCATTTGTTTATTATTTAATAATAACCCTATATAACATTATTGATTTGTCTTTGATGAACAGGAATATGTCTAGCTCGACGAGTCATCGATGATAGTGGGAATGATGTACCTAGGTGGGGAGAAAGGGTAGAGGTAGCACACATATGGGTGCGTTAATTGCACGTCGTGAGAGTCAGAAAAAGAGGCTTCATGTGGAGTTCGATGCCAATATGAATCCAATTGGTCCAAAGGAAGACAATTTCATTAGCTACGTAGGCTATCGGCTCGAAGCAAAGTTCGCATTGTATTCTCTATTGGAAGTTGGTTCCTCCTAAAACGAAGGAGTTGATCTGGGCACAACTTTTGGTATCTCACTTTTGATATCTTATGCATTTGTATCTTTAGTTTTATTACTTGATTTCTTTCATATCTTCTATTTTACCTTTCAGCAAACGTATGATGTGCCTAACAATGAGGCCATGTACAAGCATTGGATGGGCGAGGTTCATCTACGTTGGAAAGACTTTAAGAACAAGCTCACTAAAAAATATATTCGAGGGTCAAAGAGGGACAAGGACCCATGTCAGGACTATGATTACATTTCTCCAGAGGACTGGAGGGAGTTTGTGGCGTCACGCCAGAATCCTGAATTTCTTGTAAAATTTCTTTCATATCTTATCTTTTAGTTGAATCTATTTGACATCGAAGGCTCAATTTTATTTGTTTTCATGTCACAGAAAACAAGTCAGGCCAATAGAGAGAGGCAAGCGAGAAATAAGTATCAACATTGCATGTCTAGGGGTGGCTATAAGAAGCTTGAACGAAGGCTTATGGAAGAAGAGTTGTAGAAAATGAAGGAAGCTGCTCAATCCGATCCTTCCACTATTATCCAGGCCCTTCTGAGCATCCTCCTCGCCACAAAAAATGGATAGTGCGAGGATGAAGGGCGAGAAATACATAAATGAAGATGTGGTGAGGTTGCTTCAAAGATTGTAAGTAGTTAAATTAGAAGTATTAAATAGTCTCGGTTGTTTCATATTTTTAGAGTTTAATTAGTTACTATTTATGAAAAATCCTATGATACGGGATGTGCTTGAGCGTGAGAGCAGCCAAGGTTCATTCACGCCGGGTACACAAATGGACATTTTGTCCACGGCGATTGGGAAGCCTGATTACCTTGATGCTGTTCGTGGGGAGCCGAGGGGAGTTAGTGTCGCGAAATATTTTGGACGGCGTTCGAGTTGTTCGCATGACAATGACAACCCTAGTCCTCAGCTTGTAGCCAAAATTCGAGCGTCCCTCGTAGATGAGGTTATGGCACAACTACGGGGTGAAATGAGGGAGATGATACAAGGGAAGGTAAATACGCAACCTTCAAACCAGGAATCCCCGGCCTTCCCAAGCAGCAAAGAAAGTTTTCACGCTCCAGATGTACCTATTGGCGAACCTTCTCATCACTCTCCAGATGTACTTATTGGCGAGCCTTCTCACACTCCACAGGGGGAGCAACCCTGCACTCTATATTTGGATGACCCACACCGGCGTATTGTTGCCGATGGTCTTGTTTACCCAGAACAAACCACACACCACAATATGCAAATTCCACAAGACCAACGTAAGGTGACTCTGACAAGTGTGCGAGAGGGGGAAGAAAAGACAGCCATCCCGATTGATGATGAGGAGGTTCCCACGCTAGACGTTGCCACCACATCGTTCATCCTTTGGTCGCATCATCTTATTGAGATGGGGACGACACCTCCAATGGTAGGAAATACATTACTGATTGACGATGAGTAGGGTTTAGGATTGATTTTCATTGCTAACCCACTCATAATCTGTTTATTATGTTTTCATAGCATGAACAAGCTGCGGAGATATTTCCATACTTAGCACAGCTGCGAGAGCTCTACAAGGACATCATCTCTATAGGCTTGCAGATGCCTCCGGGCATTGTCGGTGCAGACAAGACATATCCGATATCAATTGACAAGAAATATTTGAGAGAGTTTATGCATATGGACTGTTTAGATATACAGTGGCTTCAACTTGCAATCTTGTAAGTTTTTTTTACCCTTTAATTATGTTATACTCTTTTTTTGTTTAATATATTCAACAACATTTATCATTTTATTTTGATCATAGTGTCTGCCAAGACATATGCAAAAAGGGAGACCGATTGGGTTCGTATGGATTCTTATGTCCTGGATCCACAGCTTCGGCTCGCAATATCTTAGCCAGGAGGGCCATTTATGTTGGTTTAGCAATGGGTGACCTACAATCGTCTTATTATCTAGCGCCAATACATGAAAGGTACGTATTTTTTTTGTCTATATAAGATTTTTAAGAATAAATTGCTTTCTTATATTAGTTTAATATTAATATGTATATGTTGTAGTGGTCATTGGACCCTGTGTGTAGTTTGCCCCACCAAGAACGCATGTTATTGGTTCGATTCCGTAAATGGCAAGCCAACCGAGGATATCAAAAACATGTTTGCCGAGTAAGTAAATTTTTGTCTAAATCATCGATTCTTCTTTTAAATGAATTGTTTTCATGTTTGTTAATTTCCATTTTAATTATGATAGGGGTCTTAGGACATATAGAGAGCTTGCGAACAACGGCAATGAGGGTGGATCGAAGTGGTTTTATCTGAAGGTAAGTAGTTTTAATTCAAGTTTTTTCTGAGACACAGTAGCTTTCGTTTTAACAATTTGTTTTTGATTTATAGTGCCATCAACAACCAGGGAACACCAAGTGCGGATACTACGTTATCAGTTGGATGCAATCTATCGTTTCCACCGGACATACTACTGGCTTGCAAAACGTACGTAATGCTCCGTGATCCTCAAATGATGATATTTTTTGTTGTGGTACTTTAGTTGTTAATTATACCTTGTTTTCCATTTTACGGTTTTTTCGTCGAGGATCCGTACTCACGGGATGACATCGATTCGGTTCGAGACATGATGGCTAGATATCTTCTTGAATATAGCTCACTTGTGAATATATAGGCAAGTCATTACTTGTTAGGGTGATTGTCAATGTGAAACTTATTAAGTTTGTCTTGATTTTGGTTTTTACGTAAATTATTGGTCTTTGCTCTTGAATTTGCCACTTTAATTGCTTGTGAATATGAGGTTTGATTTTGGAAATAGATCACTTGTCATATGAGGTTTGATTTTGGAATATGAGGTTAGATCACTTGTTTAATTCGGAAATAGATCACGTCATATAAGGTTTGATTTTGCCATTGTACCTACTTTGCATTTGATTTTCCAATAACCAAGACTTGAGAATTTTGTTGAATCATACCATCATAACTGATTTGCTTTGAAAGTTTTATGTGTGCTTCTTGCTTGGGAGGTGTTTGATTTGCTTGTGTGGTACTTGTGATTATTACTAGGTGGCTCGCATTCACTTTAGCATTATAGTTGAGCTAAATTCTGTATCTTTGAAACCTTGAAATTCTGTTAAGCTTTGTGTGCAAAAGTCATTGCTACTATATATATTTGCCTCTTGTCGCATATCGGTGTTATTGCCAATTGAAGGGAATGTTGATGCTATCTAATTGTTGCATTAAATTGTGAAAGTTTGTTGTGAAATTTTGGAGATTAATTGTCCTCCAAATGTGAGAAAAATTTGTTGTCATAGTGGTGCTTTGTTTGTTGTTTTGGTCTAGTTTTAGTAATCTAAATCTAGGTCATACCTTCTTTCTTTTCTCGCTTTGTTGAATTTGCTTTGAAAGTTTTGATACACTTTAATTCATTATCGTGTGACTTTCTTGAACTTGTCTTCTTAGGCTCTCGCTTGAAGTTTTCTCTTTGGAGTTGTTGATATTCTTGCATCCTCATGGTTATGTTGAAGCTAAGTTGTGAATTTGATTGATTTTGTTGAACTGATCTGAAATGAATACGAACATCTATATTGACATTCTCTTGTATGATCTTGTATGTGTAGCCAATATTCTTTTGTTGAAGCCACTTTTACAATTTTCTTATTGAACCTTGCTGTATTCATTGTTATTTCACCTTCTTTGGATGGAATGCACATACATATAATTCATACAGTCATAATATATTTCACATTCATTGTTATCTATTGTCATTCACTGCATATGCGCTTAATTATTTTGTGAAGTATTTGCAGCAAATTGGCCAAACAAAACAAACAAGCATATTTTTTTAAAAAAATAATAATATAAGGCGACACGAAAATCAATTCGGGCGTCTTTGGATCATAAGAGGCGACCTGAATAGTAGTAATCAGGTCGCCTATTAATATAGATGAGGCGACCTAATTTTAAATCAGGTCGCCTAAAATGGTAAAAACAAACGACCTGGCCCCATAAGAGGCGACTTGAAAAGCATTCAGGTCGCCTCATATGCGGCGATCTGAACACAAACCAGGCCGCCACATATGAGGCGACCTGAATAGTTTCTGATTTGTGTTCAGGTCGCCTCATGATTTGTGTTCAGGTCGCCTATTATGAGGCGACCTGAAACAATTTCAGGTCGCTAAATATACCAGCAACGACTACGCTCTCCCCGACGTCCCGTAGGATAAGGACGTTAATTGGGTCTTTTTTAGGTCGTCTTTTTGGTATTTTGTAGTAGTGAGTTTTTACAAATAACTAACTTAATTAGTTTTCTTAATTTTAATAAATTAGTTGTCTAACCCCCATGAAACTCAACGTCCTTATTCAATGTTAATTTCTCCCTCCTCCCCCTTATATAAGTCTTGTCTATTAAAAAAAATGATAATCCCAAATATAAGTCACTTCATGAGTTATTAATTAACTTTTTCTATATCCCTATTACAATTTATGATTAAAAGGAGACTTGATGTCTAACGTCTATGTGCTCTTTAAATAAGGTAGAGTTGGAAAAATTTTCATTTTGAGACAATTAATGAGTCATGCCCTATATATTTATATGTGACTTATAATAACAGTGGGAGGAGTAGAAATATATACACACTCCATCCTATTCTTATTTTAAGACATTTCCGACCACCTTATCTTTTTTTTTTTTCCTCCTTCTTCTAACCACCTTATAAAAAATAAAGGAGACGTAGCGAAGTTATTAAAACTTATTTGCAAATTAAAAAAATCCCAAATTTAGTCATATTTTAAACTATGAATTACGCCGTACAAGAGGGGGGAAAATATCATACTTTAAAAAGGGACAACGTTTAAAAAAATATATAATTAATACTCACTCCAATCTATAATATACGTTACTTTTAAAAGAATGATTTGATTTACAAGATAAGTCACTTTGAAAATAATTAATTTTTATTTTTCAATTTTTTCCTTATAGTTAATGATTAAATATGATTTATTGTCTTTCTCTCTCTCTTTCAAGCCTTATCTAATATATCACTTTGGTCCTATTTATAAGTGTTTTTTACCAAAAAAAAATTGGTCATATTTATAAGTATAATTTCAGGTTAGTAAATGAGATCGTGACAATTTTACCCATATTAATTGTACCAATAAAAATAGAGAGAGAAGAAAGAGTTGAAAAATATTTATTCATAAATGAGAGTAAAGTTGAAAATTTACAACATTATCATTGAGTTAACTACCTTTCCTTGCCTTGGTATGAGTGATTTAGTTAAAAAAAGACTTATAAATAAGATCAGGTGATAGGTAAAGTTGGAAATTTATTTCAATTTAAGATAAATTTAATGAATTAACTACCATTTATAAATTTTGTTGAGTTAGTTGAAGTAACTTATATTGTAGATGGGATGAAGTAACTGATTTCATCACTTCTAATTAAGATTATCAAAAACCCAGATTGACTACTGAACCAGTCGAGGTACTAGATCAATGGATCATATCAGAATCAAATCAGAGCTAACTCGGGGCTATATCGATGAGGAAGTAAAGATTTCAAAGTTATTTATATGAAATTCTAAATAAATTTGAAAAGTGAATTAAATTATTTTTTAAATTTAAAAATGTTGAACTGGCTTAATCTGCTAGACTAGTTGGATCACCAATTCACTATTTTTCAACTCAAACTGGCTGATTCGATTTTAATAACATTGCTCATAATTATGTTTTTGTATTTTTAGCTGCTAGGGAGACAATAAATGAGGCTTCTGTTGGATTTTAGGATCTAAGTCCCATAGGTTATGAATAAGAAGTCCCACTAGTTCACCATCACGGTCAGCGTCGATTACATGATCGGTCGGTTAACCAATGGGTGTTCATCTGATCAATTTTGTCATCTATAAATAGGATGTGCTAGTGACATAAAATCCAAGAGGATATATATATAAAAACTAGATCTAAAATTAATCTAAAACATCCCTTTCTGCATACATTCTGTAGACATAGTCTGTGCGATTCTGAAAACAGACTCGTTCGATTCGCTTGGGCTTCGATTGAGAGAGCCATTTTTCTCAAAGGCGAATAATCCGCTCTATCCTCGGAGACAATTGCTCATCATCCTTGGGCATCCATATAGAGGAGCAAAATTGTCTTAAGGACACAATGAAAGTTGGGCCAATTTCTTCATAATTCATTACCATATTCTAATAGTCTTGTGAGTTTTTACTTATTTTCTTCTTAATACAGTACTATCGTATGTTTACAGATTATACATATTAATTACACAAATTCTCATCTTAGTGATATTCCTATGTTAAAAGTATTTTCACGCATTTATTGACTCAGTACATGCTTCCTCACTTGTCACCGTCCTAGATTTATCGTATAGCGTTTCTGGGGGAGGCCCTTCTTTTGGGCACACCAATTATATATTGTCAAGTTCAGTTAACATCTGCCGGATGTATCAAAAGAAAAAACATCTGCCGGTTTTTTAATTTGGATATATTCTTAATCATATGAATATAGTTTCATAGATCTGCTCAAGTTGAAAAGACACGCAACCAGGTGTTTTAGCTGATAAATTAATACTATTTTAATTATTAATCAACATTATTAGTATAAAATTTATATACGACAGAGTACCTCATTCTAATTTTTAAATATAAAGATAAAAATAATGATGGAGTAATAAATAAGTTTAATCTTTACGCTTTAAATTTTACCCTTTTGTTAATAAAGAAGTGGATCAAGAAATTTGAATCAACCCTTCTAAGTTGTTTATTTTATGGCAGGGAATTTGACGTTTATTATACATAAGATTTTTTAAACAATATTTTTTAGGAAAATAAAAAAGAAAAAAATACGTTGTGGCTTGACTTATATGGATCGAATAAATATGAATATCCATTCTACCAAACATTGTGTAAAGGTAAGATGTCAACTTCATGCAATGATAAGTTAAATTTGAATTGTGTCGATGAATTTGTCAATTATAAATTAATACTCCTCTCCTATCCTAATTATAGGAACACTTTTGTAATGTAATTTACACTATAAAATTGTTTTATAATTAACCCGGAGGTAGTATTACATCTTGTTAGCTTAATTAAAAATTCTTAACAATGTTTTGAACAAAAGTCGTTGCCAATATCATCATTTTTTAAGAGGGATGATAATAGTTAAGAATATATTTAGTGACTTATAATTTACATTTTTTTTCTTCCAAGAAATATGTAAGTGCTTGTTCAATTATCAATAGAGCACCTAATTTTTATGATCTGAATTATAATCTAAAAGATATTTTATATAGAAGAATTTTACATTCAAATTAGGTAACAACAGATGAAAAACATTTTTTGAAAAATTAAAAGATCAACAAGCTATAACTTTGTAGGGAGTACGATAGATACAAATTTAAAGTGTTTTTTTTTTTCCTTACAAATTCAAAGTGTTTACTTGTCATTATCAATAACTTATGTTATGCAGATAAGGATGCATAAGTTATACCTCCCTTATGTATTATTTACCCAATATACCACCCAATGCAATTTAATTAAAAATTGTCAGCATGAGATATATACATACATACATATATACACACACATATATATGTATATATACACACACACACATATATATATGTATATATGTACGTATGTTCTATATTTATATATATATATATATATATACATGGGCAGATGCAAGTGTATGAGAAGGGGGCACTTAAATTATGATGATTTTTTTAAAAAATAAAATAAGGGAATTAAAATTATGATGTATTTGATGGTATCGATAATAAGACAATTATGATGGAATTTCAAAAATAAGAGGCCTAGAAGGATGACATTGTAATTATTTTTATTGTAATATACTTTTGTTATTAAAATATATATACTTGAACTTATTGAGTGTTCACCCTTCATTGTAATTTATGTAGCTGCATTTCTATAAGCACTTAGTCTTGATTTTTCTCTAAATGATAGGTTTGTAAAATAACTACCTCTCTTATTACATCATCAAGATATTCACTTGATTTCATAAATATTTTTTTATATTCTTTTTTCTTTTCTTATTTATATTCTTTTGTTTTTTAATGCATTTAAAATTTTCCTTAAAAAAAAAAATTTCGCGGCACCCCCGACCCCCGAATCCCCCCACCAAATGTGTTCCCCTCTATAATTTTTTGGATCCACCCCTGTGTATATATATATATATAGACACAACTCTCTCTATCCAACTCACTCGCTAATTATCAAGGTTAATAATCTGTTTTTTAAAAAAGTATCAAGGGAAGTGTTGGAATATATACATATATTACTTTGGAATAGATAAAAGTTTATCTTAAAATTATCGTGAGATTTGTTTTTTTAGAGCATCCGTCATTTGATTATAGATTTCTTAGTTCGTGTAGTAAGAATATACTGGTAGTTTTTTTTTTTTAGGATTAATAACTAAAATAACCAATCAACTATAAATCCTTTAAGTTTTAAGAAATTAACTAACCAAAAAAATATTTTTCTGAAAACATAATAAATTGAATGAAGTGAACACTTTAAATTATATATCTTAGTCCATGAAAGATTTCGAAATATTCTAATTTTTCACCTTTTTAAATTTTATTTTTCTGGTCGAAAGAAAGTGCGGAAAGGATATCAGTAAGTTCCTTTCTTAGTTGTTTCCTTTTGTTTTGTCATTTTCTTGTTGATGGAAAAGTTCCTTACTTTATCGTGGAAACAAGGTTTTGGACTCTTGCTTAGTAAAAGGAGACTTGTGACTCCACAAAACACCAACCATTTGCCTTGGGAAAATCTTATAAAAAGAAATTTAAAAATATCAAAAATAAAAATAAAAATGTATTCCGAATATTAATAATTTCAAAAAGGTATTATAACTTGATTTGTCCTTTACAAAATTAAAAAGAAATAACAGAATTATTACTCTAAGTTTAAAATTAAAACAAAGAGGAAGAAGCAATTTCAAAAACTCTAATAAAGGTTTTCACAATTTCTCATAAAAATTTTATAAGTTATAAACCAAAATTCACAAGATTTGATAAGGGTTTCATAAGTTCGAATAAGATTTTCACAAGTTCTCAAAAGAATTTCACAAGTTAAAAATTTGAATTAGTAAAATATTATAAAGTTTTCACAAATTTGAATAAGGTTTTCACAACTTCCTTAAAGAATTTAATAAGTTACAAATTTTGATTTACAATATCGATAAAGGTTTCACAAGTTTTGATAAAGATTTCATAAATTCAAGTATTGTTTTCACAACTTCTCAAAAAAATTTCACAAGTTGTAAATTTTGATTCACAGGATCGATAAGGGTTTTATAAGTTCGATAAAGATTTCATAAATTTAGGCAATGTTTTCACAAATTCTCAAAAAAAATTTACAAGTTGCAAATCAAAATTCCCATAAATTTAATAAGGTTTCACAAGTTTTGATAAATGTTTCATTAGTTTGAATATTCAAAATTAATTCGTAAAAGTGAAAAGTAAACTCGAGAGGGACCATTCTATCATTTCCTTTTAATTTTGAAAATGACGAATCATGTTGTAACATTTTTTTAATATTATGAATATTCAAAACATCTTTTTGTCTTTTAACATTTTTAAAGTTTTTTTCAAAAGATTTTCCCTAAAACCTTTCTTCTCAAATTCTCAATTTGGAAAAAGTTAGAAATGAGAACCCAACATCACCTTACATCATATTGAGATTATTAGTTTTGTGTTTTTTTAAATAAAAGGACAATTATTTATTGAAAACATGAAATGATACATAATTATGAAACAAATACATAACATATAAGTTCAATGAAGAGGAAACATACAAATAATTAAGCAAACTAAAACAATAAAAAGGACAAACTAAAAAAATAATTTTTTTTTAAAGGTTTCTTTCAAAAAAATACCAGGGAATATACCATTTTTTCGTAATTCAGATGCATCTGAAAGTTAGAAAATTTTAAGGAATCCAGGAATTAAATTGTCAACATTTATATCTATCTATTATATTTTTATTATAATGTGTAATATTCAAGAAATTATACTTTTATTATACTTTGTTTGATAATAGAAAGTTTAGTTTACTTGGGTTCCAAACTCAGTAAGAGGTAAAAAGTAATTACAAGAGTGTTTATAGATTAAATTAAATTTTGAATATCAATTTTAAATTTTGGGAAGCGCAATTGTTAGAAAAGATAAAATTCTTTCAACTTAAAGTCTTAAAATAGAAACCTTTGATTAAATGGAAAAAATGTCTTTATCTCTTAAACATGATTTGAATTGAGTTATGACTTACGAGTCAATTCATTACCAATTGATACTACCCAGGGTAACCTTTTTTTGCTTTAATTTTAATATTATATTAATCCTTTAACATGCTCACCAATATCTTAGTGAAATGCAATAATATAAATATTCATATCATTATTATTTCAAGATTAATAATACAAAAAATAAATACTTATTATCATAAATATCAAAATCATAAGATTATTTATTTAAACTAAATAGAAGTTATCAGACATAAAAAACTTATTTTAAGGTCTTATAAATATCGGGTCCCACACTAGTCACCAAGAGTTAGAAGCAATAAAGCATTCATGGGAAATCACACTCATTCAAGTCATTAATACAATTTAATTTTTTAAAATTATTTCATTCATTGCCGTCTGCCTGGGGGAATAAAGCATCAAGGATAAGAATAGTTACCTTAAAACCGACACCGAAACTATGAAGCGATTTCGAGTCTATATAAGTAATCCCATGAAGTGCCTTTCCAGTAAGCAATTGAACAGACAGACATATACCTTTACTGCTAAGGAAATTTTCTCTCGTTAATTTACCAAACTCACTAACTTTATATCTTCTCTCTCGTGAAACCTGTAACTAGGTAAAATGGAAAGAATAAATGTTGTCTTATATTCATGTACAAACGTTACATATATATACAAGATAAGAGAAGCGCAATAATAATGGCCATAATAACTAATGATTTATTATTAATGAAGATTATTCTAATAATGACTATTAATGAAGATTATTCTAATAATGACTATTAATGAAGATTATTCCTAATCCTACAAATCGGGGATTCCTATAAATCAAAATACAATTTGCTATGTAATCCCTCGTCACCCCCGCAGTGGAGCATGGATGTCTTGGATGCCCAACTTGGACTTGAGTTCATGAAACCAAGTAGGATGAAGTAGCTTTGTGAATATGTCTACAAATTGATCAATGAGACCGAACACGGAGAAGACGAATCAGCTTGGCTTGAAGCTTTTCCCTTACCAAATGACAATCTAGCTCAATATGCTTGGTCCTCTCATGAAAAGTTTGATTGGCGAAATTTTAATGGCTGATTGATTATCACAAGAAATAAGGCGGAGCAACATGAGAAATGTGAAAATCATTTAACAAATATATAAGCCATTGTATTTCACAAGTTGTAGATGATAAAGCCCGATATTCTCGCCTCCGAAGAAGATTTGGAAACAAGGTGGCACGCTTCTTGGCTTTCCAAGAAATTAAGGAAGAACCAAGAAAAATGGCAAAACCAAGAATCGAGCGACGTATCTAAACAACCAAATCAATCGAATCACTGAAACTTCTTAATTGTAAATCAGAAGAAGCGGAGAAGAAAATACCAGCACCCGGAGAGGATTTGATATAGCGGAGAATACGGTGGGCCGCAGATAAATGAGTATCTCGAGGAGCATACATGTACCGACTAAGTTCCTGAATGACAAAACTCAGATCAGGCCGAGTAGTAGTGAGATATTGCAGGCGGCCAATGAGCTTTCTATAAGGGAGGGGATCAAGTAAGAGAGTACCATGATCACTAGAAAGCTTGAGGTGAGGATCCATTGGGCAAGAAGCAGGTTTGCAAGCCAAATATCCAATGTCTTCAAGTAATTCAAGGGCAAATTTTTGTTGAGACAGAAAAATACCAGTCTTAGATCTAGCAAGTTCAAGACCAAGAAAATAACGAAGTTCACCAAGATCCTTAATGGTAAATGTAGAATCCAATCGCTGTTTAACCAAGTTAATTTCAACCAAATCATTTCCAGCAAGCACCACATCATCGACATAAACAAGAATGACAGTAAAGGAAGTGTTTGATGCTTTCAAGAACAAGGAATGATCAGAAACAGATTGACAATAACCATAGGACAGCAAAGCAGAAGAAAGCTTAGAATACCATTGGTGACTGGCCTGTTTTAAACCATAAAGAGACTTTTGCAATTTGCAAACAAGCTTGGGATCCGAGGTAGTATAACCAAGAGAAAGGGCCATGTAAACCTCTTCATTTAAATCCCCATGTAAAAAGGCATTATTGACATCTAATTGATGTAAATGCCATTGTTTAGCAGCAAAGAATGGACAATAATAAACGTAAAGAAGTCATCTTAACTACCGGAGAAAATGTATCAAAATAGTCCACACCTTCGGTTTGAGTATAACCCTTAGCCACAAGTCTTGCTTTATACCTTTCAATAGTACCATCAACTTTGAATTTGGTGCGGAAAACCCATTTACAGCCAACAGTCCTCTTATCCGGTAGTAAATGAGTAAGCACCCAAGTCTGATTTTGCTCAAGAGCCCGTATTTCAAAGGTCATGGCATCTCTCCAAAAGGAAAGTTTCACAAATTGTTTGAAAGTGGAGGGATCAAGATTAGTAGTAACAAAGATTGACAAAGGAATAATAAGAAGGAGAAAGAGAAGAATAAGGAAGAACAGAGGATAAAGGATAACGAGGATTACCTTTGCATGATGATTGGTTAGCAAAAGTAGTGAGGGCACAATGATAATCCTGCAAATATGAGGGAGGGTTATGTAATCTGGTTGACCGACGAAGGGGAGGATTGGGAGAAGGCCGTGGAGAGTCAGAATTAATGGAGGGAGGAGTGGCTGGACTTGTGGATAAGTTTGGGGATCCGGGAAGAGGTAAAGACGGGGAAGGGGGATCATAAATGTCCTCGAATAAAGGAGAGGGGGTTTGAGGTTCAGGCCAAGGGGTGGAAAGAGAAGTAATGTCACCATTTTGAAAGGGAAACACAAGTTCATGAAAAATAACATCTCGAGATAAAAAGATTTGATGATTAGAAAGATCTAGCAATGTGAAAGCTTTAGAGCCATGAGGAATGCCTAAGAAAATACATTTACGTGCACGATGAGCAAATTTTGAACGATTGTGACTTAATGTAGATGCAAAACAAAGAGAACCAAAAACCTTGAACATAGAATAAGAAGGAGGAAAACCATATAATCGTTCAAAAGGAGTAGAATTTTTAATAATGGGAGAAGGCAAACAATTTATGATGTGAGCGGCATGAAGAACCAAAAAAGACCAATAAGAAAGTGGAATGTGAGATTGAAAAAGAAGAGCCCGTGCAACATTTAAAATATGTTGATGCTTACGTTCGACTATGCCATTTTGCTTTGTGGAGTAGTAACACAAGATTTTTGGTGAATAACACCATGAGAGGCAAAAAATTGAGGCATAGCAAACTCAAGACCATTGTCGAGCGCAAAATTTTAATGGCAATGGAAAACCGAGTTTGAACAAGGGCAAAAACTGTTTAATGCGAATTTGAGTTTCGACTTAGTTTTCATTAAAAATAGCCAAGTAAAGCGAGAGTAATCATCAACAATTGTGAGAAAATAACAATGACCTTGAACAGGGAACCGAAAAAGGGCCCCAAATGTCAACATGAATCAAATCGAAAATATTAGTGCATGAACTTGTGCTTACGGGGAAAGATAAACATTTCGTTTAGTAAAATGGCAAGCATCACAGGGAAATGAAGGGGATACAGTAATATCTAAAAATTGTTTATGTAAAATTGAAAGAGTAGAGTCAAATGGATGACCCAAACGCAGATGCCAGAGAGCATTATTGGTAAGATGAGTAGTATTGGTTGAGAGAACTTGAGGGGAAGCATGGTTGGGAAACATATCTGCAGTGAGGATGTATAAGCCCTGAAAAAGTTTAGCTGAACCAATCATCAGTGAAGGAAGAGTTGAATGAATCTGGCAAACAGTGGAAGAAAAAATTAAGGAACAATTATGAGAAGTCAAGTAAACGAAGAACGAGAGACAGACAGATATTAAAAGAAAAATGAGGTAAAAACAGAACATTAGACGTAATTAAAGATTCTAAATGCGCACAAAGCGGAGAAATTGAGCAATAGTTTGAGAACCAAAGGGAAGACTTACGAGAGACGGGAGGTATAGACGTGTAAGATGCAAACAGAGCTAAAGAACAACACACATGATCAGTTGCACCAGAATCAATGATCCATGATACAGAGAGTTGAGAAGAGAAATTACGTTCAATAGGAATCGAAAGTGAGGCTGACAAGTGATTGAACGAAGGTTGTGGTGGAGAGGACGAATCAAGAAGATTGAGGAGACGTGTGTATTGAGCAGTGGACATGTGAGGAAGGACAGTAGCTGTTGAAGGTGAGGATGTTGGAGAAGAAGCTCATAACAGAGAGCGATTGAGCAAGACTAGAACTAGCACCTAGCACCTTGAGCAGAGAAATTATTTACCATGGTGGAGGAATTGGAGCAATCGAGAGAATAGGTCTCGAGAAAAGGAGGAAAAAAATGTGTATAGAAAAAAAAAATCCAGAGAGGTCAAAACCTTGGCTCTGGTACCATGTAACTAGGTAAAATGGAAAGAATGAATGTTGTCCTATATTCATGTACAAACGTTACATATATATACAAGATAAGAGAGCCTCAATAGTAATGACTCATAATGACTAATGATGACTATTAATGAAGATTATTCTAATAATGACTATTAATGAAGATTATTCTAATAATGACTATTAATGAAGATTATTCTAATAATGACTATTAATGAAGATTATTCCTAATCCCTACAAATCAAGAATTCCTATAAATCAAAATACAATTTGTTATGTAATCCCTGTCAAAACCTCTCATGTATCTTCATTTCCTTCCATGGCCGTCCAATAAAGCAAAAGCCTCAAAAAGATCTTAGCTTTTGCAGATTCTGAAAATGGGTTCGCTGGTTAAGCTTCTGGGGTTCTTCATATGGATGTTCTTTGTGAGCTTCAGAATCAACATCGTTAATACACTTAACGAAGAAAGAGGACATGAAGCTGCTTTGCAAGGCACTGTTTTTATCAATGGGAAATCTTCGATCGGAGATATCGATGAAGATTTTGTCTGTGCCACTTTGGATTGGTGGCCTCCTGAGAAATGTGATTATGGAAGATGTAGTTGGGGCCATGCTTCTCTGCTCAATCTGGTATTCATTCTTTCCTTTCCCTTTTGTTTGATTTTGAATGAATCTCTGTATCAGAACTTTTCTGCTTTTTGCTTCTCTCTCTGTATCAGGACTTGTCTGGTTCTTACTACATTTTACAGTGTTCGTTTTTTCCCCATTTCTCAATGTTGTCGGACTTGGAGTCTAATTAGGATTCCGTAGCTCAGCTGCAAAATGATTCCAGTGAAGTTTTTTCTGTTTCTTGTTTTGATTTTTGTTTTGAAGTGATAATGCCATATTCTCCTCTATATTGAGTAACATAATAATAATTTTCTAACCTCATAATGATGAAACTGAGGCTACCATCATCACCAGATTCTGTTTCAGTTGGATTCAATAAAATCAATCAATATATCTGTATATGATTAGAACTTAATAAAGCGTTTTTTCTAATCTGACGAGTTTTCATTCTCACTTAAAATATCAATGCGAAATCCTATAGTTTGCTTTTCTGTAAAATTGCATTGGATTCTAAATTCTTCTCTCCTTCATTTTCTGGCGCAGGACCTTAATAACAAAATTTTATTGAATGCAGTAAAAGGTATGAGAGAAGTTTTAATTTCTAGATTCTTTTACCATTGCAGCGTTCTCTCTTTTAAATGATGTATTGAAGACATTGTACTCTTGTTTGAACCAATGTTTGTGATTGTTGGGCAGCATTTTCGCCATTGAAAATAAGATTAGGAGGCAGTTTACAAGACAAAGTCATATATGACACTCCAGATAATCGACAACCTTGTACTCATTTTGTTAGAAAACCTTCTGAGATGTTTGGTTTCACTCAAGGATGCCTTCCAATGCCCAGATGGGATGAGCTGAACAGCTTCTTTAAGAAATCTGGGTAACAAATCACTCCCTCTTCTCATCCTATTAAATTGTTACCTCTGTTTTTTACCCCTCATATTTTGGGGCTAAATGAAAAAAAAAAAAAAAAAAAAAAAAAAAAGGTTGATTTTAAAACTTGGGAAGTTATTAATAATAGGCTTATTTCAGGGCTAAGATTATATTTGGATTGAATGCTCTACAAGGAAGGTCATTAAACTCTAATCCTGCCAAAGGACCTTGGAATTACACAAATTCTGAATCCTTTATCCGTTACACTGTCAGCAAGAAATACAACATTCATGGCTGGGAGCTCGGTAAGTAGTCACATTTTTCTGTTATAATTTTGTTATAGAAGACCCTTTTTTTCCCTTTTTCCCTTTTATTTTTAAGTTTCCTTGAGTTGGATCATGGGCACTCACTACGGTTAAAGCAAGCATCATAACTCAAGTGACCAACAAGATTCCACATCGACAATAAAGCTTCAATCCACGCCTTTATAGAGAGTATGAGACAAGTAAATAAGCAAAAGAAATTGTTCTCTAACAAACTAGGAAACATAGACTCAGAAAACGTGTTGGATAATCTCAAGTGTTCATGTATTAGATATTGACATGACTTGTTGTAGGGATAACTAAAAAGAAGGAACTTTTGTTTGTCAGGCAATGAATTGAGTGGGAAAGGAGTGGGGATAGCAGTTCCTGCAGATCAATATGCAACTGACACAGCCGCTTTAAGAGGCATAGTTGAAAGGGCTTACAAAGATATTGAGCCTAAGCCACTAGTCATTGCTCCTGGCGGTCTCCTTGATGCCGGTTGGTTCAACGAATTCATTACCAAATCAGGCAAATCTCTGGATGTTGTCACCCATCACATTTATAACCTTGGTCCAGGTATCTCATATCATCAAATCACTATTAGAAAGTATAATAATAACAAAATTTATTCATAAGTTTGAGATTAACGCATGATCGGCCTGTGATTTACTGGTCTTCATTGATCATATAGGAGTTGATGATCACCTTATAGAGAAGATTCTGAATCCTTCCTATCTTGATGGAGAGGCTAGCACCTTCAGTGGTCTCAAAGATATACTGAGAAGCTCAGGAACTTCTGCAACTGCATGGGTTGGGGAAGCAGGAGGAGCTTACAATAGTGGTCATCATCTTGTGTCTGATTCATTTGTGTACAGTTTCTGGTAATTAAATCCTCATTACATTACACGTGAATGTGCGCTTTTTTTAATCCTATCTGGGGTTATCTATGAATTTCTTGTTAATTTTGCAATATCTTACTTGCAGGTATTTGGATCAGATGGGTATGTCAGCTTCTTACAACACTAAAACATACTGCAGACAGAGTTTGATTGGAGGGAACTATGGTTTACTCAATACTACTAACTTCATTCCCAATCCAGACTACTATAGGTATTAATTCAGTGAGGTATTAATTCAGTGAAAAATTTAAAGTTCTACAGGAACATTTTTCAGTGGCTAGTAAATTTTCTTATTTGCAGTGCTCTGCTGTGGCACCGACTGATGGGAAGACAAGTACTGTCAACTAGCTTCTTAGGGACTAAGTATATAAGAGCTTATGCACACTGCGCAAAGCAATCTGTGAGTGACATTTCCTTATCAATATGGCTATGAAGTTGTTTTTCTCTTTACTGCTGAAAGAAAATTTCATAAGTAGAGATTATATTCACAAGAATTGAACACAACCTAACTATAATGATATACTTCAATATAACCCACCAAGCACATGGCTTTGATGGTTACTCACTTGCCTTTATACTTTCTCTGTGAATACATGATATTGCCTTTATGAACAAATTAAGAAAACATGTCTTGACCTCAATATCTAAACTTGGACATTACCTTGCATCCAGTATGTATGTGATTTTCATAACTAAGATATCAATAGGCATAAGCTAATAAAGGTTGGTCTAGTTGGTAAGAAGTTGACTCATAATCCACAAGGCCGTGAGTTCAAATCCCTCTGCTAACATTTGAACCTTGTTGGTAAGCGATTTATAAATACCAATCTGTAGGCGCTCTCTAAGTCCTAAGGCATGTTGTGACTTGGTGAACCCAAAACACAACTCACCTAAATTGCATATCAATAGGTTTATTAACTTTTACAAAACCACTATTCATATCATTTCTGTGAAAAGTGACTGATTTGGAACGTTGTATTGTTTTTGCAGAAAGGGATCACAATACTACTAATGAACCTGAACAGCACTGCAGTTGAAGCTGAAGTGGGCTTAAACAACACAGTGAGCTTATGGCACAGAAAGAGTCGCCACGTTCATATTAAAAGATCAAGATTCATTAAGAGTCACAATAAGCAGAATGGAGCAGCAAGAGAGGAGTACCATCTGACAGCAAAAGATGGGAACATACAGAGCCAAAGCATGGTGCTAAATGGCAACATTCTTAGTATAAATAAAGATGGGCAGCTTCCTGATTTGAACCCTCTTTATGTAAACACTTCAACACCAATAAGGGTTGCTCCTTTCTCCATTGTATTTGCTCATTTACCATATCTTCTTCTTCCTGCTTGCAATTAGCTAACTATAGCTTTATTGCCTTTATCGGAATTTCTGGCTTTTTGGGGGGAAACCAAGAATTGTGTTCCTCTCCTATATTGCCCGTTGATTCAAATTCTGAGATAGAAATGCATGGAAAATATCTTGGTTTTCATTTTCCTTTGGAGAATAATTGAGGGTTTTGTTCCTCTCCTATTTGTTTTTTCGCCAACACTGATGTATATTTAATTTAGTCCTTGATGGCTTCTAACGGTCAGTTTTTTTTGCAGTTGAAGTTGTAAAATTCCTGAATTTGAGTGAATTACATTATTAGTTAAATTATTAGAAATGTAAATATATGGTTCATATATAATACTCCCTCCGGTTTTAATTATAAGAGCTAGTTGACTTTTTTGGAGATATTAAGGAAGCTAATTAAATTACTTTAGAATATTTTTATTTTTATTTTTTTTTCAAACTAATTAGTTTAATTAATAAACTAATATATAATTTAAGGATGCACAACATATAAAATGATTAAATAACTTATTTAGCTTCCTTAATCTCTCTAAAGAAAGTTAACTAGCTCTTATAATTAGGACCTGGAGGTAGTATAACATAAGAATATAAGATAAGATTGATTCTAATTATACTAATTGTAAATAAATTGTTTCATAATCCATAACATTTTATATAAAAATTTTCATAAATAATTCATAACCAAAAAAATTCAAATTGTCTACATCAGAATCTCTCCCCCGCACCAAAAACAAAAGTGATGTTTGGTGAACCATTTCAAATGTCATGGTCGAACTTTTTTTTATTTGAAAATGTTAGGAAATCATGAAATATATTGTAATCAAGTAGAATCCTTATAAATCAGGGATTAGGGAAATCCTCATTACCAGCCATTAAGAGCCATTATTACTAAGACTCTTATCTCTTGTATATATGTGTACCGTCTTTACATGAATGTATACACAATATTCAGATTATTTAGTTTACATGGTATCAGAGCTTGGTTAGTTCTTGGCCAATTTGAGTTTTCCAGTGGCCGCTGTCATTGTACAGTGATAGTGGCTAGCCTCCTGACTCTGGCGTGTGTGTTTGTGACATTTTAGTTTCTGTCCATTTTTTGGTTATCCCTTGGTGGTGCTCGTTCTTTTCTGTTTGTGTCAATTTGCTGTATTTTTTGTACTGTTTCGTCTGTTGTTTCGTGAATAGTGAACCATGTCGTCACTGTTCACAGGGGGAGAGAGGAAGTGTGTACCTCGTTGTATGGTTGTCGTTTGGTTGTCATGACCATTTTATGGTCGTTCTTCATTATTCGACGTCGAGCCTTCATTCCCGATATGTATAGGCCAGATCTTTGCTTTGAAGGTTGCGTTGTGAGACTGGGTTTCTACTATTTCAGCACAGTCGGCATCTTGTTTCGTGCACGTTCACTTGTCTCTAGTGGCTGAGTTCTTTCCAGCACGTTCGTGAAGTACTGTTTTGTCTTGAATGCCATGCTTTGCGTCCTCTGGTGAGGAGTTTGGTGGTCCTTGTGTGACTCGGTTGTTCTTTGCCTCTGGTGAGGTGTTTCTTTGGTGTTTGTCTCTGTTGAGACGTTTGGAGTATCGTTTGGCCCCTAGTGAGACCGTTTGCTGCAACTTCTACTTTGGTTTGGTAATCTTTGTTATTCAAACTCTTGGTGAAGGTGTTTGGATCGTTTCTTTTGCATATCCTCAATGTGACATTCAATTGAACTATTCTTGGATGTGCCCAAACTTGCTGATTGATTCAAGATCTCATGAAGAAGAAAATTATTTTATTTGGATTTATTTATATTATGTTTTCTTATAACAAGTTGAGCATGATTAACATCTATGCTCTAACTTGAGGAGGAGTGTTAGGAAATCATGAAATATATTATAATCAAGTAGAATCCCTATAAATCAGGAATTAGGGAAATCCTCATTACCGGCCATTAAGAGCCATTATTATCTCTTATATATATGTGTACATTCTTTACATCAATGTATACACAATATTCAAATTATTTAGTTTACAGGAAAAAAGGGGCAAATCACGTGTCACTCAAGCCCATTGCCCGTTGGTCACAAGCTTGACGTACGTGCCCAGAATCTAACATTATTATTTTCCAAGGTGAGTCATGCAGACTGCAGGAGACAAAAATGCAATTGATTGGCATATTTTTCGAACCTTTTTTAGAGAAATTCAGACAAAAAAATTATTATTTAAGTCAAATCTAAATAATACGAAGTTGTTGCTGAAACTTCAGAAAATCAAATTATAGGTCATCACAAATGCTATTGAGAGGTGCTTAGTCAGAATGGCCCAAACCAAGTAATTTCTCCACCATAAATGAAATCACATTGAAAATTATGAGAAATACTCCCTCCGATCCTTAATATAAGACATCTTTATCTAATTTAATAAGATTGAGGAAGTTAGTTGAGTTTGTTAAGATGACATGTATTTTCTCAAATACCCTAGTCATCTTCCTCAATTCCCCCATTTCTTCTCCTCCTTGATTATTGTTGAGGGAGGGGGGTAAATTAGGAAAAAGTTAACAAATATGAAAACTTTGCCTTATATTTAGAACCAAGATCAACTCCTCAAATATGTCTTATATTTAGGACTACCAATCAAGTATTGAAGTTTTAGATGATAAATGACTAATGAATAAACTAATAATGTTTTAATTCCTCTCATACCGTTGTGGTTTCAACTCCTCTAGAAATCAAATTGTCAGCTAACTGAGCTGCAGCATTAGTCACAAATACTGAAGCTGATGGTGGAAGAATAGACACCTGAAATTATCAAGAACTCAATGGCTAGTAAGCCAGTGATAACAATGGTTATATCTTTGATGGCCAGATATAGGTCAGGAATACTTTTCAGGCAAGCTGAAATCCAAAAAAAAAACAAAAAAAATCACCTAGTCATCAAATTGGTAGTTTTCTGCCAAGGGCATTAATAAAAGGCAGCCATCTGAGCAGACAAATAGCATAGTTTCAATTGAAATTCTCATATATCAAACTGCAATACCAAAAGAGAAATGATCTTGTTTTATCTATATTTCAAATTCAAATTTGATATACCTATTCTGATGAAACTCATTGTGTCAATTCCAAAGAATGAAATCTGAGTTTTTACCCCTTCACAAAGGCTTAAAGAAATTGTGGTAGCAGAAAGAAAAACAAAAATATCAATCAGTCTTACCCATGCAGCTTCTGTAAGGTTTAGGTAAAAGTGTTTTTTTCATAATAGATTCTGTGAAAAAGTGATTTTGATAAAATGACAGTGTTTGAATATTGTAATCAGAATAGCTTTTTTACGGTCAAATTTACTAAAAAGGGATATTAGCTTTTATTATAATTGCATATAAAGGATAATAATAGCTGCAGAAATCTGTTAGCAAGAGAAGAAAGAGAAGACGGAGGGAGGAAAGAGAAAA
The DNA here is from genome assembly GCA_019022655.1 of Acacia acuminata. Lineage (NCBI taxonomy): Eukaryota > Viridiplantae > Streptophyta > Magnoliopsida > Fabales > Fabaceae > Acacia > Acacia acuminata. The sequence continues at coordinate 4,893,004 of JAFJYI010000022.1, read as the reverse complement.
GATGCGACAGAGGAAAGAGACAAAATAGGAAAAAAGGAGATTTTTCAAAACCATAGTTTTGAGCCCTAAAACTACGGTTTTATATCAAAAATTGATTTTCCAATTTTTCCAAGTGTTTGGATAATCTTTCAGCAAACCATGGTTTTAAGCACAAAAGTGCTTTTTTTAAAAAAAAAAAAAAAAATTATAATCCAAATTGTAACGTTCTCCATTTTACTTAACAAAAATAACTATATATTAGTTAGATCATTAACTTAATAGTGCTTCAACATTTAGCAAAATAACCAAAATAAACTAAAGTATGCAGAATGAGCCCTAACGTGGCAATATATAATCATTCGACATAAACCAAAAAGACAGAAGCACTACTTTTAGCGGAGTAGTCTAAGCTTCTGAAGTCTTCTCTGATAAACCCAGACGGGAACTATCACATGAAAAATGTGATAACCATCAATCTAACTTATTACCAATATTAATATGTGCTAGTGAGGTGCCAAGTGGAACAATTTATATAATAAAATATTAAAAATATAATTCACCAATATACACGTCACAAAGTTTCATATCATAAATGTTGTATCAGAAATTATGTATCAAGTTTTCATTAACACAATTCCCAAGATACCTCTCATCAATCCAACCGAACCGTCTTATTTTCTCCGACTAGACTCATGGGCTAAGTTACATCCATGTTACTGGTTACTCAAAAGTTCACTGGTCATGTGATGGGGACTGGCCAAAATCCTCAGAGCATATGTCCCAAACCATGGGTCTTTTCCCCTCATTGAACTGGTGGGGTGTCGTAAGCCCTTTTTGAACTAGTGGGTCAGTCCCTCATTGAACATGTGGGATAATAGAAAGCCAACCATTGTATACAAATGGAGGCCTCACCACGTGATGGAATAACCACTCCATTTCTTCCCAATGCAACCCTTTTCCATAATTATCATAATAAATAACTCAACAGGAGTTTTTCCAAGATTTTCACATTCATATCATGTTATTTAAATAGTTCTCATAACCATGTCATAATATCTCAATTCTCAAATCTTATACATAAATAAATATATGCATATATTTCACAATTCAAATCATAAGGTTCCACAAGGAAATTTCTATTAAAATATTCATAATTACTTCACAAAATACTCACAAACAACATATCAATACACATAACAAGTGGAAAGTGGTTACCTCTCACCGAAGCTAACTATTATCACACTGCTCCTAATCCAAGAGCTCAAATACATGTAATACCCAGAATTTATATTTCTCTTGAATATTATATTTTGGCAAATTAATACCTATTTAAAATAGGAAAATATGTTGTCTCTGATTTTAGTAATTTATTTGATTATTTTCCTTGGAAATTAAAGAAGCAAAAATCCAATACTATTTGAGGGACCATAAATTACCCTATGATTATTAAATAAATGCATGGTGCATAAATGGCTATAGAAAATCAAAAAGTTGTGAGAAAATAATTAAACCAATTAAATAAAATTACCAACAATTTAGTAGATAATTAAATCTACATTAATTAGATTAATAGAACTTCCATAATTAATTTAATAACATGTTTTAAGGTCATAAATTGGGATGTGTGACCCTAATTAAATACCAATGGCTAATGAAGGGCCAAGATTAGCATAAAGATGATTACTAATGATCATGATTAATATATTAACCAACCAAATAAATTCAATAACACCTAAAACACCATTTTAGGATTTATGACCAAAGATTAAGCTAATTAAAGACTAAACCTAAATGAAAATTCAAGAGGCAACAAAGGCTTGTGTGTGGATGATTGTGGACCATGGAAAAATAAAGCAAGAGTGCATGGGGGCCACGGTTTCACCTTGCACAAGAGGAGGAGAAAATCTGAAAATTTCCTAAGTTAAAACACATGTGATTAAAGAAGAATAGCCTTGTTGGCTCATTGGGAATCAAGTATTCCATGAGTAAAAATCTCAAGCCAATTAAAGTGAAGTAAAATTTGCCTAAATAACCACTAATCCTCATGATAAGTCCATAAGTCAATTAATTACTCAATTAAGTATTATCAAAGACAATTAAGGGATTTTAATCCTAGATTAAATATAAGCATTAATCCAAGACAAGAACACAAATTTGGCTTAGGATGAATTATCATCTTGATGGTTACCTAACAAATACAATAAATTCTAAAATGATGAAGGGGTAATTAAATACTTCTAATTAAGCCATAATGTTCAAGAATCACAAAACTAATTAGGGAATTGGATTAGACTCCAAACTAAACCCTAAGAGCATTTTGCTTAATTGCTAACCAATCACTAAAGTCATCTAGTTACAAATATACTTAGAGTAACTAGGGAATTAAAGCACCAAGTTGGAAATGCATGAAGGTGGAGAGGCCACCAAGGCTTGCTTGAGAATGCATGAAGGGGAGAAGTCACCAATGTCATTCTTGGAGCCAAGATTTTTTCACACATGGGGATTTGAAATTCAAACTTGAGAAGAGATAGGTTGGGAAAATTTACCATGATGCCATGACAAATTACTATAAATAGGGGCATTGGCCTTCATAAATTTTCACACCAAAACAAGCAATATCAATCTGAATATAGAGGGAAGAGAGCAAGAGTGAGGAGCTTCTTGAAGGAGTCTAGCATTTGCAAGTAAGTACTTTAAGTTGTAGTTCTTAATTTCTTAGATAGAAGTGGCTTTGATCTTAGATATGTTAGAATAATGTTAGTATCATATTTTTATAGTTAGAAATTTTAATATTTCAAAAATAAAATGAGCCATGTAGTATATAAAAATTTTTGGGAGTCGAAAAGCAAAGTAGCGAAGCTCTGGTGAAAATTCATCGGTTAGAAATTTCCGAAAACAGTAGCAAAAACGTCATACTTTTATAATGAAGATGAGATGCTAAAATTCTGAAAATATTCATGGTTAAAATAGACATATAGGGATTTTCAAATATACCAAGATCATATTATTTCGAATTTTGTGCATGGAGATAGAAATTCTCAAAGTTAGGCTACGTTTTTGGAGAAATTCTGGGCAGAGGTTAAAGAATGTTAAACTGGGAATGATTCACTAATTCTGGGTGAGAATAAGTATTTTTACTTGAAAATAGACATGTTAAGGTTTCCAAATAATTTTATGGAACCTCGTTTCGACTTCTGTAGAATTAATTAGGATTTATCGAAGTTAAGCGAAAATCTGCCAGAAATGCTGAAACAACGTTTTTCACGAAATTAAGGGATTTAATTGAGATAATAAATCCACCAAGGGTAAAAAGGTCATCAGTGGTGAACTTATCTCTTAAGATATTATTTATAAGATGTTAATGCAAGTAATACCTTTATAGGCGATCCGAGTAAACGTACCAGTGCGACATATCGTCAATCAAACGAGGTTAAGGTACGGATGCGTACTGTAACATTAACTCTGATGCTTATTATATGCTTATATGTGAAAGATACTTTAGATCTGTTGTGTGCTTATGTACTGTTGGGATACATCTGTGGTGTGCTTATGAATTGATTATTGCTGAAATGCTATGAATATCTGTCATACATATATTGTCGTATTTAAGCATGAGGTTAACCGTTACCTGAGGTTCAATGTGGGCATTGAACCTCAGCTCCTGCTATAGCCTCGGGATCCGAAGGGATCGGGACCGAGGACAAGAGTAAAAAAGCACGGTGAAGACCCTACGGGAGAATTTCTTTTTGGATATGTATTAGCGTATTTTTGAATATTCGGATAAATGTACTACTTGTGTAAGCAACCGAGATACACCAACAGTGAATATTTATCAGATACTCGCTCTTTTAAATTGTTCTGATGCTCTACTCTAATAAAAAAAATTATTCCACTTTTGAAAAATTGGGGTGCTACAATACACGCTAAAATCAATCTACCACAACCAATTTACTAACCATTAATAACTCTTTAAAATTCTACATATTCAAAATTATAACTTATAATTTCATATAATTACAAATATACAAATTTTAATAATAACAATATCTATTTATTAATATTTATTTATTCTATTTTATTACCTATTCCTATTTCCTAATAACAATAATAATAACATTTACTTACTTTATTATTATTATTATTTCTCTACAATTAATTTAAACTCTCAAAGGCTACCTTAACACTTTAAGTTAGGAGTTTAAATAAATATTAACAACATAAAAATAAATTTTATTATGATATATATATATATATATATATATAAAACAGTGACAACAAGTAAGACCATAAATGGTATTAAAGTGAGAATGAAAAGCATCTTATCTCATAACTTTTTGCTACAAAATCTGAGGACACCCAACTAATAACTTTGATTATTTTCCTATTGCTTCTCAATTCTTAAGAGTGTTATTTCCTTTACATGTGAGGGTCCACACTAATTGCTTCATTGGAATCATTGAAGCTTTCAAATATTAGCTTTTGTTTGTCTGTACATGAGCTAGCTTATTAATTGATCTCAGTCAACTCCATTTTTAGATGTGTGATTTTTTATGGTTAATATGACGCAACACGTCTAATCTTATTATGTTTAGTCTCTATAATTTCTGAGCTACTGAATAGAATTTGCTTTCATCCAAAGTATGCCTCCATTTATATGTGCAGTGATAAGAATGAGCAAACAATATATATATACTTATGACAGCAAAATAATCTTGTTTCCTTCCTTTTTCTCCAGTGCAGCGATCATATATATATATTTACCTACCTATATATACTTTATGACAGCAAGTTCTCATATCAGCAAGGTTTCCTATCTTTCTTATATATAATATTCTACAGCAACATTTTCTTTATATTTTCTCAAAGGTAGCAATATATATATATCAGCAATATTAGTTTATAACAAAGGACCCCCCCCCTTTTAGTTTCATTTGGCAGAGCATTCCCAACTACACTAGATACAAGAGCTAACGTTGGAAAACTCATAGAACTAGATGGAGAAAAGATCAAAGACTCACTTCGGTTAGCTTGCACGTTCTCGCTGACTCCTTTGCTGCCTCTGCTTTCGGTACAAAAACACAGAGCAACCACAAAGCTGAAACTCTCTCACTCTCTCCTTCCTTGTCTCTCTCTCTCTCTCTCTCTCAACTCAGCTTTGGTTCTGTTAAGGCAAATGGGGATGAAAAGGAGTCATGGAGCTGGGATTAAATAATACTTTAAGGGTCCGGTCCAAGATGCATAAATAGAACAAATCGAAGGAGAAAAAGAATGACCAAGAGATATTCATTGTGGGACTCGAGAGGTATGAGTCGCTGTGTGTCTCTGGTCTTTCTGTGTCTTTCCGTAACTATGCTGAGGTTTCTGGCGTACGTGATTTACACAAATCTGGATTTTCCGTGATCTCCTTATGTGGTTTCGTGTGTTCAGCTGATATATAGGTTATGGCTAATATATGATCTTTTTTTTGATATTATAATATAGGATCATTGTTTTGTTGTTTGCGTGGGTTTTGTTCTTGGGCTGAATGATTAAAGAAAACGAATGGGTTTTATTAGTTATATGTTTTGGGCTGGAAGAGTTAATGAATTAAGGGAGTATTTGGGCTAAGGGCTGAACAATCACAAATCAAATGATTCCTGCGTCTAAGTATAATTGATTGACCAAAGAATTTATATATAGTAAGCACTGTACCAGCGCACTATTAAGATGGAGTTTTTTATTTGGAATTCTAATTGTCTAATAATATGCCTACATTAATAAACACCGACCATTAAAATGAATCTAAAATATAATAACTAAAATGAATGAGTTCAAAGATCATGGCCAAAAGAGTTTTATTGGGTAATGGGCTATAAGTAATTAATCCAATGAATTGTTTATTTAATTGCAATATTGAATAAATATTATATAGATGTTAGAAATAAATCTTTAATTTCATTTAAGGATTTTCTTTCTCAATTAAATTTCTTTTGGCCTTAAAATATTATCTCTAAAATATTTATGCCAAAAATTATTCCTTAATTATTTGTCCTTAATTTATGGGAATAATATGCCTTAAATTCCAATAATAAATTTCATAATTATTTTAAGGAAAATTTCACAATTTAATTTCCCATATAATACTCAAATTTCAAACCCCAAAATTTGGAACGTTACACAAACAGCCTGCTAATCTCTAGGCAAATGAGTTTGATTATTTATAATTTATAAATTGCAAAGCTTTGGTAAATTTTATGACACTCATATTTCTCCATCCACTTCTAAATGTAGAAATTACCTAAATTTTGTTCTAAATGTATATTTTATCATACAATTTTTTTTTTTTTTTTTTTTGAAACTATCTTATTAATTATGTACATTAAAGGGGTTCACATAAATAAAGATAGCTTCTTATGCAAATGATTAAAAGAGTTATTTTACCAACAAGTTGTTGGTTAATGTGGTAAGCTATCTCGCCCCTTTAAAAAGAGAATATAAGTTCAATTCTCGGAAACACACTTATTAGAAGAGATAAAAACATTTTGCACTCTAAACCTCAAAAGGGAACCCTTCATATTATCAAAATAAATAAATAAAAGAATTCTTTTAGGAAAACAAACATGCATTTTTACAAATAACTACTTTAATTAGTTTTCTTAATTTTAATAAATTAATTATCTAACCCTTATATACCATGAAACTCAACATCCTTATTCAATATTATAGGACAAAGTGTAAAATTAATAAATTAAATAATAATTTAACCGATATTTTTAGGACTGAACTGGATGTATTAGAGGGATTGTTCATATTCGGGCTTTCTCAAGTTGACCTAAATAGGCCTGCCTCGAATAAATTCAGGCCACTCGAATCCCCAATTTTATCCAATTAGAAAGAGGATTTTTTTAATGAAATCAAGAATAACTTTTTTCTTCCCACCATTATTAATATATTGTTTTTCTTGAATCCAAACCCTTACAATCATTTCTTCTATATTGGGATTGTTTTTATCATAAAGGTGGATTGAGTTTTAGTTTTTCTGATCTCCAGGTAGCTTGAGCTGATGTACAATGAAGACCATCTCTAATGTAACGACATCTAATTAATTTATGTTGGTTGTGGTATTTTTGCAACCTTTTGAAATCTTTATGTGCACTCTTGCATTCAAAGGAACTTTATGCTACCAGGTGCACATTTACGAATAGTTTGTGGATATGTTTGGAGCTTAGCCTGGTTATTAATAATGGCTCAACAGAATTTTGAAATTTTATAAATGTAAATTTTTATTGTTAAGAAAAGTTCACTTACCAACAAAATATTGGTTGAAGCTCACTAAATAAGAAAGAAAATACAAGTTCAAATTTTGAGAAACACATTTGTTGAAAAAGACGAAAACCTTTTGCATTCTCTCAAAAAGGTAAATTAAACCCTTATCAAATCTTTTTAAAAAAATATGGGACAAGATGTGATTGGAGAATTTATGCATGTTTTTGTTCCAATCGAACTTATGGACTAAAAGTTACTTTGAAGAGCTTTTGAAAAGTTGCCTATTTGAAAAGTATATTTGAAGTATATTTTTAGTACCCTAAAAAATATTTTAGGGTACTAACTGGTACAAAAAATAATTTTTTCAAGATCCTAAAATATTTTTTTAAAATCATGAGGTAATTTTTTTAGTATCGTTCAATATCATGAAGTATATTTTTAATACTATTCAATACCTTAAAATATACTTTAGGGTACTAACTGTTACTAAAAATAATGATAATGAAGTATTTTTTTAGTACTGTTCAATATCCTGAAGTATAGTTTTAGTACTAGTCAGTACCGTAAAAAATATTTCAGATTGACTATAAATTTAAATCACAAAAGTTGTGATATCATTAATTCAAACATAAATCACATTACCCAATTTGACTTTTACATAAGTCATTTTTCCCATCAATGATCCCAAACAAACCCAAACACATGTAATAGTTATAAGTGAATTGACTTGAGTTTTGTATTTAAAAAAAAAAAAAAAAAAAAAGACGGATTTACATAGAAAGCTAGTCTAAGAAGGGAACTAATAATAAAAGAAAATTCAAATGGTTTAGATGTCACCTAATTAGGCATTAATAAAAGTACATACAAATTGTGTAGATATCACCTAATTAGCCATTAATTAATACTCCCTTAAGTCAAAAGCCCCCTTAAGTCTCTTTCCTATGGGAACAAAATGGTATAGTAGACATTATGATTGAACCATTTTTTAATTAATACTGCCTCCAAATATTAAATGTATAAACCAGATAAAAAAATTTATGGTTGGTCCTTTTTGGAGAAGGGGAAAAAACCTCTTTTAATCATTTACGTTGGAAACTACCTTCAATTATAAAAATTCTCATACATGTGAAAAAAAGATAAAAAAGGCGGTCGTTTCCAAGATTTGAACTTGTGATCTATTAGTTACATGATTGTATTAGTTAAAATTAATTAAAAATAATAAATATATAGAAAGTATACTTTATTTTTTAAATATACTCTTATTTATGGTTGGGTAAAATAAAAGGTAATTAACACAGAAATTAAAAGGACCGGACATACCATTTTAAAAAAGAGTGACCTTATAAATAGGTATGGAGGGAGTATAAAATAAATCATCATAGATTCTTTAAAAAAGTGGGGGGAATATTAATATCCGTTAGGTGGGTTTGGACTTTCTTTAGTTGAGGTGTTCCTTCTTTACACGCACTTAATGATGTATGGATATTGAATTATTGAGGGATATTGATAAGTTTCCCGAACTTGATTTTGAATTTAAAAAAACAAATTATGCAGACCAATTAATTAAGAAAAAAACAGAATTTTTCAATTCTCTATCAATATGCAATTATATATATGAGTTAGTTTGTCTTGTTTCATATATTTTATAGGAGTATCAACTGTTATTTTCTAGATAATTAATTAGTTAGATTTTTATGTTATTATAATATAATATAATGTATGAAAAAGAAATCAATTTGAAGTATATAATTGACATAAAAAAGAAATGTCCATGACATTACATCATTGTTTTTTATTAATACATTTTTCTATTGTCAGACAAAATATCAATATCTCAAATCAATTGAATAAGTTTTAACAAACATATAAACAATTTATTACTAATTAATTCTTTGGTACTGATTACTGATTATGTGATTAAATTGAATTGAGAACGATTTAACCTGCCTAATTTGATTTTGAATTGTACTCCATAGGAATCAGAATGTATAAATGAGTCAAGTATTTAAAAGTATAAATTTATTTCACCTAAAAGTAAGATTACAAAGATATAAAATTACTGAAAATAATAAAAATAATCGATAGGGAAAGAGGGTTGAGAGGGATAAGTAATACAATAATATCCTATAAAAACTTTAAATTTTATTAATTCTGTTTTAAATTTTAATAACTTTCTAATTTTATTGATGTCTTAATAATATATACTATGCTCAAGGAAAACAAAGATGAACATTGTACACACTAATTAATAGGGTAAAAATTAAAAAATTTCATGCATGTTTTAAGTGTATTTTATAAATAGCATATTAATAGGCCTAAAAAATGTGTACTCCTCCTGTCCTTAATATTAAAAATATTTGTAGAAATGATCTTGATTCTAAATATAAGATAAATTTTTTATATTTGTCAATTTTTTTCTAATTTTTCCCTATTAATGTTCCCTCAATATTAATCAACAAGAAGAAGGAATTAAGGAAGATAAATATGATATTTTAGCAAATACATGTTATATTAACTAACTTTACTAATTTTTGTAATCAAAATAAATTAAATAAATATATTTTATATTAAGGATAGGATGAAGTATTTTATAAATGATATATGAAACTGAATGAAATATGTTTTTTTGGGGTGGGGCATGACAGGAAGGCTTGTTTGGATTGGGGTGAAAAAGCACACACACGAGTTGAGACAAGTACCTTGTATATCATAAATCTGTATAAGCGGTTTACCGCTAATCCAAACAAGCATGTGAACACAAGGTGTCCAATTTTTTTTTTATTGAACAAAAGAAAGTAATTAATGCATTTTCTTGGACATTTTGACGACAGGCAGTAAGTAGCATGCTCACTTTTAAAAAAAAAATGCAGACAATTTGTAGAGAGAAAAAAAAAATTTGTTATGGTTGGAAGTAAAGTATAATGCAAGTGTGTGTGTATAGACAACATATAAATATATACACACACATATATACATATATATATATATATATATATATACACCCACATATATACATACATATATACACACACACACGTATAGATCCTGACGGCAGACAATAAGTAGCATGCTCACTTTTAAAAAATGTAAACAATTTGTAGAGGGTTTTTTTTTTTTTACCAAAATAAGATTTTTTTTTAAAAAAAAAATATCGGATTAGAGCGATTGGCAAACTATTGACCAATCTAATGCAGTCAATAGCGCCAGTTGACTCATGCCACTAATAACGTCAGTCTACTGGCACCACTCTGCAATTTTACAGAGTGGCGTGGATAATATCACGCCACCGATCATTGGTGGTGTGAACAATATCACGCTATTGGGGTCAATTAAATTGACCCCAATAATTGACGATTAATTGACGCTAGGCGTCAAATGATGCCCAAGGCGTCAATTTTGACGCCTTGGCGTCAAATTAATTTTTTTAAAAAAATATATATAATTTTATAATTATTTTTAAAATTATAAATAATAATTTTAATTAATAATTATGAAAATTAAAATATTCAAAATTTATTATAAATCTTAGGATAGAAGATTAATAATTAGTAAATTAATTAATTAATGGATTTATTATAAACCTTATGTGAGTAATTGTTTAACTAATTAATTAAATATTCTCTAACTAAGCTTATCGTATGTATCTTAGGGTAAAATAATATACAACATATTTCAAAAAATATTTTTAAGATAGGTGACTAATATTCTCTAACTAATTAATTAATTATTAACTAGGCTTATATTATCTATTTTAAGATAAAGTAATATACAACATATTTCAAAAAAATAGTTAGAGAATAATTAATTAATTAGTTAGAGAATATTAGTCACCTATCTTAAAAATATTTTATGAAATATGTTGTATATTATTTTACCCTAAGATACATAGGATAAGCTTAGTTGGGATAAGCTTAGTTAGAGAATATTTAATTAATTAGTTAAACAATTACTCACATATCTTATGGTTTATCATAAATCCATTAATTAATTAATTTACTAATTATTAGTCTTCTATCCTAAGATTTAAAATAAATTTTGAATATTTTAATTTTCATAATTATTAATTAAAATTATTATTTATAATTTTAAATATAATTATAAAATTATATTTAAAAAATTAATTTGACGCTGGCGTCAAATTGATGCCCAAATCAATTAATTGACGTTGGCGTCAATTATTGGGGTCAATTTAATTGACCCCAATGGCGTGATATTGTTCACGCCACCAATCATTGTCCACGCCACTCTGCAAAATTGTAGAGTGGCGTCGATGACACGCTATTAGTGGCGTGAGTCAACTCGCACCATCAATCGCATTAGATTGGTAAATAGTTTGCCAATCGTTTAATACGGTAATTTTTTTAAAAAAAAAAAAATCTTATATTGGTAAAAAACCCATTTGTAGAGAGAATAAAAACTTATTATGGTTGGAAGTAAAGTATAATGCATATATATATATATATATAGACACACACACACATAAATATACACACATATATATTTTAAAACTGAGCAAAAGCTTTCCAATTTTTTAGTTAATATTTTTAGTAGTGAAAATAATTAAATATTATATTGAAAAAAAAAACAGTCTGAAAAATATTTAAGATAACTATTAAAAATGATTATTGAAAATTTAAAAGATTAGCATTAAAAATATTGAAAATGGTACTAAAAATATGAAAGATGGGTGACAAAAAAAATTAGCTCAAAGAAAATTTTAAAGGAAAAAGTGTACCAAAAAATTACTTTGTGGTTGAGTGTTACTAGAAAAATACTTTAAGTGGTGGATGCAGTTTAATTTAGTGGGTCTTTAGGAGTACATGGCAATATGAAAATTGCCTCTGAAAAAATACTTTAAGGATTAAATTACACCATAAAATATTTTAAGATGCTAAATATACATATCTTGGATGGGCCTTTTCCTTAATTATATTATAATAATTAATAATTCACAACTATATATTCTATTATCTCTTATCTCAAAATATTCAAGAGAAGGAAAAGATAGCTAATTGATTACACGTTATTAAAAAGATATGATTCTTTATAAAAAATTTTGAGATATTGTAATTTTAACTATTTTTTTTTTATCCACATGATTCGATTAATTGTCTCCTATAAAAGGGAACGCATCAAGTAATGATAAATTGCCAACTTCAACAATATTTCTTAATATGTATAAATTAAATAATTAGATCTTATGTTTAAGAATGAAATGAGTGCGATTAAATTGATAATAATGTTTCCGAATAAAGTGTTATTCTCCATAAAGCATCCCTCTTGGATATGCTCACCTCTTGAATGTTCAATAATTTATGGGAGGAACCTAAGCTATGGATTCCCTCCTAAAGTATACACGGTTCATTTGGCCAAATGTAGAACAGTAGAAGTGAAGCAGGTTGAGTGGGAGACAGCTGTAAGTTGCAGGAAATAAATGCTACTCTTAGGAGACAAAACGTGATTTAGTCAGTATTTCGGGTCAGGCCTAAAAAAACTAGTCATATAGGGTTTCGAGGGCTTAAAAAAATTGGTCCTATTAGACCCGTTAATTTTATTTTTAACTTGTTTAGTTAGCAGTTGTCTATTTGCTCTGTGGATCGGGTCTGACCATGAAGGAAACTTTTTCTACCTTATTACACAGTACTCAGTCACTCTCACAATCCCACTTATTTCTATCATTCATTTCACGCCTCTCGCCCCAATCTTGCTGTCTCCGCCTCACACACACATAGCCACACATCAATGCATTACGGATTCACGGCATCAAACCATTAGTGCTTCACTGATTATTAATTAGTGATTGTGTTTGTTTATTGTATGATACGTATTGTTTAAACATTAATGTTAACAACATTTATTTGATAAATTAGAACTTTAATTATTGTAATTTACAAAATATATTTCTTTCAAAAAAAAAACACAAGAAAAATAGTTAAACTTTAGAATAATAGCTTTTGGCCCTGTAGAATTGACCTTGGCTTACATGCTTTTGGGAAGAATTTTAAAAAATAGATGTTTTTCTTATCCCTAACATAAAAGGGTCGACCCTGTAAGACCGGACCGGTCCTAATTCCCAACACTAATTCCACACCAAAACAAATGGGAAGGAGATGGGCATTAAAAGATTGTGCCATATTTTTATTTGTTAAAGACTACTTTATAAGTAACTTACAACATATTTTTGAAATAAAAATAAATAAATTTTATTAAATATGTATTCAAATTTAATTACCTTTCAACTTCACTCCTATTTACTACACACTCTAATGTAGGAGTAGAAAGTTCACGGTACAAAATGAAGGAAAAAAATTACATTTTTTGTGAAAGATTTAATGACATGACTTATAAATAGAATGAAAAATCTTGAAAAAAGTGAAGGAAAATTCCTTATTTAAATTTTTATTAGTATGAATGACTTAAAACTTTTAAATATTAAGATATCGAGTGGCCAACAAAGTGTTACGCTAGAAGTATCGGGAATAAAAATGTTTTGAAATGAGCAAAAATACCAATGAAAAATTTAAAATGTGTGAAAGTAGGACAATCACCATTTTAGTTTATTCGCCTAAATTTTAAATTCTTCACTTAATATTTTTACTCCCTTCAAAACATTTCTATGCCCACTGTTCGTAACGTAATACTTTTTCTAACCAATTTACACCTTAACCCAACTTTTTAATACACAGAAAGCAACATTGCGCTATGAAATTTATATACACAAAGCAAATGGCTTCGTTCCTCCTCAACAATAAAGTTTGCAATAAGGTACTTTTTCCCAATTTTTCATAAAATTATTCTCTTTACCTTATAAATAAATTCAGAGGAGTGTAATATACCACTCTGATCCTATTTATAAATCTCTTTTGACCAAATCACACATACCAAGAAGTGGTAGGTAGCTCAAAGATTATGGGGTAAATTTTCAACTTTACCCTCATTTATAAATGGGTACCTTTCAACTCTTTATTCTCTCTCTATTTTCATTGGTACAATATATGGGTAAAATTGTTACAATCTCATTTATTTGGTCAAAAGAGACTTATAAATAGGATCAAATTTTTTTGGTCAAACCTTATAAATAGGACCAAAGTGATAAATTTGAAACCAGTCATCTTAAACTAATCTTATTCAACTATATTAAAATAAGTTTTATACTTTGCACATCCCCTGTATGGGAGGGACCCATCCACCCCAAGTTCAAGGTATAGAACCCATGACCTTCTTCACAAGACGAGGAATGTGATGACAATTGAGCTATAATATACAGGCAAGTGAGATTGACTATTTATAATTTATAAATTGTAAAGCTTGGGTAAATTTTACGATACACACACATATTTCTCCATCCACTTCCAAATGAAGAAATTACTAAATTTTGTTCTAAATGTAAATTTTATCATACAAATTTATTATTACTTTTTCGGAAACTATCTTATTAACTGTATAGATTAAAGGGGTTCACAAAAATAAAGGTAACTTGTGATGCAGATGATTGAACGATTTATTTTACTAACAAACTATTGGTTAATGTGGTAAATTACCTCACCCCCATGAAAAGGAAAACACAAGTTTAAATTTTGAAAAGCGCAGTTGTTGCTTTAAGCCTTGAAAGGAGAACCCTTCATATTATCAAAAAATAAATAAATAAAAGAGCTATTTTAGGAAAACAAACATGCAATTTTTACAAATAACTAATTTAATTAGTTTTTTTAATTTTAATAAATTAGTTATCCAACTCTTGCTTTACATGAAACTCAACTTGCTTATTCAATGTTAATTGCTCCCTCCTCCCCCTTGTACAAGTCTCGTCTGATCTATTAAAAACAATTGATAGTCCAAAATATAAATCACTTCATGAGTTATTAATTAACTTTTTCTATATCCCTATTACAATTTATGATTAGAAGGAGACTTGATGTCTAACGTATTACAATTTATGATTGAACCAAGAGACTTTAATAATATAAGAAGAGGGTGTGATATAATAGGTTTGAGTACTTGGAATTGAAGGGTATATGAAAAATTGATGTTGCCCGAAAGTTCTGTAGGAGAATTGAAAGCGCTTTTAAAATAATTATATGGAATAATTTAACCTGCTGTAAGGGTGAGAAAATTTAAACACTCTATTAGACCTTTCCTAGGTGTTACATTTGTGTGTGCATTTCTTTTACACTTTGTTTAGCTGCAAATATTTTGGGAGGCTGTGATTCAACTTTTCTTTGTCAAATTATTGGCAGGTCCAATTTTTAGCAGTCTTTGCTGAATTTCTTAGGTATGAAAGTCAAGTCACTTTTTATGGAAGAGATTTGAGATGTTGACTATATTAAAATTGAGTATTTCTGTCAAATACATGTTACTATTAAAAATGGTGTTCAACTGGATTATTAGTTAGGATTTTCATTTATTGATTTGAATACTAAAAGTTATGGAAGACCAAGAAAAACAAGTTTTTTTATGTCACATATCCGTAGAAATCAAAGTTGGTCTGTAACTCTATAAGGAAAAAGGGTGATTGATAACGATTAGAAAAATAGTTCAAATTTTGATATTAATGAGATTCTTTCTTTCTCAATGAATCTACCCAAACTGAATGAAAAAAGATGAAATGCAAGAATGAATATGAGATAACATCCCTACATAAAACTGCTTTTAAAGTTAGTTACTTCTCTTCATAGTTTAATCATCTTCAACTTATTTATTATAATTGTGTCTGAATTTATTTCATATTATCGTTTAATTATCTTAAAAAGAAAGAAAAGAAAGTTTAGATGGACGATAAAAGAATTTATGAATTTTGTGATAGTGGATTATCATGTAATTGAAATTTTTATTGTTATTATTAAAATTTTCATTATTTATAAAGTTTCAAAATTAGTTTTAAAAAACGCCTATTTTATTATTTTCCAAATTTGTAATTGATAAGACAACTATTTTTTGCATGATATTATTATACTTTCCCTTTCATTAATTCCATGAAACAACGACGGACGCCAAAAACGATATGACTCCTCAAACAAGTTGGCCACCAACCAACGTCTTATCATCTATTTGTATTAGTTCCGCCGGCGAAACAGGTCCACTCTTCACATATGAGACTGAAAAATGCACGACATTAATGGTCAACAATAACTGCAAGTGGGCGGAGCTAGAGTAAATCAATATGAACTCTTTAACAATAAATATTGAATATAATGTACTTTTTAGTTGATGTTAAATTTTGTTGGAACTGAAATGTATAATACTATTAATAAGAAAAAAATTAATCCGATTTATGTTTTATTATTTTTATTCTCGATGCATTTTACACAACAACAATTACAAACTTTGCTTGAAACGCTAAATCTACGGAGCCACATTACATTGCATAAGGCTCAATAATCTTCTGAAGCCAAGGATATTTGAGAACACTAATATTTTATAGCAACTTCAATGAGGGGTAAGTTGAATGCTATTTTGTTCATATTTTTTGTAGGTCATGAATATCCTTCTCAATTGATCGGACTTTGTGGGTGTTATCTCGTTGGGAGTAATTGAGGCAATTCGATAAGTTTTGCTGGATACCCTACTAGAAAGCAATTTGACGAATTTGTCAAGTGGTTTGGAATTTTGGCACCTGATGCTCTGAACAAATGGTATTAATATCTTCTTTCATATTCCTCTCCTTCAATTTCTTTAGAAATATGCGACCTTCAACCAATGGCGGACCTACATTGGTGCCAATGTGAACAAGTGCGTAGACATAAAATATATATATATAATTTAAAAGAAACCAATGACAATGTTGTAGTTGGCGCAGGTGGTTCACACTCAAGTCTTCCTTAAACGATAGGTCCTGGGTTCGAGCCTGCCAAACCACCCTTTTTTTTTCTGTCATTTCCCTCATAATGAAGGGCGCGTGCATGCATCCATACATATATCTTGAGTGCCGGATTCCTTTGCTGAATTTAATGGTTTCTTATTTTAAATATTAGATCGGGTAATTTTAAATGATGCAAATTTAATATTTTAAAAAATCATTATTAAGATTTTAAATGATCATGTACTAAAATTAATTAAATTTGAATAGTTTTATGATTGTATTGCAAAGAGCCAAAGACTATATATGATTAAAATATTTTCATAAAGTGAATACTGTATTTACTTTATTTATGTGATTGTGATTTGTTGTAATCAAATTTGAACAAATTAAGCTTATTATTTAATATTTTAATCATAATTTTATAAAATATCGGCTATAACCATTTAAATTTAATGTCGACTCTTGATTATTATTTTTCTATGTTAAATTGAAGTTTTCTTTTATTTTATTGTTTATATTCTTTTTTTAATGCGTTTAAAACTTTCCTTAAAAAAAAAATTTCTAGAACCCCCGAATATCACCACTAATTGTGCACCCACAAACTTAAAATCCTGGGTCCGCTGCCTTCAACTATTTTAAACAGATTAACGATGACCACATATTTACAGCCTGATGAGAGGTTGCTTGCGTGAAGCTGCTAGGAGAAGTGGATCTTGAAGATTATCAGGTACCTATATGATCCCAGTTGATATTCAATAATTTTGCTTGATTAGTCATCCCCAATTCTCTCTCTTTTTTTTGGGGGGGGGGGGGGGTGTTTAGAAGTGTACTATTTATTAACATGCAATCTTAACGAGAGAGATATATATATATCCCAAAAATAATAATAAAAAAATAGAGAGATCGATGTCAAGAGGTCAATAATATGATGAAGTAATGTAAATAGCTCACCTACTATCCATGACTTTATTCATGTTTTGGTTATGGTATCGTATTCCATCAATCTCTATCTTAAGTATTTATACTCGTGGGTGATACAAAGAATTGTGCGAGCAATAATCAGAAGCATCTCGTTATAGAGAGAGAAAACGCACTAAGAAAATGAGTATTGAAGTTAAAGTGATCTCTAAAGAAATGGTGAGACCATCGTCTCCTACACCTCAACATCTTCGTCATTATCATCTCTCCTTCCTCGACCAGCTTAGTATGCAAATCAACAACGTTATAGTATACTTCTTCGATGCCGATGATGTCACAAACAAATTCAACGTCAATGAAGCTTCTAATCTTCTCAAGAAATCATTAGCTCAAGTCTTAACTCACTTCTATCCACTCGCCGGAAGACTCATAACCGACAAGTTACTCGTAGATTGCAACGACCAGGGTGTCCCTTACGTAGAAACCAGAGTCAGGCTCAACCTCAGCCATGTCATCGACAACCCATCACCGGATAACGTCAGCAAACTGCTTCCTTACGATATGGATGATATCGTTGACACCGTCCTAGGTGTCCAATTCAACGTCTTCGATTGCGGCGGAATAGCCGTCGGAGTATGCCTCTCCCACAAGGTTGGCGATGCGCTGTCGTTTTTCCAATTCATTAAGAGATGGGCCGCGGTGACACGTGGCGATTCGGAACCAATCAGAACCCACTTCCAATCTTCGTCACTCTTCTCGCCAAAAGACTTGTCGGGATACGATCCCAATTCATCCATTGGGAAGCACAAAATCGTGGGAAAGCTGTTCGTATTTAAAGCATCCGCGATAGAATCTCTGAGGACAAAATTTTCTAAAATGACAAAGAACGTTCAAGAAGGCCAAAAACCTCCTTCTAGATTTGAAGTGTTATCAACTTTCTTATTGAACAGGTTTATTTCAGCCACCAAAGAAGAAGGGAACAAAAAGACTCACTTAGTGACATTTGTTACAAATATACGCCCAAGAATGGAGCCTCCGTTGCCAGAATTTGCGTTCGGCAACTATTACTTGTACGTTGAAGCTTTTCCAACGTTAAACGAGTCCGGAGAGTGTAATGACCTTGGCATACAGTTAAGAGAAGAACTGAAGAAGGTAGACAACGATTTTATTGCGAAGCTTCGAGAACATGATGGTTTGAGCACTTTGCCAAATGTAGAAGAGATAGATAGAGCTGTTGAGAAGGGTGAGATGGAGCGGCTACATTTCACTTCAATTTGTAGGTTTCCAGTGTACGATGTTGATTTTGGATGGGGCAATCCGATATGGGCTGGAACACCTACGTGGAAATGCAAGAATGTGATTATTTTTAAAGACACCAGATCAGATGGGGGTATTGAAGTGTATGTCAACTTGACTGAGGAGGACATGGCTAAGTTTGAACGTGACGAGGAGCTTCTTGCTCATGTTTCTGCCACGGGCTAAAGATAATTTTACAGTAATTTTTACATGGGTGTTTATTATTACTCCGAACTATAAATTATATCTTATATCTAGAATTGGAGACAGAGATAGTATTTATCATTGACCGATTGACGAGTGTTTTCTTGTCATCATATTCTTAAGCTTGATATTAGAGCACTTGAGTATTGTATTTATTTTTGAAAATAATAAAATATTTTGCTTTGGGTTGACAATTCGATTTTTCCACATCAACACATATTGTGTGTGTGCGCGCGCGTTTATTACTTTTGTTTCGCATTTTATATTTTACTTGGGATCTAAAGGGGATTCTATAGCGTTTCAGGGTCAAATTGGAGCTTTCTATGAGTTCTGGTTAAAGGCAATTAGCGTCACAAGTTAGTTGGTTAATAGATATTGATTTTTTTTTTTTAATGATTTTAAAGATGATTTCGAGCTAATTTTCTCAGCTGCATACATCACTGCACTTCCACTTGACACCTATCGTTAATGATAAACGGCTCGTCTCGAGTTGTTATTAGACATTTGGATTAATATATCAGTTTTCTCTCATGCAAGTATAAATCTCAACCATTATTTCATATTAGATTAAAGCGTTAAGATACATTCAACACACACTGAATTATATTTTGAGGTGAATTTGTGGTGCAATTTGAACCTCAAAGTTTTATAGATGGAGCAAGTTTGTCAAAAGTTAACAGTGCCAAGGAGTCAAATGGGTAGCGTCCCCGCCGTCCGAGGCCTCCCGGCAGCCTCCACGAATGACAGTGCCAGCGGGTAGGCGGTCCAGATGTTTTGGCCTGAAATCCTTACAACAACCACCAACAGTAGCATATGGCTGCACTAACATAATGTACCAGCAGAGAGAGATGGGAATAAATGAGAGAATCCAACCAATTATGTGTGTACAGCCACCGCCGGCGGTGAACTACATGTACTCTCTGCCAACTTACCCTTATCCACGTCCACCTAACCCCTATTTCAGCGATGAGAACCTTTGGGTTGCACCATGATGTAAAACACAGGACGGATTGTAAGGACGAAGGACGTGGCACGGTTTTTTTAAAAAAAACAATGAAATGCACGTGTATGAAAATTGTTCACGTAGGTTTCACCACTGTTAACTTTGGATAAAATTGCTCTATCTTTAAAACTTTAAGGTTCAAATTGCACCATGAATTTCTTTAAGATAATATTCTGGTGCATCTCAAAAATACTAGTGCTAGCTAGACGCACGTTAACCTTAGATTAAATTAGAAAATATCACATGTCCAAATGTAGAACTAATAATTTAGACTCGAATTGACAGGCTAACCCATTTAGAATATTTGAAAACTCTATAGGATTAGGCTTGGCGAATATAGGCTTACACATATTCGGACTCATTCAGGACAACCGAAATAAGCCTGCAAATTAAATGTATATTATTCAAGCCTGCTGCATGTATAAGCACGTTTTATTTATTATTGTAAATATTGGTTTGTATTAGAAGTAAGGAGAAGGAAGAGGATCAGCTAGCGAAGCAAACTTGAATTTGGTTTTGAGGAAAGAACCATATGATGCTTGTTGTTTGATCTTTTTTATATATGTTGGGACTTTGTTCTTTTTTTTTTTTTTTTTTTTTTATAAAGGGTTTCCCTCTTAAGATTTAAAGCGGAAAGGGTTTTCATCTTTCTCAACAAATACATACTTCCCAAGATTTAAAGCTATCGCTTGTGATCTCCTCATTATAAGTTGAAACCGCTTACTATCTCAACTAATAATTTGTTGGTTGTGACTTTGCTATTTACTTTATTCTTTGTATTTGTGCCTTCAATTAAAAACTTGTAATGTTGATAGATTTGTCATTATCTATGTGATTTTTGTGAAGGATTTGTGTCGTTTGATATTTGTATGGAAAAAAGCAAACTTGAAACACTTTGAACTTGAAAGAAGGATTTAATTAATATTATAGGACAAAGTCTAAAATTAATAACTTAGATAATAATTTAACCTATATTATTAGGACTGAGCTGGATGTATTCGGGCTTTCTCAAGTTGACCTAAATAGGCGTGCCTAGCTCGAATAAATCCAGGCCACTCGAATCCCCAATTTTATCCAATTAAAAAGAGGATTTTTCTTTTTTTAACAAAAAGGAGGATTTTTTTAATGAAATCAATAATAACTTTTTCCTTCCCACCATTATTAATATATTGTTTTTCTTGAATCCAAACCCTTACAATCATTTCTTCTATATTGGGATTGTTTTTATCATAAAGGTGGATTGAGTTTTAGTTTTTCTCCAGGTTGCTTGAGCTGATCTACAATGAAGACCATCTCTAATGTAACAACATCTAATTAATTTATGTTGCTTGTAGTAATTTTGCAACCTTTTGAAATATTTCACTCTTGCATTCAAAGGAACTTTAGCTGCATATTTGCGAATAGTTTGTGGATATATTTACAGCTTAACCTTGTTATTAATAATGGCTCAACAAAATTTGAAATTTTATAAATGTAAATTTTCATTATTAAGAAAAGTTCACATACCAACAAAATGTTGGTTAAGGTAGTAAGTGGTTTTACGCCGTAAAAAAAAATACAAGTTTAAATCTTGAGAAACAAATTTATTGAAAGAAACGTAAACCTTTTGCTCTCTCTCAAAAAGTAAACCCTTATCAAATTTTGTGGGGAAAAAAAAAAAAAAAAATTTCTCGTGTGACAAGATTTGATTGGAAAATTGGTTTAATAGTTATCACTAACTGACTTGAGTTTTTTTCCTTTTTGAAAGAAAAAAGACAGATATACATAGAAAGCTAGTCTAAGAAGGGAACTAATAATAAAACTAAAAGTAAATTCAAATGGTTTAGATATCGCCCAATTACTCATTAATAAAAGTACATGCAAATGGTTTAGATATCACCCAATTAGTCATTAATTAAAAAATATACCAGCGAGGGAAGATCAAGAAAAATATATTATGCATCACCCTCTGACCTCTCTGGTCAAAAGCCCCCTTAAGTCTCACTATGGGAACAAAATAGTATAATGGACATAATGATTGAACCATTTTTTAATTAATACTGCCTCCAAATATTAAATGTATAAACCAGATTAAAAATATGTGTGGTTGGTCCTTTTTTCTTAATAAAAAATACATCTTCTAATCATTTACATTGGATACTACATTCAATTATGAAAATTCTCTTTACATGTGTAAAAATAATACAAAGGACGGCCTTTTCCAAGATTTGAATTTATGACTTTTTGGTCATAAGGCAGCAATATTTAAAATTAATAAAAAATAATAAATATTTTAAAAAATATACTCTTATTTTATGGGTGGGTAAAAGAAAGAGTAATAATGAGAAAAATGGTGAAAGAGAATGTATAGGGGAAAAAATGAAAAATTAAAAGGACCAGACATGCCACTTTAAAATAGAGGGACCTTATAAATAGGTATGGAGGGACTATAAAATAAATCATCATGGACTCTTTAAAAGTTGGGGGAATATTAATATCCTTTAGGTGGATTTGTACTTTCTTTAGTTGAGGTGTTTCTTCTTGACACGCACATAATGATGTATGGATATTGAATTATTGAGGGATATTGATAAGTTTCCTGAAATTGATTTTGAATAAAAAACAAATTACGAATACCAAATAATTAAGGGAAAAAAACATATATTTTTTTTCAATTTTCTGTCAATATGAAATTATATATATGAGTTATTTTATCTTGTTTCATAAATTTTATAGGAGTATCAACTGTTATTTTCTAGATAATTTAGTTAGATTTTTATGTTATTGTAATATAATGTAATGTATGAAAAAGAAATCAATTTGAAGGATATAATTGACATAAAAAAGAAAGAAATGTCAATAACATTACATCATTGTTTATTAATACATTTTTCTATTGTCAGACAATATGTCAATATCTCAAATCAATTGAATAAATTTTAACAATAATATAAACAACTTTTATTACTAATTAATTTTTTGATACTGAGTACTAATAATTAATTGGTTAAATTGAATTGAGAACGATTTAACCGGCCTAATTTGATTTTTAATTCTACTCCATTCTCCATAGGAATCAGAATGTATAAATGAGTCAAGTATTTAAAAGTATACATTTATTTCACCCAAAAGTAAAATTACAAATATATAAAAGTACTGAAAATAAGAAAAAGAATGGGTGGAGAAAGAGGTGTGAGAGAGATAATTAATACATTAATATATCCTCATGTCTAAATTTTTTAAAAAATTTTATTAACTCTGTCTTAAAATTTAATAATTTTCTATTTTTATCTAGATTTTAATAATATATAGTATACTAAAGAAAACATGATGTACATTGTACACACTAATTAATAGGGTAAAAATTAAAAAATTTCATGCATGTTTTAATTGTTTTTTTTATAAATAGCATGTCATTAGGCCTAAAAATTTGCACTCCTCCGGCTTTTAATATTAGATATATTTGTAGAGATGATCTTGGTCTTAAATATAAGGTAAATTTTTTTATATTTATCAATATTTTTCTAATTTACCCTTATCGATACTCCCACATAATACTAATCAATGAGAAGAAGGAAGAAATGAATTAATAAAAATGAATAAAGTATTTTAGAAAATATATGTCATATTAACTAATTTTTTTAAATCAAAATAAATTAAGTAAATATATTTTATATTAATGATAGGATGAAGTCTTTTATAAATGATATATGAAAAATGATGAAATATGTTGGAAGGGGGAAAAATTATGACATGCAGGAAATCACATGCCTGTTCGGGTTGGGGTAAAAAAGTATATTCATACAAGTCGAGACAAAACTCATCTAACAAAATTACATCGTATACTATAAATCACGTTGAAAAAATAGTTTCTACCCTTAATTTAAATATACATCACAAGGTATCCATTAAAAAAAAAAAAAAAAAAAAAAAAAAAAAAAAGGAGTAAAAGATGCATTTTCTTGGACATCCCCACGGCAGACGGTAAGTAGCATGCTCACTTAAAAAAATGTAAACAATTTGTAGAGAGAATAAAAAATTGTTATGGTTGGAAGTAAAGTATGATGCGCATATATATGTGTGTATGTGTGTATATATTTTCAAAACTAAGAAAAAGCTTTCCAATTTTTCAGTTAATATTTTTAGCATTCAAATAATTAAATATTATATTGAAAACATTGAAAATAAGTCTAGAAAATATTTAAGATAACTATTAAAAATATGTCAAAGATTAGCATTAAAAAATATTTAAAATGAGTACTAAAAATATGAAAGATGGGTGACAAAAAATTAGCTCAAAGAAAACTTTGAAGGACAAATTATACCAAAAAATTATTTTGTGGTTGAGTGTTACTATGAAAATACTTTAAGGTGCTTGATGCATTTTAATTTAATGGATCTTTAGGAGTCCATGGCGATATGAAAATTTCCGTGAAAAAATATTTTAAGGAATAAATTACATCACAAAATATTTTAGGATGCTAAACATATATATGCTAGATGTGCCTTTCCCTTAATTATATTAGTAATAATTAATAATTCACAACTATATATTCTATTATCTCTTAACTCAAAATACTTCAAGAGGAGGAAAAGATAGCTAATTGATAACACATTATTAAAAACATATGACATATTACCCTTCACAAAAATTTTGAGATATTGTAATTTTAACTAATTTTTTTAATCCACATGATTCGATTAACTGTCTCTTATTATAAAAGGGATCGAATCAAGTAATGATAAATTGCCAACTTCAACAAAATTTCTTAATATGTATAAATTAAATAATTAGATGTCATATTTAAGAATGAAATGAGTACGATAAAATTGAGAATAATGTTTCCAAATAAAGTGTTATTCTCCATAAAGCATCCCTCCTGGATATGCTCACCCTCGGACAAGGAGGTAAGAACAAAGAACTGGTCACCTAAATTAAATGGATATGAATGGTAACCCTTGGACAAGGAGGTGAGAACCAAGAACTGGTCCCCTGAATTAAATGGATATGAATGGTAAATATACCTTTTTCATAGGATGTTCAATAATTTATGGGAGCAACCTAAGCTTTGGATTCCCTCGTAAAGTATATACCATTTGGTCAAAGAATTATTATTAGTATTATAAAATAGCCAAATGTAGAAGTGAAGCAGGTTGAGTGGGAGACAACTGCAAGTTGCATGAAACAAATACTACACGTAGTCAGGGACGGACCTTGGATAAATATTTTGGGGGGGCCAAAACTAGAAGAGGAAGAGGAAGATTCAAATTTACCGTTCCAAAACCAGCTTCTAAAAAAAGAGTTTAAAAAACGAGTTAACGTGGGCATGTCGTAAACTTGTGGTAGTGTAATGTAAACTCGGTTAAACTCAAAGAGCATTATACATCGAAAGCTTGCACGTTTACCGTTTTACGTTTCTAACTTAAAAAATCATGTTAACTTACTCTTAAACTCGTATTAACTTTTTTGATTTGATCATGCTTAAGGAAGCTTTATATAGATTTTTTTATTATTAAATATGATAAATGATAAATGTTGATGGATTTTATTTCAAGTATTTGGATTTAAAATATATTTAAATCAAATTGTTGTCATTTTTATATTTTAATTATTTAATTATATCTCCCGATAGTTGTTTAATAATAAAAGTAAACTCTGATTCAAATGTTTTTCAAAATCAGCCCCCTTAACAGACTGCACATATATGATTTATCAATTTCTAAACAATTTTTTTGTCGTGGCCCCCAGTTGATCTTCTAACTCGTCCCGTTTAGACACAACGTGATTTAAGAAAAAGGAGAAAACTAAAAAAATCATGTTCGTGTTTATTAAAAACATGTTACATCCTTTAAATATGATGTCCTTGGTTCAAACCAAGCGGTGTATATAGAAAAGACTTTATTCGAAGAAACAAAATTCACCTTTAGTAATCTCTAAGTCTCATCAGAATTAGTTTCTAGTTATTGGCTTTGAATACGGCATGGATTCTAATTTCTAATAAATTTGACTAGTTATCGAACAAAATAATATGTATATCTATATATATAAGTTGAGTACGTAGAAAGCCAACCTAAGAAGACTGATATAATAAAATTGAAAGTACATGCAAATGGATGGTCTAGATATCACCTAATTAGTTACTATTGAAAATTATATTAGTGAGGGACGACAACGAAAACAATCATGTGCATTGGTCAAAATCCCCGTTAATTCAGTTATGTTCCCTGTATCTCCTTTTCTTTTCTAAATAATTTAGTTATATTTTTGTGTTATTGTAATGTATGAAAAAGAAACTAATTTTAAATCATAAAGTGATTTTACGAATTCTTGAATCAAATTAAAAGTTAAAAAAAAATTGTAAAAAAGGACAAGGAGTTCAACAAAATCCTCACCAAAAAAATCAAGCTGAAGAAACAAACAAGAATTAATTAATGAAGTGATGGGATATAGTTGGTGGCTATCCAGAGGGGCCGTGTCAAGATCCGGATCTGATGCATTCATGCTTTATATTTTGTTCATAAATAATTGATTAGGTTTATCCATTTTTAGAACTCTAGGGGCCCACATGGTCCTTTTGGCCTTTAACCATTCCACCACCATGAGGCATGAGCACGGATCCTGAAAATTATTTTGGCGTACTAGTGGCGGGGAGATTCGGACATTTAGGGACAGCAACCCATGCATTTTTTTTTTTTTTTAATAAAAGTTTTAAATGCATTAAAAAAAAATAAAAGAATATAAAAAAGAAAAGAAAAAATATCAAAAAATATTTATGAAATCAAGTGAATATTGATGATGTAATAAGAGATAGCTATTTTATAAACTTGTCATTTAGAAAAGTAAAATTTAAAGTCTTATTAAATGCAGTATATAAATTACAATGAAGGGTGACACACATAACTTTAAGTACATATATTTCAATAACAAAAGTATATTACAAAAAAATAATTATAATAGCATCCCTCTATGCCTTATTTTTTGGAACCATCATAATTACCTTATTATCAATGCTATCAAATATATTTATAACAAAAAAAATTTGGAAGAGACAAATTCAAGAGGGCACTAAATACATCTTTAAAAAATAATAATAATAACCAAGTGAAAAATTTAGGGGGCAATCCAATAGGTAGATCCGCCTATGACCACATTAGCCTCAGCCTATTTGTCATAATGATGAGGTGGAGGAGAAGAAAAAGCTAACACGTTGATTTAAGCCTAGTGAAGAAGAAACTGTTAGAGATAACATTGATCTCAAATAGACTTACTTAAAAAAATGATAATAAACGGGTGGGCAAATGGGCATTAAAAAATTGTGCCATATTTTTATTTGTTAAAGAATAATTTGTGCTATTTATTAGTAACCAACAACATATTTTTTGAAATAAAAATAATAATGTTTATTAAATTTGAATACAAATTTAATAACCTTCAACTTTACTTCTATTTATTATATACTTTAATTTAGGAGTACAAAGTTCACACGATACTAAATGAAGGAAAAAAATTATACCTATAAAATATTTAATGATGTGACTTATAAATATAATGAAAAATCTTTAAAAAATTGAAGGAAAATTCCTTATTAAAAATTTTATTGGTATGAATGATTTAAAACTTTTTTCTACATAGAAAGCAACATTGCGCTGTGAAATTTATACACACGAAGTAATGGCTTCGGTCCTCCTCAACAATAAAATTTGCCATAAGGAACTTTTAACCAATTTTCCATAAGATTTATTCTCTTTGCCTTATAAATAAATTTAGAGGAGTGTGATATAAATTTGAAACTCATCATCTTAAAACTAATCTTTTTCAACTATATTAAAATAAGTTTTGTATTTTTTTTTGCACATCCCCAGTATGGGAGGGACCCATCCACCCCTTTTTGGCCACATAGGTATAGAACCCATGACCTTCTTCACAAGACAAGAGGAGGCATGCGATGACAATTGAGCTATAATATGGCTTTGTTTGGATTAGTTTTTAAAGAATAGTTTCTAGAGGAAAAAAAGATAAAAGTGTTTTTTCAAAATAGATTTTATGAAAAAGTAATTTTGATGAAATAACATTATTTGAATATTGTAAGCAACATAACTTTTTTATGGTTAAATTTATTAAAAAAAGGATATTAGCTTTTATTATAATTGCATATAAAGGATAATAATAGCTATAGAAATCTGGTATTTAAAAAAATACATGTCATATTAACTAACTTAAATAATTTTTTAATGAAAATAAGTTAAATAATTATGTTTTATATTAAGGATATGATGAAGTATTCTATAAATAATATATGAAACTGGATGAAATATGTAGCAAGGGGGAAAAATAACTATGACATGTAGGAAGGCCTGTTTGGGTTGGGGTGAAATGTACATCATATATTGCAAATCACGTTAAAAAAATAGTTTCGATTGTTAATCCCAACATTGATCTGAATATAATAAAGTATCCTTTTTTCTTATCAAAAAAATAAAGTAAATAATGCATTTTCTTGGACATCCCGACTGCAGACAGTAAGTAGCATGCTCACTTTTTAAAAAAAATGTAGACAATTTGTAGAGAGAATAAAGAGTTGTTATGTTGGAAGTAAAGTATAATGCGATATATATATATATATATATACATAGGCGGATGCAAGTATAAGATAAGGGGGGCACGTGCCCCCCCTTGATTTTTGTTTTTTTTTTTAAAAAAAAAAAAATCAAAGCTTTTATTCAAAGGTGATCCGGACATATTTTATTTAAAGAAGGAGGCACGGCTTACCTTGCGGGCATATTTTATTCAATCCGTTCACCTTGTGGACATATTTTAGCATTATGACCTCAACTGGGAAAGATCTACTTCCTTTTTTGAGATACTTTCCTAACATTTTGTTGCCTTTTTCTTTGTGTTTTATGTGGATATTCGCAGCACAAAAAATTACTTGGAGTATGTAGATTGCTAATTTTCCGTCATGAACATTTTATAGCTAACACTTGATCTTTTTCTTATTGATGATGATCAAACTTGCAACTGATGACAAGTGAAAACCTTTTGAATCTTATATTATTTTTTGTGCTTTTGATGACAAGTGGAAAAAAAAATTTGGGCGCCCCCGAACCCCCACACCCCTCCAAACCCAATATATATTATAAATTTATATCCGTCCCTGTATATATACACACACACAAACATCCGAACGGCAGACAGTAAGTAGCATGCCCACTTTAAAAAATGTAAACAGTTCATAGAGAGAATAAAAAATTGTTATGGTTGGAAGTAAAGTATAATGCGCATACATACATATATATACGCGCATGCACACACACATATACATATCTATTTAAATACATATATACATGTGTGTGTGTGTGTTTTTTTTTTCAAAACCGAGCAAAAGCTTTCCAATTTTTTAGTTAATATTTGAAAATAAGTCTAGAGAATATTTAAGATAACTATTAAAAATGATTATTTAAAATTTCAAAGATTAGCATTAAAAATATTGAAAATGGGTACTAAAAATATGAAAGATAGGTGACAAAAAATTAGCTCAAAGAAAATTTTAAAGGAAAAAATGTACCAAAAAATTACTTTGTGGTTGAGTGTTACTGGAAAAATATGGTGATATGAAAATTGCCCCTGATAAAAATATTTTAAATATTAAATTACACTACAAAATATTTTAGGAAGCTGAATACTATGTTGGATGGGCCTTTCCATTAATTATATTATAATAATTAATAATTCAAGATTTAAGACTATATATTCTATTATCTTTTAACTCAAAATACTTCAAGAGGAGGAAAAGATAGCTAATTGATTACACATGATTAAAAACATATGAACCTTTATAAAATTTTTGAGATATTGTAATTATAACTAATTTCTTAATCCCCATGTTTCGATTAATTGTCTCTTATAAAAGAGAACGAAACAAGTAATGATAAATTGCCATCTTCAACAAATTTTCTTAATATTTATAAATTAAATAATTATTATATTTAAGAATGAAATGAGTATGATTAAATTGATATAATGTTTCCAAATAAAGTGTTATTCTCCACAAAACATCCCTCTTGGATATGCTCACCCTTGGACAAGGAGGTAAGAACTAGGAACTGGTCTTTTATAGGATCGATGTTCCTTAATTTATGGGATTAACCGAAGCTATGGTTTCCTCATAAAGTATATACGTTCCATTTGATCAAAGACGCAATTATTATTAGTATTATAAAATAAATAGTACTCGTAGACCGTAGTACAGACCCAATGTGATCTAGTCGGTATTTCCTAAAAATTACCCTAAGGAAATTTTTTCAGAAAAATACCATTAAAATATCAAAATCTCACATTAGTTTTGTTGCTTTCTTAACAATTCATAACTTATTTTATTTTAGTAGGAAATCATTAATTTGGGATTTTCATATTTTGGAGATATTCTTATAAACTTTTCCCTAAATTGATTGTGATTTGAATGGTTATTAATAATCAATACCACTATAAAATCCAAGATAATAAGTTAGGTCATAAAAAAAAATGCAGCTGATCATATCTTAGATTTCAAAAAATATGCTCAATTTTCATATCCATAAATAATAGTTAAAAGCTAGTTTTCCCCCAAACAAACAACATTCTTTTGAATTCTGAGTTAGTTGTATATAATCCCAACATTTCAAAGTTTAAATTTAACTCTTGAACTTTTATTTTTGATTATTAACTCATTGTCTTTAACTAACTGTTATTCTTTTTTAAGAGGAAATTGCCATGTAAGATTAACAGATTATGCGTGACATCTTATATAAATTGTTAGTTTCATAAAACCCTCAAACTTTGATAAATCAAAGATAACCCTAATGTTAATAAGTTACAAATCCAAAATTGACATCTTAAAATTTTAATTTAACTCCGTTAAAATTTTGATCTATATATTAAACCACATATTGTCACATTTACTATGATTTATCAATTAAAATAGGGTTTTTTGTATGGAAAACCTAGAGGAATAATAATTAAAAAAAATATAAAAATAAAAATGTCATCATTAGTATTCCGTATAACTTTTACTTATTTTCTTGGGTTGCATGAGCATTGATGGTATAAAAATGTCATTATTAGTATAAATCTTTTAACTAAGTGGCTTTTTTTTTTTTTTTGCTCGAAACTAAGTGCCTTTTAACAATAGTTGAGTTAGGTTGAGAGAAAAAAAAACATAATAAAAAAATTATTTCTCCCTATTTGATAATCAAAATATTTTCTCAAAGATCCTCATATTAGTTTTTATTAATGCATCCCAAGAAAATAAGTATATGTTATATAAATGATGAAATTTTTATTTTTAATATTTTTTTAAGTATTAGTCCTTTATTTTTTACATATTAAAAATTTATTTTCATTGATAAATCATAGTAAAAATCTTAATAAGTTTATATAGAGTTTATATTATAAATCAAAATTTGAAGGGGTTAAATTTAAATTTTAAAATATTAAGGAGTTACTTGTAACTAATTAAAGTTTATGGTAACTAGTCATAGTTCAAGAGGGTTTTATGAAATTTGTAATTTACATAAGAAGCCATATGTCATCTCTGTTAATTTGATATGACAATTTCCGTTAAGAAAATAATGGTTAATGGAAGGGTGTTAATAATAAATAAATAAATAAAGTAAAAGGTCAAAGGGTTAAATTTAAAATTTGAAATGTTAGAAATGTTATATGCAATTAACTCAAAGTTTAGGGGGTTTTGTATAATTTATCCTTAAATTAAAACCATATATACAAACAGAGTTTGAACAAAAATATTCAAAAGCACAACCAAACAGAACAAAACATGAAGGAAAACAAGATTATTGTCCATGATCATCTATTATTTAGAAGCAGTTTTCTCTAATATCAATCGCAGCTGATGGAAAAAATTATTCAAACGCTATATCGTCTTAGAAACACTACTACATATAGAAAGGTTATTACTATGCCGCTTTATGACATCAGCCTGAAAGAAAACAGCAACATATAATGAAAAAGTGGTGTCATTTAATTTAATAAAAAAAAAAAATTGAAGTATTAAAGGAGTATCTTTATCAGTTAGAAAAATAGGTGACATACACTCCTCGTTCCTCTCATCATAAATAATAAGGGTATTTTTATAAAATAGTTACAATTTTTTTTACATATTTATCGTATTTAATCAACTTTTTTAATCTACGTTATTTGGTTAAGTGTTTGTTAGAAAAATAAATGGAGGAAGAAGTAAATAGTTAATAATATGTCACATATAAAACTGTTGTAGTATGTCATGTGAGGTTAAAAAAAAAGGAGAAAACTAATTATTAAAAGATTGGTATAATTGGTAGATGGTTGAGTTCCTTAAATATGATATCTTGGCCGGGTTCGAACTAATCCGTATGCATGAAAAAGGCTTTGTTGAGAGAAGCAAACCCACTTTGGTGATCTTTAAGCCTCGTGAGGATTAGTCTCTCTAGCTATCGGCTTGAGATACCGCATGGATTCTAGTTTCTAATAAATTTGACTAGTTATCCAACAAATATGTATATGTCACTACAAAAAAAGCGTGAATTACCTACGGAAAAATTCCGTCGAAATTCGTGGGTAATTAAAATTTCCATCGAATCATGTATTGGTCAAAATCATTGGAAGAAAACAAACTTTTGTATAGTGGATATTATCATTGGACCTTCCTTTTTTGTTAATTAGTATAAAATAAATTAGACTAAAGTATACTTTTAGTCTTTTACATAAGGTATACTTTTGGTCCCTTAACTTTATAAAGTATACTTTTAGTCCTATAATTCTAACACCGTTAATTTTACTAACGGAAAATGTTAACTCAAGTGATAATTGGTGTAAATTTAAGTTATGATTTTGTAATTAAATACTATTAAGCTTATGGGTAAATTAAAAAATATATAAAATTTGTATAATTAAATGCTATTAGTCATCATTTGAGTTCATTTGCAGATCATCATTTTCCGTTAGCAACATTAACGGTGTTAGAATTTTAGGATTAAAAGTATACTTTATGAAGTTAAGAGACTAAAAGTATACCTCATATAAACTTAAAAGACTAAATGTATACTTTAGCCAATAAATTATCATCAAACGTAACTCATTGAAAATGGGGGGGGGGGGACTAAGATGTTTCTTTTTTGTGTGAATATATATTAATGATGTATGTATTAGTTAGGGGATGTTTATAAGTTTAACATCTTGTTATTTAATTTGAAAAATAAAAGGCTAAAAGTATCTTTTAGTCTTTTAAGTTTATATAATATACTTTTGGTCCCT
The DNA here is from genome assembly GCA_019022655.1 of Acacia acuminata. NCBI lineage: Eukaryota > Viridiplantae > Streptophyta > Magnoliopsida > Fabales > Fabaceae > Acacia > Acacia acuminata. Next base: position 4,859,293 of record JAFJYI010000022.1, on the reverse strand, counting down.
TAACTTTATAAAGCATACTTTTAGTCTATAATTCTAACACCGCAGTTAATTTTGCTAACGGAAAATGTTAACTCAAGTGATAACGGTGTAAATTTAAGTTATAATTTTGTAATTAAATGCTATTAAGCTTATGGGTAAATTAAAAAATATATAAAATTTGTATAATTAAATGCTATTAGTCATCATTTGAGTTATTTGATCATCATTTTCCGTTAGCAACATTAACGGTGTTAGAATTTTAGGATTAAAAATATACTTTATGAAGTTAAGGGACCAAAAGTATACTTTATGTAAAACTTAAAAGATCAAAAGTATACTTTTAAAAAATAAAATTAAGCAGACGAAATATTTTATTGAAAAAAACACAGAGGATTGATTCGATTCTATGTTTCGATTAACTTTGGCTCTGCTAAGTCTATACACAATTACACACACATAAAAATTATGTTACATGTATCTACTTTTCTTTTCTAAATAATTTAGTTATATTTTTGTGTTATTGTAATGTATGAAAAAGAAACCAACTTTAAATCATAAAGTGATTTTACGAATTCTTGAATCAAATTAAAAGTTAAAACAAAATTGTAAAAAATGACAAGAAGTTCAACAAAATCCTCACCAAATAAATCAAACTGAAGAAAAAAACAATAATTAATTAATGAAGTGGTTGGATATAGCTGGTGGCCAGCCATCCTAATCCGGGGCATGTCAAGATCCGGATATGATGCATGCATGCTTTATATTTTGTTCATAAATAATTGATTTGTTTCCTCCATTTTTACAACTCTAGGGGCCCACGTGGTCCTTTTTGCCTTTAAGTTTTAACTATGAGGTAAATATTATTTTTGTTAAAAATTTAGTCTAAAGAATATTAGTCACCTACAAAATTTTTTTTTTCCATTTTTATACCAAATGTTGACAAAACGGAGCAAATATAAACCAAAAATTTTTTATACAGTGAAAGCAACATTGTGCTGTGAAATTTATACACACAAAGTAATGGCTTCGGTCGTCCTCAACAATAAAACTTGCAATAAGGAACTTTTTCCCAATTTTCCATAAAAAAATTTCTGTTTGCCTTATAAATAAATTCAGAGGAGTGTGATATAAATTTGAAACTAGTCATCTTAAAACTAATCTTATTCAACTATATTAAAATAAGTTTTTTATTTTGCACATCCCCTGTATATGAGAGGGACCCATCCACCCCTATTTGACTACATAGGCTATAGAACCCATGACCTTCTTCACAAGACAAGGGAAGGCATGTGATGACAAATGAGTTATAATCTCTGGAAAAGTGAGTTATAAATAAAATTTACCAAGGCTTTACGATTTATAAATTATAAATAATCTAACTCATTTTTGTTGCCAAATACTATCTTCATGACTTCATCCACCTTCTAAAGGTAGAAATTACTAAATTTTGTTCTAAATGTAACTTTTATCATACAGATTTATGATGTTATTTTATATAGATTTTAATAGGCTCAAAGTGCTTGAAGCTCAAACTATCTTATTAATTGTATATATTTAAGGGGCTTACATAAATAAAGGTAGCTTCTATGTAGATGATTAAAATTTTGTTCTAAATGTAAATTTTATCATACAAATTTATGATTTTTTTTTCCTCAAACTATCTTATTAATTTTATATATTTAAGGGGTTTACATAAATAAAGGTAGCTTCTGATGCAGATGATTAAAACAGGTATTTCACCAATAAGTTGTTGATTGATGTGATAAACTATTTCGCCACTGTAAGGAGGGGAATACAAGTTTAAATCTCAAGAAGCATACTTATTGAAAAGGTAAAAACATTTTACACTCTAAGTTTAAAATGAAACCCTTCATATTATAAAAATAAATAAATAAAAGAGTAATTTTAGGACAACAAACATGCAGTTTTTACAAATACCTAACTTAATTAGTTTTCTTACTTTTAATAAATTAATTATCTAACTCTTATATTCCATGAAACTCAACTTCCTTATTCAATGTTGATTGCTCCCTCCTCCCCCTTATAGAAGTCTTGTCAATTAAAAAAAAAATTGATAGTCCCAAATATAAATCACTTCATGAGTTATTAATTAACTTTTTCTATATCCCTATTACAATTTATGATTAAGGAGACTTGATGTCTAACGTAATGATTCTCTGTGCTCTTAATTAACAAAGTAAGGTAAAGTTGGAAAAAATTTCATTTTGAGACAATTAATGAGTCACACCCTTTCTTAATTGCAGTGGGGTGATTATATATTTGTATGTGACTTTATAATGACAGTGCAAGGAGTAGGAATATATGCATACTCCATCTATTCTTATTATAAGACATTTCCAACCACCTTATCTTTTTCTTTTTTCCTCCTTCTTCCAACTACCTTATAAAAAAATAAAGGAGACGTACTCAAGTTATTAAAACTTATTTGAAAATATTTATTAAAAAAATCCCAAATTTAGACATATTTTAAACTATGAATTACGCCTTACAAGAGGAAAAAATATCATACTTTAAAAAGGGACAACATTTAAAAAATATAATTAATACTCCCTCCGGACCACAATATACACGTGTTTTTAGAAGAATAATTTAGTTTATAAAATAAGTCACTTGGAAAACAATTAATGTTTATTTGTCAATTTTTCCTTTATAGTTAATGTTTAAATATGACTCATTGTCTTTTTTATCTCTCTTTCAAGTTTCATTTAATATTGGTAAAGATGAAAATTTTTCAGTTTTTAAAATAAATTTAAAAAAATAAATTTAATAAATTAACCATCATTTCTAAATTTTGATGAGTTAGTTTGAAGTAACTTATCTTGTGGATTGGATGGAGCAACTAATTTCATCACTTCTAATTAAGGTTATTAAACCCAGATCGACTACTAAACTAGCTGAGGTACTACGTCTGTGGATTAGATCGGAGTCAAACTAGAGCTAGATTGATAAGGAAGTGAAGATTTCGAGTTATTTATATAAAATTCTAAATTAAAAAAGAAGTTAAATTATTTTATTAAATTAAACAATATTGTTGAATAGGTCTGACGTGCCAGACGGGTTAAATCACCAATTCACTAGTTTCTAACTTAAACCAGACGGTACACTGCTTATAATTATGTTTTTGTATTCTAGCTGCTGGGAGACAATAAATTGAGGCTTACGCATTTATTGATTCTGAGTACATGCTTCCTCACTTGTCACCGTCCTACATTTATCGCATATAGTGTTTCTGGGGGAGGCCCTTCTTTTGGACACACCCCAATTATATATTGTCAATTTCAGTTAACATTTTTTTTTATTTGGATATATTCTTAATCATATGAATATAGTTTCATAGATCTCCTCAAGGTGAAAAGACACGCAACCAGGTGTTTTAGCTGATAAATTTTTACTATTTTAATTATTAATCAACATTATTACTATAAAATTTATATATGACAGAGTACCTCATTCTAATTTTTAAATATAAAGATAAAAATAATGACGGAGGAATAAAAAGTCTAATCTTTACGCTTTAAATTTTACCCTTTTTGTTAATGAAGAAGTAGGTCAAGAAATTTGACTCAACCCTTCTAAGTTGTTTATTTTATGGCAGGGAATCAGACGTTTATTATACATAAGATTTTTTAAACAATATTTTTTAGGGAAAAAAAAGAGAGTCATGGATTGACTTATATTGATCAAATAAATATGAATATCCATTCTACCAAACATTGTGTAAAGGTAAGATGTCAACTTCATGCAATGATAAGTTCAATTTGAATTATGTCGATGAATTTGTCAATTATAAATTAAGAGTACATCTTGTTAACATATAATTAAAAACTCTTAACAAAGTTTTGAACAAAAGTCGTTGCCAATATCATCATGTAGTAAGAATTATGTCGATGAATTTGTCAATTATAAATTAAGAGTACATCTTGTTAACATATATTTAGTGACTTATAATTTACTTTTTTTCTTCTTCCAAGAAATATATGCAAGTGCTTGTTCAATTATCAATAATTTTTATGATCTAAATTATAATCTAAAAGATATTATAGAAGCATTTTACATTCAAAGGTAACAACAGATCAAAAATATTTTTAGAAAAATTAAAAGATCAACAAGCTATAACTTTGTAGCTAGGGAGTACGATAGATACAAATTTAAAGTGTTTTTTCTTACATATTTCAAAGTGTTTTTACTTATCATTATCAATAACTTGCGTTATACGGATAAGGACGCATAAGTTATACCTCCCTTATGTATTATATACCCAATATACCACCCAGTGCAATTTAATTAAAAATTGTCAGCATGCAATATATATATGTGTATGTATATATGTCTATATATACATATGTGTGTATTTATGTATGCACACACTCACATATATACATATAGATATGTATGTATGTATACACACAAAAACCTAGAGGCACTCTCTCTCTCCCCCAACTCACTTACTAATAAGTAATTATGAGGATTTGAATTCATAATCGGTTTTAAAAAAACTCACTTACTAGTATCATAATCGGTTTTAAAAAAGTTTGAATATATACATATATTAATTTGAAATAGATAAAAGTTTATCTTAAAATTATCGTGAGATTTGGTTTTTTTAGAGCATCCGACATTTGATTTTAGATTTCTTAGTTCGTGTAGTAAGAATATACTGGTACCTTTTTTTCCCCCTTAAAGGATTAATAACTAAAATAACCAATCAATTGAATGAAGTGACCTCGTTAAATTATATCTCTTAGTCCATGAATGATTTCGAAATATTCTAATTTTTCACCTTGTTAAATTTTATTTTTCTGGTCGAAAGAAAGTGTGGAAAGGAAAGTAACAAGTTCCTTTCTTTGTTGTTTCCTTTTGTTTTGTCATTTTGTTGTTGATGGAAAAGTTCCTTACTTTATCATCGAAACAAGGTTTTGGATTCTTGCTTAGTGAAAGGAGACTTGTGACTCCACAAAACACCAACCATTTCCTATCAGAGCCTTGGAAAATCTGATAAAAAGAACTTAAAAACAAAAAAAAAAACAAAATGTATTCCAAATATTAATAATTCCAAAAAGGTATTAGAACTTGATTTGTCCTTTGCAAAATAAAAAGAAATGAAAAAATTATCTCTCTAAGTTTAAAATTAAAACAAAGAGGGAAGAAGATTTCAAAAGTTTTGATAAAGGCTTTCACAATTTTTCATAAAAATTTCACAAGTTGGAAATCAAAATTTACAAGATTTAATAAGGATATCATAAGTTTGAATAAGATTTTCATAAGTTCTTAAAAGAATTTCATAAGTTGAAAATTCGAATTCACAAAATATTATAAGGTTTTTACAACTTCATTAAAGAATTTAACAAGTTACAAATTTTGATTTACAATATCGATAAGGATTTCATAAATTTTGATAAAGGTTTAACAAATTAAGGTAAGGTTTTCACAATTTATCAAAAGAATTTCACAAGTTGCAAATTTTGATTTACAAGATCTAATAAGGGTTTTATAAGTTCTGATAAAGGTTTTACAAGTTTGGGTAATGTTTTTACAAGTTCTCAAAAAGATTTTTACAACTTCTTTAAAGAATTCTACAAGTTGAAAATCAAAATTCCCATATATCTAATAAGGTTTCACAAGTTTTGATAAATATTTTATTAGTTCGAATATTCAAAATTAATTCTCACAAAAGTGAAAATTAAACTCCGAGAGACCATTCTTCGTTATTTTCTTTTAATTTTGAAAATAACGAATCAGTTCTAACACCTTTTTAACATTATGAATATTCAGAATACCTTTTTTATCTTTTAACACTTTTAAAGTTCTTTTCAAAAGATTTTCCATAAAACCTTTCTTCTCAAATTCTCTATTTGGAAAAAGTTAGAAATGAGAACCCTACATCACGCTACATCATATTGAGATTATTAGTTTTGTGTGTTTTTTTTTTTTTTTAATAAAAGGACAATTTTTTTATTCAAAACATAAAATGATACATAAAAAAATATTGGGATTTCATAAAATTATGAAGCAAATACATACCAGTAACACATAAGTTCAATGAAGAGGAAACATACAAATAATTAAGCAAACTGAAACAATAAAAAGGACAAACTAAAAAAATAATTTTTTTTAAGGTTTCTTTCAAAAAAATACCAGGGAATATACCATTTTTTTCGTAATTCAAATGCATCTGAAAGTTAGAATATTTTAAGGAATCGAGGTATTAAATTCTCAACATTTATTTCTATCTATCTATTATATTTTTAATATAATGTGTAATATTCAAGAAATTATACTTTTGTTATACTTTGTTTGATAATAGAAAGTTTAGTTGAGTTGGTTCAAAACTCACTAAGGGGTAAAAAGTGTTTATAATAGTGTTTATAGATTACTCATCAACAACATAAATTTAAATTTTGAAAAACGCAATTGTTAGAAAAGACAAAAATCCTTTACACTTAAAGTTTTTAAAATAAAAACCTTTGATTAGATAGAAAAAAATATCTTTATCTCTTAAACATGCTTTGAATTCAGTTATGAGAGTCAATTCATTATCAATTAGTACTAACTAGAGTAACCTTTTTTTACCCTTAATTTTAATATTATATTAATCCTTTAACATGCTCACCAATATCTTAGTGAAATGCATTAAGATAAATATTCATATCATTATGATTACAAGATTAATAATATAAAAAATAAATACTTATTTTATGGTCTCATAAATATCAAACTCACAATATTATTTATTTAAAATAAATAAAAATTATCAGACATAAAAAACTTATTTTAAGGTCTCATAAATATCGGGTCCCATACTAGTCACCAAACGTTAAAAGCAGTAAAGCATTCATGGGAAATCACACTCATTCAAGTCATTAATATCATTTAATTTTTTTAAATTATTTCATTCATTGCCGTTTGGTGCAATTTAGCATCAAGGATAAGAATAGTTACCTTCAAACCGATACCGAAACTATGAAGCGATTTCGAGTCTATATAAGCAATCCCATGAAGTGCCTTTCCAGTAAGCAATTGAACAGACAGACATACCTTTACTGCTAAGAAATTTTCTCTCATTAATTTACCAAACTCACTAACTTTATGGCCCCGTTTGGATCAAAGAAAATGTGGGAATGAAAAGGAATGGAAATGAAAAGAATGGAATGGAATGGAAAATATTTTGCCTCGATGTGTTTGGTTGGCAAGACTGGAAAAGAAAATGGATTGATAGGAAAATTTTTGTTTGGTTGGAAGAAAATAAGGTAGGAAAATGAGGCAAAATACCATTTTACCCTTACAGATAAAATATTTTTTTATACCACACAAAACCAACCACTAATGCACAAAGATAAAGACGAGACCTTATCAATTCTCAAGAATTGGCAAGATATTCTCGAGAATATCTTGCCAATTCTCGAGAATTGGCCAGCATTGCCAATTCTGGAGAATTGGCACTTGCCAATTCTCTTGCCAATTCTCAAGAATTGGCACTTACCAATTCTCGAGAATTGGCAACCAATTCTCGAGAATTGGCAAGTGCCAATTCTTGAGAATTGGCAAGAATTGGTTGCCAATTCTCCCGCCAATTCTCGAGAAGTCCAGATGATTCTCGAGAATCCATTACACTCGTGGCCTATATTTAAAAAAAAAAAAAAAAAACGTTGTTCTTCTTTTTTGCTTACTTGCTCATTATTCTTCCACCTCCGTCATATCCTTTATTCCCAAATCAAATCTCGGAAGTTTTGCGCGCGTGTTGGACATTGTTACCGTGGACACCGCGCCATTGCTCATCACCGCTATCGTTAGGTCTCTTTCACATCCCATATGTTCAAATCGGGTTCTGAATATGCCTCATCGAAAATTATTTTCTTTGTGATCCGAATCTGCTTCGAATAATTTTGGATTCTTCATTTATTATTGCATCGAACGATTCTGGGTATTGTATTGTTGGGAAAGGTGAGGGGTTGTCTTCATCGGCTGAAAAGTGAGGGGGTAAATTTGTCTTCAACATTTTCTCGAGCTCGGAAAATGGATTCCCACCAAAATTGGTGGGAAGCAATTTTCCCGTGTTCAAAGGAAAATCTGCCGCCGCCGGAAATTATTTTCATGGGAAAATGGCGAACCAAACACTGTTAGAGGCCGGAAAATCTGATTTTCCATTTCCTTTCTCTGATTTTCAGTGAACCAAACGGGGCCTATATCTTCTCTCTCGTGAAACCTCTCATATATCTTCATTTCCTTCCATGGCCGTCCAATAAAGCAAAAGCCTCAAAAAGATCTTAGCTTTTGCAGATTCTGAAAATGGGTTCGCTGATTAAGCTTCTGGGGTTCTTCATATGGATGTTCTTTGTGAGCTTCAGAATCAAAATCGTTAATACACTGAATGAAGAAAGAGGACATGAAGCTGCTTTGCAAGGCACTGTTTTTATCAATGGGAAATCTTCGATCGGAGATATCGATGAAGATTTTGTCTGTGCCACTTTGGATTGGTGGCCTCCTGAGAAATGTGATTATGGAAGATGTAGTTGGGGCCATGCTTCTCTGCTCAATCTGGTATTCATTCTTTCCTTTCCCTTTTGTTTGATTTTGAGTGAATCTCGGTATCAGAACTTTTCTGCTTTTTGCTTCTCTCTCTGTATCAGAACTTGTCTGGTTCTTACTACATTTTACAGTGTTCGTTTTTCTTTCTCATTTCTCAATGTTGTCGGACTTGGAGTCTAATTAGGATTCTGTAGCTCAGCTGCAAAATGATTCCAGTGAAGTTATTTTCTGTTTCTTGTTTTGATTTGAAGTAATAATGCCATATTCTCCTCTATATTGAGTAACATATTAATAATTTTCTGACCTCATAATGGTGAAACTGAGGCTACCATCATCACCAGATTCTGTTTCAGTGGATTAAATAAAATCAATCAATATATCAGTATATGATTAGAACTTAATAAACCGTTTTTTCTAATCTGACGAGTTTTCATTCTCATTTCAAAATCAATGCGAAATCCTATTGTTTGCTTTTCTATAAAATTGCATTAGATTCTAAATTCTTATCCCCCTTCATTTTCTGGTGCAGGATCTTAATAACAAAATTTTATTGAATGCAGTAAAAGGTATGAGAGAAGTTTTAATTTCAAGATTCTTTTACAATTACAGCGTTTTCTCTTTTAAATGATGTTTTGAAGACATTGTACTCTTGTTTGAACCAATGTTTATGATTGTTGGGCAGCATTTTCGCCATTGAAAATAAGATTAGGAGGCAGTTTACAAGACAAAGTCATATATGACACTCCAGATAATCGACAACCTTGTACTCATTTTCTTAGAAAACCTTCTGAGATGTTTGGTTTCACTGAAGGATGCCTTCCAATGCCCAGATGGGATGAGCTGAACAGCTTCTTCAAGAAATCTGGGTAACAAATCACTCCCTCATATTTTGGGGCTTAATTGAAAAAAAAATGATTTTAAAACTTGGGAAGTTATTAATAATAGGCTTATTTCAGGGCTAAGATTGTATTTGGATTGAATGCTCTACAAGGAAGGTCATTAAACTCAAATCCTGCCAAAGGACCTTGGAATTACACAAATTCTGAATCCTTTATCCGTTACACTGTGAGCAAGAAATACACCATTCATGGCTGGGAGCTCGGTAAGTAGTCACATTTTTCTGTTATAATTTTGTTATAGAAGACCCTTTTTTTACCTTTTTCCCTTTTACTTTTTAAACAATCAAGTTTCCATGAGTGGGATCATGGGCACTCACTATGGTTAAAGCAAGCATCATAACTCAAGTGACCAACAAGATTCTACATCGACAATAAAGCTTCAGTCCACGCCTTTGTAGAGAGTATGAGACGAGTGACCAAGCGAAAGAAAATGTTCTCTAACAAACTAGGAGACGTAGACTCAGAAAACGTGTTGGATAATCTCAAGTGTTCATGTATTAGATACTGAAATGACTTGTTGTAGGGATAACTAAAAAGAAGGAACTTTTGTTTGTCAGGCAATGAATTGAGTGGGAATGGAGTGGGGATAGCAGTTCCTGCAGATCAATATGCAACTGACACAGCTGCTTTAAGAGGCATAGTTGAAAGGGCTTACAAAAATATTGAGCCCAAGCCACTAGTCATTGCTCCTGGAGGTTTCTTTGATGCTGGTTGGTTCAACGAATTCATTACCAAATCAGGCAAATCTCTGGATGTTGTCACCCATCACATTTATAACCTTGGTCCAGGTATCTCATATCATCAAATCAATATTAGATAGTATAATAATAACAAAATTTATTCATAAGTTTGAGATTAACGCATGATCGGCCTGTGATTTACTGGTCTTCATTGATCATATAGGAGTTGATGGTCACCTTATAGAGAAGATTCTGAATCCTTCCTATCTTGATGGAGAGGCTAGCACCTTCAGTGGTCTCAAAGATATACTGAGAAGCTCAGGAACTTCTGCAACTGCATGGGTTGGGGAAGCAGGAGGAGCTTACAATAGTGGTCATCATCTTGTGTCTGATTCATTTGTGTACAGTTTCTGGTAATTAAATCCTCATTACATTACATGCGAATGCGTGCTTTTTTTAATCCTATCTGGGGTTATCTATGAATTTCTTGTTAATTTTGCAATATCTTACTTGCAGGTATTTGGATCAGATGGGTATGTCAGCTTCTTACAACACTAAAACATACTGCAGACAGAGTTTGATTGGAGGGAACTATGGTTTACTCAATACTACTAACTTCATTCCCAATCCAGATTACTATAGGTATTAATTCAGTGAAATTGTTATGAAACATCTAACCCTTTAAAAAAAAAAAAAAAAAAAAAAAAAAAAAAAAAAAAGTCAGTTTAAAATTTAAAGTTCTTCAGGAACATTTGTCAGTGGCTAGTAATTTTTCTTATTTGCAGTGCTCTGCTATGGCACCGACTCATGGGAAGACAAGTACTGTCAACTAGCTTCTTAGGGACTAAGTATATAAGAGCTTATGCACACTGCGCAAAGCAATCTGTGAGTGACATTTCCTTATCAATATGGCTATGAAGTTTTTCTCTTGACTGCTGAAAGAAAATTTCATAAGTAGAGATTATATTCACAATAATTAAACACAACCTAACTATAATGATATACTTCAATATAACCCACCAAGCACATGGCTTTGATGGTTACTCACTTGCCTTTATACTTTCTTTGTGAATACATGATATTGCCTTTATGAACAAATTAAGAAAACATGTCTTGACATCAACATCTAAACTTGGATGTTACCTTGCATCCAATATGTACGTGATTTTCATAATTTAGATATCAAATAGGCATAAGCTAATAAAGGTTGGTCTAGTTGGTAAGAAGTTGACTCATAATCCACAAGGCCGTGAGTTCAAATCCCTCTGCTAACATTTAAACCTTGTTGGAAAGCGATTTATAAATACCAATCTGTAGGCGCTCTCTAAATCCTGAGGCATGTTGTGACCTGGTGAACCCCAAAACACAACTCACATAAACTTTTGCATATCAATAGGTTTATTAACTTTTACAAAACCACTGTTCATATCATTTCTGTGAAAAGTGACTGATTTGGAACATTGTATTGTTTTTGCAGAAAGGGATCACAATACTACTAATGAACCTGAACAGCACTGTAGTTGAAGCTGAAGTGAGCTTAAACAACACAGTGAGCTTTTGGCACAGAAAGAGTAGCCACGTTCATATTAAAAGATCAAGATTCATTAAGAGTCACAATAAGCAGAATGGAGCAGCAAGAGAAGAGTACCATCTGACAGCAAAAGATGGGAACATACAGAGCCAAAGCATGGTGCTAAATGCCAACATTCTTAGTATAAATAAAGATGGGCAGATTCCTGATTTGAACCCTCTTTATGTAAACACTTCAACACCAATAAGGGTTGCTCCTTTCTCCATTGTATTTGCTCATTTACCATATCTTCTTCTTCCTGCTTGCAATTAGCTAACTATAGTTTGATTGCTTTTATGGGAATTTCTGGTTTTTTGGGGAAACCGAGAATTGTGTTCCTCTCCTATATTGCCCGTTGATTCAAATTCTGAGATAGAAATGCATGGAAAATATCTTGTTTTTCATTTTTTTTCTTTGGAGAATAATAGAGGGTTTAGTTTCAACCTTTTCCTCTCATAATTTTTTAGATGGAGTGAACTATAGGGACTAGCCTATTGATTATCTTGTGTGCTTCCTTAATGTATATGATTTCAGTTCATTCTGTTTATGTGGTGTGTGTGTGTGTGTATATTCCAAGTTTCCAACACTTTTGTATAGTTAATTTAGTCCATGATGGCTTGTAACAGTCAGTTTTTTTTGCAGTTAAAGTTGTAAAATTCCTGAATTTTAGTGAATTATATCATTAATTAAATTATTAGAAATTTAAATATATGGTTCATATATAATATAACGTAAGAATATAATATAAGATTGATTCTAATTATACTAATTGAAAATAAATTGTTTCACAATCCATAACATTTTATATAAATTTTTCATAAATAATTCATGACCAAGAAAATTCATAAAATTTATATATATGTGCGTGTGTATTTAATACAACAGTTCGTAAACACACATATATTTTTCTAAATTATATCAGAAATTCAGAATTGTTTGATTTGAAAATTTATTTATTTATTTATCAGAAAAAATATGTTTAATATATTGGAAAAAGTTTGGTGAAATTATGGCCAAGGCTGCTGCGCCTATGAGCAAACAAAATCTTTGGAAAATGGATTCTGTGTACACATTGCCAAGAGTTCATATCCGATAGTTACATTATTTCTCTCATTTCCCTTTATCTATTTTTAAATGTCATAATTAGAGGATTCAAATTCCAAACTTATCTTTATAATCATTCTAAAAAAATAAAAATAAATTAAATTAAATTAATATGCACAATAGTGCATTTGATTTTTGAATTGATCAATAATATTTAATTTATAGAAAACCATCTGATTTAGAAAATGTACTAGCTTAATTAATAAAAAAAATTAAAATCAATATATCATACAAAATTTATATCAAGCAACTGTTTCCACAAAATTATAATTCATAACTCATTTACACAAGATATCGATTATATTTTTCAAGATTACCCCTATTTAAAGTTTGATACAATTTATTTTCCCTTCTCAATATGTAATTTATTGTTTTAAATGTGAATACATTTTAAAAAAATTATTTTTAAACAAACTTAACAATTTAATCATTTCAATAATTTATTATTTGTTATAGTGAAATTGTTAAAAATGTCTTATAAGAGAGACAAGAGGGAGAGGGAGGACATCCTGGAAATAAAGAAGATAAAAATCTAAAACAAATTCAAATTGTCTGCATCAGAATCTCTCCCCCACACCAGAAACAAAAGTGAAGTTTGGTGAACCATTTTCACATGTCATGCCCGGATTTTTTATTTTTTTTTTTTGAGAAAAAAAAGGCAAATCACGTGTCACTCTGGCCCATTGCCAGTTGGTCACAAGCTTGACGTATGTCCCCAGAATCTAACATTATTTTATTTTCCAACGTCAGGAGTGGGACATTGCTTTCCTGTACTAAATGAATGGCCCTCGTATGCTATTGATATGTCCTTTTTTTTTTTTTCCATTATTGAGTATTATTCTGATTTTATTTATAAATTTATTTTTATCAAATCTTACATATTAAGGAGAGGATTTGGCTTTGGTGCCCTGCACCATTTGGTCCGCTGCGTCTGCTGCAGTGCCTTGCACACACTTTGGTCCTTTTTAAAAAAAAAAAAAATAAAAATCAGGCATACACTCTCTTTTTTAAAATCTAAAAAAATTGAATCAGGCATACACTTTGGTCCTTTTTTTAAATCTAAAAAAATTTAGGCACTGCGGGATGTAAAAAGATAATTCGGATACTAAGTGAATTCGATCTGAAAAAATCCTTTATAATCTTGAAAAAATTATTTTAGGATCTTCAAAAAATATTTCGAAAAGCTGAGACAGGTATTTAAAAGATACTTCAATACCGACTAATACTTAAAAAAATTATTTTATGATCTTAAAAAATAATTCAGATACTGACTGCTACTAAAAATATGCTTTAGGATTTTTTAAAATATTTTAAAATAATTTTTTAAATACCAATCAGTATTCTAAAGTATCCTTTAAGTACCATTCTGTACCCTGAAATATTTTTTGAAGATTTTAAAATAATTTTTTTCAAGATTATAAAAGATTTTTTTAGTACCACTTAAGTATCCTGAATTATCTTTTTACTACCTAAAGTGCCTGAATTTTCTTAGATTTAAAAAAAAAAAAAATAAAAAAGGACCAGAGTGTGTGGCTGATTTGTTTTTTGTTTTTAAAGGACCAAAGTGTGCGCAAGGCGCTGCAACGGGCCAAATGGTGCAAAGCACCAAAGCCAAATTCTCAAAGAGAGATGGTTAACTCAATAATTATGAGATAAATTTTTAATTTTATCTTCATTTATGATTGCATATTTTTCAACCGTTTCTTCTCTCTCTATCTTCGTGGGTACAATTAATATGAGTAAAATTGTCACAATCTCATACATGAAACTGGACTTATAAATATGACCAATTTTCAGTCAAAATGGATTTATAAATAGGAGCAGAGTGGTATCTAGTATCTTAGACCTACCTCCTTTCACCAAACATTGTTGTATTCCCATAACTTAAACTCAAGATCTCTGGTTAAGAGGGAATAACCCCTACCAGTTGATCAAGGTGCTTGGTGGTTATCCTATTTATAAGTTAATTCTATGGAAAATTGTACCTAGGTCCTGAACAAGGAAATTTATGATAAAATGGTCCCTTAAAATCTCAAAATTGCAGTGCAGTCCCGTTAGACTTTTTTACAATATTTGTCACATGTGAAAAAACATAAATGCCTCATGTGCCTATGTTAATAAGTCCTTGAGGCTTCTTTTACAAGTCCATGTACATGTCTTTGTTAAGTCCATGTGTTTGTGTTGACAAATGAATATGTTTTGACAAGTCTATAAGCCTTCATGACGGTATTTGTATCTTTTCACATATTAAAAATATTGCAAAAAAGTCCCACAAAGGTTGACAACAATTTCAAGATTTCAAAGAATCATTTTATCATATTTTCCCTTACTTACCTAGGTGCAATTTTTCCTTAATTCTAACATATTCTACACTCATAAAAAAACATTAAATTTCATCAATTCTACTTTAAAATTAAACTTCTTTCCAACTTTGCCCCTTTTTACTATTAAGAAAGTTAATTAAATCAATTAATATGATAAATTTTTTCTAAAACACTATAATCATCTTCGTTAATTCCTTTTATCTCTTTTACTTAATTATTATTAAGGAAGTATTAATAGAGATGAATTAAGAAAAGATTAATAAATATGAAAAATGTATCTTACATTCAAAACAAAGATCAACTCATAAATTAGGTCTTACGTTAAGGACAAGAAGAGTACTCCCTCTGGTCCTTATTATAAGGTATCAACTAACAAATTTACATAGTCATTTTTATAAGGCAATTGTTGATTCCCAATGAACATTAATTATTTTTCCCATGTCTGCCTATAATTAATAAGAGTAGTTGGTGAAAGTAATAATTAATATGATAAAGTTTAAGGCAGTTAGTAGGGATAATATTGAAAATTACTTAAATCTTATGACAACTTTATTAAATTTAACTACTTTTATTGATTTGTGAGAAAAATTAGTTAGTGCTTTATAATAAGGACAAGAGGGAATATATACTATACTCTATCATAATAAAGTCAACATAATAATAAAGTACACTTTTTATATTCATATGAAAAATGTAATCATATGATTTATAAACATGACCAAATTTTTCTCTCCCTCTCCCCATAAGGACGAGAGGAGAAAATTTCATTAAACTTGGAACCTAAAACACCCACTTGAAGCCAATTTGATGAAGAATAATAACACCGCCTAACATTGATGGCAACATCACAACAACATATATCTTTGACTTTCCCTGAGTTTATAACACCTCAGCACAAGATTTGGTAGCCAATTACCATCATTCATCTATTTCTAATGCTATAATAGGCTTAACCCCAAAAACAAAAACACAAACACCAAGAAAAATAATACACCTATATACAAAACCAAAAACTCAGGGAACCATTGAGATTTGCTTTACTTTCTAAAGCTGTGTATTCTGAACTATGTAAAGATTGAAAGGAAAATCATTCTTGCTCTGAAAAATTCTGAGGTTTGCTGCTGGCAAACGCCAACCATATTAATGTGCCAGTCAAGTAGAAGAAGATTGATGGCGCAAATAATGATATCTACATGGTACAAAAGATGAACTTTTAGATTAAATACAAAGCATGCTCCCTCAGTTCTTAATATAAGAGCCAATTGACTTTCTTTAAAAAGATTAAAGAAGCTAAATATATTAGTTAATCATAGCATATGTTGTATATGATTAGATTATATATCAGTTTGTAAGTCAAGCAAATTAATTTGAAGAAAAACAATAAATAAATATTTTAATGCAATTTATTTAGTTTCCTTAATCTCTCCAAAAATAGTAAACTAACTTTTATGTTAAGGACTAGAGGGAGTATTAACACAGAATACAATAATAAGAGGGGGCAAAACTTACACTCCATGAATGAGTCAAGTCTAAAAGATAACCAGTGAGGGCTACACCCACAATCCCAGGTACTGCCCCAACAGTGTTAGTGATTCCCTGAGGAAAAGATAAAAGGAACGGATCAAGAAAATCAGATATTAATCTCAGACCAAAGTTCAGTTCTTTTTACTTGTGAAAAGAATGATTTAATGTTCAGGACTATGCAGCATTTTGGAGTTAGCAATATGCATGTACCAAAACATTTCAAAGGGTTCCTATCAATTGACATTGTGTTTGAAATAATTTCATTATGGATCTTGACATAAAATTGAAGCTAGAAGAGTTAAAGTGGAATGTTGTTAGTTGGAAAAGTTAGATATATCCTTCAAGCTTTACTTGCAATTGGAGCAAAAATTCAACTAAAAGGTGGTCACAAACAATCACTCAATCATTGACCAAGGCCTCAGGGAAGTAGTTAGCTAAAACATTCCCTGCAGTGGCTACATGGTGTTGCGATTTTTTTTTTGGGGGGTAGTTTTGATGAGTATGGCGGGGTCCACAGTCGGTCTTTCTCTCTCATCATGGCACCCTAGATAGTTTGTTTGATACCCTCAACAAAGAAGGGAGAAATTTGATGTGTTGTCATGATTACTTAATTAATTTCATTACTTCTTAAAGTAGGGGCAAAGTGTCATTTTACATCCCACCCGCCTACCTTTGTTTTCTTCCATATTGCATAGCAACCAATTCCTTTCCACCATATCTTTGACCAAAAAAAAAAAAAAAAATCCTTTCCACCATATCAAAGATGTAAAGAGAAGGTTGATGTATAGAATGAAATGAAAAAAGAAGTTTAGTGACAAGTTGCTTTTGTTCCCCTACTTTTAAAAAGCGTTAAAAAAAGGCATAAACAGACGAGTGAAAATATCATGGATATAGAATGCAATACAAAATCTTTTCTTCCCCCATCTTCTTTTCTATTGTTAAACCAAACGTACCCTCAAATGACAAGAAAAAACTAGAGAAGGCAATTTTGAATACGCAGAGAATCATCACGTCTCTTCAAAGCATTTGATCTCCAAAACAAATTACAGGGCATCATACTTATACCCATTAAAGAATAAGGGTAGCCACATGATACTACAAAAGGAGACTAATGATAATAAGAACTTGAGACAGCATTTATCAGCCAAGATTTTCTTTTCTTTGTCTTTTCTTTTTTAAATACTCCGGGCAAAAGCGAGCCAAAATATTTGAGATCATTCACTGAAGCAACATATAAATCCTTTCAATTTTTCAGTACAAGAGAATAAGTGTACGCTTACTAACCAGAAGAATACTTGCATATTCGGGTGAAATGTCCTGATGGGTACAATAAAGTCCTGCATAAGAACACGCGTACACATAAATATAAACAGCCCAAAGCAAAAGGAGAGGTAATGATCCCACTGGTTCTACAAAATAAATTTGCAGAATACTTTGGTACCTGACAGGGCAAAGCTTGAGAGGGCTAGGCCACCCGAGAGAATTCCCACAACCTCCCAAGGTGGTAACCCTAGATCCACTGAGGACAGAGTCATGCAGATTGCAGGAGACAAAAATGCAATTGATTGGCAGATTTTTCGAACCTTTTTTAGAGAAATTCAGACAAGAAAGTTATTACTCAAGTCAAATCTAAACAATACAAAGTTGTTGCTGAAACTTCAGAAAATCAAATTATAGGTCATCACAAATGCTATTGAGAGGTGCTTAGTCAGAATGGCCCAAACCAAGTAATTTCTCCACCATAAATGAAATCACATTGAAAATTATGAGAAAGACTCCCTCCGATGCTTAATATAAGACATATTTACCTAATTTAATCAGATTAAGAAAGTTAGTTAAGTTTGGTAAGATGACATGTATTTTCTCAAATACCCTAGTCATCTTCCTCAATTCCCCCATTCCTTCTCCTCCTTGATTATTGTTAAGGGAGCATTAATAGGGGTAAATTAGGGAAAAGTTAACAAATATGAAAACTTTGTCTTATATTTGAACCAAGATCAACTCCCCAAATATGTCTTATATTTAGGACCAATGGGAGTATGATTTTAGTTCTATACCAATCAAGTATTGAAGTTTTAGATGATAAATGACTAATGAATAAACTAATAATGTTTTAATTCCTCTCATACCGTTGTGGTTTCAACTCCTCTAGAAATCAAATTGTCAGCTAACTGAGCTGCAGCATTAGTCACAAATACTGAAGCTAATGCTGGAAGAATAGACACCTGAAATTATCAAGAACTCAATGGCTAGTAAGCAAGTGATAACAACGGTATTATATGGAAAAATAAGTCCATAACGATGGGAAATAGATATCCTACAACTGCAACGCTATTAAGATTGAATTCTTATTACAGTAGGGTAAGTGTTTGCATAAACTAGTCTGCCTTCAGATATGTTCCATACTTCTATAAAATTTAGCTCCCTAAATTGTCTTTTACATGTAGATCATGAACTTCTACAAGGTCAGTTATATCTTTGATGGTCAGATATAGGTCAGGAATACTTTTCAGGCAAGCTGAAATGATGGGAGGTAGAAATTCCCCCCCCCCCCCCCCCCCCCCCCCCCCAAAAAAAAAAAAAAAAAAAAAAAATAAATAAATAAATTTCACTTAGTCATCAAATTGGTAGTTTTCTGTCAAGGGCATTAATAAAAGGCGGCCATCTGAGCAGTACAAATAGCGTAGTTTCAATTGAAATTCTCATATATCAAACTGAAATACCAAAAGAGAAATGATCTTGTTTTATCTATATTTCAAATTCAAATTTGATATACCTATTCTGATGAAACTCATTGTGTCAATTCCAAAGAATGAAATCTGAGTTTTTACCCCTTCACAAAGGCTTAAAGAAATTGTGGTAGCAGAAAGAAAAACAAAAATATCAATCAGTCTTACCCATGCAGCTTCTGTAAGGTTTAGGTTCAGCTCCTCACTGCATAACATAAAGATGGTAGAATTAAAACTACCATGGAATAAAATTTGAAAACAATAGAACTAAAAATGCTCTGCACTAGCTTAAAATTAAAATATTATGTGTGAAAACGATGACCCTATTTTAAACCATTGAATGGCCTAAATCTCTCTAGAAGGACTTTTACTCCAATAACTACTAAAGAGACGGAAAACAATTTCTGTTTTTTTTTTTTTTTTTTTTTAAGAAAAAACAAAGCTTAGTGCATGTTTGGATTAGCTTTTGATAATAGCTTTTACAATTTATGAGGGAAAAGTTTTGTTTCGGCTTGTAGAAAAGGATTTTTGAAACCACGGTTTTGTGGTTTGCCAAACATGCATTTAGAAGTGTTCATCAGTTATTTGCATCAGCGCCATATGTTCAAGGAAACAGTAGACCTTTCCCCAAAAAAAAAAATGCTGAGTAGCCACAAGCAGGTAGCTCCAGGTCTTTCCAAGGCATTAACAGTGATGAGCGGTGCAGCTAGAAAGCAGTTTGGAACTGATGCATTTTATATCACGGCCCCATCAAAGCACCACAATAATTGTCAACTCAACACTTCTTTCATATGGATTTTTTTACCTAAAAATTAAAGCTGAGCTGAAATTGGTGCATTCTAAGAAAAGGAGGAACACATGAATAAAATGAACTTTATAATAAACAAGATCCAGAGGACAGCTACTGGAAACCTAATTGAGAGAAGTAGATTCTATGGTATTTTTCATTATTTATTCACCAAGTCAAAGTTTAGTATAAAAATGAAAAAGAAAATAAAGCACAGATTAAATAATTAACACTATTTAAAAGCAACAGGACTTAACTGCAAGTTTTAATAACATGCAATTCCAACTTTTTATATCCATTTTTACTATATTAAAGATATTCAACGAAACTCCTGTAAACGAAAGATCCTTGGTGCAGAAAATTTCCAATAACTCCCTAACAAGCATTGACAGTAATTCTGAGACATGGCAAACATGTAGAGAGAGTTAAAGTAGTTGAAGTCCACAAGGTACCTAAAATATGTGGGAAGCCATGATAGACAAGTGAAGTGACCCCAGCTACCACAGAAGTGAACATATATCATGGCCCATACAGCTGAACTTCGGGAAAAGGCCCTCCATGGTACATCCTATAGTATGAAAGCATAAATGAAACAGAGGTCCGTTTTGGATAAAAGTACTCGCTCAAGGAAGGAAGGATTACACACGAGTGTTTTAAGGGTAAAAATTAAGACCAATTATATTAAAAAATACCTGCTGTTCTGCAGTTTAAGAGATTTTTTCCCCTCTCAGTCAGTAATAAAAGGAAAAAGTAGAAGTGTCTCTGTTTGTTATCAATAAGATAATTGAATAATGTTATCATAACAGCTTGACTTCGGAAAAAAGCCTTCCATATTACATCCTATAGCATTACAGCAGAAATGAAACAAACGTCCATTGTAGATATCGCAAATACTTACTAATTACTAAATACTCATTTAGACAAGGATTTCACCAGAACATAATTTTTTTAAGGGAAAAAAAGTAAAACTGATCAAATATATCAGGATTAAAAATAACTCTTGGGCTCTGCAGTTTAAGAGTTTTTTCAGCTAGTCGGTAATAATAAAAAGGGAAAGTAAAAGGGTCCCTACTTGTTATAAATCAAATATTTGAATAATGCTAACTAACAGAATCCAAGCCCACAAGCAGCACTACCATGTCATTCCCTCTCCAAGAAGACAAAAGAATTAAATCCAAAGATGAATGTCAAAAAAATTATTGATCCATACCTCCCAAGAGTCATTAAATTTTTCTAGAGTGTCATTCCATGAAGGTGGCGCAGTGACACTGGAGACCACTGAGATGATGAAAGACAAAAGTGAAAAGCCAACAGTCAAACCATAAGTAAACATAGGATGAGAGCAAGAATTGAACTCTACAACAAAGGAAATTTTTCTACAAACAATAAACAAGTGGCCTACAGGCTACCCTTCAAACATAGCCCATGAAGAATATGACTCCTGAAGTATACATGATGAGTCCAATCATATACTGACTAATTTGATTTCGAAAATGGTACAACATAACAGTATAGGATAGAATTATTCAGAATAATTATAAATGGTACCTAAATAGGCCAATTCTACAGCCTACAGGGAACACTGAAGTGATAATAAATGGCTATTATGGTAAAAAACCATGTCACCATGCCATGAGACAAAATTAGCAGCAACAGTAAACAAATTTGCACTGGTGATGCATTAACTGTTATTTCAGGAAATGGTATTGGAGGAGAAAGCAACAGTGATGCATGTACTAAGACAAAGTCACATCAGTAGGAAGGTAGTAAGAATGAGTTTGAAAGCAATTTCCAAATCAATGGATTAAAAACAGAAATAAAAATACAGACTGGATGATTATTTGGGCATCAAATTAAATAAATTTGGACATTAAAACAATCAAAACTTAACCCCAGCGTCCCTTGGCACTGAGCTTAAAAAAACTTGATTCTTCAATTAGAGAGGATAGTAGGATCCTGAGCCAATCCATAGGCTGTTTCTTAGCATAAGATTGCTAAGGCACATAAAGAGGTAAACAGATTAAGTGCTCACATGAATTAGATTCAGCTGCTGAATGTGTTTCTCTTTCTTCAGGAACTTGAAACCCCAAAAACCTTCGAAATTTATGGCAACAACATGACAATTTTTCATCAACAGAAGAAACTTTACTACTTTGAACCAACTGATGTAATGAAAACCATATAAGTAATTAGCCATTTCAACTTACCAAGCAATCCCTAAAAGTCCAAATATATAGAAGACTGATTCCCAGCCAAAATTTTGGATAATGGGAGGAGCCAAAAGAAGCCTGATGGATAACAATGCGTTAAAGGTAAATGCAAACAAAGAAAGTGCAAAGAATCATAAGTTTTTGGCATGTCAACATAAGACTACATGCTATAAATAATACAAACCCCATAACACTTCCTACACTCAAACCACCAAATACAAATGCCACAGCCCTTGAGCGCTCCTCCAATGGTATTGACCTGCAACTCATAATGAGTAAAACAAATTAGATGGGTGAGAGATATTAAATAAAGCAACATAAAACCAAATGTCTGTCAAAACCACTCCTACAGCTAAAAACTAAAAAGATCAATTGCCAAGATCGTCAAGAGATGGAAAAAAGAAAATATGCCGAAAAATGGTTTGATAATGCAGCAACCTACTCTTTTACTGAGAAGTTTCATATTACCAAATCATGAGAATAACAAATTAACTCATAATCTCCCATCAGAGTTTGCACAAGGACTTCTAGTTGGCATACAATATCCTTAGTAATGCCAAACCAATCCTCTCTCAGGAAATATCAAAGATATTAAAGTATATTTTTCTTTGGGGAGAGGCTGTGGTGCAATGGGGAGTAAACTGTTTGAAAGTTGAAACTATTTGTCAAGATCCAAAGAATTCTTCTTAGTGCCCTATATTTCTTGATATTCTGCTTCAAACTAACACCTCCAACGGAAAATTCTTTTTATCTTTTTTCAGAAGCGCTTCTCACGTCCAAGAATTACTGATATTTCAATAGTTGCAGCATGAAGGGGAGTTATAACAGCATGCAGAATAGATAAAGAAGTAGAACAAAAAATTATAAATCAGACAAAGGGAGCACTAATTAACTGAAACCATCAATTTAAACAAAAATGCACATTGCCTCAGAATGAATACAGATGTTTACATGCCTAGCAATTAGATCAGTGGCCGCAGATGGTGAAACACCTTCTCCTATCCCAACCTGTATATGAAATGGAATGAAAGTAATGAACGGTTGAGAAAGAATAAAGAGTGCAAGACAAAATGTTGAACAACAATTAACACCCAAAAAATTAATAAAGAGATTTTAACTGTAGTGAATAGAAAGCCAAATGAAAAGGGGAAAAAAAAATTTAATGAAGCCAAGACCTTCTGCAAAATTAATCAGGGATACAAGAACGCATATTGAAACTTAAATATCAGGAAAAAAGGGTTAAGAAGAAATCCTACTAACCAAAATCCTTGAAAGGATTAATCCAGGCATATATCCAGCAAGACCAGGAACAAGAGCTGTAGCAATTGACCAGGTTAATACCCCAATCCTGAGAACTTTTCTGAAACAAAAGGAAGATAGAAGTTAAACAACATGAACCTAGAAACTCAACTGAAATTTTGGAACTTCATCTAAATTCCTAAGCAGAAATCTTATATCAAATTACCCAAATAGTTTTTAAAATTTTCTTACTTTATCATGATAATAAGAAATAGAGTTTTCTAACAATTGACATGAGATTGTCATCTTCTACTGAGCATCCAGTTTACCAAGTACATCTTTGCAGAAAGAGTATCAACTAGTTTCCTTATTTTAATATTTTGTGCTTTCAGAATAAGTAAAATTGTCATATAGTCATTCTCATTTATTTTCTTATAAAACCATAAGAGGAGGGCAAAACACTTTATTTTTCTTTAAGAATTATAATGAAATCATCTACATTTGATTTTGAGATTCCACTGAGAATTGAGAAATATCAATAGCAAGGTTCTTGCAAAGGTTCTCTTCATCTTGATTCTGTTCTCTGCTATCTATTTCTGGCAGTAGTATCAACTTGAATTTCATTTGCTATCTTCACAGCCTCAATCTTCTTTTTAACCATCTGCCTTGTAAGTCCCTAATTCTAAAAGCATACACACATTTTCACTAATGTTTTGTTTTGTGTTCTAGCCTAACTTTTCACATACATACATAAATACCTTCACAGTATTAGAAACAGAGTATGTCTGACATTTGTCTCCAGAATCCACATTCCTAATGAGATTTTATCCCCACATATTCTCATTGGCATATCATTATAACACATGTATTAAATATTATGACCCATTGAGCATAATACTAGTTCAGTATATACAGTTCAGTGTGTTAACATAGGACAATGAACTCTATTCGTGTAGCATCATGAATTGAGCCTAAGCCCCACAAGTTGCCACCCAGCCCCAAAGGGGGAAAAAGAGAAAAGCGTTTCTTGCCTCTGGAAACTAACCTTCCACCAAATATCTTGGCTAACCAACCCCCAGGCAATTGACTCAATGCATAACCCCAGAAGAATGATGATTGAACCAATCCGGCCACTGATGAATTCCACCCAAATTGATGAGACATTGGAATTATAGCAACACTCAAGTTGACCTGCCCAATCAAGTAATCAAGAAACTAATTAATAAAAGTCAGAGCCAATAAACAAATGCTAACTAAGCAAGCCATCTGTAGCCTACATATGATGATTCCAGTTAACCCATAATAAAGGGGAAGGCCCGCGACCCAAATTGCCAGCAAATTAAATTAAGGATCTCTGGGGAAAGAACAAAATGAGTATGGAGTTCACAAAACTCAACATGTGTTTTTAAGAAAAGATAGAAAGTAAACAAGTGCTACAGCAATTAGAAAAAGAACGCTTCCAGTTTCCATCTAATTATAATCAACTATAAGAGTTACTAGTGCAATAATATAACAGAACTACAAAAGAGTAATAACCTTATCCATGTTGCAGATAACGAATGCCAGGGATGTCGCACCGACGAGCTTATATCTTTGGGGAAGATTCTTCCAAGGCGGCCAACGGCCATTCGAAGTAATGAAGGACACATTTTGAGCTCGCGACGGACGCTCCGAATCCAAAACAGAAGCATTCTGCTCCAATTCGTCGACTTGAAGTCCAGTGAGAACCTTGGCGGCAATTTTCTCCCTATCCTTTGCATTTTGCTGAGAGCTGGACAAAATTCTAAACCTTAAGTGGTGTTTTGAAGGCAAACGGTGCAACTGAAAGCGTTGATAAGAGGTTTTGCAGACTCGGTTGTGCGAAAGAAAGCACAAATTATGTGTTCTGAGTGTAACTTTGGCCATTTTTGTTTGGCCGGAAAACTCGAAATTCTAACGAGACACACGGAGTAAAACTGGCATAAATAGAAGGAAGAGAGTCTGATTTTGTTTCGGGGTGAAGAAAAATCCAAGTGAGCTTTCAGTTGCAGTACGTACCAAAAGAGAACGTGAATTCGCCACGAAGAAGCTCATTTGTGGCTCAGATGAAATTGGAAATGAAATATTCCGCTTGCGTGTATTTAATATTTACTCGCTATGCATTATTAGTTTTCAGCCTCAAGAATTATTTGAGTATGTGTAGCAGACAAGCACTTTATATGTTTGTTCTTCTCATTAGAGGGATAAACACATTTTATTTTATTTTTTATAAATTTTATTTATTTAGATTAAATTATATGTTAGTTTCTGAAAAAAAAAAATTTACACCCAATATCTTAAATTAATTAATTTCCAGCTTAAATCGCATACGTAAATATCTCTGTCCCGTAACACCGGTATCTAGAAAATTAATTAATTTGAGATCTTGAAAATAAAAAAAAAATTCAAAAACTAACATATAATTTAATCTAAATAAAAAAATTTATAAAAAAATTAAAAAAAATAAAATAAAATGTGCTTGTCCCTCTAATTAGAGGAACAAGCACATAAGAAGCACATTAGGACAAGCACCTAATGTGAATCCTGTGTAGCGGTGTTTTTAAGAGACCCGAAAGTGCATAAGTATTAAAGAATGTAGCTTTGTTGGTAACTAAAAGTTTATATTGGTTCGAAGAACCTCTAAAACTGAATACTAAAAACAGAGTATAACAGAGAGGGATAGAGAAAGATTAGACACGCAAAATTTATATTGGTTCGATCTAAATCCTTGACCTACGTCCGGTCCTAGACTTTCCGAATTTCACTAACTCAAATGATTACACACTCTCAGTAATCTCCTGAGTAATTCTCTTACTAAACTTACTCCCCTTACAAGTTGTAATCAAACGTCTCAATCTCAAAGTCCTTATACTTTGAGATTCTTACAACGATTGATAATCAATAATGAATATTCTAAAAGAGCAGATGTATAAACACTGAAGATTTAAATATCCGAAGATATTATCTAATTGAGTAGAAACAGTAAATGCTTATATCACTAATTGATTGCGCAGAGTTTCAGAGTCGTTGGAGAATTGAATGCTCCTGGCTTTTATAGTTGATGGCATTAATGATCGTTGAAGAGAGATTAATGAGCCGTTGAGTGAAATGAATATTTCCGTTGAAGTCGAACGTTACTCCGTCTCTTCGTATTCTTCCAATGTTAGCCGTTATTTTCCGTTGACATTCTTCATTCCATTTGTTCGTTGAGACTCGGTTAGAATGTTGATTGGAAATGGCCGGAATGCTTTATAATTGCTCAGAAGATCAATTTCCACTTTCGTGATTTGTTTCTGCTAAGCATTTAATGCGTCTAACACAAATTTGTTTTATGATAATTTGATGTTTAAACAATGTTAAATACATATGAAACTTATTAGCAAACTGATTAACCTTTGTTAGGAATAGTGATAATCGATAATATGAAGTACCCAAAGAATAATCAATGATTTACAGATTACAAGAACGAGAATTTTAAAAGCGATAGAGTTGACTCGAGTCATACATTGTCGACTCGAGTTGCTTGACTCGAGTCATGCATATTTGACTCAAGTCACGTGATCAATTTCAAAGCGAGAGAAGAGTTTTGGCAAAACCTTGACTCAAGTCACACTTACATAACTTGAGTCATTTCTTTCAAAAACTTATTTGGAATGTAACTCACTTGACTCGAGTTATATCTTATCTTATTCGAGTCATATCAGTTACTCAAAAAGTTGCTACGGGGATGATTTTGGAGAAAACTGATATACATGTCATGACTCGAGTCATTAAATGACTGACTCGAGTTATCTTTGAACTTGGAATTTATTTTTAAAAGACGAGAGACATATGACTCGAGTCATATAACCTTGACTCCAGTCATTGTAACTCGAGTCACAAGAATCTGATGCGAGTCACTAAGTTCAAAGATCTCTTGCTTATGACACGAAGAGGTATGACTCGAGTTAAACAACTCTGACTCAAGTCATATCAAGACAGAGAGGAGTGTTGTTATTGAACCAAGTTATTTCTCAAATTAAAATACTTTGGCTTAAATCAATAACAAACTTTTGGATTTACAATTGCTAGTAATCATCAAAACACATAAAGAACTAACATGATATATGTATTAAAAAAAACGCATAATTTTTTTTGGCAAAGATTTTTTGCATAATTACTTCAATTGAATTGGTATATTGCTGTAAAACACTCACTAACAAATTAATTCTTGCACAAACAAATTGGATTTTGGTTGGATTATGAAGAAACAGTGGTGGGGGAGAGGAAAAAGAGATCTTGAACAGAGAAAGGAGGAGGAGAGAGAAAAAAAAGGAGGACATGATAGAAATGAAGGGGAGGTGATATAGAATCAAAGGGGGAAGTAGAGAGCAACTAAGCCATCATAATATTCATTAATCCAAGTCTTTATAGAGCTATATTTCCTTCTCATGAAATAATCTTACTACCAAATTGCTAATATAAATTATAAAAATAAAAAAGTAGATTGGTTTCCTTAATCTTAAAGGAAACTTACAAGAAAAGCTTACTAACATATAATTAAAAACTCAAAAGCAGATTCATTTATTTCCAAAAGAATTTTCTTTCAAAAAAATTAATCCCAAATTTCCTCATTTTCTCCCCTACTTGATAAATTCGGCTCCTGACAAGTTAAAATGAAAGCACAAATTTGGGGAGGAAATGGTAGAATTCAGTATGGCGCTTCAATCGGGAAATTCTTTCCGACAAACAAGGTAGTTAAAAAGGAGACATTGTCAAAAGTGAACAATCTGACCATACTAATCTGAAAAACCTTTCCAATGAACAAGATAGTTGTAGAGGTTATGGTCAAGTGGAAAAACAATATGCTCGTTCATAACTACAACAACTTTAGGATGATGCGCAACGTGAATCTGATGAACTTGTAGAATAGGAAGACAATGTGCAGTAGATGTATGATGAATTTGAACTCATTCCTTGTCAACAATTTTAGCATGAGAAATTTCTAAGGCCTGTGACTCATGATCTTTGGCTAGCAGCTTGAAGTCTTAATTCAAGATTCATGTCTTCAAACTTCACGAAAATTTCTTCTGATTCAACCTCCTTTTCTTCCTTCTTAAAATCTTTGTCAGTTTCATTTACTTCTTTGACCTCTTCCATGGTTATGCCTCCACTTACAATAGGACACGCAACTTCATGACCACTAGTGTCGTTAATAACTCCTTGTGTGACATATGTTTGCATGGTTATATCAATTTTATGAATGGGCTCTATGGAAGTTATTTCCTAGTTGTGAAGAGGGGACTTCTACCTCTGTTGGGTCACCTAATGCTTGTTCATCTCCTTGACTAGATCCTTGCTCTATTGACATTGTATTGCCAATAGTCTTCATTGGCAGTTGAAGACTGAAGCATTCCATCGGCTTTTCCTTTCATCATCTTCTTGCTTCCATCTTTATTGCATTCGATCTAGCATAGCCGTGAATTGTTCTTCCCACGAATCATCTTTGAGTTGCTCATTAACTTCTTCCTTGTGTGGATAAGATTCGACATATTTATACTGAGGACGGCTACCATATTCATGTTGATCAACATATTTATAGTGACAGTGGTCCGTATGCTCAAAATGTTGATGCTGAGCATACTCAAGTTGATCAGTATATTCATGTGGCCTACAGTAATTAGAGACATTTGAATCTTGCTTTAAATTAAAGAGCTTGTCAAACAACCAACTCTTATAATCAGCTAGGACATACTTCTCCTTTAATTTTGCCTTCATTTCATTCCATTTCATGATTGGGGGTTTATCCCATCTTCAATGTTTCTTCATACGTTGTGCCAGTACTTTCTTGCAAATCGGACTCTTTGAACATCATTCATGTCATACCATTCAAAGTAGTCTTCCATGTTAGCCAACCAGTCTAGGAAAGCACTAGGATTTAGACTCCCATCAAATTCTGGAGCCTCTTTGGGCATCCTTCTTAAGTGTCCTCGATTATTCCTAAAGATTGGATTATATGACCTAAAATGATGCTCTACGGAGTGTTGATCATACCAAATATCATCCATATCCAAAAACTGATAATAATTATTAAACTCATAGGGAAGTGGTCTGATATGCCTATCACCATGGATTCTTGAAGCTCGACCAAGCCTAGGTGGATTAGGTACGGAGGATCGCCCATTCCTATAAGTTGACTCTATTTTATTTCTAGGATTTTCTTGGACTCTTTCAATTATCTTTCCTCTTTGTTGCGAACTTGCTAATGGAATTGTACTCATGAGTTCTTCCATCCTACCATTTAGTTCTCCTAACTTCAGCAAGTTGTTGATACGAGTCCAACTAGGTTTTAAAAGAGGGGGGAAAAATGGAATTTTACCACAAATGAAGCTTTTAATCAATGATCATTGCCTCTAGGATAATGGGAGTGGAAAGAAACTTGCAAAACAGCTCAGAAAACCATAGCAAACTGACTTATGGGTCAACTGTATGGACGGCGAGTGACAGAACAGGGGTGGCGGTGGGGCGTGTGAAACCCACACGCTGAGAGGCTCACCAGCGCGAGGAGGTTGGCCGCGAGTTTCAATTATTTGACCGGATTTCTCACTCTGAACACGATGGTGGTGATGGTTTTGATGTTTGACAACGGA
The DNA here is from genome assembly GCA_019022655.1 of Acacia acuminata. NCBI lineage: Eukaryota > Viridiplantae > Streptophyta > Magnoliopsida > Fabales > Fabaceae > Acacia > Acacia acuminata. The sequence continues at coordinate 4,829,054 of JAFJYI010000022.1, read as the reverse complement.
AACTATGGCTTTTGGCTATCCAGTGAGTGTTTCCCATTTCTCCAACGACGGAAGCCATCTAAGAGCATGCAAAGCTTTCTCTGATGCCAAGTTGATGTAAAACACTCATCAACAAACTAATTCTTGCACAAACAGATTGGATTTGGTTGGATTATGAAAAAACAGGGGCGAGGGGGAGGGAAAAACAAATATAGAATTTGACCTACCTCCTTTGCTCCAAATCCGCTGATTTTAAACGGGTCCCGTTTTTGGCACAAAACACACACACACACACCTAGTCTTTAAAAAAAAAAAATAATAATATTCAGGACATTGGTGGGTAGTAAAAAGATAATTTGGATATTGAATAGACTAAAAAAATTCTTTATGATCTTAAAAAATTATTTCAAATATCTTAAAAAAATATTTCGTCTTACGACTAAGAAAAAAATAATTCATGATTTCAAAAAGTTAATTTATGATCTTAAAAAAATATTTTAAACTATATTTTTAGCGTATTCAAGATTCAAAATATTTTTTCAAGATCATGAATTATCTTTTTGAGATCATGAATTATTTTTTTTAATACCAAATCTAGTTAAGACTATGAAATATTTTTTGAAGATCCTAAAATTATTTTTCACTATCATGAAGAATTTTTTAATACCATTCAAGATCTCAAATTATCTTTTTACTACCTACTAGGTGTCCTAAAATTTTCTTCTTTTTAAAGGACCAGGTGTGTGTATGTTTTGTGCCAAAAACAGCCCCGTTTAAAAGCAGCGGACAGCAGCAGACATTTGAAGCAAATGAGGTAAGCCAAATCCGGATGAAAGGGGAAAACTGGGAGAGAAAGGAGGAAGGACAGGATAGAAATGAAGGGGGAGGTGAGACAGAATCCAAAGCGGAAGTAGAGACAACTTTTCCATCATAATATTCATTAATCCAAGTTTGAAAATACATATGCTTCCTAAGAAGTTGTTAAACTCGCGAGCGAGTTTAAGAAATCTCGTGACAATAACGTAAACTTGATCGTAAACTCGTAGAGTTTACTTTTATTATTAAATAGGTATTACTAGTGTATAATTAAAATATAAAAATGACAATAGTTTTATTTAAATATATTTTAAATCCAAATAATTGAAATTAAATCCATCAAAATTTATCGTTTATCATATTTAATAAATAAAGTTCTACAAAATTTCTATATAAAGCCGTTGAGGATGATAAAATGAAAAAAGTTAACACGAGTTTAAGATTGAATTAACACGATTTTATAAACTAGAAACGTAAAAACGGTAAACTTGGTATATAAAATCGTGAGTTTAACCAAGTTTACAACTAACAAGAGTTTACCACTGACTTGACTCGTTTTTGTAAAGTAGAAACGTAAAAACGTTAAACTCGGAAAATTAACTCGCGAGTTGACAACAATGCTTCCTAGCATATCTATTTATAGAGCAAGATTTCCTTCTCATGAAGTAATCTTTCTATCAACTTGCTGATGTAAAATTATAAAAAGCAAAAAAAGTAGATTGGTTTCCTTAATCTCAAATGAAACTTATAAGAGAAGCTTACTAAAATATAATTAAAAACTCAAAAATAGATTCATTTCTTTCTAAAAGAGTTTTCTTTCAAAATATTTAATCCCATGTTCCATCATATATTCATACACTTTTTTTTTTGTTTTTCATGAAGGTATATTCATACACTAACACTATCTATGTTTAATTCAAGTTATTAAATAAATGTTTGTTGTCTAGTAGTATGACAGCCCGTTTGAAAAATGGAAGGTCGAGCATTCAATTCTGCTTATAACCCTGATGCCTTGGTGATTGCCCCATAATTCCAAAGGAAAAAAAAAAAAAAAAAAAAAAAAAGATGTTCATAATTAATCAGATGGACCTTTGTAAATCACACCACAAATTTAAAGTGACCCTCATTGTCACAATATTGCATTGCAGGATATATAAAAATTATTTTAAATATATTTTCTCGATTTTTTTTTTTTTGTCAAAATATATTTTCTCAATTTTTTATTAGATGACGTGGTCCAACAATACGGCTATTTTCTCCATTTCCATCAACAAACAGATAAAAGGTTTTTTTTTCCTGATAGAAGAGGCAATTAGATTATATGTAGATAACAAATTAATTTCAGTCAACCAAAGACTTTTTGAAACTTCATTGCCATCTCCATAGTTAAAATGAAATTAATTTTTGTGGATAAAAATACAATGATACTCTTACTTAATTTGTCTTGTAAATTATCTTATTTGTCTTATAAATATCCCTATTTATTTTGTGAATTTTTATATTTGTTTCATAAATGGCCAAATTTTTTTTTAATTCCTAAATTCTTTTGAATTTTTATTTGTCTTATAAATGCCCATATTTATTTTGTGATTTTTCATATTTGTCTTGTTGGCCAAAATATTTTTAACTCTTTAGGTTATTTTGAATCTCTTTATTTGTCTTGTAAATACTTATATATATCTTATAAATGGCCAATTTTTTTTAATTCTCAAGTTCTTTCGAATTACTTTATTTGTCTTGTAAATTTTCTTTTGAAAAATAAAAATAAGAGAAAGGCATAATTGCTTTTTTTTGCCCACAAACTAACTTCATTTTGACTATAGGGTGCAGTGAACTTTCAAAAGTTTTAAGAGTTAACTGAAATTAACTTACTACCAAGGGTGATTGGAGATATTTGCCTTAGTAATAAACTATTAAAATGTTTTTAGCACGTTTTCCTACGCCAAAATTCTCATGCAGACAAGGTTTTTGTTAAAAGAAAAAAAAAGACAAGCTTACTGTACTCTGTATTGAAATTCAGTTTTGTCAAAAAGGGCTTAAGAATGATAAAGCTTCTGTCATCATGAGTACTAAAATTTTGATACCATATCAATTATTAAGCAAAAACTCAACTCAGCCAATCAAACCAGGTACCTTTTCAAAAAAAAAAAAAAAAAAAAAAAGAAAAAAAAATTGCAGCATTAACACCATACCGGAAAAGAAATCCGCATCTTTTACTTAAATATTTCTTTGACATTTAGCAGTAGAATAAGTAGCATTCCGTAAATTCAGTACTCTAATACAAAGGAAATTAAATCTGGCAATACTCACTCAAGTCAAGAGTGAGCAGTTTACAAAATGGAATAGATTACACTACATGACTCTCCAACAGCTTCTGTTACAAATTCAATATCCTACTCTACTCACCCCTATTGAACTATACTCAAAGTAAGGTTCAAAGTGCCCTATGGCCGTAACTAACTCTAAATTGCTGCAACTCCACCTTCCCTAGGTGATAAGTAAAGAAATCATATATATAGACCTTTGTGGTCCTGGAACATCCAAGCATAATGAAAAATGAATAATTGTTCCCAAGAAGTCCATTGTTGAGTTAGAACCCTTCAGGTAGAAAGAAACACCTGCAGAACAGGGTAAGACAAGGTTGTGTTTAAAGAGGGTAAGCTGTAGTCTTGTACTACCTCCGGTCCTTAATATAAGATCTCATTCACAATATAATTTGCATGAGATCTTATATTAAGGACTAGAGGTAGTATTATTCTATGAACAAATAAAGATGAAGTAAAGCAAAATCAGGAATGCAAAGTATATGCAGACAATCATGAAAATAACTAGAAGTTGCTGAGCATGGTATTGAATTGCATGGACTGGAAGCAATTTCAGGTGCATATACAAAGATCCGACACCACAAATATGTCCATAAAAAAACGTGCAACATGTGACTATTAGTCCCTCAGCTAACTGTTGAAACTGAGCCATGAACAATGATAATCATAAAAATTCTCAGTAGTTATGCATGATCAAATTATTTATAGCCACAGCGATTGAATCTAGGAAGCTAATACTGTTCTCCATTTGCCATGTGAATCAGAATAGAGGGATGATGACAGGAAGTAATGAAAATTGTTTTTTTTTCCCCCAAAAGGACCTAACAATAGTTGGTAGCCACTTTTGGATCAATCCACAGAGAACAAGTGATGAATACTGCTCTTGTGAAAATTTAAGATGTTGCCTCCACCCAGGTGCAATCTTCTGATCCAGGATCAAATTGCACTCAATTTTTATGTACAATTGCTCAAATCAGAACAGCTAGATGGACAACCGTGCATGTTTTTTAGGGATGGGGCTGGTCATTGACATTATCAACCATGCATGTGACATTGTGGTCAAGAATGAATATATGCTGAGAAAATTCTTTAAGGAAAATGTCAAATGCCACAGCTTTTTTTATTGATGCCCAAACATTAGAAACGTTTCCCAAGCAACAAATTCTTATTTAAGAGAAATGCAATATTATATGACAAATCATGGATAATATTGTGGTAAAACAAAGAATCAATAAACAGTACAATTTCTCAGTGGGGTGCTCCTCAATTACCTTTAGATGAGGAAATAGCCTTACAAGCGAAGGAGAGCTGCAAGGAAGTACTGGCCCTGTAATTCTCCATCAATATGCACAAGAAGCAACTCACACAAGCTCCAAGGCATGATAGATTTTAGAAACTCGCCTCCTAAATAAGGTTTCCAAGCGAAATGAAGGAACTCCACGCTGCCACTTTTTAGCTTCATACATCTCATTCCATGCTTGTACTATTTCATCAATTTTGAATTCTAGACCTGTAAGTAAAATGAGTTAGTATATTTACATCTACTCAACAATTAAAAAAAGTTATTAACATGAGCATATACCATCTGCAGCCGTATTATTTGAACAGTGATTCTTCAACATCACAGCTATATCTGTTGGAGAAGCTCCAGCAAGTTTAAACTTCTCGACAGCTACTTCCAGAGATTCGTGCCATACTGGTAACCCGACTTTGAATTCCACAATTGAACGCTCATATAGCATGGTACCCCAGAGCAGATTTATCTGAGAACTCATATTTGCAGCCTGTGCAGCAATTTCATCTGCTGAGATATTTTTAAACATTCCATCCAATCCCATGTCATGTACAAGCAATTTGACATCCTTGGATTTAGAGGCTTCAATCAAGCAATGCTCCTCTGACTGTTCCCATAACTGCATTCCTTTTTCCATATTATCTTCAGCATTGGTGTAAAGCTGAAGAACATGAGCAGAGGGCCATGTCACCGAATCAGCCCCATTACTGATTGCATTATAATACCAAGTAAGTTTTGCTTGCTCAAATTGTTGCTGCCCCAGCGCCAGAAAGCCTTCATAAAAATCTGATTTTATTTGAATGGCTCCTTCATATTTTTCTCCTGCTTTTTCATATTCTTTTTGTGCCCAGTCATGTGCACTTTTGATTTGTTCATGCAGATGTTTCTTAGAAGAATCTTCAGTGAAATACACTTTCTTCCTTGCCCTAGACATGTGAACATTTCCCCAGTTGAACAATGCTAGGGCTGTCAGCTCTTGGAACTTATGTCCTGCCATGTCAAATAAGCCTTGTGCTTCTTCACTTGTGACTGTATCCTCCATAGCCTCAGAATAGAGCTTCATCCCAAGCTCATGAAAATTCAAATATCTGTCAGATTCAAATCCAACATGGTTTTTGAATAGCTGGGCAAACCGGATTGTCCAATCCTCAATGCAAGATGAGTTTATCACTTCCTTTTCTTTCAACACACAACCATTCTCAGGTGCTTCACTGACAGGAGACCTTTGCAACTCCATTTTATTAAGTTTCTCAAATAGTGGATCCTGCTCAGGAGTTGCTTCAACAATGTGCAGCCGGATTGAAACTTGTGATCCTGCTGAAGTTTCAGCCAATCTCAATTCAGAATCAGAAGTGATTGTGACCAAATCACCTTCTTGATCTCTGTACTTGACAAGAACAGCTCCTAGGCTTGGGAAGCGGTCACAAATAACTTCTCTTAACTGCAAAAGGGTGCAATTAATTGGCAATTCAGCCCACCTTATGTCTTCACCAAAAACAAGTTTTGCTGTTTTCTTCGGCATATCATCTCTTCTACCATTAATTGTTTCTTCCACAACCTCCTTAACATCAGCCTTCTTCTCATCAATTTTTTCCTTGGCCTTCCTTTTGGATTTCTTCTCATCAGCCTTCTTCCCAGCTTTCTCAATATTGTCCTCAACCTTCTTCTCTTCCAATTTCTCCTCATCTTGTTTTTCTACAGTTTCATTATCAATGGTCTTCACCTCGACTTTGTTGCTCTTCTTCTTGCGTGTCTTCTCTTTCACTGCTTTTTCTGGAGGCAAAGCATAGGCCGGTTCAACATAATCAGGAGGCAACTCGATCACTGTATCATTCACTCTTAATCCTTTCTCCTCGAGTGTTTTTTTCACCCTTTCAGAAATCTCCAATGCCATGATATTGTTTGATTCCATCTTCAAAACGGTACTGACGTCTCCTAGAGCCAAATCCAGTCTATTTAAACCTTCATAGCACCTTGCCCTCTTCAACAATGCCTTGCTGTATTTTGGCGTAACCTCAAGGGCTAAATTGCATTCATGTATTGCTCTGGGGTACTCACCATGTCCCATCTGCATGTAGCATGCTGCCATGTTACTCCGTAGATATGACACATCTATATGATTTTTGGGAAGCAACTTGAGAGCTTTCTCATATTTTATCAAGGCTCCTTCATGGTCCCTCTTTTGGAATAGCTTGTTCCCCTCATCCTTCAACTCCTGAGCCATGGATATGAACACCATTGTATCCTTATCATACGCTTTGGGGCTACTATCTCCACCTTTGCTTGGATTTCCACCATCATCACTTGATTTATCTCCAACTTGTTCCTTTTTCTTCCCCATGTCAATACCCGAAAATCCAACACCAAGGAAACTAAAAACAAGAAAACTGACAATACTTCTTCTCAAACAACAACACTGAAAGGACAATGGCTACTCTTTTAAATTAATCAAGTGCATCCAACAGATAATCAATCTAAATCAATCGAGAAGACCTTCTACACGAAGACTACAGGATAATAAATAACTTCAAATAAACTTATCACCTTAAAATAATATAAGCATATCGTAGGCAAGGCGACCTAGCTTTATAGAGAAGAACCCTTGTACTCAGAAGTTCAGGAACAAAATCTGAAACTCTGGTAGAGTTTCAAGAAAATAACTTCAAACCCTCAAAGCTCCAGTCTTGAAATTGATGGATAGGGTTGCCTTCCAATCGATAATATTTGAAAGTCATAGATTTAAACACTGCCTATCATAACCTGTTCTTGGTTATACAGATCCCAGCTCAAATTCAAAGAAAAACAGAGAGATAATCCTTAACCAAACCAGAAATCCCTCTCCGTTTTGCCAGAACAAGAAATAAAATACTCGGAAACTTGACAAGAAAAAGGAAACTTATCTGGATGACTAAAGAAGCTTCAAATCTCACCAAAAGAATCGACGAAAGAGTAAGAATGCGTCGAGGGGAGAATTATGGGACACGAAAGAAACCCAAACCACGTTGTGTTAGACCTTTTGTAAAGGCTTACAGCATCCTTGCCGTGAACGCCACACAAAAAGCAGAGAAAACTCGGATAATGTAATAACTTGGAAATCAGAATTTTCCGAAATGCAAGATATTCCCTAGTTGAGAAAAACAAAATGGGAGAAAGATGGTGGGTCCCATATATTCGACGGTTCCAATTTGCCTGGAAAAAGCTGGAAACTGTGGAGCAAATGTGACTCACCCAGATGGCAAATCCATCCGTTCCGAAGTATTTTAATCTTTCTGCGTCGCTTCTGTGTGGTTTCGCTTGGATGAGAAGAGGAGAGAGAAGGAACATTCAGAGGGGCATGACGGGTAGGGTTTTCGTAAAGGACGTCATTGGATTTTTCCGCCATATTAATTGATAATAACGACTTCATTTAAGTAGACACTTTTTTTTTTTTTTTTTTTTGTTGTTGTTGTTGAGATAAGTAGACACTTTTTAATTATATGAAATGATTTCCCAACTATCAATTACATAAATACATCATTTGTTTGTTGTGCTTATTTATTGATTGAATATAACGTCATCTAATCATGCAAGAATTTAAATCATGTTATGTCAAGGATAAAAAAAACATATTTTTATTTTGTTGCATTTGAAATTTCAGTAATGTAAGAACATTCTTCCGCCAAAAAAGGGTAAAAATCCTTCCAAAAACATATTTTTGCACAACCACATTTTAGATCATGGTCTAAATTTTTAGTTTAAGAGATGAATTTTAATATCTTTATCATATGAGAAATTAAATGTAAATTAATATTATTTTATTACTATAAAATTACAAATTTTATTTAAATTCATTTTATAAAATTATAAATATTATTTAAATTCATTTTATAAAATTTAAATCATGATTTTAACATGATGCTAAAAGAAAGGAAAATTTTGCTATACAAACTTTTTTTTATATGTAGAACTCAAAATAACCAATTATAGATGAGTCACCTTAGCGAGTTGCATATAATCATCCTAAGGATGGACGGTTACGAATTTAAACTTAATTTCATATTCTCATATCGGGGATATTGTAGATCTTTGTTTGTGTGTATGTGTTTATATTAAGGTTTTGAAACCAGATTGGTCACTAGACCGGTCAGGGTATGGTATCAAAAGTCAGTGGATCAAACCGAAATTAAATTGGAGCTAAATCAGGATCAAACCGATGAAAAATGAAAGGTTTTAGGGTTATTAGTATGAAATTCTTAAAAAAAAAAAAAAAAAAAAAAAAAAAAAAAAAAAAAACAAGTCACTTTTTTTTAAAAGTGAACTTGTTTGACCTCAAACTCCCGGTTCGATTGGTTCCTAGCCCCCCGCCCGAGAACACTGGTTTATATAATGATATATGAAGGTGACAAAAAAATAACGAATAATTATTCATAACTCAGACAAGAGAAGATTCATTTGATTACACTCCCTTTGATCCTAATTATAAGACTGGGTTGACTTTTTTTTGGAGAAATAAAGACGCTAAATAAGTTATTTAATCATATTATATGTTGTGTATCCTTAGATTATATATTAGTTTGTTAGTTAAACTAAACATTTTGGAGAAAAAAATAAGAGTAAAAATACTTTAGAGTAATTTAATTAGCTTCCTTAATCTCTTCAAAAAAATTAACTTGGTCTAATTAGGACCGGAGGTAGTATATATGATCTTTGAGTAAGTATTAATGAGTGATTATCTCTTCTAAACACTACACAAGCAAGGATGTCAAAAAAAAAAAAAAGAATTACATTTGCCATGTTGGTCTATGTGGGATGGGTGGAAATCTTTTAATTCGCTCCCAACTTCAAGAGAGATTAATTTTGGAAATAAAACAGCTTGGTGATACTTTTAGTAACTAAAAAAAAAAAAAAAAAAACAAACAACAACAATGTATTGGTATTTGATTATGAAAAATATTAAATATTTGATGTTTTATTTCTTTATTTATACATACTCTCAGTTTTAAATATAAAACAGAATTGATTTTTTTTGGGATGTTAAGGTAATTAAATAAGTTACCTAATCATATTATATATTATGTATCTTTACCTTATATATCAGTTTATTAGTCAAACTAATTAATTTTAAAACAATAAAAATAATTTAATTAGTATATTTAATCTATCTAAGAAAAATAACTCTATCTTGTAATATTCCATGAGTATTAAAAAATGAAGATGATGACGGACACGATAAAGTGGGAGTAAACGTGGGGAAACACGTGGAAAAGAAAATGGTGGGGCCTCGCCACCTAAAAAAAAAAAAAAGGATTGAGGGACAGTCCCTTTTTTAAATAAAATGTCCTATTGTATGTTTGTTTATTTATAATTATTATTATTATTTACTCTGTTTTCCTTCAACCTAAAGCGGTGGCCACAGCTCAGGAGAATCGTCATTCATCAACAATGAACGATGAATACGCCAAAAGGCAACGAACACTAGACCCCACCCTCAACTACCAATCACAGTTTCAACCTACAAAATGGCGCCGTTTGTATGAATGCAAAATGCTACCCTTCCCATGGGAGGAGTAAGGATTTAAATTTAGGGGATGAAAATTATAAAATAGAACCCATGAGAGTTAACATTTGAAATTCGGTAAAGCGGATTTAGTCTTCCCTTTTGCTTTCCCAATAAGCTTTTTTTTTTCAGGTTTATATCCCTCCTTCTTAGAACCCATTGAGTGGCGGGAGAAATTACGTAAATTGACCTAAAATATGCTTTAACCACACAAAAATTTCAATATTTTTATTTTAATCACTCCATGAGATTTTTAATAAGGATTAAAGTAAATTTTTATGAGGCTAAATCATAGTTTCCTAAAATTTTGGGTCTAATTCTGTAATTTTGAGGGGCCCACCACTATCCCTGATTCCACTCCTGACACAACCCAACACTAGTAACCAACCTTGAACAATTGAACCCTCATTTTCCTACTCTCATGATGAATCCAATGGCTATCCCCATATTTTAAGAGAAAAATATAAATGTTGTGTACAAGTACAACCAAGTAACCAACCATAACGAGCATGTTTGGTATAGCTTTTTGCAACCTAGGTCGTGCTTTTGATGCTTCCACTTGGGTTTTTAGAGCTTTTAAATTTTTTAAATGTTTGGGATCATTTTAAACCAATTGTGCTTTTGTGATAAAAGGAGCTTATTTAAGAAGCTGATTTTTGAAGCTTTTGACTTATCAAAAGCAACTTATCGCGCCGTGAGGATCCTCTCCACCTTCACTTCACTCAATTCGAACACCACCGTTGTCTCACCATCGCCAGTGAGTCTTCAAGGAGAGGAGAGTTTTGAGCGCCATAGACACAAAGAGAGAGAGCATCGACCGAACCTGCGACCTTCATCTTCTCACTAACACCACACCACACCACACCTCACCTTCACTACCGCCAACCAAACTGAAAGCTCAACCAGAAGCCCGCCATTTCCAATCTCCTCCCTTTGTTCAACACTGTCACTTTCATTTTGCTTGACGAGAGTTTTGCAGTAGACGGAGGGGCCAAGACCTTCTTCCTTCCTTCAGATCTCCAACTTCACTGGAGTTAATAGACACCAGACAGAGAAAACCAGAAGCTCAGATTGTCGATTACTTCCACTTCTGATTTTTCCAACGACCTTCTTCAATTCTTTCTTCTGAGATTCTCCGACGACCTTTAAGAGTTTGGAATCTTTCCAAAGTATGGTTTTGTCCTTCCTTTGATCTTTCCGGCTAGCTCCTACAATTTCTGGTGGAGCTTTCTACTTTTTGGAGGACTCTTTGAATTTCCCGACAGAGTTCCCAGATTCCAGCAAGCTCTTCTTTTCCTCCTTCTAGATTCATTCATTCACTCATTCTCATGGACTTTCAATGTTTTGATCAAGTTGTTGTTACTGTTGTAATTATGAGTGGCGATTTGCTTGAGCTTTGGTGTAGAGAAAGTGGCTAAAGCTTCAATGTGCTACGAATGAGAGTTTTGAATTAATGAAGTTGTGCATTCTATATGACTACTAGTGTGTGTGATGGCTTTATTTCAATTTGAGTGTCGCCGATTGTGTTCTCATTAAAGAGAAAGCATGTGTATTAAGATGATTTTCAAATACACATTAAGATTTTTTAAACAATTTATCTAAGAGATGACTATGAAGGTAATTGTAGGATTAGTCATTAATTAGGTAGATTGGACCAAATTTTCCCTGTTAACATTTTTCACTTTTTTTTTTTTTTTTTGTAATTTTGATTTTAATTTTTCTCTCATATAATTATCTCAAAAGTTATTTATGTTATTGCAATTCCAAACAAGTATCAATTTCACAAAAGCTATTTATGCTATCGCCAATCCAAATGTAAATCATAATACACAAAGTAGTCTCATCTCATAAGGAGGATAATACAAATTTAAATTTCAAGAAACACACTTGTTAGAAGAGACAAGAACCTTTTACGCTCTAAAAGATCAAATTAATAAATAAATCAAATTGGACAGTTTTTCAAATGCATAACTTGTTGAATTAATCTGTATGTGTTGCTGAATTTAATATACACAGTTCATAATTGTGATGGATGCTCAATAGAAAGTAACCTAGTCCATCACAACACATGCCAAATAGACTAATGCTTATTTGGAATTATGATTTATAAACAAGGCCAAGGCAAAAATTCTCTCTTACATTTACCTTACACACTGTAAATTATTATTGAAAAGCGAATTTTAAATGTTTCAATCGTCATTTCAAACAAAGTGAAACATATGGTACTTTTAAACTAAAATCTTGAATTCAAATTTTATAAAGGAAAGAAAAAAGCCATTCAAAGAGATTTTTTGAATTTATGATTGGATTAAAGTGCAAATTTACCCTGGAAGTTTTCGTTAAGGAGCAATGTTATCCTGAAAGTTTTTTTAAGTTCAATATTGCCTCAGAAGTGTAAAATGGAGCAATGTTGCCCTTTTCCGTTAAATAATTAACGGTTAATGTTAATTTTTTAATAGTGAACATTAGTTTTTTAATGGTATGGGACAACATTGCTACATTTTGAAATTTCAATAGTAACATTGAACTTGAAATTTTTTTTAGAGTAATATTACTCCTCAACAAAAACTTTTAAGGCAAAATTTCACATGAACCCTTTATGATTTGATTCAAAACTCATATTAGTCAACAACAATAGATAGTGTATTTATACCTTAAATTTTGAGGCCATTCACCTTTTTCCCTCTCTCTCTACAACACCTACCCCTCGCAATTGCTTTTCTTTTGGATGTTTGGCTGTTTGTATGTTGAGGGCACTGTGTCAATGTGTGTGTGTGTATATTTGAGGCCGTTAGGATTAACAATTGAAATGGAGAAGAGATTGTATTTTAATGAGAGCGCATGCATTATATTATACTTAAATACTTAATAGATATGTGAAATTGGGAAGGGAAGATGATGGCTAAGGCGGAACTGTGCTTGATTAGAATAGTGATTGGAGCTTTTAAAAACAGTTTTTCAATCATGATTTACAATATACGAGGTAAGTATGTGAAATGAGTTTTATCTTATTTATGTGAATAAACACTTTTAGGGATTTTCAAACATGATCTAGTAGAAGAGTGATGGGAGTGATCGAACTACAGGAGCTTATGTCTTGCCATTAAAATAGGCATTTCAGAGTAACCTCTACTGTAACAACGTTAATGTCTTCAAATTCAAATCCTTACTAGGGGGAAAAACATTTTACATATCAACTTTTCAGCCTTTCTTCCTTGATATAGTTAAAAAAAAGGGTTAAAGTGCAAATTTGCTAACGAATTATTACCCGAGGAGCATCTCTTGTCACAAAAAACAATTGACAGTACCAAATTTGCCAACAAACTATTAAAAAGTGAAAAAAAGTATCAAATAACTATTAAAAAAAAAACTACCACAATTACGTTAAAATATGAGGCACTGGTGTAGGACGGTGGAGAAAACGCTGGAGAAAAGAGCGAGTTAAGCCTTCTTGTTGAATAACGCAAACATCAACAGAGATGGGACCCATGCGAGCAGGCGCTGTGGCAGCGGCGGTTGCTACTTGTGGCATCGAAGGGATGCAACCAGGGTGTAAGGCGTGTGCCAGTCGAAAGTTGTGGACTGCTAGATGAGTTCAAGAGGGTGAGTAGAACACCTAACAACAATGGAAGCTTTGGAGACGCCGACACTGTGACAATCAATGGAAGACGAAGACACCAAGATAGTGACAGGGTAATAGTTCGTTGGCGAATATGCACCAAATTGTGTGTTTTTTTTAAGGAGCAAATTTACCAACCAATTATTAGGCAAGGAGCGTTGGGTACAAATAAGTTTTAATGGGACCAAAACTACTAACAAACAATTTAATTTGTTAAATCATCACAAAACCGTCAGATGGCCACTAACGTCTGTCTTAAATGAAGGCCACGTTGGATCTGACTTCCAGCTCAATGCCTAGGTGGCTTTATTTGGTTTTTTTTTTGTTTTGTCAAGAATTCCCAGGTGCATGCTTCACTGAGCTCTATGAAAATACATGAACAACTAAGCTATTTATCAAAATATTATAGCACAATCCAAACCCAAACCATGAATTGATAATCATAAGATATATTTTGAATAAAATCAAACGAGATCTAGAACAGAAGAGAAAACTGTCTGGATCTGAAAATTAATGAAGTTTCCTCATGAAATCAAATGAGATTTGGAACAAAGAGAAAACAGTGAAATCGAAGCCATCAAGGGAGATGGAGCAAGATAAGGCAGCTTAAATGAAATCAGGAGCAAGAATCGTCTGATAGAAGTCAAACAAACACATATGTAATCAAAGTCAGGTCCACAATCGAACACTTGCAAACCAGATCGATTTCATACTCCCACAACCTCTATTCCTATCTTCCTCCTAAGCCACAAGTAGTCGAAATTTTGCAAATCTGATGTATTTCACATATTTCAATTGCAAATATGACCAATCTTACCAGATTTTTTGGAAGCCCCAAATGACACATCAATCCCACAAACAAATACTTCCACGGAATTCCAAGCCACTCCATTTGTATTCAGTCCATCATCCATTTCTGTGTATACAACAGGGAAATGACTCTCGCCGGCTCTCTGCGACCCCCGGAAAACCTTCCAACCGCGAAGCCCCCACCAGCGACCTCCAAATCATCAATCCTACTATCTCGTCATCGACTTGCCCCGACATTCTACTATCTACGTATTTCGATCGACGGTAGCTCATGGCGGCGGAGACGGGCATGAACCCATTCATTTCAATCTGGGCAACCGCTCTCCGTGAAGCCGTTCGAACCCGACCCAGCAAGAATTCGAGACATAGCCGGCGGCAAAGAAGGGTCGAAGACCGAGAGCCGTCACCGTCATTGTAGTACAACTCGAAGCTACTTTCCTCCCGGTCACCACCGACGGCTCTATCAACGGGTCCACGAGAGAACAATAACGGGGTTAAAGGGAGATCTGCTTGCCGCGTTGTGACGTCTTTGGTGGGACCCTTGTCTCGAAATCTTAGGAAGTAGGAGCTGAATCGGGGAAGATGGAAGGTTGGTTTTTTGTGTCAAAAGTGGAGCCACCTGGGAATTCTTGACAAAAAAAAAAAAAAAAAATCAAGCCACATGGCCATTGAGCTGAAGTCAGATCCAAAGTGGCCTTCATTTTAGACGGACGTTAGTGGCCATCTGACGGTTTTGTGATGATTTAACAAATTAAATTGTTTGTTGGTAGTTTTGGCCCCATTAAAACTTATTTGTGCCCAACGCTCCTGACCTAATAGTTTGTTGGTAAATTTGCTTCTTAACCCCTTTTTTTTTTCACTTTTTAATAGTTCGTTGGCCAATTTGGTACTCTCAATTATTTTTTGTGTCAGATGCTCATCGGGTAATAGTTCGTTGGCAAATCTGCACCTTAACCCTAAAAAAAAAAAGAATGAGTACAACTCTATTTTGTCTCAAATATAAGAGTCAGATATAATACCTCAATCTACTTTGTCTTCCAAATTTATAATTGTTAACCCAAATGATCTCTTATTAATTGTACATATATTAAGGGGGTCTTCATCAATAATGTATGTATATGATTAAATTTTACATTTTAGAGAAACTAACACTCATTTGTTATAAATAACTAATTTATCTAATTATCTTAATGTTTACACATTAGTTATTAAACTCTTGTATTAAAGACCTATGAGATATGAGAGACAAGGAGAAAAAGAGGAAACATTCTTAGGTTTCTGAATACCCGCCAAGACAACAAGACTGGAAGGTCATAATTAAGGGCTGTGCCCTTACGTGTGTTACTAAGTCTTGCAAATGCGTAATGGGAAAAAGAATCTCAATCATTTATTTAGAGATTTACTCTTTTTGAAAAAAATATATTCTAATATATATTGCTCCAAGCATTTGAATTATTAGAAGCAAGTGGGAGACAGTCTATGAAAGTAGTAACTTGCAAGCCAATCATTACACCCCATGATGATCTGCTTCCATATTAGATGATGGTAATGAATGAACCTTGTAAGTTATCTATCATTTTGAATTCATTGCATGAAGATATCAACATGTTATGATATTCGGTTAAGAGTCAAAAACACCCATAAACTTTTTTTAAATTGCACCCACCACCATAAATTTTTTTTAGTGCAAAAATAGCTATGAAGTTTTTTAAAAAAGTGCAAAAGTGACAATTCTGTTTCTTTTACCAAACATCCGTGATATTTGTTTTTTTGGAAAAATCCCTTTAAGGTCCCAAGAGACAAAAAAAAAAATATCAAAAAAGTCTCAGAGAAAATTTTGATATCAAAAAAATTCCATTGACAACTTCTTCAGTAAGGCATTAACAATTCTATCTATCGGTTTTAACAACTTCTTGGAACCTTTTTGACATCGGAATTTTCTCTAAGACTTTTTTGACATTTTTTTAATCTCTTGAGACCTTAAAGAGATTTTCCCTTGTTTTTTCTTGTGACACGTTGGTGCACATATGGATGTAACATGGATGTGGTTATGTATTGTGTATATGCGTTTGTAAATGATATGTCATGTTCAAAGGAAATTAAATTTCTAAGGCTTTCTCCTTGAACATGAGATGTGCCCGACTTAAAAAGATGGCTTTTACCGGATGAAATGAAAATAGGATTCATGTAACAAAAGAGGAGTTTCCCATTCCTTAGCTGGAAAGATATGTGGCCATGAAATAGAAGAATGAGGGGCAAAAGGATTGATCGAGAAAGATTTCTTGTTCTTATTAGAAGATCATGATTGGATCCACATATGTTTGGTAAAAAGAATAATCTTCTCCTTTTAAAAAAAGTGCTTTTTTCAAGTGCTTTTTTTTAAAGCTCCAAATTGGAGCTTTTAGAAAAAGGAACATTCTAGCTTTTTTTTTGTGACACTTACTTTTTTGAAAGAAAATATCATCTAAACACATAAATTACTAAAAAGACTTTTGTATTAAAAAAAGTGCTTTTTTTAATCAAAAAATTTTTTAATACAAAAAACCCATCCAAATGGGCCCAAATCACCAGGCAACAATAAGGAGAAACAATACTTTGTTTTGGTGATGTTAAAAACAAAGAATGAGAGCAGCCATTAATAAGTGGAGAAGTCGTCATTATACTCCTACAAGAATTTTTGACTTGCTTGTGGCTTTCAACTATTAAATGTTTGAAGATAAGAAGGGGAACACTCTTGGGTCCTTATAATTTGTCATATGATATTTCAACTGTCCACATCCAACACAATTATTATGATCACCCATTTTCCTTTCATATTAATGGCGTCCAGTATAATGTTTCTATGTGATTATCAAATAAGTCAAATATTTCCACAAAATTTGTTAATATAAATTTCCAAATTACTTAATAAATCCGTCAATATTAACGAAGGAAGATGATGAAGGATATAGATTGAAAAAAAAAAAAAAACAGAATTGAACTCAGAAGTTGGAAGCATAGATCAATAGCAATAATCATGAATAAACTATATATATTGGATCAATGTAAAGCCGTAAAAAAGTAGGAGTTAAAAACTCATGAGTAAAAACTTTAAGTATATTGGGCTTTTTAAAAAAAAGCTCTTAAAAGTCCGTTTAGCAAAAAACTCAATGGTTTTTCCAAAAAGATCTAAACTTTTTGGTGTGGGCCCCACCACTTCTACCACCACCAATCTAAACACAAATCATATTTACAACCTTACTTTTTTCCTACTGGACTTCTAAAAAGGTCAGATAGAAAATTAGACACCGTAATCCAAACAGGCCCATTGTCAGCATATCTTAGAAAAAGAAACCAAATACATGCAAGTATAAGAGGAATGGTCTCAATGCCATTCAATTCATACAAAAAGGACCTAAGACATCCCACAACATCCATCATAAATGGTCCCAATGTCATTAAATAATTACAAAAACATCCCAATCACAAGGAAATTTGCTAAGGATCAGAGAAATGGTCCCAATAAGTAGCCATTTAATACATTCAAAAAGCTCTCTATATATTTGATCATATGCAATATTAAATATTTTGTGTTTTTCGGGTCCTTATAATCATGTTCTGCCTTTGCACCAATGGGGAGGTTGTTATACAAGGTTGTCCCCTCTATGGCAAGCCTGGTGGTGTATCTGAGAAGGTTAGGAAATGGTTTCCCTGCTCGTCCGTACGGATGAGCTCTTCACCGTCCAAATCTTTTTTTTTTAATGAAAAAATCATTTTTTTTTCAAAAATGTTAGTTGATAAATTATCTTTATTCTAGATTCTATACCTATTAATTTTTTTTTTTAAAAAAAAAAGTCGATCTAAACCATTTAGATCTAATCGATAGTCTAGAGCTCATCCATACAGACGAGCAATGTAACCAGGTTCGAGAAGGCTATGAGGGTTTAGATTTTTTCATAGTTGCGTTGTCGTCGAGGGGTGTTTGATGATGTAGCTAATTGGACAAGTAAATTGGTGTTAGGTACAACTATTCCAAAATTAAATGATTGGCAAAGAAAATTAAACAAATGAATACAGATATACTTACATATTTACAAGTAGACTTGTTGTGACATTCCTTATTGCAAACACTGCATTTATTGCTCTTACATTTATTGCTTAATTTTTCAGCCTGAGGTGGTTGAGAGGGCTAAGGTGCAGGCAGTGGCGGAGCTTGTCGTAAATATTTGGGGATGAGCCCCACTTTTTTCCCACTAAAAAAAAATTAGATTGTCTCTTTCCTCATCTTCTTGATTTTCTCCTTCTCTCACACACATTTTGTAGCTATTTGCAGCTATCCTCATCTTCTTGAGTTTCTTCTTCTCTCTCTCACGTTTTGTAGCTATTTGCAGCTTATTGTATTTATATATTGAAACAGAGTTAGCTGAACAAGGAAACAGACTCGGTTACAATGGCTATGGGTTTTCTTTCTCTGTTCGTGTTCTTCTTCTCCTTCGTTTCTATGTCAAGTAAGTCTTGTTTTTAAATTTTGTTCTCGAAATCGTTGATCTAGCGATCTAGGTTTGTTCGTTTTGGGTTTGTATATAACCTCTTTTGGTTTTACAGGGTGCACTCGAGCATTCCGGGGATCAACTATGGTCGGGTGGGGAACAATCCGCGTGGCCATTGAAATCGGTGGAGCTCATCAAATCTCTCAAAGCCAAACGCGTCAAAATCTAAGATGCAAACTCAGAAATCCTCTTTTTTTTTTTTTTTTTTGAATCTCCAAGAAGCTCCATCTCTGGGTGCAGGTGTCACAACTAGGGCTCTTTTTGTTCATTTTGAACACACACTTATTTCTTCCTCCTTCAATGTGCTTTTTCGGTTCGAAACCCTTTTCTTAAGTGGTCTCGCCATGTAAGGATGAACTAGTGAAGATTGCATGGGGCGGAAGTTTTTGGTATCATAGAATCGCTTGCCCTCACAAAGTTGCGGCTTTGTTCTATAACTAGCAAGGTATGTTTCCTTGTGATGGTCATGTGAAACTTGTGTTATGATCAATTTTAACATGTGGGATTCCTATTAAATCCCATGCTCAGCAAGTGAACATGTTCCCTATTGAGCCATATCTAGTGTTTATCAGGTCTCTCAATCAGTGCCTATGGATAGGCAAGTGGTGCTCGCTTTCTCTTGATCGTCCGTTTTTTTTTTATTTAGTGATTTTTAAATAAAAAGATCATTTCTTAAAAATAATATTAGTTGAGAAATTATTTTTATTTTAGATTCTCTATCCATTAAAATAATTTTTTTTAAAAAAAATAGAAAGTAAAAAAAAAAAAGATCTAGACCATCCAGATTTGATCTGACGGCCTAGGGGAGCTAAGCTCCCCTTGCCTATCCTTTGATAGGTAGGGAAGTTGGGATTTGGCTCTCATCCTCTTTTCTTCCCATCCACTTCCCATCCTCCTTTCAATCTCAAATAGTTGGATTGAAATATGAACGGTTTAGATTTAATCTTTTATAAAAAAATATTAAAAAATATATTAAACTATTAAAAAATAATATTTTTATAAAAGATCAAATCACCCGTTCATATTTCAATCCAACGGCCGAGATTGTTTTATTAAAGAGAAAATTAGTACAAGTTCACATAGTTTCATATGATTTTTAGTCATATCTCTATAATCTTTTTATATCTTGGGTGAAGGTGCAAAAATATAAATGTGGTTTTTTAAAGGTACGCCCAACACCAAGTTTTTTAAAAGTAATTATGTAGTTATAAAAGTGTAACAAAAGTCACACATTCCGTTAATGTGAAGATGTTGATTGTAAAGTTGGATTGTTTGACTAAAAATGGTGAAGTGTACGATGGTGGGGCCATACTGGTGTTCAGGTCAGCAAAGTTTGATCTCCACGACGACATTACCTCCGCTTCCCAGAAACTCTGATCTCCACTTCTTCATCACTGGAGGGATTTCATGGAGCTGGAGAAGGCGACTTCCACCAACCCACGTTGCCACTGAGGGGCGAAGTCAACCACGAAAAATTCTTCCTCTCCATGGATATGATGTGAACAGAGCTAGACCTTATCAGTGAGATGTCAAAAATAAGGACACAGAGTTGGAAAAGTCATAGATTTGACAATGGCGACAAGGACTCTATCGGCGGCTTCTCAGACGGCCTTACCACATGCGGGTGTGTTAGAATATAAGGGAATAGTTGATTAGAGTTAGGTAGTTAGGCCTAGTCTATAAATAGAGGGTCTTGACTATTGATATATTTGTGTTGGGTGTGGAGCCCTCACCAAAGTGTGTAGAGTGTGAAGCTCTCACAATATGTGTGGATGTGGAATCTCACAAGAGAGGGAGTTAACTTGGTCTCCTTCTAGGTTTAGAGTTAACCCAAGAGGGTTACTTATTGTAAGGGGATGTTCCTCTTTTGATGATAATACAAGAATCTTCATCTTCTTTATATTACTTCTCTATTTGCTTCTCCATTTACACAAGTTAACATGGTATCAAAGCCTAGGTTTTGAGTAAAAAGAACTTCATCCAATATTTTGGAGGCCCAGAATAAAGATTGGCCCAAGAATTGGCGGATAATCAAGATCCATCCATATTAGAAGCAGCCAGCATCAAAGCCGAAAACAAGATCCGCCCAAAGTAGGCGGTTTCTCAATATCCGAACTTCTTAATTTGGATCCTCAAGAAGCTCCGTTCATACAGGACCATTCGAACCTCACGACAGGTAGAAAGGTTCCTGTGACAGATTCGTGCAAAAGAGAAAGATCGCCGTGACTGAAAACCCATCTAAGATTCGTGACGGCGAGAAAGATCACCGTGACAGGAGAGCCAATCGAACCTTGCGACGGGAGAGGACCAGAGTTGAGAGCAGAGAAAAGTCGCCTCCTCGCTCCTATCTTGCGATTTAGTGTTCAGATTGGTCTCGGCGTGACTGTTTTTGGTGGAGGTCTCACCGATTCGGAGCATACGCAGAGTTGAGAGCAGAGTTGAGAGCTGAGAAATGTCGCCTCCTCGCTCCTATCGTGTGATCTGAAGACGGTGAATGAAAATTGCAACGGACCTTCGGTGAGATCTTGAAGAATCTTCTTGGTGACCAGATTGTGCAAGTCGATTTCCAAGAAGACGTCTTGAATCATATTCTTGAAACTAGCAGCTGAGTGATTTGGTCGGTTACTGTTCCTTGTCCAAGAAGCACAAAGAAGCCAGTCAAATTGTCTCTTAATCCGATTTTTATGTATGCAGAGCAAGTGTTTGATGAAATTCCGAGAAGAGTCGCGTGCTTCAAAGAAATTGAATTACCTGTGCAAGTTAAATGTAGATGGTGGGGAGGTTGGAGTATGTTACCCAAGAAATTGAATTACCTGTCTCACGCAGCCTGCGTCAATTGTTCAGTCAGGCGATTGAGATGCTTTGGGTTCAGCAATCACATATTGCTGAAAGATGCATTGAAATTAAAGTTTCCTGTTACTCAGTGAGGCATGCTGATATGTGAGGAAGATCCACATGAATATGTAAGAAAGGCATTGAGACTATCAAAAGAGAAATGCAAATTCTCATGGATATCTCTAGAAAGACCATCTGGTGCAAGCTCAAGCTTGGAGAGATTGTACTAACTACATTTCCTGCTATTAGCTTCAATATGGGGATGTTGAAGAAGCACTTCCGGGTTCTGAAAGAAGCAGAATGGTGTTCTAAAAGGAATATGAAATGTGGTCAATGCTTGGTGGCCTTTATGGTGGCACAAGAGAGCATTTTGAAGAATTGATGCTTTTGTTGGGGATAACCAGATTACCAGTAGCTACATGACAGGAGCAGAGACAATTTAATGGGCTATGAAGCATTACGAGAATATGGAGAAGATTGTTGTGAATTGAAGAAATCATTGTATTATTTTTGTTGTTAGAAAACTATTCAATTTAATTTACCTTATCCCCTTATTTTGTGTTATTCAAGTTGAGCACATTTAAGATAAATAATGTTCAACTTGAGGGGGCGTGTTAGAAATATAAGATAATTAGTTGAATAGTTGGTTAGGGCCTAATCTATATTATAAATAGAGGGTCTTAACAATATTAAGATTAGTGAGTTAGATAATAGATCCTCACCATATTAGAGAGAGGTTAATTTGAGTCTCTCTCTTTAGAGAAAGAAATCCCTCCTAGATCCCTAGAGTTAGGGTTTGTTTGAGTTTGAGCATATTGCTCCTCTTATATGAATAATACATGATTCTTCTTCAATCACATTTATTAACAGGGTGCGTCATCGACGGTGAAATCCCTATAGTGAATCACAATTGTGATCTCCATTTGTTGGCCTGAATCGTTTTCCGTGAAGCTTCCTAAGCCAAGCGACGAAAATGAAGGCATCGACGCTGGAATCTTAGGATGTTGTTGGTGAGAAGAGATCGGCGAATGGGTCGCTGACATGTTTTTGGAAAAGCTCGAGGTCTTCTGCTTCTTAGTCAGGGCTGCCTTCCATGGCCATCACCCAATTTCGACGGATACTTATTCGGCCCAGAAAAGTATTTTGATACTATGTGGAAGGCATTTTTCTTTGCCTTTTGGTTTCTGGATGGATCGACAGAGAGAAAGAGCGAGGGGAAGAAGAGGATAAAGGAATGAGAGAAGAAAGTATGAAGAAGAAGGAGTAGAGGGAAGCTAGTTCGTCAGAGGCATTTTAAGGGTTTGTGATTGACTCAACCCACACCCCTGAGACGTCGAATCCCTCAGAGGATATCTGGACAACAGCTGGCACAATTAACTTCAATTTAACGGACGTCATCTACATTTAACGGAACCTATAAATTTTATTGTATTTTTATAATCACATAGTCACTTTTACAAAAAAAAAAAAAAAAAAAAAAAAGCAATTAATGTTGGATATACTTTTAGAAAAATTACATGTATACTTTTGCACTTCAACCCTTATTTTCACATGATTTTACTCAAAAGAAAAGTAGTGAGGTCCTTATAATTTCTGATGTCAGATAAAAAGGAAAAATAATAATAATAAGGCTTGATTAAAAGTCATGTGAAATAATGAGGGCATGATATAATAACTATAAGACCTTGATTAAAAATCAAGTAAATTTATAAGGACTTACAGTTTATATTTCCCAAATTTTAAATAATAATTAGTAATAGGCAAGTAAGGCCAATTGGGCCTGCGTACTATTATGAAACATTTTCTCAATAAATAAACCCAAGGCCACTGTACCAAGAAATCTAAGCCCAAAAATTTTCGGGTTGACTTGCGGGTTATAATGACCCGAATCCTGAGGGTTTCGCAACAAATAGCAGAAAAACCTAGCAAGCAGCTTTCATTTCTCGTCGCAGCCGGTTAACCTTCTTCCTTCGCGCGCAGCAAGCAGTCTCTCGGAGTCACACAGCCGCCGCCATGGGTAGGGTTCGTACCAAAACGGTGAAGAAGTCGTCTCGACAAGTCATCGAGAAGTATTATTCTCGAATGACCTTAGATTTCCACACTAACAAGAAGATTCTTGAGGAGGTTGCTCTCATCCCTTCCAAGAGGCTCCGTAACAAGATCGCCGGATTCTCTACGCATCTTATGAAGAGGATCCAGAAGGGCCCTGTTCGCGGCATTTCCCTCAAGCTTCAGGAGGAGGAGCGCGAGCGTCGTATGGATTTCGTTCCTGATGTTTCCGCCATTAAGACTGATCAAATTGAAGTTGACAAGGAGACGCTTGACATGCTTAATGCTCTTGGCATGAGTGATATTCCCGGTGTTGTCCAGGTCGATCCTACGCCTGTCCCGCAGGTCGGATTTGGTCGCGGCGGTTTCGGTGGCGGTGCTAGGAGGTACTGAGTATTAGGTTTAAATGTCATCTATTGCTAAGTTTTGAACTTCTGTTTCAATCTCATATTATGTTTTAGATTATGGTTCTGAAAATTTTCAAATTGTTGAGTTAATGGAATGGATTTTGTCTTACTTTCCTGTTATCCGTATCGTATCTTAGTTTGATTCATCTATCTTTCTCCCTAAATTTCCTTGGGGTTTTCTGTCTGCTCATGTTAGTTACATCTGCCACTTCAGATGTGGTGGGAGTACTTTATAAATTAGAAAATAAACAGGACAAAGGTTTTTTTATGCTTGTATGAGTTGGGCTTATCCTTGTGCTATTACATCAGATTGCATCTTATATACGATGAGGAAATTTACCTTTTCAGATATACTCCTGCAACTTATAATCCTCCTCTGCCTAAATAATCTTCAAGACGCTTTAAAGAAGCCTAGATTTTTCATATGGTGATTCTACACAATAAAATGCCTAACCACATCATTGAAGCCTGACCTAATTACTAAGGGCTAGTTGTTACATAAATGCGTACTAACTCAAATGTCTGACCTTTTCAACAGCTTCAACTCCTGAATGTTTGGATTTCCATCCTTCTAACCCTTCACTTGCACTTTCAATACTCTATAATACAACAAACAAGCCAATCAAACTCGCTTTGTGCCCCTCAATAAGTTCAGGGGTTATCTTGTTCTTATTTGTACCTCTTTCTTCCACCAAAACTCAAGAACCCAAAATTTCATCAAATTCTACAATCTTCTAAACTAGACAATCTAAATCAAATAGGAAACCAATTTGTTCAAAAGAATGGGGAGGAGTATATGACTTTTCTCTGAATGTACCTTTGACCCCTCCCTTCATTTGGCTCCCTCTTTTCCTTGGTTTTCAATTGGGTGGTTGCTGAAATTTTACCATTGGCTCAATGATTTTAGTGGTGTGGGAGAGAGTACTACCTTTTGCCTAGTTGCATACTTGGAAGCAATGGCATCTGTAGTGAAATATTGATAAAGTTCAACACATTTATGTTTGTAAACTTTGCCTGTAAATTTTGTGATTGAAGCTGAAGCTGAAGCTAACTGGGCTGCTTCGCTTTCTGTCATGTCATAATCTAAATTTGGTTTCGTTTCAATGGCTCCTTCATCTTTGTTCCCCCCTTTTGTATATTCCTTTTGTGCCCAGTCATGAGCATTCTTTGTGGTCAGGGAGATGCTCTAGAGAAAAGATATTATGTGAAATACACACTTTGGAATTTATCTCTTGCTAGTTGCTATGTCCATTTTCCGGATCAGTCAATCATTTCCTTTAACTTTTACTGCTCAAACATTCTTCTATAGTGTTATATTATTTTCATAAAAAAAGTGGATTCCGATCAGGATAAGATATGGCTGGCTGAAAAAATCCATATCTATAAATCTATAAATAATGTTAATATCTATTAGAAGGTGCGCTATTTTCCAGTTATGAATTGTCTCGGGCTCTGACAATCAAATTGAGTCTAAATTACTAATTTCAGTTTCCTTAAAAATAAGTGAAAATTATCTTAAATTTGTCCATAGGTTTATATAAACCCTTTAGGATAGTTTTATGAACACCAATTAGTAATATCTATATCGTCAATACTAATATAACATTTGAAATTATAGTAAGTTATGAATATTTCAATTTATTTCATAACTTCTCTATGGTCCATACATAGACTTGACCCGTGCCAATTACTGACTAGAAGTGATTATGTTTATAACTTACCCGCAACTACTGAAGAGTAAAGACCCTCAAACTCGTTTATTCCTGAAGGCTCCGATGAGGATGATCACTGTTACTTTAAAGGGTATTGTGCTGTTTGACTCTATTTTTTTCTTAAAAAAATTAGATAACATTTTTCTCGCAAGCGCTTACAATTTGTGAAATCAAAAGCTCCATTTTCGTAAAAAAATAATACTCCCTTGGGTCCTAATTATAGGAATATTTTTGTAGTGTAATTTGCACTACAAAAATATTCTTATAATTAGGTTGGGAGGGAGTACTAGTGTAAAATAGGAATAATGGTTGTAGAATTGTAGTATTTTACATGCCTGTGTTTAAAATTATACGTTCTTGAAGTCTCTAGTATAAAATATAAGTAACTTTTTAGAAGAATTATTTTCCTCGATAATCCTTAAGTAGTTAAATGTGATTATTTGCTTCAAAAAATGAGTAGAGTTGATTTTTTTTTTTTTTTTTTTTTTAATAAAAATTTAAGAAGTTAACCGTGTGTGGTTGAAAGTGGCATATTTTTTATTTAAGTTGAAGTAACGGGTAGTATAAAATTCTAAATCGCCATAGATCAAAGGTACTGGTCTTGTAATTTGTATTTAAGCACAAATCGTACAAAAAATTATTTAAGGAAATTAGTTTAGACGATTAACAATTTTATTGTATTGACATGAATATCATGTGGTTTTTTCATTAAAAAGATTCAGACACCGAGCTGACATCAATCGTAGAAGATGTTTTTGACCAAAAAAAAAAAAAAAAAAAAAATCATAGAAGATGTTCAAAAATCAAACATTGCGATATCCATGGGTGGTCCGTTCTTTTCCCTTTTGAATTAGAAGGAGAAATACTAACAAGATGAAATCATAAATAGGATTGAATCACAGCTTCTCAGTTCTCACATCCTCTTTTTTTTTTTTTTTTTTCGTCTTCTTCTTCTTCTGGGTATCCCACTCGGTTCACTGGAACCTTCGCCCAATTAATCTGGATTCACCCCGAGTTGGGCCTACGATCATAGGGAAGTGCTTCTAATACTATTTTTTCTATTCCCACGCATCGAAACTAAGGACATGGTTAAGAGAGAAGTCATTTTCTATTCGTTTCCAATAAATATGAGTTCAGTTCTCACTTCTGGGTTAGAGAACTCACCACATTGTTGCGGTGAAGAGGAGTTCAGGCCCCTCATTGTTACCCTTCCTAAAATAATGATTCAGCTATCAATCCACATAAATTATAGCTCCTCCTCCTCATCATCAATGGCTTTTGTTGCTTTTATGTTATTTCTTGTTGCTGTTGTTGGATTCTTATTTGGAGATTTTTGTTGGAAAATTCAGGAGTACCAAAAAGGGTTAACCCTTTACAAAGATTAATGTTTGAACCTTCATAGAAAGAGGTATCCACATTTAGTGTTTGACAGTATCTTGAATATGATTTTACCTCCCTACGAGGATACATGTTCCTATATAAAAAAAAAAAATTAAGAATAATGCCTTGCATAATGGGAAACATGATTCTCCTACTGACATTATTCAAGAAATTCGAAATATGCAATCCTTCTCGGCCTTAGCTTTTGGAGATTCATCAAATGTTTACAATGGGCATTGTTTCAATCCTAGCTCTGAATCCTTCCTTTTTCTTAGTAGTGGGTTTGGGATACTTTCCTTTATAAGAAGTTGCGTATTCCCTTTTTATCAAGGAATCATTTTTTTCTTGTCATGGCACTTCTATAAATGAATTCTATTGGAAGAATCAATATGCACTAGGATTACCATTTCTCATCAAGTGTCTACGTACATCACCTTTATGGATTCATAACTCTGATCTAGTAGATATTCTAACAATCAACCGTATCAAGAAATTTTTCATCTATATTTATGCTAATCCTCTTCATGTTTCTACCATAACTTTGAAGAAAAGATTATCAATGCTTGAGGATTTTCTGATGTGTCTATTAAAGTTGTGTCTTGCCCTCATTTATTAGATTCTTTATCAATTCTATATGCATGTTAACTTCTTGTACTACTATGTAGAGTAAATACCTTTTCTGGTCCCTGACAAAAAACGCGATCCCCATTTTGGTCCCTAAAAAAAAAAAAGACGAATAAAGGTCGATTTTTTAGTCCATAAAAAAAAGGACGAATAAGGGTTGATTGGTTGACATTTTGATCCCTCACAAATTTCCAAAAGGTCATTTTTAGTCCTTTAAAAAGGACGAATAAGGGTTATTTTTTTGTAAGGGACTAAAATGGGGTCCGTGTTTTTTGTCAGGGACTAGAAATAGTATTTACTCTACTATGTAAAACTCTTGTTTTCTTACTATCATCATGTAAATGCCCTATTTGGTCCCTAAAAAAAAATCACGGACCCCTTATTGGTCCCTCAGTAAAAATAACTCATCCTGTAATCCTTGACCACATTTGGGACACTTCACTGCATGTGTCCTCTTCAACCTGGAAGGACTAACATGGATGGTTTTTGGATTTTACGGGGATTACGGGATGTGTTATTTTTTACTTAGGGACCAAAAAGGGGTCCGTGATTTTTTCGAGGACCAAATAGGGTATTTACTCTATCATTTTATCTTTTTCCAAAAAAAAAAAAAAAGGCACATCAAGGGAAAAACATAAAAGTTAATTCTATTGCTCAACAAATTATGATTTCTAGAAGAGGTGACAGCCCAATAATTTCACAATATGTTTTAAATATTTCACAATATTGGATTCCTTCTTCTACCCTTTCCATCCATAGAAAGTTTTTACCTTATTTATTATTATTTTTTTTATACATTTACCTTATCTATTCTTAAACTTAATCTTCGATGAGAGATAATATTTATAGTACTAGTACTGAAATTTAGGTTCAATGTTTCGCATTTGTGGCAGAAATATTTTTTGTGTCATACTCATATAAAAGTGAGTGGGTTCAACTAATATTTTCTTTCTCTTCTCCCTTACAATGGGATCCACTCATTTTTATGTGAAATGTGTGGCAGAAAAAATATTTCCGCCACAAATGTAGAAACATTAAACCCTAAAATTTATCATGAACAATTTGAAATTGCAATGAAAAAATATTTTATAAAGTGAATTTCTACATTTTTACTGTAGTTCTCAAAAGTTTAGGTTAGATTTTAATATAAATTTATTTAATTATTAATACTACAATAATAATTTTATAAAATGTTAAATTTCATACGTTAAAGCTTAAATCCTAGGACGGGGAAGGCAGGAGGAGGGTGGGGAAGGAAAAGGTGAGAGAAGAGAATCAAGTCCAAGAAATTATTAGAATGAAATGTTCACCCATGTGAATATATTTGATGTGATATTAAAATGTTGAAAACAAATTCATTTTTTATATTTTACAGAATTAAATATAAATTTTATCATAACGACTAAAAAAATTCCTCCAAGAAGGAAATTTTTTCCTATCACCCGGCTTCCTTATTTTTGCACCAAATTAAAAAAAGAGCTTGGTGTTGGACGTTTTTTTTTTTTATTGGTCAAACCGAGATGTGTATTTTTGTATCTTTGAAAGTCACTTCATCGTTTAGTCAACAAAAAAAAAAAATCAAACTTAACGGTCAAATGATATTTTTGCACTTAATTTGTAACCACATGTGCACTTAAAAAAAGCACTTGGTGTTGGACGCCCTCGCAGGTAAAGCACATGTATATTTTTTCACCTTAACCCTATGTTAATTAATTTCATTTCCTTATAATAAACTAAATAAGCTAACTCTTATTTCTTTTTTTCATAACTCACGTACTAATTATTCTTTTGCAGAGGGCTCGAACTCATAACCCTACATTTAAGAATTAAGAAAGCTATAAAAGAAGTGCTTAGTGTCGTGTCGTTTAACCTATAAGACCCTATCAATAAGGTAACTCATCCAATCTATTTGGTGAGTTTGCACTACTACAAAAAGTTCCTTTAATGACGCTAATTAACGTTTGTTTTTTTCTTTTTTTAAAAATAGAAGTTAAAAAGGAGGTGGTGACATCTTTAAAATTTCAGCTTATCTTTTAATGACTATTTCTAGATAAACAGTCGTGACACCCGTCCTAAATGTACCTTTATTTATCAGAGTTATAGTGCACAAGCATCAAAATAGTTTGGATGACTTAATTGTGAAATAAAACTTTCTCAAAATAACTTAGTTTGAAAACATGAGGATAAATTTTTCGTGATTGGAATCTATCACACAGTGGGATGTTAATACATTGATCCAAAAGAGGCAAATGATAAACGATAAAATTACAATCCATTTACTCATATTTTTTCAAAAAGTTCCTTTTGTTGTAATCCTTACAGCTGCATCTTTCATCTTGATCCCGATCCACTACACCTTTCATGCGATCTGGAGTTCAAATAAATGAACCCCAGGGGTAACAGTTAATCTTATATGCAAGTATGAAATATAAATGACAACATATCACATGTTAAGCATATAATAATTCATAGTAAACAAGTCGCACCGTAACCGCAGTTATCGGCCAAGAACCGCAGCCCTTTAGAACACGCAACCCTATTTTAGGACACGCAGCCCCAATCCATAGCTATGATACACATGCAAATTATCTAGCAAACATAGTTAGACATACATGACTATATACATACAAGCTAATAAGATAATAGTTACCCATCTCAAACTTGAATCTTTAACTGGTCCGGCAGATGTTGAGATCGGTAAGGTGTTAAAATATGCCTATAAATGTTTATCATTGTCATTAATCACTTCTTGTATCGCAAAGTAACTAACTATGCGAATTATTTTTAGAAGATTAAAAATGATTATTAACCCATAAAAATTCCCTTAATAATAATATCATTTTAATAAATAATAATATTATTTATTATTATTTATTTATCTATTTTATTCATCACTTATTCCTTTTCCTAATAATAATGAAAATATTTATTATTATTATTATTATTATTATTATTATTATTATTATTATTATTATTATTATTTCTTAATTATTTTCAACTCCCGAAGACTATTTCAACATTTTAAATTAGGAGTTTATAAGTACCAATCGCCATATAAAATATGCTTTAATGCGTTGCATATAATGTTTCTCATGGTTTTGTAACCATCAACATTTTCCTATTATTTTCCAAATACACATGAATTAGTGTATATATATATATATATATATAAAAGCATCTTTTCTTTCTTTTTTCAGATACAATAACAAATATATTTATATTCAACTACAAAAACCTTTCCCTTCTCTTTACATAGGATTTTCCAGAATTTTTTGATTAAACTTTGAAAATTTGTAATTAATGCTACAAAAACCCAAATGAGGTGCTTCCAAAAGCTACGTGTTCCTTAGCATGTATATTTTCACAGAAAAATAATACCAATATCCATAATAAATTATATTATTCCCAGATTTCAAAAATGTTAACATTGTCCATAAAACATTCAAAAATTATGACTCAACTTCCAAAATTATATCTCGAGCTATAGACCTCCATTTGAGGTGATCCAGAGCTAGTTTTAAATATTATCATGTTTACTATTAACACAGAAAATTTCATGGAAAAAATTGAAGGTTTCCCATTCCAAAATGGGATCTGAATCTGATCACTATTTCTGGAACAAGAAATTCATCCAGATTTTTGGTTAAACTTCGGAAAATCATATCTCCCTCAATAGTTATCGGAATTTGACAAATTACCTATCAAATTAAACCTCTATGTTGCTACTATATATTTGAAAAATTTCATGGAAAAAATAGATCATTTATCATTTCAAAATTGAACCTAAAAAAGACTGCTCACTTCATTTTCCAGTTTCGAGTGTCTGACTTTGAAAAATCATAATTTACTACCGAGTGGTTTCAGAAAACATTTACTATCAGCACACATTTTTGAGCGAGATAATTTATTTCACAAAATTTAACAATTGAGAGCACACGCCACCACTTCAACCACTTGGTACAGCGATTTATCCTAATCCCTACATCCGGCCACTGCATCCCTTTGGCCTTAAAGAGTCACCAGGAATCAACAGTGCCCTTCAGCAAATGTGGGAGAGTTTTTGTCCCCCTATAAGAGACCCAGTGTCCGCATTGGCACATAAAATAGCGACCCTATCTACCGGCAACTTGGTCCAGCCATAGATAGTCAGGTCCTACAAGGAAAAATGTCTTGGATTGAGTGCATTCACTATTGGTGCCATTTTCAGCTTCTCAAAACAAATCCCCTTAATTTCAAATCTCTTGTTCAAAAGGCTTTATCAATGGCACATGACTCAAAAACATTTTAAACACATCTGGCAAAAACATGTAAAATGAGTATGTCTATAACAGTTTCTGACCTCTTCTAGTTCTGTAATGCTTTCCCACCACATAGTTCAAAATCAAATTTCAAATTCTAGGTTCTACCAAACCCCTTTCTATGAGACAACATCATTTCAAACAGTAACCATCATTATGGTCTCGAATTCTGTTGAAAACATTTCTTTCGAAAGCTCTATTTCTAAAATTTTCACAAACTCAGTAGGTGCATTGGCAAATTCAACTTTTCAATTTTCAAACATAACCAGGAACCATACAACTGTTCTTAGAAGGTCATTACTACCTATCACATTATGTCCTTTATCCTTGGCTACTCAAGCCATCAGTAGAACACTTAGTCCATTCTACCTTAATCTCCTGGCTATTCCAAAATTGCCTGCTATCCTTGGGTTTCACAAACTTCTCGGGACACTTCTTGGTATTTGTTGTCCACTAACTATGAGCTTCTGCCAGCTTATAGACACAATAGTCTCATAGGACTTAAGGCTTCTTATCAAACATATACATGTCTAACGACTTATGAACACACTGGTCCCAAAGGTCCTACTACCCATTGTATAGTCATATCATAACACAGATTTGTCATACAGCACTGGAGCACCCTATAACGCTATAACGGATCACATAAACATTTTCTCTAGGAAATCTATTAGATATGGGATTCGCTACAATGTACTTACCTTGAGAGACGATACACTGGTAGCTATACTTCATAGTTCATTGTCACGGCGGATTCATTCTACGGTTCGTCGTCACGGTGGCTCCACTCTACGACACTTCACTCGATGCTTCACTCAGTCTTTTCTGACTGGTCAGCCTCTCCGGTTAGCATCCTCTATAGGTAGACCTTCTCGATCAGAACTCCTCATAGGTAGCCCTTTCCCATCAAAATTTCCCATAAGTAGCTTCAGTTAATCGTCTCAGAATCATTATAACGAGACTCGATCTTTATTAGGTTCCTACCCTTTAGTGGTTCCGTAATCCACTGTCCTTAACTCTACCATCTCATTTGGGGTTATTCTATATATATGGACTATCAGTCCAACTCCAGGCATAATCCTTATCTTAATCATCTTTGTATTCGGTCTATCATGGCATCCCTTAAGGATCACCATATAACCATTCTCAAATCACTTAGGTTTAGTGGATGTTGTTGTTGTGGTTGTGGTTGTGATTGTGGTTATGGTTGGGGTTGTAGTTGGGATTGTAGTTGTAGTTGTGGTTGTGGTTGGGATTGTGGTTGTGGTTGTTGTTGTGGGTGTGGTTGTCATGGTGGTTGTTGTGGTTGTGGTTGTAGTAGTAGTTGTTGTTGTTGTCCAATCAACATATGCAAGTTTACCCTTGCCTTCGGGTACTTAAGCCTCAGATCAAAGGAATCCCAAATTCCTATGATACTTCCCAGGATGTCACTCATCCCGAGGTTTCTCTTGCTTAAGCATGTTTAACTTTCAGGTGTCGATTTGTTCTGGGGGCACTAATATTGGTACACATATCTCTGGGTATCGACTACCCATTTATGTACCAATCCAAATACAACATATCTGGCTTCCCTAAAAATGCTTAGTATTGTCCCCTTGATATCCACTGCACCCTTTTTATGTAACGGACCACCACTACTAAGGACTAAGTCAAAGACCCCCGTCCCTGGAGCTACGCCCCATCGTATGCATAGTGTCCGGCCCTGATTGGGTAGGAATTGTTTCCTCAGAAAACTTAGTCAATAAGTTATTGTTCCTACAGGAAAACCTAAATAGTAAGTCACTGTCCCCACACGGAAACTTAATCAGTAAGTTACTATTCCTATAGAGAAACTTAATCAGTAAGTTACTATTCCTACCGGGAAACTTAAGCAGTACCACTTCTCTGTACTGCTTCCCTTTTAAATTGTGTTGCAGGAATTTAATTTAGTCCATGACTTCTATATCAAGAGTCCTAGGGTTAGTAACAGAACCCATATTCTGTGCTACCTCATTTGTCTTTTCTGTACCACATAACCAAGGTTAAATCAGTACTCTTTTCCTAGCAGTTTGTGCCCTCAACATTCCTTAGGCGTATGGTAGTACTCATATGGTATGTCAAGGGTAATTCTCCCTCATAAATCCTCTTCCTGTTTTCAAATAACTAAGTTTTGTTAAAAAAAATTTTGTCCAAATGGATGCTCTGATACTAAAACTGTGACACCCGTCCTAAATGCGCCTTTATTTATCAAAGTTATAGCGCATAGGCATCAAAATAGTTTGGACGACTTAATTGCGGTAGATGTTGAGATCGGTAAAGGTGTCAAAATATGCCTATAAATGTTTATTATTGTCATTAGTCACTTCTTGCGTCGCAAAGTAACTAACTATGCGAATTATTTTTAGAGGATTAAAAATGATTATTGACCCCTAAAAAATCCCTTAATAATAATAAAATTTTTAATAAATAATAATAATATTTATTATTATTTATTTATCTATTTTATTCATCAATTATTCATTTTCCTAATAATAATGACAATATTTTTTATTTATTATTATTATTATAATAACTATTATTATTATTATTATTTTTTTTTCAACTCATCGAGACTATTTCAACATTTTAAATTAGGAGTTTATAAGAACCAATCGCCATATAAAATATGCTTTAATGCGTTGCATATAATGTTTCTCATGGTTTTGTAACTATCAACATTTTCCTATTATTTTCCAAATGCACATGAATTAGTGTGTGTGTATATATATATAAGCATCTTTTCTTTCTCTTTTCACATGCAATAACATATATATTTATATTCAACTACAAAAACCTTTCCCTTCTCTTTACATAGGATTTTACAGAATTTTTTGATTAAACTTTGAAAATTCGTAATTAATTCTACAAAAATCCAAATGAGGTGCTTCAAAAATATACATGTTTCTTAGCATGTCTACTTTCACACAAAAAATAATGCCAATATCCATAACACATTATATCATTCCTAGATTTCAAAAATGTTAACATTGTCCAGAAAAACTTTCCAAAATTATGACTCAACTTCTAAAAATTATATCTCGAGCTATAGACCTCCGTTCAAGGTGATCCAAAGCTCGTTTTAAAGGTTATCATGTTTAATATTAACATACAAAATTTCATGGAAAAAAAATCAAAGTTTTCCCAATCCAAAATGGGACCTGAAACTAATCAATATTTCTAGAACACGAAATTCGTCCAGATTTTCGGTTAAACTTTGGAAAACTATATATCCCTCAATACTTATCGGAATTCAATAAATTACCTATCAAATTAAACCTCTATGTGTCTAATATTTATTTGGAAAATTTCATGGCAAAACTCAATCATTTATCATTTCAAAATTGAACTTGAAAAAGCCTGTTTACTTCGTTTTCCATTTTTCAGTGTCTAAATTTGAAAAATCATAACTCTCAATCTAGACATCCATTTTGGCTCTGGTTTTTTTTCTCTTTTTTGAACCTTTTACTATTAAAATTTCAAGGAAAAGACCAAAGGTTTACCATTTCAAAATCAAACCTAAAATCGATCTACTCTCTGGAAGTGCAGAAACATTCCAGATTTTTGGCTAAACTTTGGAAAATCATATCTCTCAATCTACATGTCTGTTTTGGCTGGATTTTGACTCGTTTTAAAGGTCAAGATGTCTACTATTTACTGTAAAAAGTTTGTGAAAAAACACGGACGTTTGACTATGAAATAGAAGCACGCAAGATTCTCTATTTTAGACAAGAAAAACAGAGCCTGTTTATATTCTCTACATTTTTCCTTCTAACCAGACAGCTAGCAACAGACTAAAACCATCAAAATAAGAAGGAAAAGGACTAAAAACATCAAAATAAGAAGGAAAAAGCTTGAGGAACTCACTTAGGTTGATTCCTCAAGCTTGCATAATCATCTCCTTCGTTTCTCCATCTCTCATGCGTTCTTTGTCTCTGTGTCTCTGTTTCTAGTTGTTTCTTTCCCTTGCTTGTTCGATGGTTTTGAATATAGGGAGTAGGGTTCCGGGCTACAGAAGCATGGAGCTCTGTTGCGTGTGGTGTTGTGGCTGAAAGCAAGATTTGGTGGTATGGTGAAAAGTTGATCACGCCGTTTGCATCTCTACATTTCCGTGATTGAAACTACTTTTGACCAAGGCGTAAGAGAGGGAATTATATTGGATATTAAAGTGTGTGATAGCATATGGGCCCAATGGTTAATTGCTGAATTGAGGAAATAATGGGCTACATATGTGTTGTGTGTGTTAACCGGCTGGGGAGGGAATGAAGTAGTTTGTGGTTATATGAGCAGAGAAAAATAATGGGCTGAATAGTTTTGGTTAGTTTTTGGGCTGAGTTAAAAAAATATAATGGGTTTTGTTTTTTGGCTGTTAAAGGTGTGTGTAGGTTTTTAGGCTTGAATATGTGTGTTGTTTGGGTTTGAGGGTGTGTTTGTATTGGTCCAACTTAATTTTCTGAATTTGTGGTGGCAACATTCCTACTTTGTCCCTAGCACTTGGTTGTCAAATAAATTCCAAAAATACATCCTTAATTTTTTTATGGGAAAATATGCCTTTAAATTTCAAATATTTAATATTAAAATAATTAAGGCCAAAGTTTCTATAATTAATTCCATCATAATATTTCTATATCCTTGAAATATTATTTCATAATTTTCCCCTTTTTGTCCCTTGGCCGAAGATATGACCCTATTCGGGAATGTCACACCTCCTGAACCGAGCTTAGACATCTGCCTAATTTAGGCTTATTCTCAAGTTTCAATACCTAAAATTCAGGATGTTACAACACTTGTTGAAAGTTTTTTTCAACGACGATTTTTTTATAATCAGTCATTGAAAGTTTAATTTTAACAACTGATTTTTCAAAAAGAGTCGTTAAAAAAAACACATTTTCATCTTTATTGAACGTGACTCTCATACTCTTTCGGGCCTTCGACTCTTACTCCTTCGGTCTCACCACACCCCCCTCCTTCTCCATCTTAGATCCACATTTGAGCCCTTTCCCAAAAAAAAAAAAAAAATTTACATCATTTGGTCCCTCTCCCACCAAGACACGACCTCCAGCCCCTTCTCTGACCTTTACCCTCCATCCGATCGTGATCCCTCCCCTCTTTGGTGTTATACAAACACACATTGTGTCACTATGCCCTCTTCCGATCCCTCTCTACCTCTCCAATTGCATCCTCGGCCTCACATAGTCATTGAAGCTAACGCGCTCTGCCTCCTTCAATGTTAACGCCCTTATGGTCTTGTGATTTACTCTTCAGTTTCATCTCCTCCATGTAGGTCTTCAATCATGTAAGAGTGCTTTGTCCTCTCCACTTTTAGTTTTTTTCCTGACTGTTCTTTGGTTTGCTTTAATTTTGCCTTATGGGTTTAAATGTAACGGCATGTTCTGGGGGTGTGCTTTGTCCTCTATCTTTATTGGTATGAACTTTATAGACTATGAAAAACTCTAAATTTATGGTTACACATAGGTAGTTGCCATTGGTTGAGCTATTAAAGACATTATGAACTTGTATTGAAGAAATTGCTAGATTAAATTGTTGATATTATCTTGAATTGTTTCAATTAGTTTTGTTTAAATTAAATTGAATTGGGTTGTTTTTGAAAATTTTAGATGTTTCACTTTTAAGGGGAAATGCTGCTGAAATTTTTTTAAAATGAGTAAGGCAACCCCTTCCTTCACCCAGATTTACATGTCACAATGACAATTGTTATAAACTTGAGTTTTGTTGAAAATTGATTAGGTGGTAATAAAATGAATCACAATTGGTTGAATGCATTGAGAACTAGTAAAGAATATGATAATGTTGTGGAAGAGTTTATTGAATTTGCTAAAATGAATGCACTTAATAAAAATGTTATTTTTGTCCTTATGTCAAGTGTTTAAATGAGAGTCAATGGGACATTGATGATATAAGAGATCACTTACTTTGTGATTTTTGAATAAATCTTCAATACATAAAGGTAGATATAGCATGTTAAGGAAGTAATTGCTTAAGTGTCCCATGAAAAGGAAGTTTTAGATGTCGTAGATGATGATAGAATGGAGAAAATGATTTATAATGTTGAGGTAGAATCTTTTGCTCAATCACGTGTAAATGATAGTGTGCGGAGTGATGCATAGACACCTTTGTACCCTGGGTGTACTAAGTATACACGCTTGTTAGGTATTTTGCATTTGATTAACTTAAAGGTAGCTTGTGGGTGGACTGATAGTAGCTTCAATTATTACTTGAATTGTTGATTGATATGTTTCTAGAGGACAATGTACTTCCAAATCGTATGTATGAGGCCAATAAAATCTTGTCTATGATATATGAAGTATAAAAAGATACATGCTTGCCCTAATGACTGCATATTGTACAGAAAGGAATATAAAAGACTAAGTAAGTATCCCAAATGTAAAATTTCATGATACAAAGTGAAGAAATATGTTGGATGTGGTGATGAGACAATTAAAAGGAAACCTTTCAAGGTTTTGTAGTATGTTCCAATTATACTATGATTTAAAAAAATGTTTGCTAATGCAAAAGAAGTAAAGAATTTGAGATGACATTTTGATGAAAGAATATATAATGAAAAATAACTTCGACACTCGGTGACTCTCTATAATGGAAGAACATAGATGAAATGTTTCTTG
The DNA here is from genome assembly GCA_019022655.1 of Acacia acuminata. Classification (NCBI taxonomy): domain Eukaryota; kingdom Viridiplantae; phylum Streptophyta; class Magnoliopsida; order Fabales; family Fabaceae; genus Acacia; species Acacia acuminata. Next base: position 4,790,183 of record JAFJYI010000022.1, on the reverse strand, counting down.
GATTTGTAAGTGAGCCAAGAAAACTTTGGCTTGTGCTTTACACATATGAAATCAATCCTTACGGTACTCTTCGTAGTACATATAGTGCATGGCTAGTTTTCCTAGTGATTTACAAGTTACCTCATTGGTTGTGCATGAAGCACAAGTATATGATGCTTTGTATGATGATTTTGGGACCAAAATAGCCAGAGAATGATATCGATGTCTACTTGGAAACTTTGATGGTGGACTTGAAGAAGTTGTGGAATGATGGCATAAATGTGTTTGATAAATATAAGCAGGAGTCGTTTAAGCTAAGTGTAATGATTTTCACCACGAAAAATGACTTTCCTACATACAGAAACTTGTTAAGGTATAGTGTGAAGGGGCATAAAGCATATCCAATATGTGAAGTAGGCAAACACTTCCATCAACTTAAGCACGAAAGAAAACAATCTACCTTGGTCACAAGCAATTTCTTCTTTGGTTTCACTGATACTGTAGGCTAAAAAGACTTTTAATGGTTTGCTAGAGAATAGAATGGCTCCAAAGGCATTAACTGGGGAGAGGAGGTTTATAGTCGGGCGGAAAGAATCAATGTCACTTTTGGTAAGAATCAGAGAACTGCAGGTGAGAAGAACATATGGAAGAAGAGGTCAATTTTCTTTGATCTTCCTTATTGGCGTAGTCTTGATGTGAAACACAATATTGATGTGATACATGTGGTGAAAAATGTACGTGATAGCCTTGTTAGTATGCTTTTGCACATACCAAGAAAAAATAAAGATGGAATTAGTGCGAGACAAGACTTAGTTGAAATGGGAATAAGAGAATGGCTACATCTATAACTAAGAAATGATGGTAAGAGAGCGTATATGGAGTCAACAGCGCATACATTGTCAAAAGATGAGAAAACAAAGTTTGTGTGGGTGTTTGCATGGCATTAAGGTGCCACAAGAGGTCAATTTTATTTGATCTTCCATATAACCTTATTGGCACAATTGCAAGATATCCACACAAAAATTAAAAGGTCAATTTGCAGATGCCTTGTGGGATTGTAGGTAACAAATCTTGTATCACTTTGCAGCTTATACCAACGATATTAGAGAGTTCTTATCTTTAAGTTCATTTACAATGATGTAAGTTTATTTTTTATTTTTAACTTTAATTAATGCACTGATTCTTTGGATTTTATATTCACTAAGTTATTTTTCATTATAATTCTATAGTAGTTACTTCCACAAAATATGTGTTAAAATGGAGAGAAACACTTTGTATGGATTCTTATGTTGTGTGAATCTGACAAGGCATAATAATAATCTGGCAAAATAGGATTAGCTATGTGAGCTATACAATCGAGAGAGACTCGATTCTTAGTGTTATCTAGCACCAATTGTTCAAAGGCAAGTAACTTAACTTTATCTATTTAAAGCATACTCAATTTGTTATATTAAGAAGTATCATGTTATCTAACTTTATTTTAATCTATAAATGTTATTATAGTTATCATTGGAGTCTATGTGTTGCTTGCCCCTTCATCAATGTCATCTTTTGGTTTAATTCTTTGGGTCACAAGCCAAACAAAGAGATAAAAATTATTTTCAACACGTAAGTTAATTTGTTTGTAAATCATTGGTTTTTGACTTAAATAATTTTTTTAATGTCTTCGATTTTCATTTTAATGATAAAGCACTCAAGATATGTTATTTAATGGTTGGGAAGAGTGAAGGTAAAAGTGGTAACATGAAGTGGTTTCAGCCAAAAGTGAGTTGTTTAAATTCAAGTTCATTAATTGACAATCACTTTATAAGCCTTTATTTACTTTACCATTTTCTTTTGATGTATAGTGTCCTCGGCAACTAAGGAAAACTGAGTACAGATACTATAGTTTACTTTATATGTATAACATCATTGTTAGTAAATTTACTACAAATTTTGAACAAGTGATCATTTCTTGATTCTCAAATGATTTTCATTTTTGTTCTTGTAATTGAATTGTTAGTTATTTCATTAAATTGATTGATTTATATCAACTTATTCTTCAATTTGTGTGCAGATTTTTGGTAATGAGAACGCATACACAATTGAAGACATTAATTTGATCCGAGATCTTTTGGCAGAACATCTTCTACAACAGATATATGATATGTAGAGATAAAAGGTTTCTTTTACATAGTATAGTAGTTTAGAGAAATTGTGGACACATGATTATATTTGTTTAAGATGATCTATGTTTAGTTTTGGAGCACGTACTTGATTATAAAAATGAACTACTGGATGTATTGGAAAGGGAAAACCAGAATAAGTTGGAGAAGAACATCTTCATTAGCCAAGGAGCACAAGCTTTTATAACAATTGTAACCCATTTAGGTTCAACACTAATCAAACCTTATAGAAAGATAATGAACGTAAATAACCACACTTGGGGACTTAAGGGCCCGTTTGGTTTAGGGAACTTTTAAGGAGGGAAATGAACTTAAAGAAGGGAAAGGAATTGAAGGGAAGATTGAGAGGGAACTTTAAAAAGTTGAGCTGTTTGGTAGACATGGGAATTTAATTAAGTTGAGGGAAGATAAATTGTTTGGTTTGAAGAATTGGGTGTTGGTTAAGTGGGAAAGTTAGGTAAAATTCCTTTAATGCCCCAAAAAAAAAAACCCAGATAATGTTTTTGTTGTTGTTGTTCATCTTGCGACTTGTACAGAAACAGAGGCAAATGGAATCGCATCTTCAATGAGAAAGGGAATTGGTGGAGAGCTCAATTCGATTTGAAACCGCGACGACGTGACGATCACAACGGCTGGCGGAGGTGTGAAGGACGTCGGACTGACATTGAAGGAAAAAGAGGGGACAACATCGAAATGAACCAATCTTGTGTGGACATGAATTTTGCAAGTGGAATAGGGAAGGAAATCTTGGAACATTGAACCTAGGTGCTGATTTGATAGGGGAAAAATGGAAATTTAAATTTGTGAGTGGTAAACCCCTGAAATTGTAAAGTGGATGCAATAAAATGACGACGTTGGTAAGAAAAAACAGAGTTGCGTTAAAGTAAATAAGGAAAACAACTGGAATGTGTGATGTAACAATGAATCAGAACATTGGAGCTTGGAGATGACAATAACCAAACCGACCTCCTTGATCTGATAAAGTTGAGGTGAAATGCAGTAAACTATCGTAGCAGGCAAAAAGAAGAGAATCCACCCCAAAAAGGTGATTGCAAGTGCAACAATGTGATGCATAGAAATGGCCTGGTTATAGCCGAAGCAATATCACCATAACTTGCATTCAACCTAAAGGTGAGTGTAAGGAATTAAAATAAAACCACTTTGGCCTTTTCAAATACTGTAAAAAAAATGGACAAAAACTTACATTGAACGAACATAATCCACCCCACAAATGGCCAAATGTCATGCACAGAAATGGCTTGGTCATAATTGAAGCAATATCACCATAGGTTGCATTCAATGCAATGTGTGATAAAGGAAGTAAAATGAAACCATTTTGGCCTTCTCAAATGTTGCATTAAAAAGAAGAAACAAGTCACAATGAAGGACCATAATGCACCCCAAATGCAGCAACTTGTACAAAAAATAAGGCTGGGTTGTAGATGAATGAAAATGACCATAATGTGGATTCAATGGAAGATGTAAAAGTAAACCAGTTTGTGGTGGTCAAATGATGCATAAAAATGATGAAAAAAATAAAATGATTGAAGGACCCTACTGCATAATATCCACAGGTGGTGAAAAGTTTGCTGCATTAAACCAAACTTCAGAAAAAAAAAACCAACCGAAGCCATGTATGTCGCAATGGACAGTTTCAGCAGCAGACCAACAATTACAATACCAAACCAAATAGTGCAGCCAACATGTAAAACAAGTCAGGTAAATTATATGTCAACCATGAAAGTCAATGTCACACAACACATTCAAGTGCCAACCTAAGAGTAAAGCTCGAACCAAACAGTCAAGTTCGAACGCAGGATGTCATAATGTGAACCAGTACACTAAAGCAAAACGACTATCTTGAATCATTTCAAAAAACATTTAAACAGATAAGCAGGAGTAATGACTTATCATGTTAGCCAACCTAGTCTACTGAATCATCTGAAAAAAGATTAAAACATAAAAGCAAAAGTAATATCCAATTCTTCTTCTTCTTCGTCTTGGCTGGCGACTTCCTAGTAATGCCCTGTCCAGGTGATGAAGTGCGTGAGCCAGGGAGGTTAACTGGGATGTACATGGGGGTTGGAGGCCTAGGGGATGGAGCAGGAATATGTGATTCAGCTGAGAAAATGTGGGGCAAATTCTGAGCTACCACGGTGCTGTTGAAACTTGAAGCATGTATGAACCTCAAGGGAATTGCATGTACTATATTCCTAGATGGGGTAGGTGGAGGGTTGACAGGTTTAGGCAGAGTCACAAGGGACAATGGGGTTACTGGTTCCAATTCCTCATCTGTTGGACCTTCGTATACATTGTCGCCACCAGAATTGTGTTGTTTAGTTTTCTTTTCAACTATGGGACCTTTGTCCACTTTGTCACCACCCCCATCGTCTTGCTCATTGGTTTTGTCATCACCTGTCGGACTTTTGGTCTCCTTGTTACCAACGCAAGCCTCTTCCTCCATTCCCTCTCCATGTGTCTCACCTATAGTCCCTTGGTCACCACCACCAGTATGTGAGTCCCTTTCTTTTTCATGTGTATCCCCTTTAGTCCCAGTGGCACCACCAGCAGCATCCTCCTCCTCTTCTTTTCCATCTGTGTTCCCCTCACTCCCAGTGGTACCACCAGAAGCCTCTCCCTCCCCTTGTTTCTTACCTTTCTCTCCCTCATTCCCGTTCCCTTCACTCCTACCACCACCGCACGTCCCTCCTCCTCTTTATCTTCTTTTCCTTCTTTGTCGGCTTCACTCCTATAAGCTCCACTCGTGTCCCCTTCGCTCCTAAACCACCTCATCCTCTTTCTCATCTTCTCCACCTATGTGCCCCTCGCTCCCAAAGCCACCACCAGAAACATCCTCATTCTCTTCTTCTCCAACTGTGTCACCCTCACCCATTTCCATCACCACCAGATTCCTGTTGCTCTTCTTTTGTTGCATGCAAGTATTTTGTCAGAATGAAAATGCATGCAATGAAAGTGCATATGCATTGCATAAATTGAAATGTAAAACAACAAAATTAAAGCAGGGTAATAATTGAACTGCAAGTGTCATCCTGAGTTCATTTTTGGACAATTTAACTGCTAATGCAGTTGACAAGTAAGTTGGAAGAATTGGAAGGTAATAAGTTGTGGTTTACAACCACAACAAACCCTCATTACTTGTTTGAATTAAACAAACTACAATCAAAATTAAAGGCTAAACAAGTAAAATAATATTCATTAGGTGAAACTGAATCATTGAAACTTAAAGGGGAGCAACAAAATTAGAACAAACCATCATTGTCACTCAATGTGGCAGGAGATTCATCCTCACTGTGTGCTGATTTCTCATCAGAGTTAACTTCATGCACATGAGTAGATGAAGCAGTTTCTTCAGGTGTGGACTCTTGACGACCCTCATCATTGTTTGGATCTGCATTAGGGGATGTGCATGCACTAACATGCTCCTTTTCTCGATAATAGGTCATCGGGGAGTGGTGGGATGACTCTCCTGACCCTTTCACACTTGTATGTCCAGCCTTTGTTGATGGACTAGCATGATTAGCTTGACTTGCCTTGAATGAAGCAAATTGTCTAAACTCTGTGCCGTATAGGTGTATAAACTCTTGAAGGCCCTTAAATTCAAAAGCCATCTGTGACAACCTTGAGTCCAATCTCCCCACATGGTATTCAATCAATGTTTACAAGTCATCTTTCATAACACCAAGTTTGTCATCCAAAACTTGGCCAAAAAGAGCTCCCATCTCTACTGCTGCATCTGCATGTGATGGTCCACATGGTGCAGAAAGGCCAGCAGGCGCCTCTCCCTTGCCCTTAACACCCTTTTCCTTCTCAAGTCACACTTCCGTGGACGCTCTTTCTCCTCAAGAGGAATTTGCATGCGGTGTAAGGCCTCATCATCAAATTCAGGACTCCACAGTGGAGGCTCACTATCTTGCAGATACCAAATTTTGTGCTTTTCCAAAATAAAGGATACAAGTGATGGATAGGGAAGGTCAATGTTCTTGTTTCCCATTGCAGCTGCTCTGAGCATTGCGTCCAGTATCCTCTTCCTCATGTTAAAAGGCTTCCCTCGAATTAAACAAGTCAAGATTTGCTTGTCTTCAACGCTTAAGGATGTGTAGTGCTTCCCCTTGTTCACAAAATTCCTACTGTACATGTAGTGAAGCACCCTATATTTATACGGCAGTTGTTTTGGTCTGCGTAGTCCACTATCATCCTCAGTTGTACCACCTTCCAACAGGATGCTATCCATTTCATCTCCACTGAATGAAGTGTCCTTTGACTGAAAACTCTTCACATTTAACCACTGTAACAATTTCTTGTCATTTAATTCTATCCTTTGCCCCCTCACAGATGAAGAAACTACACCCCCTCTAGACATTTTGAGGTTGGTGTAAAAAACCTTAACAACAGACTCACAGTAAGGCAACGACAACTCTAGTAGCCCCCTGAAAGGTCTAAGGATTTCTGAGACCCCAAAAGGATAATCTTCTTCAAATGTATCCATCTTAATAGTACTCATTTTAGACAGGCTACGATCAACCAACTTGATATCGTAGTCTTCAAGTTCGGACTGGTTGAAGTCTGATTTTGCTTCAAGCACCATATTTGGTCGACGGTGCACTTTCTTCAGCTTCTTATACAGGTTGGCCCTCCTCTTAGCGTGTCCCACATTGTCCTCTTCTTCGTGGTTTCCCTCTGATGATCCACGGTCTGATTCAGTTGGCTTCCATCCCTTGTCGTCCCTACCAGAACTGTTACTCACATCAGCCTTTGCTTTCCCCTGTTTCTTCGCCTCCGCCTTTTTCCTTTTTTGTCTACCAGAGGATTCCAATGATGAATCACCTTCAACCTCCGTCTGGCCCTTTCTCTTCTTAGACACGGTGGCTGTGGGCTTCCCCTTCTCAGCACGTTTCCTCTTCTTCGCCTCCTTGGCCTCATTGTCACGTTTCCACTTGACCGCTCCTTCGTACTCATCATAGACTTGTTTCGTCTTGTACTTGGACCCCTAGCCCCGACCACCCCGTCGGATTGAAGAAATATGCTTCCTGTACATCCTGACATCGTTCATTGTGATTCCCAGCTCCTTCAATCGATCAGGCGTCATTTTTACCCTGGCCATTTTTGTTTAACTTAACCGGAAGAGACTGGAGATTTTCTAGGGTTTGAAGTAGTGTACGTCGAGCGCTTAATGGGGATACACTTGCAGTTGCACTGGGTTTCGATTGGATTTGAAACTGACGGTTATAGGTACAACTCTACTTTGCAAAAACAGAGGACATTTATGGCGGTTTTCCTATGAGTGGACGTGCGTTCGAACTTTGTATCAAATGTTGACACATGTCATTGTCTTATTTCACTGATATAACTTAAAAATTAAAAAATATAATGTTTTTGAGGGCCAACCGTTGGACTTCCTGGTTACAACAATCAAGTTCGAACCACAATACGACTTTCGAACTTTGACATGTAAAGCGTGTAAATTAGTCACAATGGAAATGTTTACTAGGAAGTTCGAACGTAAGGGTAAAGTTCGAACTTAGAAACATGAGCGTTACACAGGTTTGAACGCATTAGGTGACAGACGGACATATCAGCATCTACACCAGTAAATCCATAATAAACCTGGAAGCATAAAATTTACCCAGTGGGGCCAAGACAACAAAGTGAGCATATCAATATTTATATTCAAAAACACCAAGAGTTTACATTGTGGTGGACTTTACACTTGCCAACCAATGACAAGAACAGAGGGCTATCGAGTAAAGTTACATACACAAAAAAAAAAAAACCTATTACATTGGCCTATATACGATGGCGGGGACAAACAAAAGTTATCCTACTACATGTACAGATGGAAGACCAAAATTTATCCTATGTTCAATGTAACAACATTTCCCTATCTAAACATGGTCCAAAGTTTGGTGTCCAACACAAAAGGCAGAGTTAGGGCCACAATATAGTGACACAAGCCGATTAACCTTGACCACCCACAAAAAATACTATGTTACCATTACATCGTAACCTCTATTGTTGAAGGAGGCTACGGATTCAGGAGGTTCTATAAATTTGAGGCATTTTCCCAAACACACTCAATATTTTCTCATTGGCAAGCATCTTGATATGAGCCTGGTTCCTCTCATCCCATGACAGATCTTCAAGCTCCAGCAGCTGCATGAAAAGATCATCACCCTTTGCATCAATATCAGATTGCCTTTGCCTTTGTTGAGTAGACATGTGATTGCAAACTTTGTCAACCACACCGACTATTGTCCCTTCCAAAAAGGTGACTATGTCCCTCAATGCATCAGCCATGATTTCAGAGTGGTTCAAACGTCTCTTCTTTTGTCGACTGCTAGATGGTTCAACTCCATTCAATGCAGTTTGTGTTGTCAAATTGACTGGTTGTGTGAAAATAGATTCAGCAGTAACATGATTCGGTGTTTCTGGAAGTTCCTTATCCTCTAGATTAATCTATTCCTCCATCCCGATAGGAGAGTCCACATCCTCACCCACAGCCCTATCCTTACCCCATACCATGGTGAGGGACTCAAAGTTTGGGAAGGGCCTGTAGCGAAATTGTGCCGCCTTTGAATGAGCCTGTGAATTCACCATATATGTCAAAACGACAAGGGATAACTTTAAATGACATTGTAAGTAAAGTGCCATGCATAGGAGTGACAAATGCGAGAACATACCTTGATATACTCATCCCACACCTCTTTGTCAGATGTGACACATTTTGTGTCAGGATCCCAACCAAAGCTTGATGTGTTGGTCCCATAGACCATGTCGTAAGCGGTTTGCCACAATTTCTTCAGGGTCTTAATTCTGGATGTTATATGCGGAGATGCCTTGATCCACATCCGGGAAGCTTTTCTTCCATCATAACCTGCAGTGCATTGGTAAATCCTGACTTGAAGCCATTATCAGCTACAAACCTGTGGTCAACCTTCTGAGTTACAAGGCAGTCGATCAAAACCTTGTCCTCCTCAGGCGTCCACATTTTTTGTTTCCCCTTTGCAGCTTGATCAACCTGCTCCATCTAACAAACTCACAGTCAATCCACAAAGTGTATTAATTTGCATTAGGTTCAACATAAACATATACCAAATATCACACACATTGCACCAAGTGTAACACAAATTGTTTCATTACAGTGACAACTGAATTGGGAGTTCATACTAATAAGCCAACAAAACATATTACGACATATTGTCCTGATTAAAATTATTGTACAACAATCATCAATTATCACTACGTGTCATAAATGCAGCAAACATCTCATTTGCAATACTCTCCCTAAAATTATTCCAGGAGTCAGTAGTTTCCATTGGAACCGTGAGGGTGTTTTCGATTGTGGGAGATCCAACGTCAAATGACTGAAGCTGCTCATCTTGAACTGATTCACGACGAATTAGGGTATGGATAAGACAACATGCGAGGATGTATCTGTTTTGGATCTTGACTGGGTAATAAGATGCACACCGGAGGATTGCCCAACGTAACTTGACTATGCCAAAGCACCTTTCTATGACATTACGGGCAGCCAAATGTCGCATATTGAAGCACTCTCGTGGAGTTCGGGGTTGGCTTCCATGTCTCCACTCATTAAGGTGGTACCTTTGGCCTCTATAAGGAGCCAAGAAACCCTGGCAATTTGTGTACCCCGCATCAACCAAATAGTAGTTACCTATGGAAACAAACGATCCCATATCATTTTGATTCTTATACATCTGAACAAACAACTATACATACTTATATTGCACCAACTATAACATGTATACCTTGTGGTACTCGCAGACCATGTCGTCTTCGTATAGCATCGCGCAACACCCTCCCATCCACAGCAGACCCTTCCCATCCAGGCAACACATATATGAATTGACCATCCGGTGAGCATACACCCAAAACATTGGTTGTTACCTCTCCTTTCCTATTTCTGTACCTCCCCTTTTTCTCGGTAGTGACTTGTAAGCGTATGTGCGCCCCATCTAGTGCAACAAGGCACCCTTGCAAACATAAACCATTAACAAAGCATGTGGTCAAACCATTATTTGTTTATATATGCAAAATTTAATGTGTCACACAAAAACACATGCAACGTACCATAAACCACTTCCATTGATTATCATTTGAGTCCTCCAGAATAGGCTCCACTTTCTTAAGGAGCAATGTTTGTAGTCTAATGGTAGCATTCAACACAAGTTTAAAGTATCTACTGATCGTTTCACCAGACCTTCCAAACTCAAATTGGATTACTCGGTTCTTGACATGATGACCTAGGATGTGAAGGAACATAGCCACTTGCTTATCAACTAGCATATGATTAGTTGGTTTCAATCCACCAATTGTGTCTAACATGTGACACAATTTATCAAACGTTGCCCTATACATCCTAATTTGGTTGAAGCAGGTTGTATCACTACTATATATCATTGCCCTCAAATTCGCTCTCTTGGCATGAAAGTCTAATCTATATGACCTATTCGGTAGGTGCCTCCGTCTACTTGATCCCACTGCAACTACCATATTGACAATGAACGTCCTCACCGCTATAAGCAAAGCTAAGCATCCAGCCAACATTGCAACCATTTCCTCTTCCTCTTGCTCCATACCTACACAATTTTTTCCACACCCATTTGGTTTTCAATGTCATCTACTACTCCTCTTTACAAACTACATCTACTTAGGTTGAAACATATCTTATTTTCATCCTATCCACTTTAATTGACAACATCAATTATCAACCAAAACAAGCCATGTCACTATTAATTAAAAGCATTCCACCAGCCAACATATATAACACACAAGTAATCATCACATTGTTCACATCAACGAAGCATAGTCAATATGGAAAGGAAACAAATAGCTTCACATCTTCATCACCGTTACCCAACACACAGACATACAGGACATGAATGCCAAAACAAAATATTTTACCCTACTATATACATGTTTCACAATAACCATCAAACCACCCAAATCTAAAAAACTCAGACAAACATTATGTGCATTTAAACATGTACACATCCTACACAAAAGAGAAGAAGAAGAATTTTCCCCACCGTACAAAGAATGCCTTCATCATGTCCTTCCCGAACAATACGCAAAACACACTCGACCTAACTAGTCATGAATGCCACCAAAAAAGCACCCAAATTGCTTCCCGCCGATTGAGTCGAAGCCGAGATCCACAACCACGCCATCGGCATTGTTCACCAACACAGCGCACAAAAAGTTTTGAAAAAAAGGCATTCACTTACCTCGATTCGATCTTGCTTGCCTACTCCTTCGCACGATGTCGTCTCAACCTTCGTCTGCTCCTTCTTCTAGCTCCAGGCGCGATTCTGCTTTATGATATCACAGGGGCTTTTTAGTCCTCCAAATTCACTTTCCCGGGGCAATTTTCAAGATCCCGCCATTTTGTGAAGGAGCCCGCTTTCCCTCATTTGTGGGAGCTTCGGCGATGGCGGGAATGTAAGTTCCCAGGAACAAGGCGCACCAAACAACTTTTCACCCACGGAACTGGGTTAAGTTCCCAGGAACAAGACCGAATTCTGTCAACCAAACGGGCCCTAAAGAGAACCGATGTTACTTTCTCTTGGTGAGTGATAACTATGTCACACATGACTTTAACCTATCGACTTAAGACCCTTTATATGGAGTTGTTTTTAAGGCCATCTACCTTAACTAATTTAACCTTCTAACACCCTTATACTTTATTATTTAAGACAGAAATAATCTCCAACCTGGCTAGAAAAAATACATAACCAAATGTGTAGGTCAATGCAAGAATGTAGATTCATTGTTAATTTAAAAATATTATGATGTGATATTAATTATTATAATATGAAACACGGTTACAAGATTGGATGCTTGGGCGACAGGATTAGGACCTTGTTGTGTCACACTTTTAGATAGTTGAGGCCAATACACATCAATGTCCCCTCTCAAGTCATTTCCTTACAATAGTTTCCTGATTTCGACTTAATTGCGACTCTCATCTAAAGTTTTGCCATTCTATTATATTGTCGCTTTTGACGATACTTCATTCATTGACTCTTTTATTTTATTCATTAAATTTTGTTAAATTTAAATGACTCGGCAATAATTTAATAAGGAGAGAATTTTCCCCAATATTCCCAATTTTAAATTATAATAACGCAATCAAACTATATACGGGCATACATGCATGAAAAGATAGATCAATATATAGATAGACCCAGATAGATACCCTTCACACGGGGGAAAAAAAAGAGATCATAAGAAACAGAAACACAATTTTACTAGTGGCACACACTACTATATGTGTAGCGTAAGAAACACCAATGAAGGATTCTTGAGGTTGATGGAATATATGCATGTAAGAGATTTTGTCATGTTGCGTGAGGTCGGTAAAAGGATTTTGTGATCTCCTCCATATACCTCTGCTTTGGCCATAATTTACGTTTAAAAAACTTAGGCATAATCGAAGAATCCAATTTATTATGAGATGATGATCCAACTTATGGAAATTATAAATACTAAGTGTTGGTCAATTTATATACGTTCATTCTTGGAATGAGAGAAAAACGGGGATAATATTTTTTTTTAAAAAAAAAAAAATCAGATGCAAAGTATAGCATAAAGAGAGAGAGAGTGTGTTTGTGTGTGTTATCAATTAAATCGATCAAAGGCACATTATTTCCAGACAGTAAGCGTCAGAACTCCTCTTATTTTTTTCAATAAATAACTCATTTTAAATTTTGTATAAAAGATGGACCACTATTATAAGTTTTACATCAATTAGAAACCCTCATATGAGAAGTAGGGTTTATAAACTTGAAGGACTCTCTCTTGTTGAACAGGTTAAACAGTTGAGATAAACTTTTTTTTTCTTTTTAATAATAATTATATAATATTTTTAAGAGTATAATACTCCCATCCCAGAAATACATGTGTCAGTGTCACATGTATGTATGTATATAGAGGCTATATATCTATATAAGCGTTACTTGGGCTGATCAAAACACTAAGTAATTAAGGCGATAAGTAACTAGCTAGGGCAAGAGGCATGGACGGGCACACAGGCAGGTCGGAGAAGGGGAAGGAGGAGATCCGATACCGGGGAGTTCGGAAGCGGCCATGGGGGAAGTACGCAGCAGAGATAAGGGATCCGTCGAGGCAAGGGGCGAGGCAGTGGCTGGGGACGTTTGATACGGCGGAGGAAGCAGCAAGAGCTTACGACAAAGCTGCCTTTAACATGAGAGGTCATCTCGCAATCCTTAATTTCCCCACCGAATACTATGCTCATGTACGAGGTTCCCCACCATATCCTCCCTACTTAGCTTCTTCTTCTTCTTCGCCGCCGCCGGGTCGTGCAAGTGGAAGCTCCTCGTCGTCGTCTGGTGGGCGGAGGCAAGTTTTTGAGATTGAGTGTTTGGATAATCAGGTTCTGGAAGACCTTCTTGAAACAGAAGACGGGAAGAAGAAAAGTGGTGGAGATTGATTCTTCCTTTTTTGGTAATGAACAGTCCTGATAATTGAACCTGTCTTTAAGAAGATCAGATTTATATGGAAAAAAGGAGATGAACTTGCGTGTTAGTGTCTGTTCTGAAAACGAAATCTACAGCTTCTCTTTGTACTGTTTTTTATATATAACATCATCTTCGGGCGTGTCCCTTAGGAAAATCTATTCATTTTGACCCCAGATTTTGTCTAACTACATCGTGTTAAACTTTTATTTTTTATTTTTAATTTTTTCGTCATAACTCACGCACTCATTGTACCTTCAATAGATGGTTTGAACTGACAACTCACGCCTAAGACTCAGACTTAAACTTTTACTTACTCTTTCACGTGTAGCATTTCTAATGGAATTAGTTCGTCTGGGTTAATTTGTTATATTTGTATCATTAATATGGAGATAATATAAGGGTATCAATTCAAAAGGAAGCCTAAATTAAATGAAGTGATAATCGGAAAGTATATAGCAAGATATAGGGACCGATTCTCTTACGGGGTTTAATTGGCGTAATAAAAGAGAAATATAAGCATTATAATGAGTCATTTAATAATACGTAAACCTTATTACTCCATGCTTTTCAAATAAATATAAGTTATGTTTTATAAAAAGGGTTAAGGTGTCAAAAACCATCCGTAAAATATTCTTAGAGGAGTTGCTAATATCTTGAAGTTAAGTATGATACAATTTTAATTTGATCATCAACTCTATTAAAAATGGTGCAAAAATCCCAAATATATGACGAAGGCAGATGTAGGTCATGTTGGATAGGCTGGGACCCAAGATGAGGGATGAATTGGGTGTCTCTAAAAACCTTTCAAGAACCTTATGAAAGAATAAAGGAAAAATGACAGAAAAATCTGTTGACAACGATGGTATAAGAGTAATAAAACAATTGGAACTCGTTTTGTTGGGAAATAATCTATTTGAGATTTTAACTTTAAGTGATATTAAACAATGACTTAATGTGCTAATAAATGATTTCTACAAAACTAGAGTTCAACAATATGAAGTACATTAATTAACACGTTAAGCATAAAGTTTTTTAGTATCAGAATAATTATACAAGTGAATGACTTTGTTTCAAGGCATGGTTAACACGTTAGGTGGAAGACTTGACATGTTAAATACAGTAGAAATTTACAAGAGTGAAACAAGTTTCCAACACTAAGGCTAACGTGTTAGGGACAACAGATTAACACATTAATATTTGTTCACAAATGTACAAAGACTTTGAGACATCATGCATAATATATAGGTTAAGTAGATCATGACTTAGTACATATTAATAGGGTGAAGACTGAGTTTCAACAATGGTTAGCACTCTAAAATGTGAGATGATTAACACGTTAAACAATAAGAAGAGTGAAAAACCATTTGGGATTTTTAAGCATATATAGCTTTTGCAAAACAAAAATAGTTAACCATCTTCAATTCCTTTTTTTTAAAAAAAAAAAAAAAAAAAAAAAAAAAAAAAAATTGAAAACAAAAGTTCTCTTACTTTATATCATAATTATATTCTCCAAAAAAAAAAAAAAAAAAAAAAAAAAAAAAAAAAAAAAAAACTTTAATTGATTTTTTTAATCATCAAAACAAGGTGATTCAACCGTGCTCACATTCTGTGCATACGGAAATGGATTAGGGAAACAAATACCCATATAATATACCATGGTATAATTTCTCCTTCTAAAAAAAAAAAAAAAAAAAAAAAAAAAAAAAAAAAAAAAAACAATATTATAGAAGGCATTTCTAACGTTCGATTTCAGAACCTTAGACATCCATTTTCAAAGAGATGTGTATGTGAGTGTCATTTAAAGTTTTAAAATAGACGTCTCTTTCAAAACAGTCGTTTTAAGTCTGCTATGGTAAAAAGACTTTGTCAGTTAATTACGACGTCTATTTTTAAGAAAACCAAACATTGTATGTTTCAAACTTACAATTACTGTTTTTCAAAATAGTCGTTGTAAGTCTCTTACAATGGCTGTTTTTCAAACTGTTTTCAAAACAATCATTGTAAGCCTTTTACAACGACTGTTTCATAAAAAACAGACGTTGAAAGTTAATTTTTTAAAACATGCAATTGGTATTTTCTACCCACAACCTTTAAAAAAACATCCAATTCTTAGAAAATATGAATGTATACACCCAAAACAAAACACTACAAAGCAAGTATATATACATCCAATAGTTCATAAATATAATCAAGCACTCCAAAAAGAAACATGGATCAACTTAAACAAATATAATCAAGTTCTCCAAAACTAAACATGGATCAATGTAAGCAAATATAATCAAGTGTTCAAAAGTTCTCTAAACCACTACACTATGTAAAAGAAATATTTTATCTCTACACATAATCTATCTGTTGTAGAAGATATCCTGCCCAAAGGTCTTGAATCAAATTAATGCCTTCGACTGTGTGGGCTTCCTCATTACCAATAGTCTGCGTGCAAATTGAAGAATAAGTTAATATAAATAATGAAATAACTAACAATTCAATTACAAGAACAAAAATGAAAATCATTTGAAAATTAAGAAATGATCACCTGTTCAAAATTTGTAGTAAGTCCCTTAACAATGATGTTATACATATAAAGTAAAACATAGTATTTGTACTTAGTTGCAGTAAGTCCACTAACATACAATACATTAGAATATTATCTCAACTTCTTTGCTTCTTTTGCATTAGCAAACATTTGCTTAAACCGTGATATAATTTTGGAAGATACCCCCTTTAAAGGTTTCCTTTTAGTTGTCTCATCACCACAACCAACATCTTTCTTCACTTTTTATCATAAAGTTTTACATTTTAGACACTCACTTAGTCCTTCATACTCTTTTCTATACAATATGCAGTCATTAGAGCAAGCATGTATCTTTTTATACTCCATACCCATTGTAGACAAGATTTTCTTAACCGCATACATATTTGAAACTACATTATCCTCTAGAAACATATCAACCAACAATTAAAGTAACAATATGAAACTACTATCGGTACACCCATAAGTGCCTTTAAGTTGACTAAATATAAAACACCTGACAAGGTGTATACTTGGTACACCTAGGGTATAAATGTGTTTCTGCATTACTCCGCATGCTATTATGTACACGCAATTGTGCAAAAGATTCTACTTCAACATTATAAATCATTTTCTCCATTCTATCATCATCTACGACATCCAAAACTTCTTTCTCATGAGACGCATAAGTAGTTACTTCCTCATCATGCTATATCCACCTTGTGTACCAAAGATTTATTCTATCACAAAGTAAGTGATCTTTTATATCATCAATATCCTGTCGACTTTTATTTAAACATTTGATACAATGACAAAAATACTTCCTATTTTTACTAGGCACGTTCATTTTAGCAAATTCAATAAACTTTTTCACCTCATTCTCAAATTCTTCACTAGTTCTCAATGCATACATCCAACTGTGATCCATTTTATTTACCTAATCCATTTTCAACAATACTCAAGTTTAAAACAATTTGACATGTAAATATAGGTGAAGGAATGAGATGCCTTACTCATTTTTTAAGAATTTCAGCAGCATTTCCCCCTTAAAAGTAAGACATTCAAAAATTTCAACAAAAACCCAATTCAAATTAATTTTTTTTAAAAAAACTAACTGAAGCAATTCAAGATAATATCAATAATTTAATCCAACAATTTCATCTATACAAGTTCATAATGCCTTTAATAGCTCAACCCATGCCAATGACCTATGTGTAACCATAAATTTAGAGTTTTGCATGTTCTATCAAGTTCATACCAATATTCCAACATAGAAACCTTCAAGCAAATTTTTTTTTTTTTTTTGGCATTTGTTAGAATCCCTAACAGATTAAACTAGCAAGAACACTGTAAACACAAGTTTCTGTTACTGCTCCTTTTCCTCACAAACATGCAATTATCACAGTGCACAAATAAAATAGCTAGAGGTTGTAAAGTTCTTACCTTGAAGCTGATAGCTCTGGCCGAGAAGGGGACCAGAGGACGGGGCTGCGATAACTCTAGCAGAGAGGAGGGTGAAGGTCAGACAAGAGGCTAAAGGTCATGTCTAGGGTCATAAAGGGGACCGAACAATGTGATTGTAGGTCAAAAAAGGAGAAAGAGGCAGAGCCGCGAGAGAGGATGAGAGGCGATACCTATGGCCGCGATAACTCTGGCGGAGAGCACAACGAAGGTCAGAGAAGAGGCCGGAGGCCTGTCTGGGTCGGATAGGGGGCCAAACGATGTGCTTGCACTTCGGGAAAAGAGAAAGAGGCGGAGGCATGAAAGAGATTGAAGGAGAAAGAGGCGAAGGCTCGAGAGAGAGGACGAGAGGCATGTATCTAGTGCTGAATTGAAACAGATGATAAGGTGAACTTTTCAACGACTGTTTTTTAAAAATTAGTTGTTGAAATTAAACTTTCAACTACTACTTATAAAAAATAGTCTTGAAAGTTGACCTTTCAACGACTTGTTATAAAAAAAACAGTTGTTGAAAGTTAAACTTTTAACGATTTTTTATCTAGAAACAGATTATTAAAAGATAAGCAAAAAATTTTAAAAATGTCACTATCTCTTTCTTAACTTTTATTTTTTGAAAAATAGACGTTAATTAGTGTTGTTAAAAGAAATTTTTGTATTAATGAAAGGTGGAAAAAAACTATCAGTCCATGTCGACATATCTTGACAGTTGGATCATCTAGAATCCTATAAGAATATGGATAGATAATTATGGATATGACTAAAGGATAATAATGGAAATGTTGGGATATTTCAATTAGATTATTTGGATAATTTAACAGGTGTGTGGGAAAGGATTTAGTGGATAATGAAGGATATTAGATTCTTTAAAATAAAACAATCTAATTTATATCATGGATTGGAATTAGATCATGAAAGACAATTTGATTTAAGGGGATTATAATAAATAATATTATAAGGTTTAAGCTAAAGAATAATAATAATAAAATAATTCCTAATATGCCATTAATGATGAAATGACAACTAAAACACTGATTAATGACTCTTGGTCTCATGACCTTTTTAAAAAAACAAAAATCACAAAATAAGTTGAAAATACTTGATTTAACTATAATGAATGGACGATAATCATATTAGTCTCTTCATGTAGTGCTTCTCATAACTAACCCCAGCAAGCCTTCAAGATCATTATGACCACTCCAAAAAGTACTATTCATGCTGCATTATTAAATGCATTTGGGCTCAAGTATGCAAGGTCATGGCTCAATTTGCTTCCTTGAAGGGTGCATTTGTGCTTTTGGCCTTTAATTTGGAATGAACTCCAAAAATACGTAGTTGTTTTTTAAGGGTAAAAATGCAAAAATATTAATAATGTTTCACACTTTAAGCATCTAGTAGAATTAATATTTGATGGGTGCAAGAGTAGTGATAAACAATTTTTAAGGTGCTAAATTGATAACGCCGTTAACTTTAACCACATTGACCATTATAAACAAGGGGAGAGCAAATAGGCCTCACTTGATAGAAATTACCAACAATTAACGGTCAACATAGTCAGACTTAATGGCGTTATCAATTCAGCTGCCTTAAAAATGGTTTATTATTACTTTTGTATACATCAAATGTTAACTTTGCTAGGTGCTCAAAGTGTAAAACATTATTACTATTTTTGCACATTTACCCTTTTTTTAATATGAATATTATCTTTTGAGGTATTCCTATATTTGACTAATCACATATATACTAACAAAAATAACCGTCCAGGTTTACATCACTTGTAAGAGAACAAATATTTGATATGATATTCTTCCAAACAGAGAAAAGACAAAAGTTAATTGTTGCACATAAGTAAAATACGATCAGAATCTGTTGGATTCCTGATCGATCTATGTATAATTTGCCTTGTGTTCGTACGTGTTTGTTATATTTTCAACCCACTTAGTCTTAAACACCCATTAGCCATGAATGTCTAATTAATTAAAAATAAATTGATAACAAAAAAAATACTTCTCCAAGTACATCGGTTTGTAATTGGTTTTGTTATGTGAATTATGCGCTTAACTGCTTTAGCTACCTATAAACTGTAAGTGAATATTATTATATTATAAAAGTAATTACAAGTGTAACAAGCCTATCGTGTTTGGAATTTAAAAATGATTTTTAAGAACATCTTGTGAGGAGTTCTTTTATGTTCTTTTGACTAGATCCGATCTGTTTTTTTAATGAACAAATTTGAAAAAAGTTTGATCGACATAGAATAAAAGAATATTTAGTTAACGTTATCATGTTCCTCATGATGTATGACATAACACATTATTCGCTCAAAAGATTATAGAATCTATAGGAAACAGAACTGTATTAATAATATTATTATTTTCCGTTCCAAATACAAGAATAAGATAACTAATTCATAAAATAAGAAATTAGTTAAATTAATTAGTTATTTGTAAAAATGTATGTTGCTTTAACTATAATATCTTATGCATTTTACTCATTTCTCCCTCTTTGGTTGGAGGTGCTCAAAAAGGATAGAAAGATTGTTAAGAAATTGGAAGGAGGACCACTAAACCATTGGTTTAACTGGTAAGTAGTTATACCAGCTTAACTAGAAATCCCGAATCACTCGGAAGTAGGTCCATAATAGTGGATGTTGAAAAAAATGGAGAGGAAGGGTTTCATTCTCTCTCCTCCAAAAGTGGGGGATTTGGAGGAAAGGCTTTAAAATCTAAAATCTAGAGAAAATTTCATCAAAGGACAATTGATATCAAATCAAATAATCAAATAATTTTCCAGCAAATGAGGTCAAAGTGGAGGATGAAACCCACCCCGACTTGAGCACACCACAAGGACAATGACCACAAGGCCAATGAAAATCTTTAGTCAATATATGCAACAACAAATAAATGTAATAATCTTATATCTATACTTATTTTACATCATAATTAATAAGTATCTTACACATCATAAACACGTGGAATAGTAATATGAACAAATAGAATGGTTTTACTGGAAAATAAATTAATTTCTTAATAATTACTCATTTGCAAGTATTGTTCATTTCATGAATAAGTGAAGCAATAGTCCTATGAATAAGGGAAATATTTTTATCAACTAGATAAATTAATTTCTTATCAAAATCATATTTGCAAGTGTCTTATACATTATGAACAAGTCGAATAGTCTTATGAATAAGAGGAATAGTCATATAAACAAAATAAATTAATTTATTAATAATTACTCATTTGTAAGTGTATTAAACAATTAATTTCTTAAAAATTATTCATTTTCAAATGTCATAAACAATTACTCACTTAGAATATGACTGTATCACTTTTTATAGAACTATTCAACTCATTAATAAAGTATAAGACACTTGCAACTTTGATCTTGTTAAGAAATTAATTTATCATGTTAATAAAAATATTTCACTTGTTCATAAAACTATTCCATTTAATCATGAAGTGCAAGACACTTGCAAATGAGTAATTGTAAAGAAATTAATTAATTTTGTTTATAAAACTATTCCACTTGTTTATGAAGTGTATAATATACTTGCAAATGAGTGATTGTTAAGAAATTAATTTATGTTGTTTATAAAACCATTCCACTTGTTTATGATGAAGTGTAAAATACTTGAAAATGAGTAGTTGTTAAGAAATTAATTTATTTTGTCAATAAAACTATTGAACTCATTCGTAAGACTATTCTACTTATCAACGATGTGTAAGACATTTTTTAACTATGATGTGAAGTAGGTAGAGAATGTAAGATTATTACATATATTAACTAAACAACTTCATTGCCTTGAGGGTTTTGGTGTGCCCAAGAGGGGATGGGTTGAAAGTTGAAACCCCCACTTGGCCCTTTTGCCGAAAAATTATTTTCCCAGCCGCCCTAGCTCTTTGGTGGCGGGAAAATGTTGACTTTTTATAATAAATAAATAAGGAGGGGTATTGATGTCTTTTCAACATAAACTTTAATTTCATTTACCCCCAAGGTCCTGAAGTGAGGTTTTGAAAATTTAATTTCTTGGGAGCTATATGATTTTAATTGGCTACATAAGTCTTTTAGTGAAACTTTCCCTTAAATCTATTTTTATATAGTGTGGCTTATTCAACCTCAACATATTTTTGTATTTTCATTTTATTTGTCTTTCTATCCTTGATATCATCAAACAAAAGCCTATGTATCCCTATCTCCACTCCCAAATATAAAAGTTAGTTTGGGAGGCGAGTACTAGTATAACATCTTAATCCATTTTGTCTTCTACATTTATAATCTTTTTCTTAAAGTATTGGCCTTTCTATCTAAATGTAGTCATGATGAAAACAAGAAATTAGAAAAAGCATTACATATTTATTATAAATAACTAATTTCTTTAATCTACCCTGTTAGTCTACCTCCTTTTCTTTGTCAAGATATTACCTAATTCTTATATTAAGGACGACAGTATGACTTTTCCTCCCCTCCATTAAAATCTCTCACCTCCTCTCCTTCCCTCCATTAAACCAAATTAGTGGTAATATTGAAAATTATCCCTATAACACACTTGAATGTGTGTAATTAATAGGGAATTGTTTTAAGAGAAATTTTTTTTTTTTGATGGAAGATAAAGAAAAATGATGTCTTATATTTATAATTAAAACAAATCCTCAACTTATTTCTATATTTAGAATCGGAGAGTTTATTACTTATTATAGTCTTAGTATTAAACAACAGCTTATTATTTACAGAATTAGCAACAGAATCGGTAATAAGCTGTTTTTAAGGGACTTCATGCAAAACTCAGGCTAACAATCTAATTTAGAAAACATTAAATTGAAAATAATTAATCATTGCAAATGAATTTATAACAAATAATTTGTACGTAAATAAAATTTAGACATGAAATTTCTTAATTTTCAAAAAGAGAAAAATGATTGTCATCCTCACTCCTAAAGGGAAGGGACATGATGAGAAAATGAGAGAAGGTTTATTTATTTGTAGATATCGGGGCATATTCTCAATATACATTTTCTGTATGTTTGGCCTCTTTTTTTGTTAGTGCGTTCAGAACCATATATTCAATCCATTGATATCCCGAGACAAATTTTCAAAATCTTTTTTATTATTCTTGGAGGAACTTTCAATCTTTTTTTTTTCATAAAAAAGATGATGAGGGATCTGCTTGTATTCCCCTTTAGCTTTATAATTGATATTTTGACGCGACATTAAATCATCTTTGATTATGAATATATCTTGATTCTTGAGTGATTTCAAATTTTTCGCTTTATTAATTTTTTTAATAATTAAACATATTGAATGTCTATGGCTATGCACCCAATTAAATTATAGACCAAAACTGCATCTTATGACAAATTTACAAAGCAACATTTAATAGTAATTTAAAAATAAAGTTAAAAAGAAACCTATTGATTATGACAAATTGTGAGATTATGTAGACCTTATGTGCCAAAACTTGCAGTAGATTCAAAGTTTAAAAGAGAGGGGGAAGAAATATAGGAGTAATAACTAATTACTTCACCAAGCTCAAAAGAGAAAAACTTTAAATTTACAAAGGCTCTATGAGGATTTAAGTTATCATAAACTAGTTGAATGGGGAATCTATGCCTGGTTAAAATTATTTACGGTTTTGCGTTTTCAGATTTGATTCGTGATTATCAGCATAAGAATAATTTTTCTGACGATTATGATGATGATGATGAAGAAATTTTTGCTTTAAACGTTTAATGGTTTACTATGATCCACATAATTATTATCATGTATGCTATTACCACGTACCTTTTGATGTTAATTGGGTGGGTTATTATATTCTTTAGAATATTAAGATCTCACAATTTGATTTTTGGTAAAGTTGTATTGGGTACTTTTCCTTTCAAATGATATTTGGTGAATGTGTTTATAAAGTCGATCACTAGTCGAACTCGAGCAATGAGATTAATAGTTCCCAAAGAAAATTGGTCAAAATCAAGAAAATGAAAAACTAGTGATTAAACTAGTTCAAACGGTTTCTTTTTTAAAAAAAAAAAATAAAAATTTAACCTTTCCTGCTCAAGTCCTGAATTCGTCCTTCTCTCTCTGTTTTTTTTTTTTTTTTTTTTAATTTGATCAAGATTTTCTCTTTTGAGATTAGGAGTGTAAAAGCGTTTTCACTTCTCCCAATATGTGTATTTCTCATAATTCAAATATGTGTGTGTGTGTGTGTGTTTTTTTTTTTTTTTTTCCTTATGGGGGTGAAGCCACTTACTACATCAACCAACAAATTTGTGAATTCATCTTTATCTCTATTGAAAAAGAAAAGCATGTAAATTTTAGGGAAAAAGACAGAAAAAGAACTTTGAAATTATAAAATCTTAAATTATTTTTGTTACCAAGAGTTGAAAAAAGAATGATGAGATTTAATAAGTAATTTACAACTCATTTTTAAAGAAATAACTTATTTAAAATTTTGCAATTTCAAAATTCTTTTTGTCTTTTTCCCTAAATTTTATGTAGCACAGTTGAATATGAGAAAAAATGAACTTCAAAACTCTACTAAAGAGTAATGAAAAAAATATATATATAGTTTTTGGCTCATAAACTTTGGTTAGAAAACAATTCAATCCTTGGAGCTTTATTGAGTCGAGAAATTACATGGATCAAGTCGTATTGAATCAATATATATATATAAATTGAGTTATTCCAAATCAATAAATTAGAAGAGCTGAGTTGTTCTAAATTAAAATTCTGGAATTGATCAAAAATTGTGCAAAAATTAAAGGAAACAAATTATTATATTTCCCAAAAGAAATATACTCGATTAACCTAGCCGAGCCTAATTAATGTAATTCTGGTTAATGGATGATTTTCGTCTCTTATGCTCGTCCCAATTATCAATTCAGTCACTGAAATTTAATTTTTATCAATCAAATTCCGGATTTTTTTTTTTTTTAAATACAAGTTCCTGAAATTTCATTTAGTTATCATGTTACTTCCAACAATATTATTTCCCTCTCAAAACTGTAGGGATTAATATTGTTTGGTTATGAAACTTTAGGGACTTGACTGATGAACATTGAATTTCAGAAACCAAATTGATAACTAAAGTAAATTTGAGGGAAGAACCAAAATTGTCATTCTTTTTTTTTATGGTAAATGTGAATTCTAATTCTGACAAACCAAGTTTCACATAAAAGAAAAGGGTGTGTGTGTGTGTGTATTTTGTATTGAATTTTAGGGAATGAATTAGGCTTACCTACAATTTAAGATAAGAACGAAGTCCTCCTTCCTCCTAAGTGATACCAATGTTGAGTAGAGCGAGCCGTGATCACCCTCAGGCTTTACTTAGGCACCCAAAAGTTAGAATGTCTCCCCTAATACCTTGATCAATTCTAGGATCGAACCACCTCCTTTTACTGAAAGTGTCCAACCTGTTTGCCAGTTAACCAAAGATGAAGGGTAGAGAAAAAGGTATATGTGGGCAAAGAGATACTCTAATCCAATCGGCCAATTAGGACGGAAAGTATTTATTGGCCCAAATCCTTATGGGCCACTGGTATTTTAAAGAAAATGAGATTCATAAGAAAAATCAGATTACAAGATCAAAATTTGATGGGCCAGAAAGGATTTAAAGAAAAATCAACCTTTGAATGTTAGACCAAACAGTATTAGTGACCCAACAGTTAGATTATTGGGCCCCCTTAACTTGTCTAAGCTAAAATAGGAACAAAAAAGTTTTATGTATATATCAAAAAAAAAAAAAATCCTGAAGAAAAAGATCAAGAGAAAATTCTAAGAAAATACCATTTGAACTTCAAAATTTTAAATATGTGATTTCTCAATAAAGCAAGTTATAAATTATTTTGTTGTTTTTATTAATCTTATTACTTGTTGTTGTCAACGGATTTTGAAGTTTAAATGGTAGTTTTTTTGTTATTTTCCCAAAAATCAAAATGCTTGAGAATATATGGACCTGTTGATTTCTTTTTCTTTTTTTATAAAAAATATATTTTAAAATAAGAAAACATGTTTTAAAATAGTATTTTCCTTAGTTTTTATGAAATGAGAAAGTAAATTTTATTTTGAAAAATAAGCAAAAAAAAACAGCATCTTTTTTATTTTTTTTTTCCCTACCTTTTTTCTACAAAACTAGCAAAAGGAAGAGAACATCATGTTTTTATTAATATATAAATAAATAAACTATTCTACACTTGAGAAATGTTCTTAAAATAATGATTCAAACATATTTTTAATTTTTTTAAAAATTATTTTAAATAATTTAAAAAACATAAAAATAAATAATAGAATTAAATGGGCCCTTTTCCATTCTTTTTTCCATTAAATAAAAATATAAATTTTGAAAGTGAATGGTAAGGACAAGTGGTAGGTGAGAGAGCAAAGAAGGAGGGACTGAGGGTCAAGATCTCCAACTCAACACCACGGGTGGGCATCCTGCTATACTCCTCATCAGACCATTGGATTGATCCTATGGTTCACATGTGTCACACCAACACTAAAATGAAACACATTCTAGCCAAGCATGAGTAAAAAAGGATGAAAAAAAGCATAGTTATACCCATGTGGAATTATCAAAGGTCTAAAGTCTGGTTTAGTCCATGTTTGTTTGAATGCCGTTGGAGTAAGATGACATTGCTCCTTTTTTACTACTTACGGGGTGACATTGAGCTAAAAAAACCTTTTGGGTAATTCTAACTCGTTGCAAAAAATTTCTAAAACAAAAATGATCTTTAACCCTTTAAAAAATCAAGAGATTCCTTTAAAAACTTATATACTACATTACTCCACAATTCTCTTTAACGTGTTTAATTGCCCCTCCTCCAAAAATCTTTAATTTGGTGCTAAGAATATATTTGAACCCAACAATTTATCAAAATGTTCCACCATGAAAAGATTTTACCCAGAGTGTTATAAATTTAAGAAGCAGATGTTTTTTTTTTGGATCTACTTTGTTTTTATTACAAATATAAAAGCAGATCAAATTTTGTGCTTCTAAGGCCATTTTTTCAACAATATTAATCAATAGGAAACATTTTTGGACTAAATAATAAATAGAATTTTGAAATAAGAAAAATGGTGGTTTAATTTAATTATCTAGTTAAAATTAGGAAATAATGAATAAATGATTGGAAAAATCCCAATTATAAATCCAATTGCAATATTCAAATCCAGATTCAGATATGCACTTTTAACAGATCCTTTATAAGGCCAAGAAGCATAATAAGTAATGAGAGATTACAGAGGCAGAGAGGAGGAGCAAAAGGGGCGTATAGGTAAAATTAACACATTATTATGTATTAATTATTATTCAGTCAATGTTTCCAATCAACTTTTATTATTGATTAATATTTAACAATAATGATTACGTTTTACCATGTATAGGAAATTATATACTTATTATTACTTAATCATACTGTAAGTTCACACATTATTTAGTAATCATTCCTAATTATCTTTAATTTAATCATTATGAAATCATCCGTTGTTTTTCGTTTTTCAATATTTATTCAAGAATATTAAAATTGAACAGGAGGATAATCAATTTTCATGACACAAAATTTTGAGAAGAAGTCGACTTACCTTAACAAAAAGACAAAGCAAGTTGAAATTAATGCATGTTCAATTTGATTTTTTTTTTATTTGATTAAAAGTATAATCTCTTTTGATACTTATAGCGTAAAGGATTTTCGTGTCATTTAATAAATGCATTTCTCATGATTTAAACTTATATTCTTCTCTTTACAGGGGTGAGATCGTTTACCACTTTTCTTTTCTTTTTTTATACAAAAGAAGGCTGAAAGCCTAATAAAAAGAAAAATTACATAAAGGGTGAAATGAATCCCAAACACTCTTGGTCAACATAGGACCTCAAAAAACTCAGACAATAGTCTAAAATAAACTCGGACTATTTACCACTTGAATCAACTGCTAGTTGGTTAAAACAAGTTTTATCTCTCCATATGTTGTATGAGGATTGTTGCTCAAGGTGGGGTATACCGGAATATTTGTTTGATTGAGACGTATTATTATTGCATTATCAATATCCCAATTATTAATTAAGGTATTAATACCATAGATGGAGATATAAATTTTGTTCACCAATAATAAAAATTGGGAATCACTATTCCAAATTCAAATAATTATCATTAGGAGTTTAGGACATTATTTTTTAAAAAAAAAAAAAAAAATGCACTAATATAGCCTAATTATTAATATAATTTATGGAGATCCTTACCATCATGGAATGTGAAGTTCCTTGGCATATGCTTGGTCACAATTATATTAACATAATTGCAATTCCTGATTTAACATCTAATTTCAAATCCAATTAATTTTTTCCTTATATTTAAACCCTAATAATTGCGCATGGACGATTTTAATCATGTGATTATCCACCCAAGCAACCAAGTATGAAGTAAACCATTTAAAGTAAATTTGATCGCATCAATATAATTTATTGCATTAATATAATAACCTAGTTATGGAGATCTTTTCAATCATAGAATACGAAGCTTCTTAGTATGCTTCAACCACATTAATATAATTATAATTCATGATTTACACGTATAGTTTTAAATTCAGTTTGCTTCATTCCTTATTGTCAAACCCCAATAATAACATATGTGCAATTTTGATGGTGTGATTATCCAATCCGTTTGTGAGTTAAACAGGTGGCTAAATGGGTATTACAAGATTTTTAATCATTATGAAATCATCCATTGTTTTTCCTTTTCCAATATTTATTCAAGAATATTAAAATTGAACCAGGAGGATACCTTTTCAATTTTCATGACCCAAAATTTTGAGAAGAAGTCGACTTACCTCAACAAACAAAAAAACAAAGGCAAGTCAAGAATGCATGTTCAATTCGATTTTATTATTTAATTAATGCTATAATATTTTTTTAAATTTATAGCGTAAAAGACTTTCATCTCCCTTAATAAGTATGTTTCTCACTATTCAAATTTGTATTCTACTCTCTACGGGATGACGTTGTTTACTACTTTAACCAACTAATTGTGGTTAAACAAGCTCTATCTCTCTATACGTTGTATGAGGAGTGTTACTCGAGTTGAGACATGCCATGACATTATTTGTTTGATTGAGATGTATAATTATTGCATTATCGATATCCCAATTATTAATTAATATTCAAAAACTTCATTTTTCCCCTTTACAGTATTAATACCATTGATGGAGATATAAATTTTGTTTACCAATAATAAAAACTGGGAATCACAATTTCAAAATCAAGTCATTATCATTAGAAGATGATTTTTAAATTTTTTTGTACTAATAGCCTAATTATTAATATAATTTATAGAGATCCCTACAATCATGGAAGGTGAAGTTCCTTAGCATGCTTGGATCACAATTATATAATTATTAACATAATTGTGATTCCTAATTTAACGTCTAATTTCAAATTCAATTTACTTTTTTTCCTTATATTCAAACCCCAATCATTACACAAGGACAATTTTAATGGTGTGATTATTCGCCTTGTCAACCAAATATGAAGTAAGCAATTTAACTTAAACTTGATCACATTAATATAATTTTTAATAGAATTTATTGCACTTAATAACATTGTTATGAAGATCTTTCCAATCATGGAATATGAAGCTTCTTAGTATGTTTGGACCACATTAATATAATTATAATTCATGATTTAACGTATAATTTTAAATTCAATTTACTTCCTTCCTTATAGTCAAACCCCAATAATAACGGATGGGCAATTTTGATGGTGTGATTATCCAATCCGTTTGTGAGTTAAACGGGTTAGTAAAAAGGTATTACAAGATTTATCGTAGAAAGTTGAAAGTTGATTGATGATTGATTTCCAGTATAAAGTTGATTTATTTCAAATTCAATTTGCTTCCTTTCTTATAGTCAAATCCCAATTATAACGGATAAGCGATTTTGATAATGTGATTATTCGACCCGTTTTTGTGAGTTAAATTGTTACTAAGAGGGTACTATAAGATTTTTAGTATAAAGTTGATTGATTGATTGATGATTTTATTTTATTTATAACTTGATTAAGTGAATTTTTCCTAGGATCCATCATATTATTTTCGTCCTTTTAGCGTAAATTGCTTAAAAACTGGGGGAAAAAAAAAAAAAAAGTCTTTATATGTGTTTGTGTATAAGAGCATGTGATGTGATTAAAGAAAAAGAAAAACATGTTTTTATATGTGTTTGTGTATAAGAAGAGCATGTGATGTGATTAAGTAAGCTAGTATAAAAACAAAAAGTGGAGAAACAACATGATATCAAGTTAAGACAATGTTGACCCTTGACTTTCAGGTGGACGTATCTAGAGTTATACTAGTCCCACTTGGCTACCTTCTTCTTTTGAAGCCTCACTACTATTTGCTTACCCTTATCTCAGAAATCACTAATCTCCGATCATCATCATTAGTAATGATATCACTATACTATGCTCTGAAAAGTGAACACATCTTCACTCATATTTTATATATATATATATATATATATATAGATGGCTTCAGATTAAGCTCAATTAATTGATTACCCAGAAGAAAAGATTCATCGATCACTTTCCGTTCTTCTTCTTCTCATCATAGTCCAGAAGCTCCTCCAGCAGTTTATCATCCAGGTACTCGAACTCGAACACTTCACGGCGGTTCCTCGAAGAAGAAGCAGCTGATGACGACGACGACGACGCCGCAGTGTTGTTAGAACGATTAGCTGTGAGAGGGTATTCATTGGGGAAGTTGAGGATTGCAAATGAGCCTCTCATGTTGTAAGCGGCTCTGTCGTACGCTCTCGCCGCTTCCTCAGCCGTGTCAAAAGTCCCCAGCCACACCCTCTGCCCTTGGTTCGTCGAGTCCCGTATCTCTGCCGCGAACTTCCCCCATGGCCGCCTCCTCACTCCCCGGTACCGGACACCACCACCCTCTGCGTCCTTATTGGCCTCCATCCCGCCGCCAGCTTTATCCATATGGCTGCGCCCAGGGAGTATAGTGCTATCTATATACTTGATATTTGTATTTATATTTGCTTGCATGCATGGTTTGAGTTTATATGTTGTATGTATATTTATATGGTTGAAAAAATTCAAGAAGATGAGGTTGTCCAAACATCATCTGCCAAGTGTGTGGTTCTGGTTTGTAGCTGCACGTGGCGAGGAGAAAGTTCTATAAATCCACCTTGAAAAGTTGCTACGTTCATTGAATCTAGATAGTCAATGTGATGGCTTTCCCAAGTTTTGAAACTCTTTTTCTCCCTCGTTTTGTTTTTTAACATCTTTTTGTTTTTTGTTTTAAAGAAGTGTTACTTTCATATATTATCTTTAATTAATGATGATTCTTGAATTCAAATATGTGACATATTAAATTAAACGTAACTCACGAAACCAAACTATTAATCCTATCCTCTAACAGTTAAAAGTCCTTTTAAACGCCAATCACGTGAAGATAAAATTCTCTTGAGATCTCATTTGGTGAAGTCATAGAAAATTATTTTACCATCCTCAGGCAATCCAATAAATGTTCCAATCTATTCACATTAATTAAACATAAAGAAGTTTTCAACTAATATATACTACTAGCACTAGCTATATATATGTATATATAAATACTTCTAGATATCAGAATTGGATTCCATATATTATTATAAGAAAAAGATCGATACACATGAAATGAGAGAGTATAATTGTACAAGAATATAATGAAGAATGTGAAAGCAACCAACATTAGACTGTGAGGAAACAAAAATGAAGGAGTCTCTTTGTGGTTGAAGATGGGTAAGTACCTTGAATCCATGTGAGTGGACGTGATTCTCCCTAATTATTTTATGATTAAGGAATCAGAATATAAACTCATCAATTAATTAACCTCAAACATCACTCCCTCTTATCTTTAATTAATGTAAGACATATGTAACTAATTTGATTAGATTAAACGTGTTCGTTAATTATATTTTCTAGCATATCTTAATCATCTTTCTTGAATTACCTCCATCACTTTTTTACTTTATTATTGCTGTTGTAGTATTAATAAGGGTAAATTAGGAGGGTGGGGGAAAATTAACATTTATGAGAAAATATGTCTAATATTTAGGATCAAAATAAACTCTCTAATTAAGTTTTACATTAAGGAAATGAGGAGTATTAATTATTTGATGTTTCGAGAAACAACAACAAATAATATAATTAATGAGAGTAATGAAAGAGTCAAATATACAGAGCTAAATTAAACCCGCTAAAGGTGATACTTATTAATAATTGTTAGTGTATATCGCATCTAGCTAATTGTTTGGATTGCTGTTAACATTCATGCATGTATATTGGCCTAGCGAAATTTGCCTATGCAATGGAGAGGATTTTGTTCGATGACAAGAACTTATCCGCTAAATAGAGCACATTAGAAAATAGTAAATTAGCATCTTGATTATGCAGTAATAATTTAATGTCATCACTTTGTGCCAGAAGAAGAAATAAAAAGTCAAGGAGAGAATATATTTAAATTACACAGAAAACAAAAAGTAGTGCGAGGAATAGGGAATAGGATGACGACGATGGTGATGAGTAAATTTGGTTCCGATCAAGGTGTAGATTTTGAACACACTACTTTATGTATATATAATTATAAATCTTATAATTAATTATTATAGAAAACAAAGAATATAGGCTATGGATTTTGAACACTACTTAACTCATGGAAATATTTTATTTACGAAAATGTTTATGCATGCATGTAAGAAATATATAAAGATGGCGAGCTATAGTAGGGTTTAGACCTGAAGATACGTACGCGATATAATCTTCTGTGGAATTTTTTGGTCAAAGATTTGCATGTGCTTGTGATAGCATATACAGAGCAATCCCCTTTCTCCCTGTAGGGAAACACTTTTAACTAGTTTGGCAATTTTTTTTTAAAAAGCACTTTAAACTAGTTTTTATAAGGATTAATACAATTTTCAGTCTCTCAAACTTCAAACCATGAGTTTTGGTCTCACAGGGGAAAAAATATCCAAGTTTTTATTTAATTGAGACAAATACTATTTTAAACAGAATGAAACTTGAGAAATCAAAACATTTGATTTACAATTTGAGAAACCACAACCAAAATGAGGTAAACTTAAGGGAAAAAAGAGTTAATTAATATTTTTAATAAACTAATGAATCACAGTTAACTCATTAAATATATTTTATATTAATAAAATTTTACTATGATTTGCCCCTTCTTTAATTAATGATGTTTTTTTAGGGGGAGAAAAAAATACAAAATCCACATTTAATTTAGGGTTAGGTAGCATCCAACACCTTGAAGTATTTTCTAAAGTGCATCTAGCATCCTAAAGTATTTTATATTGCATTCAGCATCATGAAGTATTTTTTTCAAGTGGACGCATCTTAAAATATTTTACGGTGCATCGAAACACCATGAATTATTTTTTTAAGGTGCATCTAGCACATTAAAATATTTTTTGGTACATCTAGCATCAAGACACAAAAATACTTTTAGGTATTGGACACATATACAAAAATACTTCAGGATGTTTAATGTACCATAAAATGCTTTATGGTGCTAAAGCACAAGAGAAAATATTTCAAAATGTTGATTGCACCTTAACCCTTTAATTAATAAGTATTAATAACTCTTCAACTAACTTATGTCAAATACCAAAGACGAATCTTTCTAGAATATAGTAGAGACAGGAGGAGGTATATATATAAAACATTTGCCTATCAAATGGCTAGCTAGCTGATGAAGTATACAAAAAAGAGAACGAGCCATTCTATTATTTTGTGAATTAAATTAAGCAATTGTTTTATGAGATTAGTATTTATCCAATCATCGAGAGATAAGGTTTTCTCCAATAACCCCAAAACTACACTGTTTCACACTTAAAAAATAAAAAATATCTATTTTTTTTCACATTCTTTGTGCTCTATTTCTGGTTTAGCGATTTCTGGGCGCTCGAATAAGTCAAGCTTGTTTATGAGTCTGTGCAAACCCTAATTAATGGTTTGATTCGCATTATGTGTTGATTTTATCCCCAAAACTCTCTTATTCTACACTTTTCTTCTGGAGGATCTCGTGGATTTCGAATTCTCTGAATTGAATTCATGGATAAAGTTGATCTAAATTTTCCAGATCAATAATTTGGGCTTTTTTTTATCACTATCTAGCAATAACAATCTAGAATCCTCAGATAAAAATACCAGGATCAGGGCTTGAAATGATAGAGAATGAATCCAAAGTCAATATGACAAACAAACAAATAGAATGATGATGCACCCATGTGACGTTGAGTCCTATAATTGGATATGAATGTAGTAAAGAAAATTAGGTTTAAATTAAGCAAAATTGGTATGATTAGATGTTTTTTGGTGGGGGATTTTGAGATGAACAACCAGATAAGCGACCCTTTGTTCAGAAAAATCTGCATCGCAGGAAAAATGATGAAATAGACAACAGTGGAGAATGGACTGATACAGATTCATGCCCGATGATAAGTGTGAAACAAGATAGTTTTGGGGTCACCTGGAGAGAATCTTATCTCCAAGAATGCGGAGAAATATTAATCCCTTATTTTATTGTTATAGTTATTTGATTTCTAGTTTAAGAGGTTGACGATGCATATCAAGTTAATTTAAATCATGATACAAAGCTTTTTAGGGCGGAAAAAACTGTAAAAGAATTTAGAGGGTTTGTTCCCCATCAGGCCATCACAAAATACTTACATACGTACAGTCCTTTCAATATAAATATATATTCTTTGGAGTATTATATTATCATTATTGATTATTTTTTATAAACATTTTTAGTGATTGATTGAATTAGAAGGTTCAATTATTGCCTCCCTTCTATTTGATATCTGCTATAATTAACCGTTCGCGTTTATGTGGAAATAGTCATGCATGTTAATATATTCTCTTTTTTGTTTTGGGGATAATTAAATTAAAAACATCATATCAATTTCAGCCCCCGTGAATGAATATGCTTTGGATAAAAAGTCAAGTTTCTCGAAGAAAGTATACTAGGAACAAAAAAGAAACAATGAATAGAATCAAGGAAGGGAATAAAATAAAAAGATATAAAAATATTTTACTTCAACCATATATTGAGAAAAGTGATGGTGATGAATTTAATGGAATTTAATTGTATATAAGATCTATACGTTATGTCTGTTTTATGCCCTAATAATCTCTTTTCTTTTTTCCTTTTTTTTTTTCTAAAAAAAATATGTTTATCTGCTATTGGTTAATATTTGAGTATTGATGGCCTAATCAAGGAAAATTCCCCTAAAGATATTTTTTGTATTTATATAAACTCAAACATGATACTTCGTATTTATGCGGCAACTATAGCTTTTTTTATTCTCTTTATATATATATATATATATATATATATATATATATATAGATAAATACCACCCTAGGCTACAAGGCATTTGATATTCTGTAGTACTTTTTAACATATGTTTGAACGATAATTAGATCGGTCTTTTAACATATGCTGTTTTAATTTACTTTTAATTACTTCACAGAAATTTAAAAAAATGGATAAAAATTTGTATTATTAAAATATTAAGAATAATTGATATATCCTGATCACTTTTTCTTTTTGATAATATTTTTTTCTACAATACAATCAATAACAACAATATTTGTGAAAATGAATTAAAGTTGTTGACTTTTTTGTAAAGTGTCATCCTCAACATTTTGACGTAGCACTAGCTAATAGAAACCAATCATTTGTGTTTCTTAGGCCTTGAATTCAACAAAGTTCTAATTTAATTAATTTGCATATATCTTTACATGTTGAATTGGGATTGATAAATGGCTTGGTTTATATATTAGGAAAAATTGACAGAAATTTCTTTGTAAAATCTCAAATTAGGTTTATTATCAAAAATTGACAAGGTAAGAACAAAATTTGATAAACAATTTATAAATCATCTTATGAGATATACCTGATTTGAGATTTTACACGTTCAAAATTCTTTTTCTCTTATTTTCCCTATATATGAACTCCCAATATCAAAATCCAAAATCAAAATATAAACTTCATACATGATACTTTCTTAATTTCTTATTTTAAGGCATTTTTAAGTACTTCACATTCATCAAGGTAAATTGTTTATTAAGTCGACATCCAAGATTTTTACATTAATTATTTGAAAATAGTTTTGATAAAGCCTTACGTTCATTTTAGGTATAAAAAAAGAAAGTATTGATTACCTTTAAAATTTTCTAAAATATATACCCTATAAATTAATACATTGGACCTTCTTTTTGAAAGAAAGTCTTATAAAGTAAAACTAAGAGAGTAATAATTGCGTAACATTAGCAAGTAGTAACATCAAAGGAAGCTGACAAAAATAGAAAAGTAACATCAAATGAAATATTTCTTCATAATTTTGTTTTGTACTTAATTTATATGTTACATATAACCATAAAAAATTATAAAGCTACTATTGGACCAAATTTCATAAGTAATCCAAATAGCTTCAGTAAACCAAGGCTTAGAAAATAGCCCACAAGGACAGGCATTGTGTTTTGTATCACCTTCCTGGAAAGTTCCACAATTGAAAATATATCAATTGTTGTGTCCATTATATATCAATAATAAATGACTTGCTCAAACAATGACTGCATTGATGTGTCCATTATATATCAATATTTACAAATACCTACTAACAACTTTATTTAAAGTAAGAGATACAATTAGAATCAGTTAAATTTTTTAAAAAACTGACCCTAAAATAAGTAATTTAAAAAGTCGTTTAGCTAGTTAAAAATATTAAACAAAGACCATTTTTTAAAAAAAAATTAATAATTTAGAGAAACGTTCTATATTAAAGTTCATGGGGAAAAAAAAAACCTTCTTATAATAAGCATAGGAAAAACTATAATTGGTGAAGGATGTAGTTTGTAGTTTTTTCATATTATAGATGCTCTTTTGAGATATTAATGAATTCCAGTTTTCCTTCCAAAAATACTATAAGCTATTTGACAAATTTTTAACGGGCAAAATTAAACTTTGAGTAAATACCCTTTTTAGTTCTTGACAAAAAAACACGATCCCCATTTTAGTCCTTTACAAAAAAAAAAAATTTTTAATCCATAAAAAGGATGAATAAGGGTCGATTGTTAACATTTTGATCCTCACAAATTTACAAAATGTCTTTTTTAGTTTATAAAAAGGACGAATAAAGATCATTTTTTTTTGTAAGGGATCAAAATGATATCCGTGTTTTTTATCGAGAGATCGAAAGGATATTTACTCTTAAACTTTTGATTCGATTGTAAACTAATCTCTAAATTTTGATTGGATACAATTTATCTCATATAATTTTGACTTAATTACAACTTAATCCTTAAAATTTTCAACTTGATGAGTGCAACTTTGTCCAAATCTACAATATTGAAAAAAAAAAATTTATATATTTCATTGAACTTCTTAACTCGATGTAACTTTGTCCGCGTAATCATTTGATAGTTTCTGTAAACTAAGCCCCATATTCTCCCACATCGGGTCCTTCCAGGAAAATTCCGATGTCAAAACAAAATAAATGTCTTTCTCATGCAATTATTACATTTTAGCAGATATTGATGAGTCAAATTACAAATCATGTTTTCCTGCAACCTGGCCAATAATTCATACATTTCTTGTGATTCAAAAAGATCTGGATACCTCCTAAATTCAACACGTATGTTTGAAACCAGATTAATAACCACTTAAGTCCAATATGTGTGATTGTGTGAATTGAATGTGAAGGGTTGACAGTAATTAGTCATTATTAAAATAATACTCATCGGATTTAATTTTAGGAACTGATTTGAGGTGAACTATGTCCTAAATGTTTGTCTCTTATATATGTTTGTTGTTTCCTTAAATTAATTTGTCTAACTTATATATCAATAGTTAACCTAATGTTATATACAAGTATTTTAAAGAAATAATGTCATATAAATTATAGTTAAATAATTTATTTAAATTTCTTAATTAATCTCTTCAAATTAAATAAACAGGTCTTACATTAATTACCGGAAGAATAAGAAATACACCCTTTGTTCCCGTTTGAAGCCACTTTCAATTAGCTTAATCGGTTACCAAAATAAAAAATAGAAGTGGTTAAGTTATTGAACTTATTCGAAAAATGGGAAAAAAATTTTTTTTTCCAAATTTGGGGATTTTCAAAACAATAAATTATATAACAGCAAGTGAAAAGGATAGTTGCACAGCAAATTTTAAATAAGCACAAATTTGAGATAGATGTAATTAATACTTCACTTAGTGAATTATAATAAACATCACTCATTCTTTTTAAAATTAAATGCCTTGTAATAGAGACCAAAGGGAATATCAAAGAGACTAATAAATTGGATAAAACTAATAAAGGCATATTATCATTAAACCTAAAAATGTCAAAAGGCAATTATCATAGATTCATTAAACATAAAATTGTCAAAAGCAAATTAAACATCAAATCAAAAAGGAAAGTAGCTGTCAAAGGCATATTATGTAGAAACCCTTGAAGTAAATTCCGTGTTAAGAAGTAGAATTAAGGGGTAAAAGAACTCAAACTTTTCTTAAATATGGAATAAAATTTGTCGTGTGAAAAACACCACAACTCTTGACTACCATACACTCCAAAAATTTTATTTGCGTTACTTTTCTTTTATGGGTCCCACCCATTGCCCACGTGTCAGCCCCAAGTCCCATTCTCACTCAGCTTCGAGCCTCTCCGATCCCTCTAACCTGTCTCTCTCTCTTCCGTCTCTCAGGCCCTTCTCTATCCGTCTCCCTCCAAGATATCTGTACAGGGGATCAAGCATTGAGCCATCAAGCTTGGTTCTGATTTTGTGATCAAAGCTTATATGAACCAAAAGTCTATTTGATTAACCCATAACGTACGGCAGATTGCCAAGTCTTGATCTCACAATTTGCTTCTCAGCCCATTTGTATGATTCATCCACGAGCTTAGAACCCAAGGACTGGACCTTCTAGATAAATCTTCGTAGCCGTGTCTGCAGAAGCTGGCGTTGATGGCGCTGCTTCCGCCAAGAACGTCCCCAAGCATTCGAGATGCCATCTTCATAACTGATGGATTGTACAGGTGAGTCGTAAGCGTGGGGATAATCTATGAGAGTGGTCAAGAACCCTTCTTAATTAATTGGGACATCAAGTTTGGTCTGCCATAGCCAATACCTCCCATTGCAAGTACGAGAACTCGAAACACAGGCGACAATATCGCCGCCAATGGGCAACAGGCAGTGCCATCGCCAAGCCACCAACAATGATGTAATCGTAGCTATCTTCAAATGGCATTTAGCTAGCGTTGAACATGACCTTAGGTAATTTGGTTCTGATAGAAGAATAATCATTAAAGAATAACCGATTTCTTGCCCAAAGGAAAAAAGAAGTATAAATGCACAAATTGAAATGAAATATGGGTACCTTGTCGAGACTGTGTCTGTGAGTTACGGTGGAAGCCGCCAGGTGAAGAAGGAGGGAGAGGGCACAGGACCCGATGATGAGTAGGGAAAACTTTGAACCATCCAGATAAGATTTGGACGGTTCATATCTAATATTTTTTTACCTCTTTTTTTTAAAAAAAAATAATTATAATAAGTAGAGAATCTAAAATAAAAATAATCTTTAAACGAACAAAATTTTTTTTTTTTTTTAAAAAAAAGATTTGGACAGTCCAAAACTCGTCCACACGGACGAGCTCTCCCTGCTTGTTCAAACAGACCGGCAAAGAAACCAGTTCCAAGGGCAAGAGAGAGAAGGGCATGGGAGAAAGAGAGAGAGAGAGAAGGTTAGAGGGAGAGAGCCATACATGCATGATTGAGAATGGGGGCGGACACATGGACAACTGGTGGGACCAAAAGAGAAAAGTAACGGTGGTTTGTGACATGCACATTTAAGAAAAGTTTATAAGCAATTTTACCCCTTAACAGTAAAAAAAAAAAAAAATAACCAATGAGAGTGTGAACTTACTTTGAACACTTAACTTGTTATGATTATGAACTAGACCAGGAATATAGGTCACATTTCCACTCTAGGCCCTAGTCACTCAGATCAGTAAGTTGATTGTCTGTACTCAATTGAATCTTTATGAACGGGTTATATTGTCTTGCTGAAGATTAACGGGTTTCCATGACCATGCATGTATGTTAGAATTTGACTTGCAAAATAATTCACTACATACCAGGTCCTGACATTGCAAAATTTAAATTCCTTTTACCAGTAGAATGCCACATCATCTTCATTAGTTTCCGTAAGTAACTTAACAATATCA
This sequence comes from Acacia acuminata, assembly GCA_019022655.1. NCBI lineage: Eukaryota > Viridiplantae > Streptophyta > Magnoliopsida > Fabales > Fabaceae > Acacia > Acacia acuminata. Next base: position 4,750,266 of record JAFJYI010000022.1, on the reverse strand, counting down.
TTAACGATAGGGGTTTAATGTAAAAAATCTAAAATGTCAAAAAAGTTTAATTTAAACTTTGAAATATCAAGAGTTATACACATACATGTACTAAAAATTTAAGGAGGTTTTATAGATTTAGCCTTCTATTTATAAGACACTTGAAGGATGAATTTTGTGATATTTTTCAAGGGACAATATTGATTATTTATTATAATTTTCTCCTTTTACACATTTTCAATATCAATGTATAGGAAAGTAAGTTTTTTGTAAGTTTTTTTTAAAATGGAGTTAATGAAATTTTAATTTTTCATTAATTTTAATAAAAATATTGTAAATGACTTGTATATAAATAAGACATGAAAAATATATATTACAAACTATTAGACCAATTTGTATCATTTGTCCAAAAAGTTTCCACAAATCAAACCCTAACAAGTATGAGCCCTCGAGGCTGACAGATTGGGTGGTCTCTCCTTCCAGGAAAGTTCCACACACAAAATAACAACAAAACATCTTACTCTCAGGAAATGACAGCACATATAGTTAGGTCAAAATTTCAATAACTACAAAACATGTTGTTTTTCCTAAAACGTGGTCAATACTTCCAATGTTTCATGTTATGAAAAATGGAAAAATGTTTTGAAAAACCTCTTAAAATCCAACATGCTTATAATAAGCGAAGTACTGTAATTGATAACCATTTACGGCCAATAATGTATGAAGAATAATTATACTTGTCGCAGGGTTAATATAGTAATTTCAAAGAGAGATAAAGACGAATGATCATAACCCCAATCAACATATGACAAATTCAAAAGGTGAACAAGAAGTCAAAAAGACGAGCAGGTAGGTGTTCATCAATGATTTAATAAAGAAGCATTTGGCGTATACAAGGTGTAAAATATTTGACTAGCAATTTAATTTATTGTGGCATTGGTTCATGTTATGGTTCAATAGTCTACATATATATTGACTATTCTTTTTTTTTCTTTGTTTTGAATATAGTAACTATTCTAGATAAAAATAGTAACAAAAATATAAAAAAATTGATTTCAAGTAAGAAAGAGATATAAAGTTAAATAAAAACATAAAGTGAGTAAATTAAGAAATAAAAACATATTATAAAATTTAAGAATATTTTATAATTTAAATAATTAAAGTAACATAGCTATTAGACACAAGACACAACCCTATTTTTAAATAGGGTTAAGGAAAAATTTAACCAATGAACTTTTATCTCAAAAGCGCTCAAGACAAATAACTTTTTAAATGAACTAAAAATTACCCAAAAAAACTTTTAAAAATATGCAAATAAGACAAAAAATGGAGTACAACTTTTTGCGTTGAGCGCTTCCGGAGAAATTTTTTTTAAATTTTTTTTTTTTTTTTTGCGAATGCCGCTCATGGAGTAAAAGTTTTTTTATACCGATTGCACATTTTTAAAAGTTTTTTGGTATTTTTGTTCCACTCAAAAGTTATTTCTATCGCAAGACTCCCGAGGTAATAGTTCGTTGGCCAAATTGCTTCTTAATCTATTTCTAAATATGAGTCACTTTTATCTAGTTCACATGTATCTATACCAATAAAAATAGTTAAAAGTATTAAATTTGTCATACAAATAAGTGATTTCCAATATATACTACTTTTATTAATTACACTAAACTCCAACTTCATATTTTTTTACTCATTCTAACTATTTGTATTAAATATGGGCATATATGAAAACATATTTAACACTCTGTAAAAACTATCAAATGCTGCGTGTCACATCCTTCATTTTGGCACCTTTTCTATGCATTTGAAAGCGACCAGTTTTAGGTGAATTGCAAATTAAAGCACATAAATTTGAATTTGCATTTCAGTCATTGGGTTACTATTCATTTAGTATTCCCAGTTTGATAGTCCAATTTTAAAAAATTATAATTAAATCTAAAAAAATTGTATGGAGGTGATTCAAGTTTCTAATTAAAGCTCCCTGGGTTCTCTACAATGGACAAATACAAATCTAAACCTTGATAATGCCAACTTGTACAGTAGTTTTCGAGAAACTTCACTATTTCATTGGTGAAGTAATATTCTGTGTATCCAATTCTAGTAAACTAGGACTTATTTTAAAAGCTTGAAACGTATGTGTATAGTCTACCCCCAAAATTTTCATGGCCAACCTCCTTCATTTACCCTGTTCGTACCTTAATCAAAACTTAGGCTTCATTATGGGTATTTGATTCTTTTATTTCCTTGCAACTTAACTTTTTAAACCTCTTTTACACAATTACAAAAAGTAGATTTAAAGATGCACAATAACATCTGCTTTCTGGAAACAAAAATTAAAAATGAAGCGGTGACATTTTTAAAATTTTGTCTTAACATTCAACAACTATTTTAATGAAAAAAACATCGTTAAAATTTAAGCCCAAAAATTAATATTTTTTAATTACAACGAATGTTTTTAAAACCAGTCATTGAAAGTTGAAATTCAATTATAGGTTTTATTAACCAAATTGTTGAAACTCAATGTGTTTATTTATTTATTTTGGGATAGGACGATTGTTTAATAAAAAAATCGTTGCACATTTCAACAAGTTGGTGTCTTGGCACAATTGCTTAGCATGAGCTTTTGCCAAGTATTCCTAAGGTCAAGGGTTTGAGCTTCCCTGACCTGTATGTTTTCTTTCCTTCTTAGTTACAATGATTGTTTTGTTAAACCAGTCGTGTAAATCCATATTTCTTTTATCATATATAAATTCAGTTATGAGAGATTTCAACGGTTGGTTTTAAGAAATTCATTGTAATTAAAAAAATCATTGTAACTAAAAAGCTCGAGATTTCAACTTTCATAACCTTGTTTTAAAAACAAGTCGTTGAAAATTGACTTTTTAAACTAGTCTACACGACTGTTTTATTAAAAATAGTCGTGGAATAGTTCAACAAGGTTGTGTCGTGGCAAGTTAGCTCAAGCTTTTGGTAAGTAGTCTTGAGGTTGAGCGTTCAAGCCTCCACTGAAACCCCCCCTTTTTATTCGAGTGGGTTTTTAAAACAATCGGGTAAATCCAGATTTCTCTAGACTTGCGCCTTCCATTTTGTTCTTCAATTCATTTCGCGCCTTACCTCTTATTTTGTTCACGCCATTTCCCTGAAGACAGACTTTTCTCTCTGTCTCTCTCTTTCTTTCTTGCCTAATGTAAAAGTTGAAACCCTTAGCCAATATCTACAAGCCCCACTCCTCCTCCTCCGTCGCACCCTCGCTTCAATGAAAAGGTTCCCTCTTTTTCTTCTTGATGTTTGTTTTCTTTTTCAACTACATGTTTTGTTTTCTCCATTGCAGCCTCTACGGGGATAATGAGTTACAAGGTCATATGTACATTTTTGTTTTATATGAAGCCCCACAATGTGCAAAGGCCCAATAGATTTTTGTCTGGCCAACCGGTGGAAATTTACCCTCCTGACGAAGAGTAGGAGATTTCACAACCTATGATATTCTCTCTCTATCTCTTTGTGTTTTTCCATCAATACCCATGTTTTCTCTTATCTCTTTCTTATAAGAAGTTGATTTTAGCCATATCATTAGCACGTTATAATTCTTTTCTTGTGTTTTTTTCATTAATATCCATATTTGCTTCTCTCTCTCTTTTATTCTCTTTTGTTTGTATGAATATGCTGATTTGTTCATTCATTTTTTATTGTGTGCCCGTTGTAATTTGTATTCCTAAATATATGTAATATTTATATGCAAAGAGTGTGTGGCTACATGTATGCTTTTAAGATTTTCATGTCAAAAAAGAGTAGTTTCGATTATATTGTGCGAAATTTTAGAGAGTTCTAGTAGGAGGCTAACAGTAATAGCTTAAAACATGAGGAAACATAAAAAAAATTGTACCTTATCATAATGAAAAGGGTAGAAGTCAGGGGACACAAGGGCTTAGAGTAAAGAGTATGCATCATGAAGAGGTGTTGCAAGCACACTTGTATATCTTGAATAATATGGAAGAAGTTTAGCCGTACTTAGATAAACATAAAAACTTGTTAAAGCAAAACTATTCAAGAAAAAATGACATACAGATAGCTAATGAGCAAAACAAGACATTTATAGAGTTGTTTAAAGAAAAGATTTCGTACGAGACTTGTGTCTCGGAACAATTAAATGGTTAACTTGGGGGCCTTTTTTTGAAGCGGTTATGATATAAACGGGTTTTCTTTCTACACAAAAGCTTAGGATGAGAAAAGTACTATGCAAAATAGTGAGGTGATGGTAGTAGCTGAATCAATTCACTTTTCTAGTTCGAAAGATACAAATATCATATTGGCATCCATATTCTATTATGAAGTTATAGAAGAAATATTGGAGATCAGTTACACTAAGTTGAGAGTTCCTTTATTTAAATGTCAGTGGGTGAACAATAATGATGTGCAAATAGATCAATTTGGATTTACCTCGGTTGATCTTCATAGAGTTGGTTCTAAAGATGAGCCATTTATTCTAGCAAGCCATGTAAAATAAGTGTTTTATGTCACTGATCCTAAGAATAAAAAAACTATCCATTGTACTTCAAATTAAAAACAAAAGGATGGTGATCCAATTTTGAATCTTGACAACACACCACCTTTTACTACAAATCCACCTATAGTAAGTGAAGTACAATTCGTAGATGATAAAGACTATGCAGCTAGAAATGATCATTGTGAAGGAATATGAAAAAACACATAAAGTAAGATTGTAAGGAATAAAATACGACTATGTGATTTTCTAAGATTTTAAGGAATAAAATAGGGTTGTGTGATTTGCTTACATTTCAGTTTGTTTATTTCTTTCATTAAATTTATTGATTTATGTTAACTTATTTTTCAATTTGCTTGCAGATTTTTGATCAAGAGGAACCCTACACAATGGAGGACATTAATGTGATAAGCTAAGAGACCTTTTGGCGGGACATCTTCTACAACAAATAAAAAATGTGCGGATATGGATAAAAGGTTGTTTTACATATGTATTGGTTTATAAATACTTGTAGAAATGCTTGATTATATTAACTTATGAATTTGTGCACACTCTTGTATTAGTCATGTTTAGAGAACTTTTTTATACATGGCTTACATAAAAATGCCAGCTGCTTTACTTCTTTCAAAACAAATTATTTAAACTTAAACTTAAATACTAGCCCTTCATTCTTCCACTTTCTTCCCTTTGTTCTAACATGTGCTTGTGCCTACTGGGGACATATATATAATGGATAAGGGAGGTGTGAGATTTCTCAGAAACCCAGTAGTAAATACCATTCTTCAACATCAAACAATGCTTGATGATCATAACACATTAAAATGCAGAGTAATCAATTGGCATGAAAGAATATTACCTTGCACAGGAAAATCAAGCATAACCAAAGGCCAACGCACACATAAAGCAACGAACTCATATGTTCAATCTTCAAGATCACATTCAAATAATCATGGCAAGTTAATTTAACGTCAAATAACAAGCAAGCATATTTAACATTAAAGTGAGTAAACTAATTGCTACCTCTTTCACAGTCCTTGAAACTTACTCCGTCCACTTGTTCTTTGATTCCTCTTAGGCTCTTGCCCACTACCAAATCCTAGACACCAACATGACACAAAGCACATGATAAGCTATACATAGTACATGCATTAAAGCACTAAATTAAATTCTCCCTTAACCCCCTTTTTTCATTTGGGACCCATTGGAATAATTAAAATTATCAAATTCCCACTCTTTATTCTTGCCTTGTCCAGGCTGTGGGTGTTAGCAAAGAGGGAGGAAGTGATTTTCAACTTCGATTCCATTAAATATCGTAGTTCAACCTTTAACCACATCTTTGATCATTATTTAATATTAAATCATGCTTTGCATATATTTTTTCTCCAAATTCTGGATAACATCTCCCTTTATTTTCCAAGATTCCCAAACTTACAGGATTTCAAACCCAACTCGAACAACCATCAACATGATCAATAACAATAATAACCATCACTTACCTTAATTAGTCCAAGTTTGGTTTCTTATTGATTCTTCCACTTGAAACCCTTGAGCCCTCAACCTTCTCTCTTTCTAAACATATCATCAAAGAGAGATTTAGAGACCAAATGGGCTTTAAACATAAGAACTACAGGTAATACAGATGAAATTGGGATCATCAACTTACCTAAGGCAACTTGATTTTCCTTCTTTTTCTCGTCCTTTTCTCTTCTCTCTCCGATCTTCTTCACTGTCGGTCTGGTTAGTATTTCTCTGCTCTTCACAGAAGGGAAAATAGAAAGAAGGAAATGGCTTCAAGTGATCTCCTCTGACACGTAAACCAAATTTGACAAGCTCATGAGTCCATTTATGATTTTATTGCCACCTTTATGATCCAAGGGCCCAGAATATTTCTTTCCTTCTTCCATTGCTTAGATCACGCCAGCTTTGTACTTTCAAGCAGTCAAGGATTAAAGTTTAATTACACATTATAATCTTAATTCCTTCATTAAAATTTAACCGATCACTTACAAATGCTTTTTGGGATTTTTCTTTAATCATATACCAATGAGGGACCATCCAAAATTCACATTTACTAGGGAGGAATTCCCCACTTTTTCTCAAACTTAAACTTGGCCCTTAAGTATTTTTTCAATAATTTCTAAGAAATTGTCTTATACTTGGATAAGATACTCATAAAATATTCTTTAACCTAAATTTCCATTTCAAGGGCCTAGAACAATTTTTATAAATTCAAATTAAACTTAAAATAAATTTTCCTCATTGTTTCCCAATTATTTGAGGCCTCTTGATATTTTCATAATTAAATTTGGATAATTATCATTTAATTAACTAAAATTATAATAATTCTTTAAAATTCATTTTTGATGTATTTTTCTCACTTATATATACCTCAATTAAGCCTTAAATATATTCCAGGGAATTATTTTATACTTTCATGTGTCTCTGGGGATTTTTCTTGAAATTCCAACATAATTTCCAAAATTACATTTGCATCATAATTTTCAGAAATGATGCTTTTACCCAAACCCATGCCAGTAGATATAAAATGTTACCTTAGTAAGTCTACTATTTTATCTGACCTTTGGCTAAATTTTAATTGTGCATTTAGCCTTATTTGGGAAGGCCAAATATTATCATCATTATATCCCTTCAAAGCATTTGTAGGACTTTTATTTTAAGCAAATTCTTGAATGTTTAGGCTCAAAATTTACGATAGAACACCTTATATAAGCCACCTTATAATAGACTGAACTAGACTTGATTTTTGCTTCTTCAAACAATGAAATTAAATGACATATTTGATCAAATTGTTATGGCTAGAATTGCAGATTTCGGTTGAATAAAAAAAAAAAAAAAAAGGAATTTCAGGTTTCGGCAATATTTCTTGAATCTAAAGTAATTGATAATATTACAGATGATGTGAGATAAATTAACTTAAAAAGCATAAAGACAAGCATATACTCATCACACTTCCAAACTCACATTTAGTTGGTGGAAGAAATTATAATCAAGGGTCTTATGTCCTTTGCATAATTATATCCGCAGGGTCCACTGTATCAAACGGCGCCATTTTGATTCAGCAAAGCACACTCCTTGTCCCTATTTTTTTTAAAAAAAAAAAAAAAAAAAATTCAAGCACTGTCAGGTAATAAAAAGATAATTTAGAATACTGAATGGATACGACTTGTACTTAAAAGGATCTTGACTTATACTAAAAAAACAATTCATAATCTTAAAAAGTTATTTCAGGATCTTGAAAAAATATACTTTAATATCTTAAAGTATATTTTTAGTAGCAGTCAATATTTGAATTACTTTTTCAAAATCCTAAAATAATTTTTTACTATCATGAATTATTTTTTTTAGTATCACTCAATATTCTCAAGTATCCTTTTAGTGTCAATCAAGATCCTAAAATATTTTTTGAAGATCCTAAAATAATTTGTCAAGATGAAAAAGAATATTTTTAGTGTCATTCAAGTATGATAAATTATCTTTTTACTATCTAACAGTATCTAACCTTTTTTTTAAAAAAAAAAGGGACTAGGTGTGTGCTCTACTGCATTAAAATGGCACTGTTTAATGTAGCGGATGTAATTATGCAAAGGACCTAAGTCAGGTCCATAATCAAGGGAGAATGAAACGTGGTGAAGGACCAATGAAATAAGCATATGGTTTTCACCCTGAAAAGAAAAAGAAAAAGAAAGGCGTATGGTAAAATGGGCCTAATACTAGTAAATCGCAATATATTTAGATAGAATTAAAATCAGAATACAACCGGTCCAACATATTAATCAAAAACCTCCCAAAGGACCAATAAAATCACTCTGATTAGTTGGTAAAAAAGTTAACTTATAATCATAAGTATGGGCGGACCCACATACTAGACAAGGGGGCAAGTGCCGCCCTTGAATTTTTTTTTTTTTAATAATAATTTTTAAAAAAATTATTTTATATTATAAAAAATTAATACATGTTTAAGTGATTCTTTGCCCACCTTTAAATTAAGTGCCTACCTTTAACACATCGGACTTTGCTTCCAACCTCTTCCTTCTGTCCTCTTCCCATCTTCTTCTTCATCTCAACCGTTGGATCGAAATCTCAACCATTCAAATTTAATCTTTTATAAAAGTATTATTTTAAATATTTTATTAATATTTTTATAAAATATTAAATTTGAACCGTTGATATTTCAATCTAACGGTTGAGATGAAGAAGAGATAGGAAGAGGATGGGAAGGGAAGTGGATGGGAGTCAAACCCTAATACATCAATACTATACTTCATAATGGGATGGCGATGAATGGTTGAATGATTATTTAGTGCCTTATATTGAAAAAACAGATATATTTGATAACAATGATAATAAAACAATTATGATGGAATTCTAAAAAATAAGACCTAGAAAGATGACATTATAATTATTTTTATTTTTTAGGGTGAAGGTGCAAATTTGCCAAACAACTATTACCCAAAGAGGGTCTGGGCCAAATAACTATTGAAGGGACCAATATTGCCAATCAATAATTAAAAAGTGAAAAAAAAACCAAATAACTATTAAATGTGGAAAAAAAACACCAAATAACTATTAGAAAAAAAAACAACTATCACAATTAAGTTAAAATGTGAAACACCTGGCGTAGGACGGTGGCGAAAACGGAGAAAAGAAGCGGTTAAGCCTTCTTGTTGGAAAAAGAAAACACCAACACCGATGGGACCCATGGGAGCATGCATTGCGGCAAGATCGGTTCTTGCTTGTGGCATCGCGAGGATGGAACCAAGGTGTAAGGTGTGTGTCGATCGAACGTTGTGGACTGCGGATGAGTTCAAGAGGGTAAGTGGAACACCCAAAGAACAATAGAAGCTTTGGAAATGCCGACGTCATCGACACTATGACGATCAATGGAAGACGGAGACACCAAGACAAATGATGGGGTAATAGTTCGTTGGCGAATCTGCTCCAAATTGTGTTTTTTTCCACTTTTTAATTGTTGATTGGCAATTTTGGTCCCTTCAATAGTTATTTGGCCCGAGGCGCTCCTTGGGTAATAGTTGTTTGGCAAATATGCACCTTGACCCTTATTTTTATTGTAATATTTTTTTAATTAAAATATATGTACTTGAACTTGTTGAGTGTCCATCCTTTATTGTAATTTATGTAGCCGCATTTCTAATAGTACTTATCCTTACTTTTTTAAGCGACATGTTTGTAAAATAATTGTCTCTCTTATTACATCATAAGTATTTACTTGATTTCATAAATATTTTTTTGATTGTTTATATTCTTTTGTTTTTAATATATTTAAAAATTTCCTTAAAAGAAATTTTCGGGGGCCCCAATCCCCCCACCAATTGTGCCCCCCTCATGTAAATCTCTAGGTCCGCCCCTGCATAAGATTGTGGGTTTAAATCTCACCAATGTGAGAATCTTATTGGTGAGTAAGGTTGTGCAATAAGTTGAATGGGCCGCTCGATGGTCAGCCTGCTCGTTAATTTCTTAATGGGTATGTGCTCGGCTATGTCCGTCAAATGCCCACTAAACCTCATAACAAATGGGTTGGGCTAAACTTGTACGTGTTTCAATGGACAATGAGTAGCTTGCTAGCCTTTTTTTTTTTTTTTTTTTTTTTTTTTTTTTTTTTTTTTTTTTTTCTTTTTCTTTTTTAAAGGAAAACCCAATATGCAACCACACTAACACTACCCCCCATTCTTAGATTCAACTGGTAAAGGGTCAGAGATTCTCACTAAAAGGGAAGGAGTTCGATCATGGACTTGATCAAGGCGCTGAGGGAGGCATCCTAGGCGATGTGAACTTGTGGAAATGCAGGCTGAGATGAATGCATATGTACTTTTATCTTATACGTCCTAGGGAGCAAAGTCATAACGCTTTGCCTTTAAACTATAGATGAGCCTAACCACTCTTCTGAAATTTTTATAGCAAAAAAAAAAAAAAAAAAAAAAAAACAACCACACTTTTATTACGTTGATGCAACTAATTCCTCAATCACAATATTCCTCATTATTTCCTCATTTGAAATCATGTATTTTGACATGCACAGATTAATAAATATTTGTGAAATTCCCAATCAATATAAGAATTAATCTTTATATATATATATATATATATATATGAGTAAGAGCAATTTATATATATAACTACATCTTATATTTAAGTTCTGATTGTGTGTATCATCATGATCATGATTCTGATTTCATAATCATGAGCTTGGTATGTAATCATTGATTCATGAGATATATATGATTATATGTCATGATTCATTTAAAAATATTTTCTTTTACAATTAATGTTATATATAATATAAATAATATACACACGTATATACATATATATACTTAAATATATAATTTTTTTCGGTCCTAATTATAGGAGCAAATTACTAGAATTTAGAGAGATTAAGGAAGAAAGTTAAATTAGGTAATTATATGTATTTTCCTAAAATGCCCTTACTCAAAATTTAAAATGACGTTAATTAATTATTTTTGTTTGTCGGCACGTTTCATGTGTATAATTAGATTACTCATGTCGTAAGGTCATTTATTTTATGCATGTTTAAATTATGGTGCATAATAATGTATTATACTTTATGTGTCGATGGCATAAAATTAATTGTAATAAAAGAAGAAACAATGTTAATTAATAGAATAAAATTAGTTAAAAAAATATTCTTAAGAGAATATTAAAATTATTTTATTTAAAAATAAAAAATAAAGTAGAATATGTCACTTGATAGAATATAAACGTGTTGTTAAATTAATTATTTTGGAAAAAGCATTAGTAGAGGTGATATGGGAAAAATATGACAAAAATTGCTTAAAATTATTTTATATAAAAAGTATAATTTAGGTTTATATGACATTAATGAGTTGTAAATATTATTTACTTTATAAAATATATAGGTGTATTATTAAATTATTATTGTCTTTAATTATTATTGAAAAAGTATAAATAAGGGTATTATAGGAAAAAATTGATAAAAGTTAAAACTTGCTCTTATAATTGGGACCAAAATCAACTCCAAAATTTACTCCTATAATTAAAATCGGAGGGAGTATTATATATATCAACATAAATGGGTGAGCATGGGGAAGTTCGAGGGTGTATCTATGGCCCATCCCCTTTAGCACACAAGCCCCGCCCATTTAAACTCTCTCATTATGAGCCTTTGTTGGACAAGTAAAAATGGGTAATTTTTTATGGGAAAATCCTTTTCAAGGCCCATAGTACCAAAAAAATTCTAGAAAATGCCCTAAAATTTTGAAAATTCCATAAAAGGCCTCAAGATTCGAAAATTCCAGAAAAGGCCCCAAGATTCTAAAAATTCTAGAAAAGGCTCAACGTGAGTTGTTAATGGGGCGATATAATTGTTAGCGGGATACTGATATAGTTGTTAATTGGGGTGATTTAGTTGTTAATTTTTTTAACAACTAAATTAGCCCAGCTTAACAACTACATCAAGACCCCGCTAACAACTATATCACCTCATTAACAACTTCATAAATTCGAAGGGCCTTTTCCTCGAATATTTAGAATCTTGGGGTCTTTTCTGGAATTTTCAGAATTTTGGGGTCCTTTCTGAAATTTTTTTAGTAAAGAGAGCCTTGAAAAGGATTTTCCCATTTTCTATTGGGCTTGGGCGGGCTCATCAGCCAATGAGCGACTTACTTAACCCTATTTATAGACAATCTATAAATATTTTTGTAAGTTCTCTTTAAATCCAGAGACATATTCTAGTCCTAATAAACCTAGTACCAACTCACCTACACTTTATTCTATTAAAAAAAATATTTAATGTGGTATAATTAATTTTTTTTAATATCACCCCAATTTAAAATATTAACACGAGGGAGGATATAATATAAATTTTGTTATGAGTATTCCAATATTGGTGTGAATGTCCACAACCTTTTCAAGAAGAGTCTTTTGGAGTTTTTAAAGCCATGTAACCTATGATATGAATGACATGAGAGTTTTCTATGACTAATAACTTACAAAACCTCATAATATACCATTATGTAGATTTATTCTTTTGTAACTCTTATAATGGATTCATTGCCTATATATAGTAGGCATGTATGAAAGGTTGAAAGAGAATAATAAAAAAGAAGATCACTCCCTCCTTGCTCTCCATTTCTCTCTTGCATTTCTTCATCTCCCTCATCTTAATCTCTCTTGTATTTTACTTAGTTTCATAACACGTTATCAGCACGATTGCTATAACGAAGGTATAATTTCTTTAACGATTTCATCTACTTTCTTTAATGATTTTATTATATGTTTATTTATATATCCGGGATAATCTAAACCACTATATGGAATTAAAAATATTATTTTACCGATTGTTTTTATACATCGGGTTCCATGGTTAAGATTTGAGATAATTTACTATTTTTACTATACATCACTATTCATTTTTATTCATGTAGAGTATTTTTAATGATTGCACAATATATTATATATTGTTGCTTATATTATTGCTAACTTTAACATTTATTTTTCTTGCTAACATTTTATTATTGTTTTCATTTAAAATTTTATTATTATTGTGGTAATTTGACTCCTACATGGAAGGTTGTACCTCCTACATAGCAGTCTAGATTTAATTTTTCACTTTTTATTATGGTAATTTGACTCCTACATGGAAGATTCTACCTCCTACATGGAAGTCTAGATTTAATCTTTCCTTTTTATTGTTTTAATTTAATTTGAGATTTTATTATTATTACTAACTTTATCATAACATTTATATTATTTTTACTAACATAACATTTAAATTAAGCTTTTACTTTTATGTTACTAACATAACATTTAAATTAAGCATTTTATTTTTATTGTTGCTAACATAACATTTTACTTTTATTGTTATGTTATTGTTGCAATGTTATGTTATTTTATATTTAATGCAATCTCTTTTATTTTATTAATATTATTATGGCCGAAGCCATACACCTTTATTTTCCTATTCTAAAATTATATGACCAAGTCCTATCACTTTAATTTCTTATTTTGTGGCGAGAAGCCATGTAAATTTAAATTCTCATTTTGAGAACTAAATGGCCAAAGCCATAAAGTTTTAATTTTACTATCTTTACTTTTTATTGTTTTTATTTTCATATTTTTTTGATTCATTATTATATGACCGGATGCCATATATATATATATATATATATAATTTTTATTTAACCGAAGATAAATAGTTTGGAAGCCATATTGATTTAATTTCTTATGAAACAAATTGGCCTGAAGCCATGAGAAGACACAAATTGGTTTAACTCTATGAGGAAACACAAATTCGATCAAGCAATGTGATAATTTGACCTCAAGCCATAAGACAAATTGAACTAAAGCCGATAATTTGGCCTCGAAGCAACGTGATAATATATTATATTATTATTACTATTTACATACTATTTTACTACGCACACCAAATTTTTAAGAATTTTCATTCGCACTTTATGAGATATTTGGTTTTTAGTCTTCTATACCTACGAAAGAGGTATGTGAGCTTGTGCACATCTAGAGATGAATGGTGGACAATAAAGTGATATTTGTTTGTTATTAATATCAAAGCTCAAGACTTATGTTTCAAATATTGCATAAAAAGATTTTGATAGCTTTGGAAAAATATTGTCCAAGACAATAACTTGCAGAGATTTATGTTGTAATAAGTTTAAAGGCTAATAGTCCTGAAGACTAATTAGCATATTTTGCCCAATGTTATAAGAGAGGCAAAGAGTTGCAGAGAAATATCTCTACATTTATTTTGAAGCCAAGACAAATAACAAATAAGCCCATAAGGTAATACGGTGTTTAGTTTCTATTCTTATTAAAAAAAATTATTATTATTTACATTTATTGTGATCTCATCTTATAAATTTGTTGCCATGACAATTTTCTACTGGAGAATTTTCATATGTGTGATTCTAAATCTGTAAGGTTCTGAGTTATTTTGATCATGAATATCTTCATATGTGGTGGACTGTGTATGTTTTGCATATATAAGTAAATTGAAGTATATTATTAAAGAGTAATGAGATTATCTAGTGATATAATCTTATATGTTTGTTCCTGACGAATCAACATAGATTTTTATTTCGAGCTTTAAAATGTTTTAAAGTGATTTTGAAATGCATATATATAGAAAGTATGTTTATATAACTCACACTTGAGGGGAGATTGTTAGAAAACAAGTGTGAGTTCAAATACAAGTATGAGCTAATTTTTGAAAAGTTATATACTTCTCACATAAAGCCTAATATATCTCCCAAAATGGATGTCGATTATGATCAAAAGTTTATGATTGATTGAGACATATGTCACAATAAACCGAAGTTTACTAATCCAAAGAAATTTATTGTTGGCATGACTTGTTTAATCATCCAAGTCATATAATACAAATAAGATTACATTTTGACATCCATCGAAGAACCAAGATTCTTCAAGAATAACCAACATATTATTTATGAATTATGTCTTTTGTTCTCAAAACAAATTGTCTATGAGAATATCATTGATCATGTAAAGCCTCCATAAATAGTTAGATCAATTCTTATGAGAACAAAATTTTTATGTTGGTATATTTGATCTTACATATTGCAAGACTTATATAAGCCAACAAAATTCTCCCTAAAATTGGCTTTTGGTCGGTAGAGCGACAAATTCCATCTTATAAAGTTTGTATGTGCGATGATTATTAATCCACCACAATGCACATAGATGGATATGGAAAGAAAGTTGAGATAAATGTTGTATAAGGACCTTCTTCTTCTTGTTTGTCTCTATATGAAACAAAATAATGTTTCTAAAGGAAACAAATGGATTAAGGAAACTTATACTGTATGATTAGTCAATTGATATTTGACATTATTTTCTCAACATAAGGGGGAGAAATTGAATAGCTGGATAAGAGAATACATGGAATGCATTATCGCAAAGTATATATCCTCGAATAAAGAAGTATGAACCAAGTTCATTAGGTTATGCATTCATGATATATTTGCCGAGGATAAATTATCGACCTAAATGAGATTTATTAAATCTCATATTCCATAAAAATGCTCCAATTAGTAATATGCCCGAAGCATGAGTAAGTATTCTGGTTCCAAATATAAATATTATGGATAAATTGGAGCATATGATTAAGATGATCATATTAAGGAGGTAAGTACTCCAAAAGAGTACTGAGACATAACTTATTGGAAAACCTCAATAGAGGTTCAGGTACCTGAGTAATATTGATATTGTTATGTCGAATTGGAAAAATAGAACCGAAAAGATAAAGTTGTCGACAACAATTTTGATGATGATATCACGTGACCAAATGAGGATATTATATAAAGATTATTGGCCAAGAGGATAAGTAAAATTGAGAGTGACTCAAATATAATCATATTATGATAGTTAAAGACCTGAAGTCTAAATTGGAAAATATGATTTTGTGGTGGATACGATAAATCGGCAATTTATGAATGATAAATTATGCGCCTATTAGATATTGTTATATCGCATATGCATATGGCTTATTAAATTATGAAGATTGCATAAGAATCTTCAAAGGATCCAAGAGTGCTTAGTAGCACATGTCCCCGAAGGACTCAAGATGCCGAAGCATCTAATTCAAAGTTCTCGAGAACAATACTTAAGAAGTTTTGTAAGACTTAAAACTATTAGAGCATGTATGATATAATCATTTTAATGAATATCTGTTGATATGCATCTGGATATATCTTATAAGAATGCCTAGATTTCATGTTAGTATTATTATGACTTTGCTGGAAATATTTAGTTCTTGCAGGTACACAATAGAATGTTTGATGACAAAAAGGATGATATGCTCAAAAGACATTGAAAGTAATGTAGTCATCGGGGAGTAATACGATGTTGTCAAAAAAGGGAGTCAATACACTCGTACTCTTTTTCCCTTATCTAGGTTTTGTCCCACCGAGTTTTCCTAGAAAGGTTTTTAATGAGGCGATTGACAAACAGTATCAATGGATGTTGTACTCTTTTCTTTGACTAGGTTTTTATCCCACCGGGTTTTTTCTAGTTAAAATTTTTAATGAGACACATTCATAATGGACATTCAAGGGAGTGTTATGAATATTCCAAT
This sequence comes from Acacia acuminata, assembly GCA_019022655.1. NCBI lineage: Eukaryota > Viridiplantae > Streptophyta > Magnoliopsida > Fabales > Fabaceae > Acacia > Acacia acuminata. The sequence goes on along the minus strand of JAFJYI010000022.1, from coordinate 4,733,662 downwards.
ATTGGTGTGAATGTCCACAACCTTTTCAAGAAGAGTCTTTTGGAGTTTCTAAAGCCATGTAACCTATGACATGAATGACATGAGATTTTTCTATGACTAATAACTTACAAAACCTCATAATATACCATTATGTAGATTTATTCTTTTGTAACTCTTGTAATGGATTCATTGCCTATATATAAGAGTAGGCATGTATGAAAGGTTGAAAGAGAATAATAAAAAAAGAAGATCACTCCCTCCTTATTCTCCATTTCTCTCTTGCATTTCTTCATCTCCCTCATCTTAATCTCTCTTGTATTTTACTTAGTTTCATAAAAAATTTGAATTTCTTAAAAAATATTTTTGATTTAGGCGTTTTTAAAATGTTTCTTTCCATGAAGATTCAGAAGATTCTTCTTTATCAGCATATGAAGATGAAGTTGAATCAGAAAATGAGCTTTTATCTACCTGAATCAATCAACCTTCTGTGTCGTTTAAAAAAACGGCAGTCAGAGAGAGAGAGAGGTGGGCAATGAGAAAGACCTGAGCTTGAGACGTTTCACTGTCACGGCGAGTGCGATCTCCATTATTCAGTCTACGGCACCAAAAATCAAATATGGCGCACTCCGATCAGCAAGCCCCGACCACGGCTGCCTCAGGCGGTAGAGGCAATAGCTCCACCAGAAGAACTGCTACTAAACGTAAGACTAATAAATCTGCTTCTGTAAACTATGGCGACCCTCAAAAGTTCGCAGCAACGATTTCCTCAGTGACATCCACTGCATGTTCCTTTCTCCGACAGAACGACGTTGTTCTCCTTCCTTCCCAAACTCTGATTCTGGAATCGCTTCTTTCTTCTACATCCCTATCTCTCACCAGATTACTCTCTCTCCTTCCTAAACCCTCCGATCCTCTTTCTCTGTCTCCGATCCCTCCATTGCCTTGTCAACCACAATGCTGGTTCTATCGGTTTCTTTCTTCCGGTTCCGCTGACGATTCCATGTGGATCGACGCCTTCCATATGTCGAAACCTTCTTTCAGTCATCTTCTGAATCTTCTCTCCCCCTCTTTGGGCTCTGCGATCCCTAAAATTTCTCCCGATTATGCTTTAGCTGCCTCTCTCTTTCGCCTGGCCCATGGAGCTAGCTACAAAGCAGTGGCGAGGCGGTTTGGGATCGAATCCGCCGTTGCATGTAGGGCGTTTTACGTTGTTTGTAAAGCAATAAATGAGAATTTGGGGCATCTGTTTGAGCTTCGGTCTGATTCAGAGGGGATTGCTGAGGGTTTTGGATGGAGATCACTTCCAAATTGTTTTGGCGTTTTGGGATTAGCGAGATTCTGGATTGATGGCGAGCTATTGGGTAAAAATGGTTGCGTGATGCTTCAAGCATTGGTGGATTACGAAGGGAGGTTCTTGGATGTGTCAGCTGGGTGGCCGAGTACCATGAAACCCGAATCCATTCTGCATCAGAGCAAGCTGTATTCGGGGGTAGAGGAATCCAGAGAATTGTTACAGGGACCTTCGCATAAGCTCGGCGATGGTTGTTTGATCCCACCGTATATCTTGGGAGATTCTTGCTTTCCCCTTATGCCATGGCTTTTAACACCTTATAACAGACTGAATGAAGAAGATAGTTTTAGCTCAGTAGAAAGGGCCTTCAATTCTGCTCATAATCAGGCGATGGGTTCGGTAGTATCTGCATTTGGGAGACTGCGAGCTAGGTGGCAGCTTCTATCAAAGCAATGGAAAGAAGAGTGTGTTGAGTACTTGCCATTTGTAATTGTTACTGGGTGTTTACTGCACAATTTTCTGATCAAGTGTGATGAGTCAGTGGCAGAAGAATTTGCAGAACCTGTAAACGAAGAGGGTCTTCCTGTTTATGAAGGAGTGGTTGATGAAGGTGCACAGAGGATAAGGGATGCCCTTGCTTTGCACATGAGTCGGGCAAACATTGAAAGATGAATTGACGGAGCTATGGAATCAGGTGCATTTCTTTCTGTGTACATAATTGATGGATTGGCAATGGCTTCTTTGCAACTTATTTGTGAATCATGTATGGTCATAAATTCATTTCACTCTGCATCTTCTCATATCCATGGTGCTGCTGGAAGTTTGATAGTATAATTCTGTTTCTGAAACTGTCGAACTAGTTAACAAACTGAGCACTATGATATCATCGTTTTCTTTCTTTTGAAATGTACGATAATGATAGTATCCTCTGATATGTGTGTGTGTGTTTTTTTTTTTTTTTTTTTTTTTTTTTTTTTTAAGACATCTAGAAAACAATGGCTCATTTGTTTCTTTGATATATTAAGTAGAATTTAGGAGAGATGGCTGGGCACGTATTCAACCGAGTGTGCCTGTCAGATTTCCCTATAAAGTTACCTTTCAAAAGGAAAATATTTAACTCAAGGAGCAATGAAGCAATAGCGTGTTGATTATTGAGAATTAGTCATTGCTTCATGTTACTGGAATTTTGCCAAGCAATTTATTGATCAAATCTAATGCACCTAACCTTGTTGTGAAATTGAACTTAGACAGCTTTTACTCTTCTATATTTATCGACAATTGTGCACAAGGAGATAAAACCAAATACAACTAGTTCCATCTCTGGAACCTAGTTTTTTTAGGGGGACTGAATGGCTCTGGGCCAATCTTGTTCATCATTTTCATAAATTGTGTGCTTAAATATAATTTTTCATCGCATTTTATCATATCCCTTACTTCTGCTTGGAGTGTTATCTAAGCTTGATTGTGTAACTAACATTAAGATACTGGCCCAAAAAATATATCCCAAGAAACTGGCCGAAAAAGAAAAATAAAGCTTGTTACCTTGCAAAAGGAACAAGATGACAGCACATTTCTTGGTTGGAGACTCTCTTTTCTACAGTTGATGAATCTTCAACTAGACTAAATATACATGGTACTACAATTCTTTACAAGAAGAGGCTTGAGGTGGCTTATGAGAGGGATAATGGTGGATATTTATGTTGACTTCAGGGTGTTTCAAAACCATAATATTTATAACTCAAAATTGAAGCTTGGATGAGGAACAGTTTTTTGCACAATTGAGCAAGCAAGACAGCGTACTCCTGCAACCTAGACGTGATGAATTATCCTGTCTCATTTGAATGACTCTGACGAACTCGTCTGCACTTAAATCTCCATCTCGGTTTGCATCAAACACATGAAATATAATGTCCACCACATTATCTGTAATTGTCACTCCGCATACCTGCATTTATATCATTGTCAGAAATCACCATTAATATACTCCTCAGGTCCTTAATATAAGATATATTTGAGGAGTTAGTCTTGGTTCTAAATATAGGACATATTTTTCATATTTTTCAATTTTTACCTAATTTACCTCTATTAATGCTTTCTCAATAATAATCAATGAGGAGAAAAATGAGGGAATTAAGGAATATGATTAGAGTGTTTTATAAAATATATGTCAACTTAACTAATTTAATTACTTTAATCTAATCAAATTAGATAAATATGTCTTATACTGGAAAACTATATTGTTTGGATTATGGAGAGCTATTATGATATTTGGAAAGTTTCGAGCAGGGAAGAGAAGAAATTCAGAGGAAACATTTAAGTGTATCATAATGAAAAATAGGAAAAGAAAAGAAAATTGAGGGATATCTGGAATACTTATCAATAGAACCCACTTCTAATATCTGTCTTCAGGATTAACTTAATGTTGGCTATATATTTGATGGCAAAGGAAGGGATAAGTAAGTACTTGAGATGCTGCTCTCTGGAAATCAATTTTGGTCAAGGTCCCATTTATTTTCCCATAGCTGAACAAGGCCAGAGAGAAGGTCTGCAACCTTGTGCGCAATTCTGCGAAGGCTTTGAATTCCTCAAATGTGATTCTTATGTCCCTGAGATGTGAGTCATTCTCCAATTCATCAACTAGATCCAGCAGCTTGTTTATGTGATTGATGTCGGCAGATGCAACCAAGGACAGCCCGAATTCTCTGGCTGAAATGCTTCCTCTTTCATTGTAGTCATAATGGGAGAACTCTAACCGCAGTATCTGCAAATCACATTGTCACATGCCAGTTATACTGATGGAACCATAGTTATTCATCTTACAACATCAAGGTTGGGAATTACAAGAGCGCGTATGTTCAGAGGTAAAAACATCCTCTCTCTGATTTCCCCCAAAACAACGCTTTGTATAGTTTGATTCTACACATACCTCTTCATGTAGGTCTCTCAAGAATTGGTCAAATTTCTCAATGTTCAAACAATCCTTTCCTTCTTTGCCGAAAAAATACTGAAAGAGGCCCCCATCTTCTACCTCAGTTACATCCCTTGTCTGTGCTGACTTCGCATCAAGGCCATCACTTTGTTGAACTCTTGCTTGTCTATATGCCTGCATGCCCATGACTTATACAGTCACAAAACTACAAATTCATGAAAAAACAACAAATACATTGAATCACCAAACTTTCTTGATGTGTATCTGTAACGCTTTTTAACATTTGTCTATTGGCAGAGAAGCAAAAACGTTATCTTTTTGTTTTTACCTTCTTGAATAAATAGGAGTAGAAATTGAATCTTTAAGGTAGAACACAACTCAATTTTAACTGATGTTATGTGAACTTATGCATATGCTCCTGTTAATAGTTTAACCACTTGAAAAAAGTGAGGCAATGTAAATCAAAAGGATGTTGGTATGAAACTTAAGAATGCCCGTTGTTCAAACGTAATTGGGAAGACACCCATAATTAAATTGTGTTATCTCATCATCATATATAGATAGACCAAATGACTGTATTCAACATTATATTATTCTTCAAATAACACAAAGCACATTCAGTGGCATTTTCTTAGTATGCAGCCATATGTATGAATAATGTAGAAGCATATTAAGGTTCCAATATGCTTCGGTTCAATGCAGATTGAAACAGAAACCTGAAGCTTTTAGTGGAGATTGTTTATAAATGTCTTTTGGATTTGATTTCTCCGGAGGAAAAGACCTACCCATTATTGTCAAGATCAAACATTTTAAATGCCACTTGAAAGCTGGATTCTGGGATGCTCAGGAGAGTAACAAAGAAGATGTACCTAGCGTCATGGAAAAACAGGTCGGCACTTTCACTCAGAACTCATTAAGCATTGGACACTGAGTCATGTAAATGTTCAGTGTTTGTTCAACATGGAGAGACACTTGAAATTATAAAAGAAGAGAGAAAGAAACAAGGAGGAGGGGAGGCTCACTCTGGAAAAGAAATGAGACCATCATTGTTAGTGTCAAAAAGCATGAAGAATTGAGAAGGCGAACAACTGAGTTCACCGGGATGCTGCTCTCCCGGGAGAGAACCGCCTCTCACATGAGATGATCCTGACGGTGGAAACACTGGCACCACGGCTCGCATCAAATCTGCCGGTGTCATAAACACCTCACGACTCCCTGCTGGTCTCACTGATGCAAAGTACTCAAAAACCTGCACTAGTTCATATTATGTTGTATCAACAATGTGTTTTCATTTGTTATAAAAAAGCAATGTGTTTTCATTGATGTACCATTATCAGTTAGGGTTAGTTAGGGTTTGTTTGATATGAGGGGAAGGGAGGGAAATTGTTTTTTGAGTTAGGTTTAAAAAAATGAGAGAAATGGGTTATAAAGTTTTTAATTGATTTTTCTTACTTTTTTATCTTACATCTTTATATTAAAAAAATCTGTAAACCCATTTCTTCAATTTTCTTAAATGCAACGCATAAAAGTGTTTTCTCCTCTTCCCTTCACTCTAAATCCCTCGTATCAAACCCACCCTAAAAGTGACCACTATATCAAAATCATTTATTAGTATCTAACGTATACCATCGTTGTATTATATACATAGTAGTTGCCTTTAAGAGATTGTGTCTATGGAAGGAAATTCTGAAGCCTTTCTATAAAATTGCTGAAAGTCTGTTGTGAAAATTATTGTTCAAAGGTGCCCAAGGAAACGGGTGCAACTCATCTTTAGATATATGCAATATATTGAAAAAAAGTCGAACACGTTGAAGGTAGGTTGCACGTGGGTTCTTAAACAAATTTCATATACTTTTGGACAATAAGTTTTGAAATGGGAGATTTTTAACAAATTTACCATTAATTAATTAATTAATTAATATGATTGCTTGTATTAATTTGTCTCAAGTACCCATTAATGAGATTGATTACCTTTTCTGGGGGACTTTGTAGGCGAATCCGTTTTTCGTATTTGAAAAATACTCTTCTCCGGAAGCTATCTGGAGCAGAATAAATCAACACAATAGAAATATAAGTAGTTATACATATAATGCATATAAATTAATCAAAACAATTATTTGATAACTCATGCAATTCTGACAAATATCTTGAAAAAACCAGAGAGAAGTGAAATATTACCATTGAAGAGGAAGGATGACTTGTTCTGAGGCTTACATTGTTTTTGAAGCTTATCCTCATCCCTTGCATAATCAGCGAATGCCTTAACAGAATTCTCACCCAAAGAATTAGAATAATACCAAAGCCCCAAAGGCGGAGCCAACCACCGCAAGCCCAGAAACCGAAGTCAAAAACTTGTCAAAGTCTGTTTTGTCACCACCATCTCTGAAACCTCCGGCGGCGGAGGCTGAGGTTGAAGACGACAATGTGGAGGGTTGTGATTGGCTGAAGAATGCGCTTGCACCGACAATCGGTCGAATGGAAGGAGCTCGATGAAAAGAACGCCGAAATCTCGTGAGAGACGTCCAAGAAAACATGCTAAGGTGAGGTTTTGAGATTCTGAGAGTTTTTAAAATACCATAATTACAAAAACAGAGAGGTGGAGAAAAACTCAGACAGGAATGAATGGTGGCTGTAAGGAACAAGAAAATGAAAAGAAGAAGTGGGATCCAATATGGATGGAGTAGAAAATATCCAGGGATTAGTCTTTTGACCTATAGAAAGTTAGTTGACCGTGTATGGTTTCAAGAGGCTCGCACCCAAAATGGAAAATCCATCATCATTTTATCTTCATATCTTTAATGTGACACACACACACACACTGAATAACATAACTGTCTTTAACTTTTTATCTCTTTTACCTCAATAGTGGTATCAAAATCGAATAAGGTCATCAAATTAGTGCATTTGTTTAATGCTAATTGGATATATTTGATAATTGATAATAAGGCAATGGACAAATTCCAAAAAATAAAGTCTAGAATGATGATATTGTAATTATTTTTTTATTGTAATATACTTTATTTATTAAAATATATATCTTGAATTATTGGACACCAATTATAATTTATGTAGTTACATTTAATAGTTTAGCCTTACTTTTCTAAATGACAGGGTTTGTAAAATAATTGATTCTTTTATTACATCATCAAGATTTGATTTCATAAATATTTTTTTTATATTTTTTTTGTTTATATTTATTTCTTTTTTTAATGCATTTAAAACTTTCCTTAAATTTTTTTCGAGGGTAGCCAATGGTGCCCCTTCAATAATTTTTCTGGATCCTCCCCTACTGGATAACATAACTGTCTTTCACTTTTTATCTCTTTTACCTTAATAGTGATATCAAAATCGAATAAAAGGTCATCAAATTAGTGCAATCTAATTGGTATTTATTAATAATGCCCAATACAGTAAGGCTTTACTAAATCTCTTTAGGTCTCAATAATGCCCACGGTCATACTCTCCTTCCCCACTTCCCTTAGCCCTCACGTCGTCGTCTTTCCCAACTCCAACTCGTCGTCACCGCTTCACTGTCCAATTATGCTTCGTCATTTCTCTTTCCCTCTCTACTCTCATTGTAGTGTTGTTATCGCTACTCCATAAGCGACTTGCAAGAAACGCAGAGAAAAACACAAAATGATATTGACAACATAACATGAATCTTATGCTAGGGGACTCATAGTCAACTGCATTGGGTCAATCCTCGATTTGATTCTCTTTCTAGGATTGATTAATGTATAATAGGAGATCTGATTCAGTACGAATTTCTCAATTCAAGTTTCACAACTCTTCTGCTCATTTTTTTTTTCTTGTTTGTGTTGGTGAACTTGCAAGTTAATTGGACCTTACTATCCAGAAATGTTATACTTTTTCTAAGACTCGATGTTCCTAATTCATTTTTGGAATTTGTGAAACAATAGTAGGAAATAACGAAACTAGGTAGTAAATGACAAAATAAATATAAAGTAAATAGATAAATAGCAAAATAGGAAGCTAAGAGATAATTTGCAAGAAAGTCATTAATTTGATCATGAAATTCAAAAGGGGTTCCCATGTGATTGTAATACATTTAAAATTTATAAAAGACAAATCAGGGTGATGAATATGCATAATTCCATATGGGATGTTCCTAATTAATTTTGGAATATTGATATGTTGCAAAACTAAAGTAGTGCATGACGTTATCAAAATAATACCTATATGGTCATTGGTTTTTGGGAGCTAAAGTTGTCAAATTTGATTAATTTTTTATACCGTGGTGGTCATTGATGTATGAAATATGTGGCTTTAAAATAATACTTACAAGGTTGTTGGGAGCTGTATGTAACAGACCCACATACATTGGGCCTAGAAGCTGATCCAAGAGAAGGCCCATATGGAGATCACATGCATAGCACCATGAGGAGACCTCAGTCATAAGAAGGGAAAATACATGTATCAAAAAGGGAAAAAAGTAGTTTGATTCCTACGTGGTATTGGAATTCCTGTTTCCCCCTTAGGTCCTAGGTTTGATCCCCACCCCCCCCCCCAACCCCTTGCCTTGTATCAAAAAAAAAAAAAAATACTGTTGGAGGAGGCGTGGAGGATTTTTGTGGATTCTCTTATCTCTCACGTTTGTCTCCTCTCTGGCTGTCACTTACTCTGTGACTGGATTCCTTCTTTTCTGCTACTCTCTTATTCTATGTTTTCCCATTTCTATTGTATTGGAGCTATTCTGTTTTCTTTATATTGTTAAACCTTTTATATGTATCTAAGCTTGAAATTTCCATTAGAGATGGTTCAATGTTATTGGTTTGAGTTATATTATTTGGAGATTGTTTGTGAGATCATTACATTAAAATTGTCAAAATGTGTAATGAAGTTGTTAAATTCGATTTGTAAATTATTAATTTCTATAACTAATAGTCATTGACACCTAAAATGTGTGACTTCAAAATAACACCTACTGGTTTTTGGTTTTTGGTGAGATAAAGTTGTCAAAATGAATACTGAAGTTGTTAATATTAATCTTTATACCAAAGCAGAGATTGAACCCTAACATGTGTGGCTAGAAAAAATTATGCATTAGGTTGTCGACATTAAGGAATTGAAGTTATCAATATATATATTGAGGCAGTTCTTAACTTGTCAATCTCTACATAAAAGTAGGCAACAAAAACCACAACATCAGGATAAAATAGCCTATATGATCTAAAAAAAAAGCCACAACATTTGGACAAAAGTAGGCTAATATTTACCAAATATGGTCCATAAAGAATAAGATAACAATTACAATAACATTTTCACAACATGGTACCACAACATTTGGATAAAAAAGCCTATAAACTATTGTGTCAATCGTTGTAATTTTGCTCGTTGTGGTCTTGGTTTCGTCTGGGAAAAGACTCGAAGCATCATTTCCTGAACTTTGAGGATAATTTACTAGCCATCACAAAATATCCTGCTTGAATTGTTCATCTTGTTCCTGCATGCATGGCAAACATCAATTGTGCAGGCTAATTTACAACAACTTAAAAACAAACCTGGACATAAATCTGAAGCAAATTTGGTACATTTGTGTAATCAAGTGTCACATTCAGACTCCATTGGGAACAACCATATAAAATGTGGACACCGCAGTCACTCCTACAAGTGGGAGGAACAGTCACTTCCTTCATAAAACAACGAAAACCAAAATTTCACGCAAGTATTAGTTAACACATACATATTATTTTGCTGAGGTATGAGAGGCCTAATTATATCACTTATTGGCTTCTTCTGATATAGATTGTGACTGACTAATTGAATTATATCATGAAACTAGTCTCTCTGAACACAAAATCGCGCAATTACATATATTCAAGTGTGTATATGACTGAATTCAATTACTGATAATGTTTAATGAAAAAGCCCCTTACACATGCATTGATATTAATTCTTGTGGATTATCCATGGCACTCTTTATTTTGCTCTTCTTGTTCATGTTAACAATGGGTTTCAATGTTTCATAGAGTGCAGGACATAGAACTTCATGGTTTTTGACTCAAGGGAAAAACAAAACCAATGGTTCAGCATATAAGTGCAGACCCAATTATCAAATCACAATCTGCTATGTTATGCCTTATGAGATGTGGAAATTGGTACATTTACAACCAATTTCTAGCCTATGACCACCATACTGAACATGTAATTCAACAACATTTTGAGCATGGTTAGAAAAGCCTTCAAGTCATGCACATAGAGCCTTTGTCTTGTGTATATAACTGAATTTAGATCAGTAAGTGAAAACTGAAAAGCAAGGTAAATAAGGTAACAAACTATCTGAACCATCAGCTGCAACCAATAGTCTAGAAGTTCATTTGGAAAAATGAATTTTTGGCACAAAAATGTCAACTAGATCGTAGCAAACGTCACTATTAAGAGACAATAGGAAAAAATATAACACTGATGCTCTATGTACCAAATTCAAGCATTTATGCAATTTCATTAAAACATATTGTATAAGCTCCACATTGTAAAAATATTTTCCAAACCAGGATGCAAGCATCAAGAAGGTTAAATGAGACTTTTAAAACATCAATTTCAGCAATTGCCCAATTTCTAATCTAGGGTATGCTAACTCCTTTTTTTTTTTTGTGTGTGTGTGTGTGTGCCCAATAGAGTCTTTTCCTTCAATACACCAACAACTCACAAGTTTAATACCATCTAATAACTAACCTCAATCTCAGTCTTATCAAAGCTGAATTTATTGAGTTCAGCTAGGAAGTTAAGTGTAATTTTGTTTGAATTTCAAGTTGTGAAGTCTTACCCAACTCACAAGACTTTGCCTACTATTAGATTCAACAGCCATTCGACCTGTAATGGTTTCAATTAGCAAGCGAAAAAAATAGTCTGGAGCTAGATACTTGTGCACTTGCATTGCATTAGAAAAAAGGACTTGATACATGGTTAAAAAGATGCGCCAAATGAAGCTAGAATTATTACCAACCTACATGTGTGCTTTCTATAGGGAACACGACATGGCGGTCATCTTTTTTGGTAGCCACTCAATCTCAAAAGAAAATAAATAAAACCCAGACCGTTCTTCCAACTCAATAGACGGAAACAAAAAACCAAAAAATAAAGCATCTTTTACAGCGGTGACGATGACTGGTCCTCCTCCAATGAAGGTTTGATGGTTTAAACGGCAAAGTAATCCGAGGTGAAGGTTGATGGTGGCCATGTTAATGGGAAAGGGCAGTAATAGTTTCTTGTTTACATCTCTAAGAGGAAATTAGGGGTAATTACGTCTTTTGGAAACATCTTAAAATTCCAAATTGCTTTAAGTGGTCTGATTTGGTAGTTTGGATATTGGAATCATTGATTTGTCTTTTTTTAAATACAAGGGTAAACACGACCTGAATTATAACAAGCGGGTCCGAACCCGTATCGTCCCACTAGTAAGAGAATATTTATAATACTAGGCTACAAGGATGGATATTGGAATCATTTCAAGAGTTGTATTTTTTTTTGGGGATTTTCCCTTTCGGCCATCAAAATGATCTCTAATTAACTGTGAGACTTTTTCCTTCAATCCAATCTGATTCTCTTAATTTGGGCTAAGTCCACTCTATAAGTTTGGAAAATGAGAAAAAACGAAAAAAAAAAAAAAAAAAAAAAAATTGTAAAATTTTAAATTAGGTATTTTCCCAAAAAAAAAGTTATAAATTGCTTATCAAGTCTCAACATTCTTTTATCAACTTTTAGTAACAAATCTGATTTGAGATTTTACGTACAATTTTAAAGTTTGTTTTCTATCATTTTCCCTATGACTTTGCCAAAAAAAGGGGAAAAAAAAATCCATTTATATCTTTCATCACATGTGAGTAGTAAACTAGTGTCTTGATGCTTCAATGTATTGAGGGTGAACAACAATTGAATCTTGCAATAAGTATTTTGAATCTCTCTTCTTGTTGAGCCTTTCAACACCAAATCCTTCTCCACTTGATTTTAAGGGACCTAGGTAACGGTTTTTCATCAACTCGCTGTCTGAGTAATAAAAAGTTATTCCCTTCGTCCCTTGTTATAAATTTTAAATTTATGAATTGGTATATCGTAAAATATAAGCTTTATTTTAGATTTTTCTAAATATTTATTATATTTTTTCAATTTTACTTGTTAACTGTATTTATTGCATTTATTTTCTTATATATCCTCGCAAATTAATTGGTTATTCAAAATTTATAATAAAAGACAGAGGAAGTGCTTTAATTTAAAAGTGAATTTGAGACTTAAAAGTTAGTCGAAAACATAGTAATACCAAACATGAGTATTTGAGCATGAAGTGATTTTTAGGGCAGAAGTAACTTTGAGATCGCTCAAATCCCGCCCCAAACATAAGCTCATTTATAGTTGCGCTCACAAGTCCTAATTCATACATATCAACCTATAAAAATGCCTCCCAGGTCCATCCTTGGTCACTTTTCACTGGTACAAAAAGAAACTTTTAAAACCACGATGGGTGGACGTGATGATTCAGCATCTCGTCCCTTAAGCAAGTGGCTGGGGGTTCGATCCTCAACTCTTGTGAATGGAAAGCACCCCGTGGCCGAAATTTTCTACCGTCTTGGCTGACAGTAGGGTGAAGGATTACTCTCATGGTTGTCGACATTGTGGGGATACCAAGTAAGCAAAAAAAAAAAAAAGAAACTTTTAAAACCGTCACATTTAGACCAGTTATAGAGGATTAGGTCTAAAAAAAATATGATCAATAACAGTTTCGTAAATAGAAAAAACTTTTTAGACTGGTTCCTTTAATATAAGGTTTTAAAGATGTTATTTAGACCAGTTTTCCAAACAACCAGTCTAAAAAGATAAATAATAAAAAAAATCGAATATTTTTTTAGTCCGGTTGTCTCTTATAATCGGTCTAAAAGATGAAACTTTTTAAACCTTGTTATTTGTTATAACTGGTTTAAAAGATGCGAAATTAAAAAAAAAAAAAAATCTTACTTTTAAAACCGGTTTTTACAAATAATTAACTAGTCTACCAAAATTAACTCCAAATTAAAACTCGCTATCTGAATCCTCCCTTTGTTGAGCCGAAAATTGAATTTTCCTCTATAAACCTTTCTTCTTGTCGTGATAACTCGAGCTATGTTGCTTTTCCGAACTCATCTGTCGTTGCACTCAGCTTCTCTTTTTGCTCATTTCTCTATCATTAACACCGACGCAAATGTCTGCTTTGTGTGGCCTCGTCGTTGCTCCGCGTTTCTCGCTTAACAAGTTAGTTCCGTAAGTTCACTTGTTTGTTTCCTTAACTCAAAGGCAATACACCAAGCTATAGTAAAAGGTGTTTCAGTTTGATATTACTTTTTTTTTTCCTTCTTTTCTTTCTGGTTTTTTGAAAAGGTTGAATTAGTAATCGATAAAATATTCTTGTGGGTTCCACTATTAATAATGAATATTTAGTTTTCAAGAATAAGACCTACTCAATCAACCAACAAAGTGATTTTTATTTTATAGATGCCTTTTTTCTTTCGTTGGCCAAATACGTACGTATTCATTGTTTCGACGCCATCTTCGCGCTTTTTATTTTTTGACAACGTATCTTTGTGTGTCATTCGTATTTCCAAAGTCGGCCATAGTGAGGTGATATGAAATACTCCTCCGGTCCTAATTATAGGACATATTTAACCGATTTTGGGGAGATTAAGGAGAGAAGTTAAATTAGTTAATTTTACTCATTTTCCTAAAATGCCCTTATATAAATTTAAAATGAATAAGTGAAAATGAATTAACAACCCTTACACATACCTTTCTGACTTAATATTTTCCTTTCCACATACTTTTTAATTAAAATAATAGTCTTGTTATATAAAAATATATATGTGTGTGTATGTGTATACATACGGATATTGATACACACATATATACACACTACTACAAAACAGGGATACGGAGTCTTATTTTTTGTACTTTTAACGTCCTTTTCGGGGGGGACGTCTATCTGGGGGGCGCCATAAGGAAAACTTAAGGAGTCCTATTTTAAAATTAGACGTCTAAACATAAGGAGTCTAAGTTATAGAATTAGACTCCTTAAGTCATGACTTAAGGAGTCTAATTCTATAACTTGGACTCCTTATGTCATGACAATTAGGCTCTTTGATGTCACTTAAGGAGTCTAATTCCCTAGAATTAGACTCCTAAAGTGAGACTTAAGGAGTCTAATTCCGAACTTAGACTCCTTAAGTCTCACTTTCGGAGTCTATTTCCGCAGTTAGACTCCTTAAGTCTCACTTTAGGAGTCTAATTCTTATAATTAGACTCCTTAAGTGTTCTTTTTTTTAAAAAAAAAATAATAATTGCTTCGTATATTCACTATCCCACAATTTCTTGCAAAAAACATCCTTACATAAACAATCACCAGAATGTGATAATTGCATACAACATAGCTCAGCTAATCTTGTACAGAAACATAATACATGCACCTTTTATATAACAAATATCCCAAGATACATAGTTCATAATGAGTTGAACATAGAGGTAACAAAGTAGTAACAACAAACTTGGCTAACTTCAAATCATTTCAACCAATTAGCAGAATACATGCACCTTTATATAACAAACAGGAAAACGAACCATCAAAAAGATATTGACCAGTACAGGTTAGTGAAATTTCAATGCTTAGTCAAAATACACAAGTTCTTGTAGATCACAACTCATACCAATTTTTCCATCATCAGTAAAGCACACTCCTTTGTTCGATTGTGTGATGACTCCCATCGTATCCGCAAGACGTCACTAAAACATTGTATCTAAAGAAGGAACGGGAAAACTTATCAAATATAGATATTGTTTATGTACTACTACAGACTATAAAATGAAATTAGAAGTGACAGGATAAGAACATCATAAGCACTTATTTTCTTCAATTATGTACAGGAAAGGTTCAATTATTTATTTATTTAAGACTGAACAACAGTCAGTTATTATCAATGACAACACATTAAAACATACAGAAATCACAGAGATCAGAAACCATCATCCTATTAAAAGAAAAAAAGGTGCAAGCAAGAAGTGTTTATCCTGTGTAGATTTTGTCTACTCACAGTGAAAGGTGAAAAATGCTGGGAATCAATTGCCTTGATGTAAGGAGCCAAGTCAAGCACTCTGGGTCAGCCAACATCTCCTCAACTTCCTGACTAGAAAGCTGAAATCCTAAGCAGACAAACTTCATGGTCACACCATGTTTTTTCAGAACCTCGAAAACAGGAGAGAATCCATCCTGGTTCGTAGGGTTGTGATATCCTCATCAACTCTGCGCATGACTAGCAGTCTTGTACCACCAAGATATACTGCAGAATATGCACACCGAGAATCTTTTCGTGCACCCCTCATTGATTTCAATAATATGATAAAATTTTAGTACCAAATGTTTAGTTCCACTAGACCAGGTGAATAGCGTAAATGTAACAATCGGTCTTCTAAACGTTAGCAAGCTATGGCAATAAATAACACTGAAATGAAAACTCAGGTCAAGAATAACTTCTTTATCTTGTCAGCTCAATTCAATACCAAGCTCATGCCTTTTCAAGAATCAACAAATTTCTGGCAGAAGCAATTACAATTATCAATGAATAAAGCAACTAGAAATTAAATACTAATCCTTCTAGGGAATAACAATAAATGATCCTATTCCTAAGGCCTGATGAATTCTGTAATTCCGTATTAGATAATAAATAGTCTCTATATCTCGATTACAAACCATTTATGACACACTAAAATTTAAAAGAAGGATTGGTATTGGATCATATCCATATCCTACAAATCCACACATATCAAATATGAGACAACACTCCAAATTGCCCCCACATACAACATCGACGCTTCTTAGCAAACAATAAGTCCCAAAGAATCGAAACATTATAATTAATAACTTTAATCATAATCATTTAAACATCACTCCCTTATATCACATCAATGTTCCCCGTTGTTTTTTCCCTTCACTCTTTGTTCACCCTAGTTCTAAGAACTGGTAAGCAGAATTTCCAACAAAAGTCAAGACCAAAAAAGCAACTCTGTCACAAAAGAATTGGCTTGCCCTGTTACCAAGCCAAAAATGATAATGGAGATGCACTAATATGCAGAAACATGAACATGACTACATGAGGTAAATATAAGAATAAAAGCATTTGATTAGAGAATAAGGATGCATATCTTGGAGCAATTAAACATACCTGTAACTTCAACTTCATTTCTCTAACAATGTCAAAAAGTTCCCTATAGCCAGACCACACATATTTCTGTGGGCTCCAGCCTTCAACAATGCCCCACCAACAATCCACAATGACGCCATCAAAATTTAAAGACTTCATGTGAATTAGCTCCTGTCTAATTCCTTCACGATCAATCAACTGGCAAAATTTATTAATAATACCAACTGCTAAAAAATTGATATTTTAGAAATAGAGATCATATAAGCTGAATGAAAGGTCTAAAATATTCAATGACTTAAAAACGAGAACCTCGAAATGTGTTGTTTGTTGTTTTAAGGAAAAAATTGGACAACTATTAATATGCGAGTTAAAAAAAGGGGGGGGGATTACGAAGCATACGGGAGATACGTCTTGGAAGTTTTATATAAACAGAACATAAGGTGTGCCCGTGAAATTATTCTCATGCACCCCGTAATGAATATCCTGCATAAGTCGCATAAATAAATTACATCATTAGTGGTTCGGATAACATCTTTTGTACTAACAACTTTATCGAAATAAAGCAACATCCATTAGTTCTCGGCCCAAAACGCAAAATACAATTTAGGCCTTCTTGCTTACGAAAATCAAGATAAAATCCTTCAAAGTTCAGGTGGAATATGCAATTTATCTAAAGCATGTCAGCGTCGGAATTTTCAAATGTGTACTTGACACTTGTATTATCCCCAATTGCTGAGCTCAATCACTCGACTTTCAAAATAAGAGGATCATACTGATTTTGAATACTAAACATACAAGTTTGCAGATCCCAAGCTTTCTTTTTACTATGCAAAATGTAACTTTGCAGAATCATTGGAGAAAAAAAGGAATTGTCAACCAATAAGATACTAAAAAGTAATTTAAAACACTTGAATTATACACCAAAATTACGACCAGCCTCCTCGTGCGATCACCGGATTGATAGGGTTTGCACTTGGATATTTCTCATTCTTTGAATCCCTCTCTGTAATTACAACAGAATCACAGCAAACGAGGGGCAGAAGATGCGAAGGCAAATGAGGGAAAAGAAATAAACATAAAGACAAGAATTGGAGTTACTAACCTGTTTTCGGGTGTACACACAATGGAGCTTTAACCAAATGATTCACAGCAAACTAGGGGCAGAAGACGCGAAGGCAAACGAGCTCGAAGAATCGGAGAAGAGAAAGCTCAAGTTTTAAAACTTCAACGTAGTTCCTCCCTTGCTCCGTCAAAATCCAAATAAACCGGTTAGGCCGATTTGAGAGCATTGAAGGAGAGGGAAACCAAAATAGTATGCCAAAATCACGATCGAACGTAACGTAGATGAGAAAGCCTCGACCCGAACCGAAAGAGAAAGCTCGGCTCCGTTGAAATCCAGCGACATCGAGTTAGGGCACATTTTCTGCAAATTGAAGGCTATGATCAATGATATGGGGTGTTTTTTAAGATGATTACTCACGGACACAATATCGGAGAACCTACGGTGGAGAGGAGGACGACGGAGCAATGGCGGAGTGAGGGCAGGCGGACTAGGGTTGAGAATGAGAGAATGAGAGTGATCGATGGCTTCGAGAGAATGAGAATCGCGATGGCCTGTGGGTTTTTGGGACGCAAATTCCGACCTAGGGAGTCTAATTAATAGACTTAGACTCCAAATGGTTTGCTTTTTCGACCTAGGGAGTCTAATTTTTAGACTTAGACTCCTTTTCGCTTGCTTTCCGCGTTTAAGAAATAAAATTAGACTCCAAAAGTCACCTACTAATTACAAAAATGCCACCGCGTTTTATTTTACTTCCTTTTTTAATAATAGGACGTCAATCAGGGACGTTAAAACCAATTTCTGTAGTAGTGACATATACATATATCTACACATATATATAAATACACACACATAATATATATATATATGGACACGCACATCTATATTTATGTATATGTGTGTTTATATATGTAGACACACATATATTGACATACACACACATATATACACATATACATACATATATATGAATACACACACACACAAATGTATGTATATATATATATAGACACACGCATAGAAACACACACACGTGTGTGCGTGTGTTTATATATGTACACACGTATATATTGACAAACACACACACACACACACATATATGGACACACACACACATATATGTATATATGTGTGTGTTTATATACATTAATGTGTGTGTTTATATATGTACGACAGACACACACATATGTACACACACATATATACATATATGTACACACACACATACATACATATATCTACACACATATATATATGAATACACACACACATAAATATATATATGTGTGTGTGTGTATATATGGACACACACATATATATGTATATATGTGTGTGTTTATATATGTACACACATATATTTACAGGCACATACACACACACAGATATACATAAATGTACACACATACTCACTCACAGATATATATGTTTGTGTGTCTTTATATAGACACACACATGTAATAACCAAAAATCAAATACACTTGAGAGAAAAAAATAAGGGTATTTTAGAAAGAAATTGACAAAAGTTAGAATGTTGTCTTATAATTAGGACCAAAACCAACTCTTAAATGTTGTCTTATAATTAGGACCGAAGGGAGTATAATATAGGCATATACATATAGCTAGTTGATGCCATCCATGATTCCATTCACTCTGTGCAAATCTAGATGCGATATGCGCCCAATATTCCCAATTTCTATTTATATTTTTGGCATCTCTAAATTTTTTCCCCTTCTTTGGGCAAGACGGTCTATTAGCTATTTTATACTCTAATCTAAATGACTCTTCATGTTTTTTTTTTAAAGGAAAAGAATCCGTCATGAATAAAATATTAATGGAGTTATTAATTAAAACAAGATCAGTGTAAATAAAAGCAAGTTAAGTGCACATCTTAACATCTCCACCACGATGGATGTAGAGCTTGCTTTTAATATATTTTATTGGTATTTATATGTTTGATATATGCTTTTTCTTTGGCTTCAATGTGATAATGTATCTTATATGTTGGGATAATATATGTTAATTTTTTTTGGATAGAAATCAGGGGTATCCTCTGCCAATAGCGGAGACTAATCCTCCTCCGCACCGTAGTCGTCCTGAAGGGGCATTGGTGTTGGCCAAATAACCTTCTCCATACACACCGCCAGGGATCGAACCCCTGACTAGGTGTTTAAGGGTACCCAGCTACGAACCAATTGAGCCAGGTTGCTTTGGTTAATATATGTTAAATTTTTTCGTCTATAGGAATTTGAATATAAATCACAATTAGATAAAAGCTAAACAGACGAGTGTATAAATTTTAGAATTTGTTAAAAGAAATGCCGATGATGATAGTGGGATGTTTTATTGCTCTTGTGTTGAATGTTTGAATGAGAAACAACTAAGTGCTGCAAATATATGTACACATTTAATTTGTGAAGGATTTTGTAAGAGTTATACAATATGGGTATGGCATGGTGAAGAAATATAAATGGCAAGTGCATCTTAAAAGGGGGAAGGAGTGGTCTTTGATGATAATGATACGGACATGAATGATCGGATAGAAGACATTATTCGTGATGTAGGAGAAGAGGCTTTGAGCAATCATATGCATATGGTAATATGTGTAGTGATGCAAAGAAGCCGCTACACCGGGGTATAAAATTACCAATTGTTAAAAGTAGTATTGAAATTGGTAAGCTTGAAAGTACGACATGGTTGGAGTGACAAGAGTTTTTTTATAAACGCTTGAGGCTTTTAAGGACTTGTTCTAGATGATAATGTGTTACTAGGTCGATACTATGATGCTAGAAAAATACTGTGTCTATTGGGGATGAAGTACAAAAAGATCCATGCATAACCTAATGATTCCATATTGTATAGTAAATAGTTTGAAGAGAAGTAGAACTGTCCGAAATGTGAAACGCCAAGGTACAAATCAAATCAATCTCTTGCAAAACTGTTGTGGTATTTTCCAATCATACCAAGGTTTAAGCACTTGTTTGTTAATGAAAATGATGCAAAAAAATTGAGTTAGCACACAGGTAAGATGATTTCTAATGGAAAGCTTGTCATACCCCTTAATATTATGACATTTATCAGAGTATTATAACACAACTCAATGAGAAAACAGATATAGCATAGCATACTGATAAATGAATACCAATCTTAGTTATAAAACAGAAGTATCCCACAAGGTACTTAATACAGTTATCCAAAGTATGATTATCCAGAATGCGATGGAGTCACACTACTACAACCCAAAATAGTAAAGTAAACTAAAACTACAAATAAGCAACTCCATCTAAGTCCATGTTGTTGCCATCAATTATCCGTGACTGCAGCCTCGCCCTTAGAGCTTTGCCCACTGCTCTAACCATGTCCTGAACTTTTGGGAATGTTTGAGATTCAAATGAATCTTAGAGTAACATGTTAATCTCACATGCAATGTATATACAATATATGCTAGTTAAACATACACAACACAGTTCACAACAACATACAACATTAATAGTCATAACACAAATCATATGTAGCAACAATAAGTATGACAGCAACAACAGCAAATATTACAGCAACAACTATAAAACAAACTCAAATAACCACAGCACTAGAAAATCAACTAGGCAACAACCTAAGTCATGATTGGGCAATAACCCAAGTTTGGCTTTATATAGTTGGGACTTACACAAATATGACCAAACATACATATAACGACATACAGAAAATGTGAGATTAGTAGAGCGAGCCGTCGAAATATCCCTTTGCCAGCGCAGGAGGGGATTGAGATAGATCAGCTCTTCTTAGATAAGCCAATCTCATAACCGGAGACCCTAGAGGGAGGACAGGGCGTACATTTCTCCCTCAGCGACCTTGATGATGAAAATGCTGAGATAGATATTGACTTTCTCATTGGTGAGGCGGAGTGGTTTATTGATCGAGAGAAGGAGTGAGACCAAGGCAACCCTCGACCGTCATCTTCGCATTCTATTAGATTTGAGGTGGATGTCGAAGGTAAATGTAATTATTTTTGTAACAAAAATTAAATTTAAATTCTTTATGGTTAATTAAATTATATTTAAACATAATACAAAAATGTTTTTATAATTGTGCAGATCCGTAGGGGAACATCAACGGGAGGATCTTGGATGTTGCCCGTGTGAATCTAATCGGGGCCTTGCGTCATAGTCAACTGGAATGAGCACAAGGACCAGCCGATCGGCAATGGTAGTCACTTGTTCACCGCTACTCCGATGCGTCAGGCGGGAATTGGGGGCAGTTCCCATCCACTTCCGAGTTGGAAGCATGTTCCCCGGGGGCGAAGGACACAACATTTGAGGAAGTTGTGCAGGTAAGTTATTTTGTTTAATATATTTTACATGTAATAAATAGTTATAATTTATGGTTTATTTATTTATTAATAATTAAATTATGATACATCATAAGTTTAAAGTTCGAGCCAGCATGAAGAGGTACTCACGGTTGAAGATAGGGGACAGCTAGAAGAACTGGAGAGGTTGTCTCTACAACAAGATGAATAAGGATGGGACGATTCCTCTGCGGCAGCGGTGATGGAGAGCGTCCCGATGGTGTCAACCCAAATGACCGGGTGAGTTTTGTCCAAACCAGGAGGAGCCCAAAGAGACAGTACATTTTTAAATAATTATTGTAATATACTTTTAATGTTGGTTTCAATTTAGCTGTATCTAGATCCAAATTCAATTGAACATGCATGTAATTTAAATATTAAGATTTGTTGTAATGATTTCAAATTTCGGAAAAAAAAAAAAAAAGATTTGTTGGGTATGCTTATGTATTATGTAATTATTGTATTTTTAGTATTTATTCAAAAAATATTCCTTAGAGTTTTATTTTCTCTCGCTCTTGTTTTTTATTCCACATTTCTTTTAATTTCATAACAAAGTGATTATTTTTAAATAGACATAAATAAACACTTTTAAATAATAATGTTGTGAATTTGTTTTATGTTTTATTTCATCTATTGAAATTAATTTGTTGATTAATATATTGCATTATCTGTTCAAATTAAAATTTTTCTTTAAAAAAAAAAGATAACAATATTTATGAGCTTTTAAGATTGCTAATGAGTGCATAACACATGCGACTCTATCCCGAGGAACATCGGAAGTCGGTAACGAGAGGATCCATCACACAACAGATCTAAGATGTTTGATGTCACCTACAATGAACTAGTAATTTCAAACTTAAATTAATTTTAGGTTCATACTAGAGAATTTTTTATCGTTTTATTTTTGAAATAACAAAGTTTATATTCTTTTAGCAAAGGAAGGCTCAAAGGAGAACCTTCGGGCATTTACTATGGGAGCTATTCACATCTATCTATAAACACCGTGATGGGACAACGACCTCTCAGGTGGCGGAGGAGATTATAGTAGGTTACAAACAAATGATTTATATAGTGTATTTAATTTATTTAAATTGAATTAAATTGTTTGATTAATGTTTTATAAAATATATGTGTCAGGGGCGGATTGAACAGACCTAGGCATCGTTGCAACAATGCTAAACCCCGGAGTCACAAGGGTCTGTGGATCCTACTGCCCCATTGAAAGCTAATGTGGGCCTAGTCGAGCATCCCGGGCGCATTAGGATTATGGTGCTAGGTGCCAAGCCTATCATGGTTTACGGGATATGAGGCTAGGCGCCAAGCCTAGCATGGTCTACTGACAAGACCGTAACCTCGAGGCCGGAACCTCGGCTCGAGAAGGTGAACAACCGAAAGGTTCGGTGATGATTGCTTGCAGGTGTTACCGCATAGGTTGCCAAGTAGGTTGACACACAGGTTTACGCTAAGACTCAAGAGCTTGCTAGGCGGTTTCAAGACCAGGCTGATAGTTGGTACGCTTACCAGAGGGAGAGCTGGGATATTCTTGCCAGTGCCTTGAAAAAGATGTTTCCTGACAGCCGGTTTATACCTCCCCCACCTCCTACTACTACTGATGACAAGGGAGTTATTACCTCTTCTCCTCGCGCACGCTAATCCTACTCCCCATCGACGAGCCCCTCGAGACAACTCTCCCCGAGACATGACTTAATCATCGGGCTCTCAATAATTAGCTTTTATTTATATTTGTAGACACATTTTTTTTACTTAAAATGTTTGTTATCTTTAGTTTACTATTTATGTTTTTGGACTATTTTATTTCTTTAAAATATTTAGTATCTTTTACTTTATTTGATATTTGATAATGGAATACTATTTTAATACTTATATTAGTTTATTAATGTTACTTATAATATATAACAATTGTTATTGAAAACATAAAATATGATATATATTTAGTGAAATATATTTATCATACACATAATAATGGAATAAATTTAGATAGTTAAATAAAATATATATTGTTAATATTTTTAGTGGTTTACATACATAAACCGCTACTAAAATATGACATTTGAAATTCAAAACAAAAACTCGTCACTTTTTAAAACGGTCAACATTTTGTACCGGTTATTTGGACATTAACTGCTACAAATTTGAAATTCAAACTTCTTGAATCCCGCAGTGTTGTAGTGGTTATGATCATAAACCGCTACAAATGTGCAGCGATATACATTTAGTGTCGGTTAATGTAGCAGTTCTGAAACTGCTACAAAACTTATTTTTATATTAGTAGCAGTTAGGGTGGCGGTTTTTGAACCGCTACAAATGATCCAATGTTGCATTTTAAGGAACAGATGTCGTGAAGATAATTAAAAATTCCCTCTTCATTTATAGTCTATCGAAGATAATTAAAAATTCTCTCTTCATTTATATTCTATCTTAGCTTTGTTTACTACATATGGATAAGTCATGGATCAAGTTGCCACACAATTCTCCCATATATTTGGCGGGATTGAACACTTTTTTAGATTTTTCTTTCTCTCACGTTAGCTGTAATGGTAAGATCGTGTGTCCGTGTTGTTGATCCAAGTTTAAGAAGTGGTACAGAAGTTGCTAAGGAACATCTGCTTCTGAAGCCTTTCCCGGAAGAATATAAATTATGGGAGTTCATGGTGAGAAACATGGTTTGAGATATGGGGATCATCTTCCTCGAAGCTCACTAGTAGCAAATCAATTAGATCAAGATGATCTGATTAATGAAGCTGTTCGCAATGCTTTTGGTTTTCAAAACGACAACTTCACTGCAGAAGTTCAGGTGCAAGATCTGTTTTCTTCAGGAATGATGCAGCTCGAGAATTTTTCAGCCTCGTGGGTGAGAGTTATCGTCCTTTGTATCAAGGTTGTAAGAAATATTCTAAATTATCTTTCGTGATCAAATTGTACCATATCAAGTATGCTTGTATGGGACCACTTATAAGCAATGTCAATGTTGCTGAAATTACTACGAGATGCTTTCCTTGATGCAGACATTCCCACAATCTTCTATGAGGCCAAGAAGATAATTAACAAATTAGGATTAAACTACGAAAAAATCGATGCATGCCCCAACAACTGTATGCTTTATTGGGGACAAGAGGCTCGTAGGTAGGGGTGAAAGAAATCAAAAACCGAAACCGAAAACCGAACCGACTAATTCGGTGTTCGGTTTTTTCGGTTCGGTTTTTCGGTTTCGGTTCGGTTTTTGGAAATAGCTTAATTCGGTGTTCGGTCTTCGGTTCGGTTTTGGAAAAATTATTTCGGTTAAAACCGAATAACCGAAATAATTTAAAATTATATATTTTTTGGTTTTTACCTTTTAAATTTTACTTAGTCCAGTCAAGTTGGCCCACTAACTGATCCATTGCCAAACCCAACCCAGCCCAATTCCTCTTTCATTTGAAAACCCTAACCTAGTAACTTGTAACCCATCACCGACAATCATCATATTTATTGCATTCGATTTGTGAGAACGAAGAAACGCTGGCCGCGACCGTCTTCACTCTTCGACCTAGGATCCTAAAATCTTCATCCACTTCTATTTTCCTCCTTCCCTCCATCGTCTTCAATCTTCATCACCAAGCATCATCTTCTTCGTCGCCGGTGACTCTCGCTCTCATCACCATCATCGCCAGCAGCGGAGCTTCAACCCTTTTGCACCACCGTGAACAAAGGCGACTTTCGAGATGGGGAACCGAGAACAAGCACACATGAGACCTTCTTCAAGCTCGAAAATTTGCAAAGAGATTGCACGACCTTCTTCTTCCTTCATCTTCGCCGTCCAACACAAAAAATGCCCACCGGTGACTTGTAGTTTCGAGCGAAACGTAGGTACCGCAAGACTTCAAAGAAGACCATCATTTTATCACATCGTCACCTTCCATCACCTTCTTCAATGCTTTCATTCTTCCTCTCCATTCAACCAACAATTTTCGAAAAAATTCAAAAAAATTACCTACGATTTTCAATATCTTTGTATTTTTGTAATAATTTATTTCTTTTCTTTTTATTGGATTTATTCTCGCTGATATGCAAGATCTCTCGGTTGATATGCAAGATCTATGCTTTGCCTTGATATGTGTAATATTACTGGACTTTGTTTTGATCTCTGGTAGATTGATTTGAGGAAGAAAAAATTATAGGTCAGCTATTTCATAGAATTCACCCAAAAAACCGAACCGAAATATTTCGGTTAGTTCGGTTTCAGTTCTTCTCGTACTTCGGTTTTAGGTTAGGTGGTAAAAATACATGTATTTCATTTTTTCAATTTTAACCGAACACCGAACTGAAAAACCGATTGCTCACCCCTACTCGTAGGGAGACTTGTAAGAAGTGTCACACTTCGAGGTTTAGGACAGCTCAAAAAGGGAAAAAGCATAAGAAAAAACCATTAAAGATTCTCAGGTACTTTTTGTTAATTAAAACCTCGCTTACAAAGATTGTTTATGTCGTCTAAGACAACTGAGCATATGAGTTGGCATGAAGCTGACAAGAATGAAGATGGTAAACTTAGATATCCACGTGATGCTGAAGCATAGAAAGCGTTTGACTCAGACTTTCCAAATTTCGTGACGGACCCTAGAAATGTTCAGCTTGCTTTGACAACCGACGGTTTTAATCTGTTTGAGAATCTTAGTACAAGCTATAGTATATGACCAGTTGTCTTAATGCCTTACAAATTGCCTCCCTCAATGTGTATGAAACAAAGCTCCTTCATTATGTCTATGACCATTCTAGGAAAAAAGGCACCGAAAATGACATCGATGTGTATTTCCAACCACTTATTGCCAAGTTCGCGGAGTTGTGAAATGTAGATATCAAGACATATGATGCGCATGAGAAGACACTGCCCAACTTGCGTGTGGCCTTGATGTGGATGATAAGTGACTTTTCTGGCCTGGGAACATTATCCGGGTGGAATGTGCATATCGACCATGCGTGTCTAGCTTGCAATTTTGACTCTGACTTAGTACGCCTTCCCCACAGTCGTAAGTGGTGCTTCATGGTTCATTGAAGGTTTCTCGATGGTACGCACAAGTTTAGGTTGCAACGCAATCATTTCAATGGGCATCTGGAAAAAAGAGGACCTTCTCAAAATTTATCTGGTGCAGAAATCATAGAGCAGCTTCAGGATGTTGACTTTAAGTATGGAAAAAAAGACGATGCAGCAAAATCCAGGACAAAGACTGCTAGGGCTTTTGCTTCTGCACCTCAGCAATTGCAGAAGATAGACATCTCCTTCACTCTTCTGTATTGGAAATATAATTTTCTTCGACACAGTCTAGATGTTATGCACATTGAAAAAATGTGTGCAACAATGTTTTGTACATGATTCTTAATGAACCGGCAAGTCAAAAGATCATCTTCAAGGGAAGAAATATTTACGAGACATGGGAGTTTGTAGAGACGCGTGGTCGATGTGCATGACAGATTTCACCAGGTAAAATTCACCCTAAAAAAACTAAATAAGAAAATCTTCCTCACGACGTTGAAGAAAATTAAAGTTACTGATGGATATTCAAGCAACATTTCACGATGTGTTGACGTGAAAGCTCAAAAGGTTGCTGGGCTGAAGAGTCACGACTCACATGTGCTTATGCAACATTCATTTCTACTGGCCATCAAAAATACGCTACCTCTTTATATTTTGACCGTTTTGGTCGAGCTGTGTTCTTTCTTCCGAAAGTTGTGTTCCATGGTTTTGATTGTGGAGGAGCTTGAGCAGCTGCAATGGAAAATCATTATTACGATATTTCATTTGGAGATGATCTTTACTCTATCCTTTTTCACGATGATGGTTCACCTGACAGTACACCTTATTCACAAAACGAAACTTACTGGCCCAGCTTAGTACCGATGGATGTATCTTATTGAAAGGTACTAATTTAAAATTAATTACTTCAGCATTACTTTCTAGTCGTACATTTCAGCATTGATATATTGACATTTTTCCTTCTTACTTTATAGTTTTCTTGGGAAACTAAAATCTTATGTGAGGAATAAATCGTGGCCTGAAGGTTCAATAGCATAAGGTTATATAGGGGATGAGTCTTGTATTTTTGTTTAAGGTACTTTGATGACATTGAGACGTCTTTCAACCGACTGCCTCGTGTAGACGATTGTCCTGAGCCTGAGCTACATCAACAGAGTTGTTAATCCCTCATGTTGGTAAACCAGTTGGCAGAAGTGAGAACTTCAAACTGACGACAACTGACAAGTTTCAAGCATATAGACATATCTTGATTAATTGCACTAAAGTTGAACCTTTCTTCAGTAAGGATTGCACACTTTGTCCTACATTTTATACTTACATTTTATGATCATCATTGCATGTGTAATTGCAGGGAATTTAAGAATTATGTGAAGCGTCAATTGAGGATCCGTTCACAAACATCCTCCGAAATTGATAAAAAGGTCCATAGAGAATTCTCGGTTTGGTTTATGAGGAGAATACTAAATGACCACAACTCGTACCCACTAGAATTTAGAACTGTCCCACTCGGCCCACTTGCCCATGCCTAAATATTTATGGCATACAATATCAATGGTTTCAAGTTTTGCACGGTTTCATGAGATCAATGATTGCTAACCTAAAACTCGGGTGTTTATGGCATGTGTGGGACAAGGACTTATGCCAGCAGCAGTGACGAGAACATGTAGTTTGGTGACGTCCCGTATTATAAAAAGCTGTTTGATGTTGTCAAAATAAATTACCAAGGTCATTTCATCGTGACGCTGTTCAAGTGTTTGTGGGCAAATACGAGAACTTCCCAGGGACTCACGATTGACGACTTAGGCATCATATTAGTAAATTTCTCCCGGCCTATTCATACTGGTTAGTCTGAAGATGATGAGTCACATATTCTTGCCTTAGAGGCATATCAGGTTTATTATGTCATTGATGAGAGGCGCATGGATTGCAATATGGTGGTTAACTTAAAGTTTCAAGACCTTTATGATATGGGCGATGGTGATATCGTCGCCTACAAGAGTTAGCCATTCCAGCCCGCCAATTTTGAAAACTTCTTCCCAAATGGTGATGACAATTTGCCTATAGTTCGATACGTTTTTTAATATACACTTTATGAAAATAATAACATTTAATTTAAGTTTAATTTGTATTCAAACATATTAATTTCATTTGGTATTTAAATAAAAATTTTCCCACAAACAATTAACTTTTCCCTTGTTAGAAGTTATAGGATAGAGCAAACGAGCTTTATTGAGGTTGCATTGCATGAAGGGAATGAGGTATCATGAATAGATGAAGCCAATGATTTGGTATCACAGTTTATACACACACACATACATACAAATATATGTATGTGTGTATGTATGTATTTATGTATGTGTGTGTATGTGTGTGTGTGTGTATATTTCCCATTCAGCATCAGCCCCTCAGAATTTATGACAGGAGAGAGAGATGCAGCTCCATATTAATTGTTGCCCACAATACACACACCATTTGAGTGAAGACATTCATTGCAAGCATTACTGTGTGTTTGTGTAAAATATTGACTATAATAACGTGATTTCTGTGTAGCTCACCTGTTTTTGTTACCATCTTTATACCCTTTCAATTAATAAGTTCTGAAAGCAGAATTTATTTAGCAGGCATTGCAATTTATACTTCATATATATGTTCTTCTCATTGTATACCCTTTTTTTGCCGATTCCTACCATTCTTACAGTTACAGGCTTACCCTATGCCTCTCAATTCTTTTTTTATTTTGTAATTTTTGTTGTCCTTATTGCGTCTTCTATGGATGATGCTCCTACACCACAGACACTACTTACCCGTCACATTTACTCCTACTGCATCCATGCTCTCTCATGTCTCTTTTGTCATCCATCTCTCGGTTGAACTTGAATATTATATGTTTGTATCAATTTAGGTTCGTACATAAATTGAGCCCCAAAAAAGACAAAAGTGCTCTGGGATCATTTTTGAGTGAGAACTCTAAAAATGTTTATTCACGTAAAATTCCCCTCACATCTTTATCTTATATACTATAAATCACTTTTAAAAGCTCTCATCAATATTCACTTAACAAAAAAAATACATAGAAAAACTTTACCCTCATTTATGAATTTCAAAATATCAAATCAGTCATCTTATTGTTTACAAGAGCTTAACAATTGATAACTTTTTTTTTTAAAAATCGCTTATTTGGTATTTTCAAGTTCTCATCGATATTCCAAATTTTTTTTTCAAAATATCTCCCTAAAAATTATGAAAGCTATATGAATTTGCAGACTAATTATCTCTTTTTTTAAAATTATCTCTTTTTTTTAAAAGGAAAAAAAAAAAAAAAAAAGAGTCAAACAAACAATAAAACTTCTTAGGGGAGTCAAGTGGGGAGAGGTTTGAAGAATTCAAGAGAGGGAGAGAGGTGATTAGTGTAATATGGACACAGTGCAGCAAGTTGGGGGAAGTAGGTTACCAAATTGATTTGCATTAACTACTATCCATTGTCTGTTTTTGTCTACGCACTGTGTCACATGCTTGTGGACCATCCTCACTTCTATCCCTTTTTCCTTTTTGAAAATGACACTTTCATTTGCTAGTTCCCATCACAATATCATCATTCTTTTTATTTAGAGTAAAAGGCATATCCAAAAACCGATATCTTTTTGTTTATCAGAGAGATTTCATGTTTTTAGGTCACAAAGCTTTTATTTTTTTCCACCATCATTCACACCCATAGATCACCTTGGATTAATTTCTCATAAACATTTTGATTTCACCTAAATTAGAGAAAAATTTTCTAACATATTTATCTTATACAACAACATGAAATCATTTCTAAAAAGCTAATTCATGATACCATGTTTGGATAGGGATCCGGATTTCCTCAAGGCTAGATTCTCAATGTCTCTCAACAGCATGAATTTCCAGTCATCCAGATCAATCTAACATCTCATAGTGTACCACATCATCAAGGTTTTTAAAATTTAAAAAGAAAAATCTGAACTATTTTTAGATAATTTTGGGTTAAGTTAAGTCCAAGACTGAAGTATTTTTTTCAAGTATGTATGCTATCCTAAAGTAATTTATGGTATATCCAAAGTGTCCTAAAGTATTTTTTATCCAATATTCTAAAGTAATTTTTTATGTGTCCAAGACTCGAAATATGTTTTACAAGTAGGTCTAGTGCACCCAAATAATTTGTGATGTGTTCAACATCATATTATTCATTTAAATTATTTGTTAGGAGTTAACCTGAAAAATATTATTACCTCCGCCCTAAATATAAGACCCGATTAAATTTTTGGGAAGATTCAAAAAAGCCTAATTGAATTACTTTAAAATATTTATATTTATAGTTTTTTTTTTTCTCTAAACTAATTTGACTAATTTATAAACTTTTATATAATTTTACCATAGACAACATACATATGATTAAGTAAGCTTTATTTAACTTCTTTAATCTTCCAAAATATAAACTATGTCATATATTTAAGACTGGAAATAGTAATATTTATTTCAAAATTATCTAAAAAAGGTTTAGATTATTAAAATTTTTTTTTTTAAATTTTAAACAGCATTGTGGTGTGGCACATCATGAGAAGTTAGATTGATGTAAGGGGAGCAGATGTGTGAGTCTGTGAGGAGAGAAAACTTCCAAGGAATAATAAATAAAGAGGACAGAGAGGGGCCTTGTAAAGAATGATATGAACTACGATAGGATTTTATGCTAAAAGAGAGGCGTTAAAGGGAGACCAAATATATACGGGGCACAGAAGATCACGTTCTCCTGTCACTTTCAACCTCAACTACCCTCCAAATCCTCCATTAAAATTAAAACCACCATTAGCTTCCCCTTTCCTTCAGTCATCCAAAATGTCTGCATAAATAAATATCCTCAGACATTTACCCTCCTCATCCTCACTCACTTGATTCCCTTCCCTTCCTCTCTCTCTCAATCTCACCTCTGAAAATTCCCCATCCATCCATTCATCTATTTCTCCATCTTCTTATCCTCATCCTTATATATATATATATATATATATAACCCTTTCACCATGCCTTCTTCCTCATCTCTCACCCTCATCCACCCTACTCCACCACCGCCTCCGATGGACTGGTTCTCCTGGCTCTCCCGAACTAACCTCGAACCTTCCCTCATTTACGACTATGGTGTCACCTTTGCCCGCAACCAACTCCAGCTTGAAGACGCCTCCTTCTTCAACCACGAATTCCTCCAGAGCATGGGCGTCTCCATCGCCAAGCACCGCCTCGAAATCCTCAAGCTCGCCCACTCCGATGACTATTCTCCCCACCGCCGTCACGACCACCACCACCATCGTCATCCCAAGAAGCTCTCTGGGGTGATCAAGAGCTACATGAGAAAATACCTCAAAAAGCTTGTACCTTTCCGAGATGAAGTTCCTTGTTCAAATCACAAGGACATGCCCACCTGTGGCCCGGAGCCAAATAATTGGTACCACCAGGAGAAATGGCGAGGAGCAATGGAGAGAAAGCATGGAAATGATGAGTTTCAGAAGGAGAACAAGATCAACAACCTCAAGCCCGCCATGAACAGAACCAGAAGCATAGCTTTGTCTGGGCCTTTAAATGGGAGATGACGAGTGAGAAACTGGTGAACGGTAACAAGATGTTGAGGCTTTCTGGACCTCTTGATGGGAAGAGGCATGAGAGGTTAATGTCCCCAAATCGGAGCCCGTTAGTGAGCGGCAAGCCTATGGGCCCAGTTAAAAGCCCAAGATCTTCTGGGCCTTTGGACCCAAGATTGCTGATGATGGAATGCAAAAGCCCAAGGCTGAGCAGGCCTTCTGATGCTAACAGACCTGATAGCCCCTTGAGTTTTAGTCCCTACTTGAACAAGACAAATGGTGGTGATTTTGATTTTGATTTTGATGATCACACATTGTGGCCTTCCTTGTTCCAGGATCTGAAACCAACTTGATTATTTGATGCCTAATTTCTCAGAGCAAAAGGTCAAATTTTATGGTTACCCAGAAAACAGAGAGAGAATTCCTCTTTTCAAGATCAGAGCAACAGGGAAGAAGTAGTAGCAGTAAGGTGCACTGATGATTATTAATATTACTTGTAGGATATAAAATATGATGTGGTTATTTTTGTACTGGTTTCATATCTCTTTCTTTGCTTATTCTGTTCACTTGTACATACAAAATGTCAAAGACATCTTTTCAATTGAGGCAGGTCATGCTGAGAATGGTTGGTTCCATTCGGAAAAGTCAATTTTATCAGTTAAAATGTTTTTAGGTTATATTGTTGTTTTTGTTGGTGACTTTTGTTGGCCTGTTAGGTATTCATTATAGGAACCTAACTATTTCCTTGGTATTTTCTTCAGAAAGAGGAAAAAAGTTTCACTTGGTTCACATTACTTATTCCTTTTTTTTTTATTTAAAAAAAAAAAAAAATATATATAAACTTCAGACATCTAAATTTCATCAGCTGAGACTCTCAAGAAAAAAGACTACTTTGTGTGCCCTTCATGAAAGACAAAAGCTGACAACCTTTCTCTTGAAGTAATACTAATAATTCTACCTCCGGTCCTATATATACGATATAGTTTAAACTATATCGTATATTTAAGACCAAAGAAGTAAAAACTAGCACTTAAAAGAGTCTAACATGGACAAATGTTTCATTTTGTCTTCCCCTATGGAGTGATTTCCTTTTTTAAGTTTTCAAAGAGTAATAGTCATGTCTCATTATCTCACGTATTTTGACCACCAAAAGGCTCTATACAGAATCAAATTCAAATTTGTATGCACCTTTAGCAAGGCCTAAAATCCCAAAACGGATCAATAGAAACATCCAAAGCTCTGTGATTGTATCATTAGGCTAAATAAATATCTTAAACATCCCAAGTAACTGATAGTTAATACTCCTCAACTATACGTATCACATCCATTTCCCTCTCAGAACGTTCTTTTAGCATAACAGGCATACTAAAACAACCATTTTCCCATACCCAAACTCAAAACTCAGATTTATATGTGTGTATGTGGATATATATAATGCTGAGTGACGGACCAGGAAACACAAAGTTCTTGAAGGAACTATAGATTGCAGCGACTGATTCAATGCTGAACCTTTGTCTCAATTACTTTAGTGAGTTGAGGTATGAGGCAGCCTGAAAGAACGACCAGAATAAAGCATTTGATAAACTGGTTTTATCCTGAAACTTAAGATGATGCTTAAGATGAAGCCAAAAGCAGAAACAGCAGCCAACACAAAGAAGGTTAGTCTGAAGCAATTTGGTCCCGAGCATGAGGCTCCTGAACCAAGCAAGCCTACTAGACCATGCTGCTGCCTTGCAGCCTCCTTGCCATACACTTGCCCTGCTAGTAGAGCTGAGAAAAGGAATGCACCAACAGGGTTTCCCAATGACGTGAAGTTGTAGAGCACACCAAAGTGCTTCAACCCGAAAAGCTCAGACACCGTGGGGATCATTATGGAAAACTGCACGCCATAGCAGACGTGAGGAGTGCAACTGTCGAAGAAAAGAGTTCCTTTTACAGCATATGCAAATATGAGATATAAGATGTTCATGATTATCTGTGTGCATGTCATCCAAAATGTCCAGGGGATCATTTTTGTCCTGTAAATCATCGACATAGTAGGATCTAATCAGATTGGATGTAATCTTAATCCCCCCCCCCCCCGGGCGGCGAGAATGATCAAGGAGAGTCCTTGTTTATTTCACAGAACTAACAAGTTTAGGGTCACTCCTCCATATTAACCTAGTAAAATTATAATTTTAGTCTTATATCAGTCCCAATAGAATCAATAACTTTATGAAGAGACATGTCTTCTCTTTTTGCCACCTAAGTTAATACCCTTTGTGGTAAATGGTGACAATTAGATAAAACAATTAAATGATAAGACACTGACAAGATTCAAGTTCAACAACACAACAAACTAAGCAGTTGTCTGAAATTACAACCAGGTTCATTTGAACATGAAAAGTTTGTTTATATATTAATTTGATGTGTCTGATCACTAAAGTAATATATTACTTTGTCTTGTAATGTTCTAAGGATCCAATGACTTGTACAAATATTAGGGAGGTTATTGAACAGCTTAAATGCAAGTTGAAATCTTCACAATGTGTTACTGATATGAGCTTACAAATAAATGTCAATTTACTTAATAGGCATAGATATGACTGACCTCACAAAACGTTCTGAAACAACTCTTCCACCGAGGCGACCAACAAAATTGCAAAAGCTGAAAATTAACGACAAAATTGTGGTATCTTCCACACCTTGTGCAATACCTATTTGCGTGAGATTGTTAAGAACAGTAACACCAGAACCAACCCCGACAAAGAAAATCAAGAACAGGAGCCAGAAATCAGCCTTTATAACGGCCTCCATGAACGTGAAATCTTCCCCTTGCTTGGGCCTTCTCTTCTTCTTCACTGCTCCTTCGCCCTCAGCAAGAAGGATTGCCACTTCAGATGACTTGTTGGCATCATAAAAGCTCCCAAGGGTTGCTGATGATGATGAAGACGGCAAGAGGGGTTCTGTTTTCTCATCCATGCCTTGTTGAACAGGGCATTCTGATGATGATCCAACTTGCAGATTAGATATCTCTGGTTTGCTGCATTTTCTAGGAAACAATGTCATCTTTACCTGTATCGCAAGGGGAGCCATAATAAGAAGAATCATCACAACAATCAAAACATAGGAAGATTTACCACTTAAGGGCAGAACATTACTAAATGCAGTAGTTGCAATAAGATATAAAACCAAGACCACACTAGAGAACTGGTTGACAGCAAAATGACCATGTTCTGCAGAATCATCACCCTGAGCCGGAGGACAAGGCCTTATGAGAAGCATAATGCTGAAGCACAACGCAGGAACATGAGGAAATAAGAAGGATTTTTGAAGCACTATGCTGTAAATTTTGGTAAAAACTGCGGCACTGATACTGCTATAACCTTTGAGAATTCCAGCAACTGCGCGTCTACTTGCAGGGAAGTTTCTCATGTAGGTCACAAGAACAGCAGTGCCTAACCATGCATTACTGTTGGTGGCAATAGAGAGGGCAATCCATAGCTGCAAAACATCAAAAAATCAATCAAGTTTGTAATGCTCTTCTCAAACCTAATGCTGAAACGTTAATAAGTTGAAGGACCATTTTGAGTTAAAAAAGCTTAGGATTTAATTCCAGTTCATTTGATCATAAAAGAAATGACATAGACGTCTTAAACTCAAAATCTTTAAGCTAGTAAATTAAAACATGATTCTTTTTATTACAACCCATAACACTTGCCAAAACATAACAGATCAAAGCTATTAAAAGATTTTCTTAGATTTCTTACAGAACTTTTCTGTGCATATTAGTGAAGAGATAATTAATCATCAACCCCACAGCAACAACAATAAGTCTTATCCCATTAGGCCGGTTCAACCATATGGATAGCACAATGCTATTGTACTATATTAATAACCAAATATTTAGATATATTGTTCATCATCAGGTCCTGTTCAATGACCTATCAAGCAAACTAAAGACTATCAAGCAAATAGTTTCAACCAAACAAGTGACCAACTCAAATTCAGTGATCCACTGCAAATTTCATTAAAATTAATATATTAGAAACACCCAGTGAGAATTCATAGCGGTGACAATGTGTGTCTGTGTATTTAAAGGAACGCAGTTCATTCATCCACTTGCAATCTGATGCAAAAAAATATTCAATGCTCCATAACTATAACAAAAAAAGCCAGATCACATAAACGGATATCAAAACCACAAAACGAGGGGCATTTATTAAAACAGGTTATGATCATCAAATCAAACAACCTCAAGTGTACGCCAAAAACCAAACAAAGAACTTGCCAACCAGTAAGGAAGTGAGTCCACAGTCTTAGTAACGGAAAGCCAGAGAACACCATAACCAAAGATGGAGGCAAAAGCACCGATGAAAAGAATAAGCCAAGGTGGGAACTTGTTGGAGGCAATCCCAGGAAGCAAGCCAACATTCTCACCAAAATCATTAGCAACACCAAGCAAAGTAACCTAACGTACGCTGGTTAAAACCCAGAAGGGATTTAAGAGTGTGTGAATAGAGAGGAAAAGCATACCCATTTCCTGCTGCGATTTGAACACACATCACAATACAAGCATTGTTGTCAAAAACTAGTGTAAAAATGTAAGTTTTTACTAAAACTAAGGTAAAAATGTAAGTTTTTACTAGCGTCATGGTACTAAAATGCAAGTAAAAACTGTATTGAGTAGAAACTGGTAGAAACCCATTCAAACAAGTATAAAAATTTAGGCTTTTACCATTTTTAGTTTAACCAAAAAAAAAAAAAAAAAAAAAAAGATGATAAGTTTTTTTTTTTTTTTTTTTTTTTTGCCCGGAAAAATGATGAAAAGTTAAAAATTCTTTTTCCATCATGTATTTTGGACTCGGGATTACTAGAGAGAAGACTAGATATTTATATATAATTTTTAACCTATTTTTATAGTTATAAATGTAAGTTTTTTTAACATAAGTTTTTTTTTTTTAATGTTTTATATCGTTATATAACTTATATATTTTAAATATGAAATTGTTCATTGAATTTTGAAGTAGTGATTTATGATTTTTTTTTCCATGTATATGTGTGTATATATATCTTTATATTTAGCTCGACTTTAAGTAGTAGAAAGTAGAAATTTTACGTTTTGTATCATTTCTATGATTTACGTTTCTACCACCTCCTTCCGTGTCTACGTAGAAACTCGATTTTGACAATATTGTCTTCAAAACCCACCCATGGAGACCTAGACCGTTCTTTCAGACTAGCCATCATCATTCTTCACCATGGATATAGAATAGTTTACATAATGGGTTCACATTAGCTGCTTCTCCTCTTTATGTGCTCATCCTCTCATTTTGGGGCAGGGGCAATTTTTTATTTATATAGATTAAATTATATGATGTATGTTGAAATTAATATCTCAAATCAATTAATTTCTAGGATACTGATGTTACAGAAAAAATATTTCTAAATGTAAGACTAAAAATTAACTAATTTGATATACTAGATGCAAAAATTATTTCAGATACAACATATAATTTAATCTAAATAAATATAATATATAAAAAATAAAAAAATATGCCCCCATCCCAAAATTAGAGGGATCAATACATAAAAAAGTACATAAGAAAAAAAAAACACCTAATGTAAACCCTTACATAATGACTGAATATTGCAGAGATCAAAATGAACTTGGTGATTTAATCTAGTGACATTGAAGAAGCAGAGGGGAAAGGATGAAGATATAAAGTGATGAACAACGAGGAGAGGGGCGAAAGAGTAGCAAATTTTTGTGCGTCAGCGCATGGACATATTGGGTGACTTGGCGCTTGCCATTTGGACTCATGTCCGCGTAGAGCCGGGTTTTTCCTATTACATATGCTTTTTGACTGGTGAAAATTTCACAGCGCCCTTTATGTAGCCATTTAACCTCAAATAATCTTTTAATTAATCATGTTTTCGGTTTGAGGTATGAAAATGGAGATGTTGAGAGCTCTTCTTTCATAATCGTGGGTTTGACTAGAAGCAAATTCGAATTAATCAGAATCGAAAGTTCTGATAAATTGGGTGGATAACCAAAGAAACATCAAATAATCTCCAAAACTTTTTGAAATTATATTGCATTTTTCAGATTAAAAGACATATTTATATCTTTGTCTTATACATGATCAAGAGGGTCTTATCATTCTCACATGTATCATGTAAATACATATATTTGACTTCTAAATTCTCATGAGTGTCTTGTCAATAGGAGGTATTCTTGTGAATATGCTTCTTGTCTGTATATGACCGTCTTGTAATTTCACTTATTTGCCTTTTAAATAAGCATATTTGACTTGTGAATTCCTACATATGTCTCCTAAATAATCATATATGACTAATAAAGTAAAGGCATGATTAACTTTTCACTCACAAATAAATTTCAGTTTGATCCCATGGTGCAGTGAAATTTTAGAAAAAATTTGTTCTATTTGATATTAAATGACTACAAAGGAGGTACAATGAAATTTTCCTTTTGATTTTTGTCTAGATATCATTTGTAAATCAGGATTTGTGTCTTTTGACAGAGAAAGTGATATTTAAAAAAATTGAGTCTTTAAGTTGAATATATAAATAATATGGATTTGATTTGGAGGCTTCACAGAAATCTTTCGCATCTGTTCTGTGCTCTCTCGTATTTGTACCCTTATGTCTGCTTTGATAATTGGTTTGGTTTCTTCTACTCTGAATCTATTTTTCCCAAGTTTCTCATGATATGATACTACTATTATTTTAAAATCTCTCATCACAAATAATAAAAATATGCATAAATATTTTACTTTTATCATATGTTCATTTTGCTTCACAAATTTCTTAATATCCCTTATTTATCGGGTGATTTAATGGAGTCACAAGTAGCATCTCATCATGCCACGTCAACCCTGTGATTCCATGATTTTGGGGGATTGTAGGATGGCGACGACAATTAACTTATTGCGTAGGTCAGGGAGAAACTTTATCCTCCTATTAAACAAAGGTTTGAGAAACCTTGTGAATAAAAAAGTTTGGGTTATAAGGCACTTTTGTCTTGAAAATTATAAAAACGCAGCAATGCTGACCTTTTCTAACAGATTTAAAAAGTCAACCGTTAGTTTATCAAATTATGTTGAGTTGGTGATTTTTTTTTTTTTTTTTTTGAATAATGAAGATAAGAGTTAACTCTTGGGATTTGTCATGTTGGCATTACAGCCATATATCACAGAAGTGACCAAAAATCCATAAATCTTAGTCTAGATCGATCTTTGATCTGAACAATAAGCTGGAGGGAGGAACCTGTCTCATAGTTCACTTCCTGTGACAGCTTAGTCAAAATATCAGCACATTTCTGTGAGAATGGATGATTTCAGTATCCTAGTTTGGAAGGATTAGAGCTCTGGTGTCAGAAATCTCCTGGGCTAAAGGATGATAAGGCCCCTGGTCAGAGACTAATAACCTAATGGCTTCTGTAGAATCTGAGTAGAGTCTAACCTTCTTGAATCCCAGATTCATACATGTTAAGAGACCTGTTTTGATGGCTTGAAGTTCCACTGCACTAGAGGAACAAAACCCGAGCCTCTGCTGGAACCCCACGAGCAATATAATGCCCCCACATGTTGAAGTTGAATAACTTGCTTGAATCCACCTGATTTATCTTCTTAAAAAATGTTTGATAATATAATCAGTACATAAACAGGGAAGAAAGTATCAGAAAATAGCTTTTGGAAAGGGAATTGAGTTTCCTGTTTTAATATATTTTGGGCTATCATTAGCATTAATAGACAATATATCTAGTTAGCGGGGCAGGAAGAGACTTCATTCTCAAGTGCTTGGAGTTTTATTGCTTGCATTTCAAAGAATTCCCTTTTGCAGAATTAGTAGAGCTTGAAATAAAATGGAAGGACCCAATTTCAAAGGGGTTTGAGTTCTTTCATTTTCTTCTTTCTCCTTTTATATCCGTCGTCATCAGATTGAAAAAAAAAAAATAAATAAAAAATTGAAGGACTCAAATTTAATATTTTATAAAAATTATTATTTTAAACATAAATAAATAAATTTAAACAATTAAAATATTATGTGTAGAATTCATAACTCAAGGAATTACTGAGGATAACAAATTCATATCTCTTTAAAACATCCACAATCCTTCTTACACACAGTCCACAGATAGATGGATCCCTTCTAAGAAAGATTGGCTAAGATTGGACATTAGATGGCTCTGTGATACAAAATGGCTAAGCAACTTGTGACAGACTACTCAAAGACAACGAGGAAATATGGATACTTGGTTTTATCAAGAATTTAAGTTGCAATCCCCATACTGCCACTGAGAATATGAGAGATTCATAAAGGCCTTTGCCTAAAATATGTTTGGATTAGCTTTTGGAAAATAGTTTCAAAAAAATTGATAAAAGTGATTTTTTAGAATTGATTCTAAGCATAATAGATTCTATGGAAAAAAAAAAAAAAGATTTTGATAAAATGATAGTGTTTTGATATCATTATCGAATCACTTTTTCATACTCAAATTACTAAAAAGGGGGAAAAAAATCAAAATTTCCAAAACCATGGTTTTGGTTTCAAAATAACTTTTTGGACTTTTTTTCAAGTGTTTGACAAAATTTTTGCAAAACCCCATAATCATTTTTTTTTTTTTGTATTTAGTCAAACACTCACTTAGTTGGATTCTCAGTTATCGCTACATTGTTGTCTTTAGCGACTCTATTGAAGCCTTACATCTAATCAATAGGAATCTATCTCAAGATCATTCCCGTAAAAGACCATATCAGACAAATTTGTCGCCTCTTGATGTGTGATTGAATTGTCACTTTTGATCTCATGTTAAGAAAAGTCAATTGATTTGTTGATTCTTTAGCTCACATCAGATGAATATTAATGATGTTATCACGAATATTCCCCCTACAGAGTAAAAAGCCACTCTCTTGGAAGATTTTAGTTACAATCTTCCTTTGGTTAGATGTGCCTGCACATTTTTTCGTGCCCCGTTATTAAAAAATAAAAGAAATGATCAAGATTTAATATTTTATAAACCTGGATGAGATCTAAGAACATAATGAGAATAAGAAATTATGAAAATATCCTCCTCCATTTTTTTTAATGGGTTAAATTATTTTTGTATACCTACTCATAGATCACATAGGTCCAAAAGCCTGACTTGCTTTAATTCTATAATCATCAATTTTGGCCCAAAAAATATTTAATTATTAAGCATGCATCCACCTTTGCTTTTTCCCACCTGGTAATATAATCCGCACAACACAGGAAAGTAGAAGTTAGAAAAGAACAGATTAATCCAGTGTGATTATTGTACCAAAACAAACAGTTTATAGAGAGATCGGCAGGGATTTTTTTAACCAAAAAAATTGAAAGGAATTAAAAAATGAAGAAGATGGAGTAAAGTATAGTTAAATTAATGAAATTTTACTCTATGATGCTGTTGGTCAATGAAGGGAGGAAGGGAGAGTGGATGAACTAATTTTATTTATTAATTAATTAAGTAATAATCCTTTTTATTTGACATAATTTTGTGTAAATTAATTGGATTAGTGGGTTAAATGAGGTGGTGATTGGTTACATTTTTCATGTTATATGGATTGAAATGCTCCCCCATTCAGGTCCCAAGCAAAATGTTCCACCTAAAATTTATGATAAAGTACGCTTTTCCAAATTATTGAAAGCGTCAACAAAATTTTTTTTTTTTTTGATATTTTTTTTTTATATTAACACTTTTTTAATTGGGCTCCAAAACTTAAAATTAAGCCCAAATTCTATTTTATATGGAAATGAAGTGGGCCTAATTACCCCCAACAAAGTCAAGGATCATGGTTTTTGTTTAATTTTCGTAGAGTTGAAGAATTGGGCCTGACCCTTAAAATATAATGTCTATCAGGCCGGAAAAAAAAAATCATTACCTCTACCATTCATTTTCTTATTGAACGTGTGTTGATCCCTTTTTAGCAAATCTGATAGAAAAATACTGAATATAAAGGAATAAAAGATGAAAAACCAGATTTTTCCCCTATTTTCCTATGAAGAAATTGCTTATGAGGATAATTTGGTCAATTGATATATCAAATCTTTCCTTTTATAATTTTTTCTACCAAACATAA
The DNA here is from genome assembly GCA_019022655.1 of Acacia acuminata. NCBI lineage: Eukaryota > Viridiplantae > Streptophyta > Magnoliopsida > Fabales > Fabaceae > Acacia > Acacia acuminata. Next base: position 4,691,165 of record JAFJYI010000022.1, on the reverse strand, counting down.
CAAGGTAAAAACATTCTTATCTTACTGAAAACAAACAAAACACAGACAATAACATTTTTGTTGGTTTTACGGAGGGGATGGGATTTAAATTATCCTTTGTTTGGATTGATTTGGAGATGGAAAGGGAAAGGGAGGAATTTTAATGATACATTATTTGGTTTAGAGAGGGAGGGGAGCTTATAAATTTTTTTTTACTATTTTTCTCTTATAAAATTTAAATAGATATTCTCCTCTTTGAATTTTATAAGCAAAATATAGTAAAAAAATTTTAAGCGGAAAACACATCGGGCGGATTTGTTTAAGCTCTTTTGTCATCGGGCTGAGTTTAAAAATTTGCCCTTCAAATTACAACCGGGCCTAAAATGTTTGACCCTATAAGTTTTTTTTTTTTATTTTTTAAAAAAAAAATTGTTTATGTAATACTAAAATTTTTATATTATTAATGATGTTGTGAATATTTATTTCTTATGATCTTTTTTAAAAAAAATTGAATTTTTTTGAAATGGTTTAATTTATTTGATTTTCCAGAACAGTTTATTCATTCAAACTTTAAAAAAAAAAAAAAAAAAAAAGGCTAATTTGGATATTAAATAATGATTTTAACTACAAATTGCTGAGTTTTAATAACAATGTATCTCAACATAAAGAAAAAATAATAATTAGTTGTAAAACTTGAAAGTGAATTTTATTTGAATTAAAATGAATATTGCAATTAGCAAAACTTAAATGAGTATGTAGTACTATAAATGCAATTCCCCTAAAAAAAGAGTTAAATTTTGTTCAAATTATTAGGAGTAGATATTTATAAAGATTTTTTTTTCTATTAAAGAAAAATGTCTATTATCATATGACTACCAATAACAGTTTGCATGTGAGATAGTGTATGTATAAAGTGTTAAAATTTTCATGTATGTGTAAAGTGTTAAAATTTTCATAACCTTGTTATTTTAATTTTATTTCTTTGTAATTTAATTTTTATAATATTTATATCTTAAATTAGGAATTTATTGTTTTAACTTTATTTCTTTAAAAAGATTTTTTTAAAGAGTAAATACCCTATTTGATCCTCGAAAAAAATCACGGACCCCTTTTTGGTCCCTCAAAAAAATAACTCCATCCTTAATCCCCGACCACATTTGGGACACTTCACCGCATGTGTTCTCTTCAACCCTGGAAGGACTAACGTGGACGGTTTTTGGATTTTACGGGGGTTAGGGTTTAGGGTTTAGGATTTTACGGGGATTATGGGAGGAGTTATTTTTACCGAGGACTAAAAGGGGTCCGTGATTTTTTTTTACGAACCAAATAGAGTATTTACTCTTTTTTAAAAATAGTGTTTTTAGTTAATTAGGCCTAAAGCCCGCAAGCCCGACTCTTGACACGATGATATGAGAGCTGGGCTTCATAAATTAAAGGGTTAAGGACCATTTTTGCCAACGAACTATTGGGCCAGGTGCACACAACACAATATACTTTTTGTTGGACCTTAAATGCCAACAAACTTTTAAAAAGGAGCGTCCAGCACAACAAACTTTTAAAAAGGAGCGCCAAGCACAACGCCGTTAACAAAAAGTTAATGTCCGTTATCTAAAGGTGCAGATTAGTACAACGAACTTTTACTCTAGGAGCGCCAAAGACAAAATTCTAAATTTTACTAAATTAAATAATTTTTTTCTCAATTATCATTATTCAAAACTACTTGTATAGATATTTATTGACAAAAAATTACTCATTCTTCAATTTTGTTAAAATTATAATTTGCTAAAATAAACAAAAATTGTAATTAAAAATATAATTATATGATTTAAATAAAACTCAAGGTGTTTTATAGTTTATTATATATGTTAAACAAAAAAAATTATATGATTTATTTTTATTTTAAAAAATTTTATGTGAGTTAAAAAATTCATTTAATGTTGATATCTCTCTTATGGAAACTGCTTCGATGTTATATTTAATGTTTTTAAATATTTTCTCGTAGTTTTTCCAGGGATTAATTTCCTGTGGTCATGGTTTTGTTATTCTCTCGCTCCCTTCAAATGAAGATCCAGTTAACCATGAATGTCTTTGTTTCTCTCGAAATTTATATATGCATACTTGGTTTTATTTGCCCTCCAAATTATTCCTAATCTATTAGTTGTCATTTATTAAATGACGTTGCTCATGATTTCCTGGGGAGCTTGTACATGGGTGTCTGATATAAATATATTCTAGTTGTTTCTTGTCCTTGGCCATCTGCTGTCCTGACTGATTAAACCACGTTGACATTTATTAACATTAAATGAATTTTTTAACTCACATATATTTCTTCTAAAATAAAAATAAATCATTTTTTAACATATATAATAAACTATAAAACACCTTGAGTTTTATTTAAATCATATAATTATATTTTTAATTATAACTTTTTTTTATTTTAGTAAATTATAATTTTGACAAAATTGAAGAATGAGTAATTTTTGTCCATAGATATCTATACAAGTAGTTTTAAATAATGATAATTGAGAAAAAAATTATTTAATTTAGTAAAATTTAGAATTTTGTCTTTGCGCTCATAGAGTAAAAGTTCGTTTAATCTCGCACTTTAGATAACTGACATTAACTTTTTGTTAATCTGCGTTGTCTTTAAAGCTCCTTTTTAAAAGTTTGTTGTCTTTAACGCTCCTTTTTAAAAGTTTGTTGGCATTTAAGGTCCAACAAAAAGTATATTGTGTTGTGTGCACTTACCCAATAGTTCGTTGGCGAAAATGGTCCTTAACCCTAAATTAAAAGTTTACGAAAGTCTTAAGGCCAAGTCGGTGAAGGGCCAACCCTTATTAATTCCCAGCTCTAATTTTATCATGCATGAAGGCACTAACAAGAGCATTATCTACAGGCCTTGTCGAATTGAACAACTCCTTGTCATTGTTTTACATTATAAATATAGAACCTCAATATAATTTCATTCCGAACTCTATAATTTTTTAATGGGTTAAGTATCAATTTTTTTTCTTTAAAGTACACACTCACAAACAATTTTGTCTTTAAAGTTTTCGGCGTAATAATGTTATCCCTGAAGTTTAAAAACGTAGCAATGTTACCTCTTCGTTAAAAATCCTAACGGTTAACTAACATTGATCATTATGGTTTTTAATGGAGGGGCAACATTGCTACGTCTTTAAACTTCAGAGACGAAATTACTACTTTTTTTGGATTAATGTAGCCCCCTGAAATTTAAAAACATAGTAATGTTGCCCTTCCGTTAAAAATCCTAACGTTGACCGTTAGTTAACGGAACGGAAGGCGGCAAATATCTACGTTTTTAAACTTTAGGACAACATTATTACGCCGAAATTTTATGGGCAAAATTGCTTCGTGACGCTGCATCTTCAAAGACAAAATTGATATTTAACCCTTTTTTAAAACCGTCTTAATACATTATTTACATTAAAGGGTACCATTATTTTTTAAACCTATTTTGTTGTTTGAGTTAATGGTAAAAAAAAAAAAAAAAAAAAACATGTTTACGCAAAAGAAGATAATTTTTTTTTTTTTTTTTCATGAACTTATACACGGTAAAAATCAAGTACCGCTAGTAATCATTCAGTCATGGTGACGCATGGTAAATCTCTCTGAAACTCAACGGCATGATTAGATACGTCTTGAAAGTTGAAACAACACTGCCACGTAAATGAAATACATATAAAAGAAGAATGGAATTTATGAGTCAGAAATGAGTGTGATTTCGAAACAAAACAAAAGCAAAAAGAATCCAGATACAGGGCCTCTTTCGCTAGCCAACAAAAATGACTCGGTTCAAGATCTCTGCCAACTCATACCCACAAAAATGCGATCTCATGTCATTAATTGGCGTCGTACCTACCTCTATCTCACGCTTGCTTACACCCACAGTGCCTCTCTTCCTCGTCCTTACCTCTCTCTCTCTCTATACATATATATAGGGACGAAATTTGGATAAATATTTGGAAGAATTAAATGTATACTTATTAACTAATTTTTTTTTAAAAAATATTTGAGGGGATCAAATGTATAAATTTTTAGATGAAATGTATAAACTTTTTGGCCAAATGTATAGAACAATCTAATTTCCATCAAATATTTAGGACAAAATTTTTTTTTGGGGGGGCTTTGTATCAAGGAAGCTCCGTCCTTGTATATATATATATGTGTGTGTATATATATAAATTTTATCGTTTGTTATATCACTTGACATAAGATTTTGTCAAGTCATCTCAAAAATATATCGTTTTTCCATTCTTCTTTTATATGAATTTTGTTATGCATATATTACTTATATTGATGTCCAGACTCTCTTGACCTCTCATATTCTAGTCACCATTTATAAATAGTAGTTGGGAAATTAAAAGACTGTTTAATGTACATTTAGATACATGAATGAATGATATGAAATGTCATATAGTGTACATTCATCTGTATTAATTATATCATTCATTGTATCTTAGTGATGACCCTTAGAAGCCTATAAATAGAGATCTTGCACAAAGCATTGCATTCGTACAAAACACATAAGAAATTGAATGAGAATTGATAGCCCTTTTCTCTCCCAAATTTTCTCTTCTCTTTTCTGCTCTCTTATGCTAAATTTCTTTTATTTTCATAACATGCTATCAACACAAAAGCTTCGAAAGCTCCAATAAATGTATGATCTTCTCATCACTTCCTTGACGTTTTCATCTAGCTTCTTTTGCCGTATTTTATTTTATCTATTTGGGATCGTCTGAGTCACTATAAAGAATTAAAAATATATTTTTACTGATTGTTATAAACATTAGGTTCCATGGCTATGATTAGAAATTGTTATTGTCTTTTTATCTTATATCTCCTTTTACAAGTTCTTTTATATTAAGATTGTTATTTCAATATAGCCAGAAGACATACACCTCTGATTTCATATCTTGAAATTATATGGCCAAAAGTTATATTGCTTTATTTTCTTATTCTGAAATGATATGATTAGAACTCATATCGCTTTAATTTCTTATTTTGGTATAATATAGTCAGAATTCATATTCCTTTATATCGATTCCCTATTCCATGGTTAGAAGCCATATATTTTTTCATATTCTTGTATGGCCAACATCCATATTTCCTTGATTTTCATATTATGAATTATATGGCCAGAAGCCATATTTCTTTACTCTTATTTTGATACTACATGGCTAAAAGTTATGTAACTTTCATCTTCTATCTTATTGTATGGTCGAAAGTCATATTCAACTTTGATTTATTCTGAAGATAAACAAACAGAAGTCATATAGATTTAATTTCTCATCATGAGATTAATTGACATGAAGTCATAAGACTAATTGACACGACCTAAATGGCCCGTAGCCATTATAAGTTCTAATTTGTATTCTAATATCTTAATTTATGAATTATTTATCATCTTTATGAATTTCATGTTATTATATTACATATTTTATGAATTCCCTTTTATTGCATTTGTGTGAACTATGTTAAATATTATGAAATTTAAATTTGTGGCTCTTGTCATTCTTCAAAAGAACTATTGATCTTGAATGTTTGATCCATGATTTTTCTACATCACCATTTCTATGAAGACCTCAAAATTGAATATTTAGCCGTAAAAGATTCTCTTACTCTTTAGAACAAATTAAAATTGTATAACCACTGGAGGATAGTTATTCTTCCAAAAGCTCGTTATAAATGTATGCATCCAATTTCCTCTTATAGTAACAATATTGTGAAAGTTTTTTTTTTAAAAAAAAAAAAAAATGCTTAATTAATTTCTTGCCTCTATGTGGCCAAACAAAATAATGAGCTTTTGTTGAAAAACTATTAATCCCGTCTAATAAGCTTGACCCCATTTCTAGAAGTGAATGAAGTAACAAATAAATCTAATTATGACCATGGACGTGGGTGTAGACGTGGCTACAGTCTTGGGTGTGGCCATAGTCGTAATTGTGGTGGTTCAAATTCCCACCTGAAGTGGAGAAAGAATGATAAGAGCCACAAAATAGAAACTAGTGGGAAAATAATTATGCTGAAAATCCATGTTATCGATGTGGTGGAAAGGGTCATTGATCTCGTACCTTCGTATGCCAAGACACCTTGGTAAATGATCAAATATAAATCATGTTGATAAGGCTGAGAATTCTAAGTATGGTGATATGTATATTACTCATTTGGATGTTACTAATTTCTTAACATAAATTATCTTTGTCTATTTGAATTGCTATGATTTAATGTGTTTAAAGTTGCTACTAGCTATCATATGTATTTCATTTTCAATTATGCTTTTTCTTTATTTTTATGTTTCTTTTAACCAAGAATGAGTTTGTTGACATACGTCCTGAAGATTTATGTCTCATTGATAATACAACATCTCACACCTTAAAAGAGATAAATATTTTTCTTTCTTGATAATGTGAGAGGCCACTATATTTGGTAGTATAAATTTGATTGAAGGCTCTAGAAAAACTAATATTTTGTTACCTAAAGAAACAAAATTATGCATCGATAATACATTTTATTCTACCATGTCTAAAAGAAACTTATTGAGTTTCAAAGATATTCTCAAAAATGAATATCATATCATATAGAAACAATAACTAAAAATAATCGAGTGTCTCAATTTTATGAATTTAATTTCTGGTACAAAATGCATATTAGGAAGGTTTCTTGCTTTTTCTTCCGGCTTGTACTACACATTTATAAGCACAATTGAAATGCACGTTGTTGTAAGCCAGAAATTTACCAACACAAATCAGAAGTTTGCCAATACAAACCATCAGTTAGTCAATGTAAACCAAAAGTTTACTAATGAATTTAATGTTTGGCATGATCGCGAGGTCATCTCGAGTCAATAATGATACAAAAAATAAATGAGAATTCATGTGGGCATATCCTAAAGTGTAAATAAATACCACAATCCCATGATTTTCAAGTGCTACATTTTCTATGGGGAAGTTGATTATTCAACCCTCACCAAGCAAAATAGAAAGTGAGTTTCTCACTTGTCTAGGGTGGATACATGGAGATATTTGTAGGCCAAATACACCCACCATATAGATCATTTAGTTACCATATGGTTTTAATTGATGCATCAACTAAATGGTCTCATATTTGCTTTTTATCTTCTTGTAGGCTAGAATTTGTGAGATTGCTTGCTCATTTAATTAGGTTAAAAGCATGTTGTTTTGATTATCCTATCAAGAAAATACGAAAACGGTAGTGAATTTGCTTCGCAAGCTTTAAATGATATTGTATGTTCCTTGGAATTGATGTTGAATATCTTGTAGCTTATGTTCATAAGCAAAATAGAATTGCAGAATCATTGGTTAAATGGCTATAATTAATTACAAGACCTTTGCTTATGAGATCTAATCTCCCGATTTCTACTTGGGGCCATGCCATTTTGTATGCACCAATGTTAATTTTCATTTAGGCCAACAAGTTATCTAAACGTTTCCTTACAAATGATTTTTAGTCAAGCTAGTATTTCCCATCTAAGGGTTTTTGTGTCTGCGAAAGATATGTGCCTATAACACCACCACAATGCACCAAAATGGATCCTCAAAGAAGGATGAGAATATATGTTGGGTATGAATCTCCTTCAATAATAAAATATGTAGAACCATCTACAAGAAATTTATTTACAGATTGATTTGTCAACTCTGTCATTTTGATAAATCATTTTCCCAACATTGAGGAGAAAATAAGCGGTTGGGTAAAACGATTAGTTAGAATGAATTATCATTGGCTCACTTTAATCCTCATAAAAACAATGTGAATTGGAAGCTTGAAAGCTAATTCATTTGCAGAATTTCGTTAATCAAATGCTAGAAGCATTTACTAACCAAAGAAAGTGACAAAGTCACATGTCTTAACTGCTAATACTCCTATCAGAATTGATGTCCCTGAAAGACAATTTATTGTGAATGAATTTAAATCACACCACAAGGGTGAAAAGCCCATAGGTTCTAAAGATAAAAATCTTTGAAAGTGAAAAGGAGCTAAGTAAAGGATAATCAAGAAAAGTCAGTAGCTCCAGAAGAGCCATCTCTTGAAGAATTATTATCTCCAAAAAAGAATGTAGTAGTCCTAGAAGAGACAAAGGTACTTGACATGTGTGAAAATAATGAGATCACAATAAACTATGGAATCGAGATAGGGCCGAAATGAAGTCAATGTCGATAACATCTTTGCTTATAATATAGCATTTAATATCATGAATTATAATGAGGATCATAAGCCAAAATTCATAAGTAAGTTCTAGAAGCATAAGCCCCAGAAGGATTCAAGGTGCTAGAAGCACATGTCCCCGAAGGATTCAATGGGCCGAAGCACAAGTCCTTGAGGGACTCAAACTACTAGAAGCATCAAATACAAGTTCTTGAGAACAATACTCAATTAAGTTAAATAAGTCCCTATGACCTGAAGCAATTAGGGCCATGTGGTATAATCATCTCACCGAATATTTGTTGAAAAAAGAATACAAAAATAATCCAATATGCATATGCATCTTTATGAAAAGATCTAGAAGTGAGTTTGCTATAATTGTTGTTTATGTTGGTTGTAATATCCTAAAAATTTATTTTTAGGATTAAAAAAAAAAGAATTAAATTTAAAAAAAATATATATATATATTATTTAGAAAAAATGGAAATTTAAAATTCAAATTGTAAGCTGGAAGGATGTACTCATGGACGTAATTCAAAATCCAAATGCTAACATAAATTTTAAAATACTAAATTTTTCTTAACCAATCCTCCTATATTTTCTCCCACGAAATCTTATAATTTTCACATTATTTTAGGAAATAATCAAGATTTATTTGAAATATCTCAAACTAATTTAAATCTTAAACTCAAAAACTAATTCTAATTAATAAAATTAATTACCCACATTAATTCATTTAATTTTACACCACTTTTAATCAATAAAACATTTTCCTATAGGCTTTATAAACAATGAGTTTGTTAAAATAATAAAGTTCCACCGTACTCTTCATTTTTTTTATATATCATTTTATTCTCAACCATTATTATCTAGTAAAAAGAAAATAAAATAAAATAAACCCACGTGCCAACTACTCATTGCAAAACCCATACCTCCAATATCCATTAATTGGATTTACCTCGCTTTTTTCACCCTCAAACGCGTAAAAGACGCTGGAAAAGAAAAGAATTCAGTTAACAAATCAGTTTACTTCTCACGGAACACCCACGAACAGGCTCCCTCGTCAGCGTATCCCTCAAGCAGTCTCGACTGATCACACGACAGCAGACCTCCATGCTTCTCGAGACGCACGTCGTATACCCCTCGGTCTGTGTCCCTTCATCCTTGGACTGGATCCCCCTTGGTCCTTAAATATATCTCTTCTCATCCTCATCCATTAACAGAAAACGCAGAGAAGTGAGAGCCGAGAGGGAGAGTCCGAGAAAGAGCAAAACTTTGAGAGAGAGAGAGAGAGAGAAAAGCCGAGGAAGAAGAGGGGGAGAGAGAGAGAGAGTCAACCATTTTCCTCTGCAAAACAACACCGAAACAGGGGTGTTTGGTTGTCAACGGGGATTCTCGTCGTGCAAGCTAAAACCATAGGTAAGCTTCAGGTCCTTCTTCCTTCTGATTCCCTAGCGTTTGTATTCAAGTTTGAAGGCTTGGGTTTTGATTCTCGACGCATCATGCAGACTCTGTGTATGTGTGTGTGTGTGAAAAAACGCTATATAAGGAAGGTGTAGGAGAAGTTACGGTCATGTACAGATAAATATATATATATATATATATATATATATATATTTATATGTCCGAAAAATATAAGGAGAACGTGTGTGTGTGTGTGTCCCTGAACCTGAAAAGAAAAGAAAAACTTGTGATCATAGGAATATATATATATCTCGTGTGTGTGGGTGTGTGAGTCATTGCATTTAAAAAAAGGAAAAGAAAAAAGAAGAAGCCGATAGATGCGTATATCCCGATGATACGTTGCTTTAGTAAAGAGGGAGAAAAGAAATATTTTGTGTGTGTGTGTGGATATAATAATATATATATTTGAGGTTGCATCTGAGAGCATAAATACATATATATACACACTAATGGTCTATTAAAATATATATATATATATATATATATATTAGAATGAGTAGGAGATCTGTTTTGCCGTGAGAATATATATACATGTAGGCGTCTACGTGTTGCATTTTATAATTCGAAATTCCAAAAAAAAGAAAGAAAGAAAGAATCTAATTTAATTTACTCCTACATAATAGGATCTATTCTAACTAATTCTTATATTATCTCACTTATAATGTCATTTACAAAATAAAATAGATAAATAAATAGATAGTTTTGATTATTAAGAAAAGGGATTAAATAATAAAAGAAATAGTGGAACAATAACAATAATAATAAAGTAAATAAATAATAATAATTATTATAAATAATATAATTATTATTATGAAAAATAGGAATAAATAATAATAATTATTATTATTAGAAAAAAATTGGAATAAATATTAAAAAAAGGGGAATTAATATTTACAAGGTCTCCTTAAATTTTTTTTTTTAGTACAATCCTAGTTCACCCACTTCAACATTCTAATTTATTAAAATTTGTATATTTTAATTTTTACGAAATTATAAGTTATAATTTTATTTATGTAAGTATTAGAAGAGTTATTAATAATTAGTAAATTGATTGTGGTAGATTGATTTTGGCGTGTTTGAGCTCCTGAATTAGGGGAAGTGGGATAATAGTTAGCTTCGGCGAAAGGTAACCACTTTCCACTTGTTACGTGTATTAGTATGTTGTTTGTGAGTATTTTGTGAAATGATTATGAATATTTTAATAGAAATTTCCTTGTGGAATCTTATGATTTGAATTGTGAAATATTTGCATATATTTATATATGTATAAGAAATTGGGATTTGAGCTATTTATTGTGATAATTATGAAAATGGTTGAATTGGGAATAGATGGAGTAGTTATTCCACCACGTGGTGAGGCCTCCATTGATGCATGATGGTTGGCTTTCTATTGTCCCACCTGTTCAATGAGGACCCCCACTAGTTCAATGAGGGCATACGACACCCCACATGTTCAATGAGGGGAAAAGGCCCATGGTCTGGGACGTGTGCTCTGGGGATTTTGGCCGGTCCTCATCACATGACCAGTGAGCTTTTGAGTATCCAGTCACATGGATGTAACTTAGCCCATGGGTCTAGTCGGAGGAAATAAGGCGGTTTGGTTGGATTGATGGGAGGCATCTTGGGAATCGTGTTAATGAAAAATTTGTAATACCTAATTTACGATACATACTTTATTATATGAAATTTTGAAATGTGGATATTGGTGAATTATATTTTCAATATTTTGTTATACAAATTGTTCCACTTGGCACCTCACTAGCACATATTAGTATTCGTAATAAGTTAGATTGATGGTTACCCACATTTTTCACGTGATAGTTCCTGTGCAGGTCCATCAGGGAAGACCCCAGAAGCTTAGACTACTTCTTCAAAAAGTAGTGCTTCTTTCTTTCTTTTTGGTTTATGAGGGATGATTGTATATTGCCACGTTAGGGCTCATTCTACATACTCTAATGTACTTTTGTATATTTTGGTAAATGTTGGGCATTACATAGTCGTTAATGAACCCTTAATTAATTATTATGTTAAGTTAATTTTGAGGACGTTACATTGATCATATTAAGATCATTAGAACTCCTAAAAAGCTTCAAAAGACAATTAATTGTATGAAAAAATAATTTGAAATGAAGAACTCAGGAAGAACAAAATATTGTCTTGAATTGAGCACCTAAAAAATGAGATATTTGTATATTAAGAAGCTTTTACATGGATAACTCATATCCATTATGTACTCCAATATTGTAAAGTCTTTGCAGGCAGATAAAGACCCATTTAGACTTGGAATAATAAGCGAAGAAGGTGAAGAAGAACTATTTAGTCCAAAAGTATCGTACATTAGTGCAACTGGAGCACTAATGTATATTACTAATCTACATACATTTTGATATATCATTTATTATTAACTTATTAGCAAGATATAGTTCTTCACTAATATGAAGGCATTAGAATGGAGTAAAACACATTCTTCGTTACTTCAGAGGCACTATGGGCATAGAGTTATTCTACTCAAATGTATCCAAACATTGACGGTTGGTTATGCAGATGCTATATTTTTGTCTGATTCATATGATGATAAATCAAAAATAGGCTATCTATTTAGATGTGTAGGTGCATCTATTTCATGACGATCTATGAAGCAAACTATATTACCCACATCATCTAACCGTGCAAAAATTCTAGTAACACAAAGCAAGTCGAGAATGTGTATGGTTGAGGCCGATAATACACCATATACGAACCACTTGTGGTTTATCTTCAGGCAAATTGATCCAAACAGACCTATATGAGGATAATGCTGTAGAATTGTCCTACTTAAAGAATGATATATCAAGGGTGATTAAACAAAGCATATTTCACTAAAATTCTTCTTCACTTGACCTTCAAAAGGATGGTAAAATAGATATCCAGCAAATCTGTTCAAGTGAAAACCTAACAGATTTATTCACCAAGTCATTTTCAAATAAAATCTTTGACAAACTTGTCCATGACATCGATCTTCATAGACTCAAAGATATCAACTAATGTTGTCAAGAAGGAGAATTGATACACGTTGTACTCTTTTTCCCTTATCTAGGTTATATCCCACTGGATTTTCCTATAAAGGTTTTTAATGAGGTAGTACTGGACTATGTATCAATTAATGATGTAATCCTTTCTTTGGCTAGGTTTTGGTCTCATAAGATTTTTCTTAGTTAAAGTTTTTAATAAGACATGTTCGTAAATGGACACCCAAGAGGGAGTGTTATGAATATATTAATTATGTGGATGTTTATTAACTCTTAACCTCTTATATTTTAGTCACGATTCATGAATAGTAGTTGGAAAACTAAAAGGCTATTTAATGTACATTCAGATACATAGATAATACGAAGGGTCATATAGCGCACATTCATATGTATTAATAATCTGTATTAATTGTACCATTCATTGTATCTTAGTGGTGATCTTTGGTGGTGACTCTTGAAGGTATATAAATAAAGGCCTTACACAAAGTATTGTAGTCATACATAACACATAATAAACTGAATGAGAATTGATCCTTTATTTCTCTGTTGATTTTTTCTTCTCTTGTCTCTTACTCTCTTATTCTAGATTTCTTTGATTTTCATAACAAATTTCAGTTTATAAAACGTCAACAGATTAATTTAAAAAAAAAAGAAAGAAAGAAAGAAAAAGAAAGCGTGAGAAAGTGTGCGTCTACATTTATATTTGTTTAGTATGTGTAGAATACGTAAAATTGATTCTCACTCTTTAAAGCATGTTTAAGTAATTTCTTACCCCTAACTTGAACATGCTTGGATCTGGCTTTGATCAAATGGTCATGTCAAAAGAAATTTCTTGCCTCTAAATTTAGCCGTTGAACAACTTCAATATGTAAATTTGTAAACAAATAATTCTTCAGTGTTAGTGAGATTTATCATTGAACCTTTATAGTACCTTTTTAGATTTAATTTCTTCAAACTTCAGGCCATAAAAATAACAATTGTCATCACCATGCTATCAAAAAAGAAAATTAATAGAAAGTTAATGATTTTATATATATGACTAATAGTTAACAATGAGCCTTAACTCACATGGAATCTACCGTATCGCTCATTTTATATCACAAGTTCAATAATGTTTGTTTGTGTGTTGCTGATATAAGAGTGCTCTTCATTTGATCCCTATATAAAAAAGTAACATACAATTTAGCATTATTAATCTAATAGTTAAATTACAAACTTATCATTAAATTCTTTTATTTTCAGAAGAATTTTTTTTTTTGTAAATCATGGTTGAGACTTGAGACCCTTGCACATGGTCATGTCAATGATTGAACTCTCAACCGTCATCCATATCCATCTACGTGGAGGAACCAATAGGGGCCCAACTCATTTTATTTTTTCCGTTGGTTATAAAAACTTGCCAATCAATCCCCAACATGAAAACATGATCCTTCTATGCGTTATATTTTAGGCTCATTTTCTAGTAAAGGAAAGTTACTCTAATAACCGATTCAAATTAAATGAAGATTTTTTGTTTGGACCAAACACTTTGGGTTGGGTAGACTTTGTTTGACCGAGGCCCCACATCCCTCATGACCAAGAGACATCTTTAAGAAAGCAAACTGTGTACAAAAATAATGACTCCAACTGAAATATGTGATTCAAACGTGAGAAAGTTGAAAGTGCTTTAGTTAAAGATGAGAGTGTTCTTTCAAGTGGCAGTTTTCCCAGTCAAAGCTTCAATAGATTTTGCTTTTCTTTTCACGAAACTGCACTCCCTTAATGAAGAACATCATTTCATCATCCACAGGGGCTATAATTTTTCTCTCTCTTTTGGAGACAGTTTAACATAAATTTACAGAACATTTTTTATACACAAAACTTCACCAAAAGAATCTTGAACTCCTTACATTTATCCACAATGAAGTAATCAAATCAAAATCCATATGATTAAAGACTTGTTTGGAACAACAATTAGAACCTTTTAAAATAACTTTTCAATCATGATTTATGTAAGATAAATATGTAAGCGGAGATTTGTCCCAGTTTAAATAAATGTACTTATGATAAGCAACTCTAAGAACATACGAATTGTCTATTTGAAAAACCTTCAAACCGTGGTTTCATAAACCTTTTCCGTAAGTCGTGATAAAACAATTTCTAAAATGGTAAGGATGATATTATCCCAACAAATCGTTTCCTTCTCTTGAAGGTTGTAATTAACAATGAACATCTCCTGACAAGAATGGTGTCATTGTAATGATGTTGTCCGATTATAATATAATTATTTGAAACCAAAGGCAACAGCCGAGAGAGGTGGACCTGGGTTCTCTACAACCAAGTTACCCTAGTGGTGATGATCGATGATCGATCTCAACTATAAGAAGCGGTCTTCCCTTTTGTCTGGTAATGAATTGACTAAATATGGCCCATGTATGCGTTTATGCTTTATAAAAGTAAACCTAGGCACTCACTATTAAATCTGTGAAGCGCGTATGGTACAATAATTTAAAGGGCCAATATGGTCCAGTACACGGTTCCGGATTCTTTCAGAATTGGATCCCTCAGTATCTCTCAAGATCACGTTATTCTATCATGTCAAAATTGATCTAAGAAATTCAGAATCATTGTGTCAAAAACCGCGATGTTAACTACCGCGACGGTTTTTATAAAAAGTTTAAAAATCTCTCTCTGACGTTAGATTCATTTTTAGACGGTTCAGATCTGCTTCTGAGGGATACTGAGGCTCTACTTCTGAGAATATCCGCTTCCCTAGTCTACATGTATATTAGCCAAGGCAATGGAAGAACCTGCACTACAATCCTTCCTATTCTTTTTATGAAATATTTTCATTATTTGGTTTGTTTTAACTTTTCAGAAATACTTTTACAACTCTCAGAGTAAGTATATAAGAAAAGTTTTGTCTCAACTTAGAGAGAAATGCTTTTTTTTTTTTTTTAAAAAGAAAAAAAAAACACTTTTTAAATGCTACCAAACGAGCATCAAAACTATGAAGAGACTCAAACTCAAAAACTTGAAAGATAACTACGTTCTCAACTTTGTCCTTTTAAAAGGTCCCTGGCAAAAGTCCTTAAAAAATCACATCTTAAAAGCTAGTTATTCGAGTTAGAGAACCCAAAACTTGATAAAATCTTCTTTTAAGGTGACCCACTCGCCCATGGGACTTGATACATAAACTCACCCTTTGAAAGACATTAACCAACATTGATTAAGGGCATTATAGAAGGGTATAAGAAATATCTCATATGGTGGCATACAGAAAACAGTGTGTATAGCAAGTACATGCCCCTGACAAAAACCCTAATAATTCTATTTTTGATTTGGATGTGGGGAATATTTCATTAGGTGAAGTGAAAAAAACAGGGAAAAACAGTAAGACTTACATGGAATCGGTCATTTTATTATTATTATGGTGTGAAGTGTTCTAGAGGAATGGAATTCAGGGAAATTAAGAAGGTAATGGCAAAATTGGATGGGGATTGAGTTGAACAATCCAACATAGGTCGTTTTCATGAGCTCATCCACCTTATCTAAATCCTTATCCTCTTCTTCCCCAATCACCCACTCACACAACTACGAGTCTTCAAATGTCTCAGGACACTGCTGGAACCCAACTTGGCCTCCACTGTTACTCTCTAACTGTACTGCACTACACAACACATGATACTGGATAAATTGGGGGGGCCCTCAAGTCACAACACACAAATGTCCTCCTAAGATAAGCATACCATAAAACTTGCATGAATAAACATATTCTAGTCCTGCATCAATAAGGATTTCAAGAGAGGTGATTAAAGATTTCAAGTTTCTTGGACATGATTTTAGCTAGAATATCTTTTTTGTGTTCTTGTTTTCTGTTTTACGATTTATGAGCAACTCTTGTTTACTTTGATGTGTTTTTAGTTGTTCTTTTCTACCTTTTCTTTTTGTAGGTTCCATCATTTTCTACCTTTTGATTCATGTCTGCTCCATCCAACTCAATTATAAATTGTAATTTTCAAACAGTTCACCGCCATGCAAACTACCAGCTTTATGGTTGGCATCTCTGATGGGATACCTATGAGCCTGGGGCCTACCTTCTTTCTTCATCACACCCTTCTGTTTTCTCCTCTTCAAGATGAATTTTCTCTTCCAGTAAATGATAATCTCCTGCAAAACAAAAACGACTAATCTAAAATCCATAGTTATAACATGTCAAATACAATAATAATTTTCTTTAATCTGGAAAAATGAAAAAGAACAGTTATTATACACAGCAATTCACACAGAAATATGGACGATATTAGTATTCGACTAGATTCCCAAATACAATGAACTAGGGAACAAAATAAACCACCAACGGTAAAGACTGATAAGAGAAATATATCCAACGAATTATTGGGAGAAAAAAAAAAAGAAGAAAGAAAAAAAACCGAGTAAAGATGGAAGAACGTTACTGAGCATTTGGAAAAATGAAAATGGAAGCCAAAGGGGATAGGAACAGAAAGGTAACAGAAGAATCGAATTAAGAGTGATCAAAGTAAATCTACATTAGAATAAGTTGATTTTTCTAAAAATCTTAGTTATGTACAATTAGTTAGATGAAATTTGATCCAAAAACTCCAAGAATTGCAATTAATGGCAATCCCTGACTACTATTTGTTCTACATATAGACATCATGTATATATATTCAGTCCTCTATCGGAATTCGGTTTCCGGTAAACAAAAAAGGTCCGCGCCGAATCTCTTCCTTGCATATTTCGGATCTCAATCGATCTTTCCAGAATCTAACGCCAACTTTCTCGAGCGGAAAGTCTCCGACAATCTTGAGGAAATCGAAACGATCAACTAGCAGCTATCCTTGCCGCTGCTCAAGAATCTTCAGCTTTGGACATGACGGAAAGCCTACTCGGTCTCGGCTGGAAATCGGCACGCCTTCTCTGCTGATGCGATGACGGCCGAATCAACGCAGCCAAGGCTCTCTTCACCAAATCCCCTTCCACGCCGCCGATTCTCACCACCGAGTTCGTCATCGCCGATCTGCGCGCGTTGAGCCTATTTGGCGAATAGGGAGCCACCGAATTAGAGCCAAAATTCTTGTGAAGGCTGCATCGGAAGGAACCAGGGTGCGTAGTCGGGGAGCACATACAGGTTCGCTTCTGCTGGCTCTGCCTCTTCACCACCTGGCCGGAACTGGAGGCAACGGCGCGAGGCGTGACGGAGATGGAGCGGTTCGGAGAGGTAGAACGGTCGAGAGAGAATCGTACGGAGGGAACCGAGGAAGACGGACCACAGAGGTTGACACGAGTGGGCGAGATAGAACGGCTGAATAAACTGGAGGTGGAAGATGCGAAAGCTGGGGAAGACGACGACGAAGACGGAGAACAGCGAGAATTGTAGAATCTGCCGGAAGGAGAGAGAGAGCGAAGCACTGGTCCGCTCGATTTTCTAGAAGATGCCGCCATTTTCGTATTCGGTTACAGTAGAGAGAGAAAGATGAGGGAGAAGGGGAGAGAGAGAGACGTTTGGGTTTTTTGGTTTTGAAAAAGCCGGGTTCGACTACATGGGTTTGTATGTATTTATAGGAATTTTGAAGCGAGTGGGAAGTGAGTGGGCTGAGACTAACAGCGAGATATTTTCAGTTTGGGGTATCTACTTTCCGGTATTGTGTCAATGGCCCTTGGATTTTTCTTCTTATTTACGTTTGTGCCCCTCCTGAAGACACGTGTATTCATGTTATTAGTTAATGAATTAATTAATTCATGAAATAAAAATATTTCTCATTTCTTATACAATTAATCGGTTGTCGGCATGAATTTTATTTATATTTAATTTTATTTTCCCCAAACTTTTCAAAAATGATAATATCCATTTTTGCTAACTATTTGGATAAAGAAAACAAAAATGTCTCATGTTATTGATGTAGGAACAAATTATTGAATTTGAACTCACATCAATGTTTTCTGCCGACCTATCGAAATAGTTGTTATGTATATTCAAAATAAGATAAGATTGATTTTTTTTGTTTTTTAGAGATTAATGAAATTAATTAAATTATTTTAAATTATTTATATTTATTATTTTTTTAAAAAAATTTTTAACTTATAAACCGATATATTATCTAATAATGATATTTAATTACGTAATTTATTTAAACTTCATTAATGCGAAAAAATAAACTATATTTTATATTTATGATTGGACGCAGATTGTGAATAATATACTGGGCTTTGTTTATGCATGTTAAAAATTTGAATAATGGAACATAAAATTTATTTATATAACTTCATGTTGTTGGTCAATTAATAAGTCAATTTTATGTTTTTTTTTTTTAATTTAAATTTTTTTTTTCAAATTTGAAATATTTCCAATAATGAAATTACATAGTTAAGCCGTACCCAATGAATAGAAAGTGAACGTAATAAAATAAGGTGAAAAATATGAAAAAGTTAAAAGGAGAGGAGTTCAATTTGGAGGAATAAAAGGAGTGATGGGGTTATGGAAGTGGGAACATTGTGAGGTTACCGTTGTTTTTTTCCATAATCCCTTTTCTGTTCCATCAAACCTGTGGGTGGCCCATTTATGTATGATTTGTTTGACAATAATTTAAAAAAAAAAATGTGAAAAAAGTGATTTTAAAGAAACTATTTTATAAAATAGTTTTTGAAAAGGAGAAAAAATGTAACTTCTGGAACTTTCAGTCAAAATCATGATTATGCAAAATTTGACAATATTTTAGCAACTTAGCCAAAACTATGGTTTTAAAGGTTAAAAACAATTTTGAACTTTCTATAAGTGTTTGGCTACTTAACTTTTAAAATCATGGTTTTATAAGTAATATCAAGATCAAGAAATTTTTTAATTTTTAATTACTTTATTTTAAAATATGTTTTAATTTTACCTTTATTTAATATATACACTTTTTAAGAAAATACTATCTTTAATTGGTTCCTACTATAAGGTGCGTTCTAAAAGTATTATTTGGTCTTTTAATATAAATCACTGATAGATTAACTTATCCATTGGTTCATGTAAATTACTCCATTCTTAAACTTTTATAAGCAACTTTCTCTCTTTTAGGGCTTCGGTTAATATAAACAACTTTCTTACATTAAAGGGTTTTCACCTTTGTCCACAAGTATGTTTTTTAATATTTAAACTTGTGTCATCTCCTTTACAAAGTGAGGTCACTACCAGCTCAACCAATAGTTTTTTTGGTTAATTATTTTAAATTTTATTGTTCGTATTAATGATTTAACAAAACAATTTTTTTCAAAAAAAATAAATAAATCTATCACCTATAGGTTGAAAAAGATAAGTAATCAATTAAGATTCATTAAACAAGAAAAGCTAAAAATATGAAAAATATGATTATTATTTTTTTATTATTTAAAATTTACTCTATATTAACTAAGTAGAAAAGGTGCCTTCAGTTTATAAAACAGTTAATTAAGTTAGTTAATTATAAATTTATCACCCTTATTTATTAAAAGTAGTAGAATTTCTCTGCGTGGCGTTAATTAATGGATTTGTCTACCATAACAAGTGCCACTCACTTTATGGGATACATTTCAAACCATGACCAACTTTTTAATTAGGTCCCACATCGATCATGAGAGAAGTGGACGTAGAGACTTGTAAAGAGAAAAAGTAGTCGACGCATGTTAGGGTGAAAGAGGAAGAAAACAAAGGAGTCCACGTAGAGGCCATGCAAGTGTGAGTGTGTGAGGACTCATCTTTTCAATTATCGTCGTCATCTCTTTGTCACACTTCCTCTTATTTACAATTCAATTCAATTCAATTCGAATTTATTCTATGGTCTCTCATACATGCATCTTTTCAAACGTGATGTCCATGTATTTGTTTTTTTCCTACTAACAAAAATAACCAACACGTGACCCCTCGTCTTTTGGGTTGTACCTTGGCGTGCGGGACTTCATCATCACTTAAGGGAGGGGGTTCGATCCCTACGCGTTGGCCAAAAACGCAATGGGGATCCTGCGCCTTGAAGAAATGGAAACACCTGGTAGAGGTGGATGCATGTGTACTCTAGCCAAGATGCCTTGTGAATTGAGAGCAATGCCCTTCTTGCTTGGATTGTGGGTGGCCCCGCTTTCCTAAAATTTTTGCACTAAAAAAAATAAAATAAAATAACCAACACGTGAATTTATGGACATAAAATTATACTAATGCACCTTACAATATGATTAATCTTTAAAGAAAAGTATATATTTAAAAATTTTATTGGTAGAAAGATATAAATTTGAGTAAGTATTTGATATTTTTTGTGCATAAAAATATATCAGTCTTCCTAACTAATAAAATTTTCAAATAAGGTAAATTATCATATTAATGAATAAAAATTAAACGTGTTTTTTTCTTAATAAGACAAATTAATATGCAAGGTAATTCATATCACTCTGGTTATTTATAAATATTTTAAATAAATTACACATACCAAAAAGAGGTAATTAACTCAATAGTTATGAGCTAAATTTTCAATTTCGCCTTCATTTATGAATGAGTATTTTTCAACTCTTTCTTCTTCTCTCTCTATTTTCATTTGTATACTCCCTCTCGTCCTATTATAAACCAACTAACAAGTTTATTTGATCCTTTTTATAAGGTACTTGTTTGTTCCCAATGAGCATGAATTATTTGTTTCCATGTCTGTCCATAATTAATAAAGGTAGTGTGTGAGAGTAATAATTAATATAATATTAGAGTTTAGTGTAATTAGTAGGGGTAATATTGGAAGTTACTTAAATTATAGGGTAACTTTATTGACTTTAACTGTTTTTATTGGTTTGTTAGAAAAGTTAGTTGGTGCCTTATAATAAGGACTAGAGGGAGTAATTCATATGGGCGAAATTGTCACTATCTCATTTACCACTACAAAAAAACTGTGAAATAGCCACGGAATTAGACACGGAATTAATTCCGTGTGTAATTTGAGATGCATTTGCCACGGATATTACGTGGTAAAATTCGAGACGGAATTTCCCATGGAAAGGCGTGGCAAATCGGAGACGGAAGACTTCCGTGTCACATTCCGTCGATTTGCCTTATTTGAGACGAAAAATTGACACGGATATTATCCGTGGCTCGCTTCGTGGGTAAAACACACGGCGAAAAAAATCGCACGACCTATTCATTCGATCAACCGGGAGAAAACCACGGAGCTAGCTAACTGGATAACCCCGGAGCCCTAGCTAACCGATTCCGACGATAGTCCGATCGCGGTGGATTCCGACGATCGTCGCTCCTCTCGCTCATCTTCTTGAAGTAAGCATTAATGGGAGATTCATCTCGCTCAAGCTATCTAATCCCGAAGCTCGCGGATCTTGGGTCGATTTGCATCATCTCTCGGTGATTTCTTCTTTCGATATGTTTTTTTTTTTTGCCGGATATTTGTGTTCGTGATTTGTTTATATTCGCGATTCATGCCTTTCGATCCAATGGCGGAGCCACGCTTGTCTTAGGTGACCGCAAGTGCCGGCGTAAATCTCGAGGGATTTTTTTTTTTTTCAAACAACTAGCCCGCGAAGGCCGTGAGTCCACCGCGCCATAGAAATTTCTTCCTTCGGTGCGTTCTTTGCCTCTTTCTTCCTTCGTGCTTGGCGTCTCTCATATTTCTTTCGTACTTTTAATGTTGTAAATGACGATCCTGCTTCAATTCCTCATCCAGATCTCATTCCCTCCAGTTTCCCCCAATTTCTCTCGCTAGTTGCTACCCACTTACTCCGGCAATTAAGTTCCATGGCTGATTCTCGCATCTTCTCCTTTCAAGAAAATTCAGATTCGAGAGGATGGCACCGCGAGCACCCTCCTTCCTTTCGTCTTTCTTTCTCTTTCTCTCACTTGCTTCCCCGATTTCGTTTTTATTTCTACTAATTTGTTTCAGTTTGTGTTTTTCTAATGGTTTGATTTATGACAATGATTTTTTTTTTCAATCATTTTCTTTTCTTTTTATATTCTTGAGTGCAGGTCTTGGGGAATTAGATGCTTTGCTTTCTTTTAATGGTCAAAATGCATTATTTTGCATGTCGGTGTGCTGAGATGACGCACCCAGTTTGATTTTATGGGAGGATTTTATGAACGTCTACTGTGATAGCTTTTGACTTCTTATGAATTTGTGAAGGTAATGAATGCTCATCAATTTGAAACTTTGAGACACCCTCTTACTAGTATGCTTACATCCATTTGAAACTTTATTCACATTCCGTCTATGGTTGTTTTTGGACCAACTTTGAATGAGGAAATACTATCATGAAATTGTTCCTTTTGCTCCATTGAATTGCAAGGAAGTAGTGTCTAAACCTAATCGAAGACCTAATGATGCCATTTATTTGGTGTCGGGTTTGTTCTCTTTGGAAACTGAAATTTTTACCTAGAATTTCGTTTGACAACTTGGGCTGATCAAGTAAGCAGAATAGGAACCGATGGTCACATCTCATATGTTGTGCTAGTGAGACCTCATGCCCATATTATATAGTTTCTTTTTAGCCGTAATGCGATCTGTTTTGCTTTAGAACGAACTCATTTTTTCCCTTGTCATCATGTTGTACCTAAAGTTTTATTGTGGTATGCTACCATAATTTGCTTACATGCGAGTAGAACGTCATTTTTCTAATTTTTTTTTTCCTTCAATGATCGAATTGTTGTATGCTACCATAATTTTCTATGTTGTTTTACATGCGAGAACTTCATTTTCTATTTTTTTCCTTAAATAATCGGACATTCGATGTTTATGATCGGAATTGTGGTATGCTACCATAATTTGCTTATGTTGTTAGGTAGATAAACTGTGCTAAATTTTTCATTGGGAAACATGAACTAATGAGATATTAGAATTTCTAATGGCAGATCTGTTTTGAAATTATATGGTTGTGAGGGTTGGATCTTTCTCCAAAAGACCTCGAATTTAGAGCGAGGGCTTTCATCATATCGAGTTTATGTAAAGTTTAGCCTTTCGCTCATTTGCGAGATCACAGTCTTAAATCTTGGGTCTTTGCACTATGACTTTAGCATTAAGATACATAAAACACCCTTTAACCTTGTGCGAAATAATGAGCAGTAACACCCTATTTCTTTAAGAATATCTAATTGATGTTTTTCGATTTGCTTCCTCTCGCTACAATTGTCTTGTATGCTATATATATATATGTCTAAAAGCCCAAAAAATTTGTGTATGTGCCAGTTTTCTTATATTCATTAATGATTGAAATTTGATGAATTTTTAGTTTTTGTCTGCTGTGGCTCTTAGAAGATTACAAGATTGTTGTTAGCAAATCGGTATTAACTTGTTTTTTTTTCCGAGATTTGTACTTTCCAAAATCAAAATATTGAAAGTTTGCAAAGAACACAAGTTGAGAAGGTAAAAATGCTAATTGGAACTTAAGGAATTTTACCTTGTTTTAGCATGTTTGCTACGTGCGGAGTTTCCCCGATGTCCTTCATTGAACATGTTATATTTGGGATTAGTCAAAGATGGTGATGGTCTATTTTCCTTCTAATTTTTACGGTAATAACTTACCTTCTTTGTATGATGGTTTTGAGCATTGTAGTCAGATTACTCAGGCTTAACTTTTCTTTGTACTATATTTCCCTTTTAGTTGGTAAATCAATGTTGCATGTTTTTCTTGTATAGATTAGTCCTCTCGCTTCTTGCAAACAAGAGAACAACTGCCTTGCAGAGAAGTTCTGAGAATGATAGATGTTTTCAGTTTAATAATTGTAATGTCTTAAGTGAAAACAATGTAAAATCTAATCAATGTGTTTCAGTCCTTAACAATCTGAGATGGCGAGTGCTGGGATGAGTGGATGACCATTTGTTCTTCGATCGACCTCCATTTGTTTGCTGGGTATTTTTTCTGTATCATGATATCATCCGTTCCTTTGCTTTGTCTTTTCTTGGTATTATCTATCATCTATTCATCTTTTCCTTAGTCAATTGTTTGGGCATTTTTTCTGTTCGTCTTTAATAGTATAATTCATCTCATTGTTCCTTATAAATCATCAAATGAGTTGTTGAATCTTTGAGTCTTGATTTATGTGCTTAATTTGCTAAATCATCGGATGTGTTTAATTCCTTTGCTTAATTTGTTGAGTCTTTGAATTCTTGGTTTATGTTCTTTGCTTAATTTTTTTGTGACTAAGCATTTTTTTACCCCCTTAAAGAAAATCCGTTTTTAGAGCTTGGAAATTAAAACGTAGTTTCAAGAAGAAGACACAAATGAATACACCAAATGTTGATTAAACCGAATATACTTGCTCAAAGCCTAACTAATCTTTAATGCAAATTTCGACTCTTGTTGCTATTTTAGGTGATTTAGGTTGTTGCCAATGAGTATTGTTCTTGTTAGTGACTCATTGAGAGTTGTTTGGGAATTTTAGTTACATTGTCTTTGTCATTTAGCCGCCGCATAAACTCAACTTATTTTTGGTCAAGATTTTTGGACTTTACTTTGAAAAAGCTGGTGCGTAACTCTTTCATTTTAGACTTGCTATCGTTATTGCTAAGCTTAAACTATTGAGAGTAATTATTGTGCATATGGCATCATTTTGCTATGACTTGGAGATTTTTGTTGTCAAACCCGAAATTGCCATCATAATGGGATTTCACTTGTCATGTGTTGGGACTAGATGAAGATCACCTAAATATGATTTACACTTGCTAAAATTGTTATCTCTTGACTTTGCCGAAGTTGGTCATTCTTGTATATCTTGAACCATGACTTGTGCATGTCTTGTATTTCTTGTGTATGGATTTATTGTTACATTATAATCTTATACCTCTCGTACGCTTCATTGAAATTGATTGAGAATTAAAATCCTAGGATTTCTCTCAAATTCATGTACCAGATGTTTTAAATTTTGATGATGCTTCTAATTGGTTAATCATAGATATAGCCAGCCTTCCTTCAAATTGCTTGAACCTAAAATAGAATTCATGTTTCATAGAATGGAAGTCCCAGAACATCGAAGATGGATGTATAATAGAATTAATCCGAGTACTAAATGGGTGACAGTAGAGTTCGAGCAAGGTGTTGATGGGTTTCTTGCATATGTATATCAATCACCTTATTCTCAAAACGGGAGAGCTTAGGTGTCCATGTGTGAAATGTAAAAGTAGGTATTATCTACCTTTTGATGAGGTGAAGGTGCACCTTTATAGCAAGGGTTTCATGTCGGACTATTATGTATGGACTAGTCATGGTGAAAGACGAGTAGAAAATCATCCATCTATGTCTCCAATAGCGAGGTGACCTACATGCCTCGCATGGGGCACTTGGAAACCATCTAAGTCAATATGAAATGATGGTGATGGATGTACCTGGGCCGAGTTTTAGGGATAACTATAATGAAGGTGTTCACGAGATGCCAAATACTAATGCAAGAGAATTTTATGACATGTTACGTGCCGCACAACAACCGTTGTGGGAAGGTTGTGAAGAATCTCAGCTTTCAACAACGTTGCAGTTATTAAGTATTAAGGCCTCAACTAACATGTCTCGGATGCCTTTAATTTAGTATCCCAACTCATGGTAAGGACACAACCTAAAGACACCTTAATGCTTCCAGACTTGTACCAAACGAAGAAGTTTGTGTCGAAGCTAGGTCTAGATTACAAAAAGATTGATTGTTGTGTGAATGGGTGTATGTTGTATTATAAAGACGATGTTGATGCCACCCAATGTAAGTTTTGTTGTGAGGATAGATATTCCTCTAACAATTCTCATGCAAGAAAAAGAAAGTTGCAAGGAAGCGGTTGTTTTTCTTACCTCTCATTCCAAGGTTGCAAAGATTATATGCTTCGAAAAAACGGCAAAGGAAATGAGATGGCACTATGAGAATCGGCGAGGTCCCAACGTTCTCTCTCACCCGTCTGATGGTGAAGCATGGAAAGTTTTTGATAAAACATATCCGGACTTTGCAAATGATCCAAGAAATGTGAGGCTTGGATTGTGTGCGGATGGATTTACGCCATTTGGGCAATCTGGGAGGCAATATTCTTGTTGGCCTGTGATAGTTACTCCTTACAATCTACCACCCGAGATATGCATGACAAGGGAATATATGTTCTTGACGTTGATCATCCCTGGTCCTAATAATCCAAAAGGAAAAATAGATGTATATTTGCAACCATTGATAGATGAACTAAAGTTATTGTGGGGTGAAGGGGTGTCAACATATGATGCCTCTTTGACACAAAACTTTCCTATGCGTCTTCTTGCACCGATGTGGACAATCAACGACTTTCCAAACTATGGTATGTTGTCCGGTTGGATGACAATGGGGAGACTGTCTTGTCCTATATGTATGGAAAAGTCAAAGGCGTTCCAATTGAAACATGGGCGAAAAACATGTTTCTTTGATTGTCATCGGCAATTCCTTCCCATTGACCACGAATTTCGAATAATAAAACATCCTTCTTCAAGAATAGAATCGACTTATCGCCCTCCGCCCGGTTAAGTGGAGAAGCACTTTGGCAAAGAGTTAAATATCTGCCAAAGGTCTCTGAGTTTGGAAAAATGTTTCCAATTGAAGGGTATCACGACACTCACCATTGGACAAAACAAAGCATTTTTTGGGAGTTGCCTTATTGGAAAACTAATCTCATTCGACATAATCTTGATGTCATGCACATTGAGAAAAATGTCTTTGATAATTTGTTTCATACTGTGATGGACACAAAGGGGAAAACGAAAGATAATACACAAGCTCGAATGGACGTGAAAGAGTATTGTCGACGAAAAGCTAACGAACTTGTTGAAATAAGAGGGAGAATGGTGAAACCGGTTGCAAAGTATACGTTGAATGTAGAACAAAAACGACATATTTGTCAATGGGTGAAGAACTTGAAACTCCCGGATGGATATGCATCTAATCTATCCCGCTCGTGTGGACATGAAGGAAGCAAAGTTGTATGGAATGAAGAGTCATGATTGCCATGTGTTCATGCAACGCTTGCTTCCTATTGCCTTTGCGACCACGGTCGAAAATGTCTTCAATCCTATAGTTGAGCTTAGTCAATTCTTTACACATCTCGTGTTCAACAACACCGCCGAGTGATCAACTGGATCGATTAGAGAAAAATATTGTTGTCACACCGTGCAAATTGGAGAAAGTCTTTCCCCCGGAGGCTTCTTTGACTCAATGGAGCATTTGCCCATTCACCTTCCTTATGAAGCAAAGGTTGGAGGGCTCGTACAATATAGATGGATGTATCCATTTGAAAGGTCTTAAATATTTTTTATGTCAGTGCATAATAAATATAAGACAACAGCACTAAATACTCTGACAATGGACTTGTCTATATGTAGGTTCCTCTATACCTTGAAACAAAAGGTAGGAAACAAAGCTCGAGTTGAAGCATCTATATGTGAAGCTTATATTCTTGAAGAGACTTCCATGTTTTGCTCGCACTACTTTGAGCCGTGTTCCACCAAGAATAACAAGACCTATCGAAATGACGATGGCGGAGAACCGATTTGCCAACAATTTCAA
Source organism: Acacia acuminata (assembly GCA_019022655.1). Lineage (NCBI taxonomy): Eukaryota > Viridiplantae > Streptophyta > Magnoliopsida > Fabales > Fabaceae > Acacia > Acacia acuminata. Next base: position 4,663,040 of record JAFJYI010000022.1, on the reverse strand, counting down.
TTTTTAATCATCGAGGAAGACCTTCCGGGGTGTAAATCTCGGTTCTTGGGGGATGAAGACGTGAAAGTTGCGACCACATTCATTCTAATGAATTGTGATGAGGTCCAACCATATATGAAGTAAGTTACATTGTCATATATTAAAACTTACGTCAAATATATGCATGGTTAACACATAAATTGCTATGTAGTTTGTTCGTCGAGATATTAAAGGAAGATAACCCTCAATTACTCAAGGGCATGAGATAGAAGCTCAAATCAATGATAGATTTGCATCATGGTTCAAAGATCATGTAAGTAATACGGTTGTATGGAAAAATTATCTATGACAAATATTATTTAACATGATTGTTATTGATGTTACTTAGGTTGAAAATCCAACCAACAATATTGAGGATTCATTTTTACATGACATTGCTTGGGGACCAAAGAGAAGAGTGAGAACATGGTCTAGGTACTTTGTCAATGGGTACAAGTTTCATACAACCAAAGTTGCCCTTAATAAATCAACCAACAATAGTGGTGTTTGCATCAAGGAACTGACTATGCACAAAGCGTATACGACTTCTATGGCATTGTACAAGAGATGGTTGAACTTGAATATACGGGTATCCCCGTGAAGAGAGCGGTGTTGTTTAAATGTCACTTTGGTTTGATCCAACGCCGAACCGTGGTACCAAGGTTCATCCGCATTACAAGATTGTTGAAGTCCATGCTTCACGGAGGTACAATAAGTATGACCCATTTATTTTGGCCCAACAAGCAATGCGGGTATACTACACGCCTTATCCTTGTTGCCGTCAAAAGGAAAATTGGTTATCTTATTAAGATTAAGGCTCGTAGCATAATTGACATTCCCGCATCCAACCAATTGTGGGGCCATTTCAAGTGGATGAACTTGAGGTCATTCTCCCAATAACCGTGCATGATGATGAACTCACTCTGCCAATAATTGACACTCCCTGCATCGAAATTCGCTATGAGGATGTAGATATGCCAAAGAGATAACATGGAGTATGAAGATGATGAAGACCAAGAAGAAGATGTTGAAGAAGAAGTTGAAGAAGAAGATGATGATGAAGAAGAAGATACCGATGATGAGGGCGAAGATATTTATGTGGATGAAGGTGATGACGAAGATGGAGATGGAGACGGACGAAGACGAAGACGAAAATATATAAAGTATTAGGTTATGTCATTTTTTATTAAGTTCTTGAATGACTTTGATTGCATTAACTTTTAATTGATTCCGTTTTTTAATCATTCACGTTTGTCATGATTTATTCATTCCTTATTACTAACTCGTGCTCTCATAATGATTTTGTAGATGTCTTCTCGTGGCTCAAAGCATAATAGCGGCAAATCGAGTATTCCACAATCTCGATTCCTCACCCACATCATAACTTGTCTATTCCTCATGTGGCAACTACTTCTCGGTCCATCTATTCCTATCCCTATTCCTAAGGTAGTTAGACCATCTTTATCATTTGGACCATCACCTCAATTTCATGATATAGCTACCCGATCCTCTTTATCGCCTCAAATGCATGGATCGGTTGTGAGACCCACAATATCCCCCCAATTCTCAGATCATAGAACAGACTCTTCACCCATATTGCCACCTAGCCCTTCATCATCTCAAGTCCCACCTCCTGACATTCCGTCTCCTGGAACAGAATCGTCACACCCTCTTACTCCACAGGGCGCTAGTGGTGGATTATCACCTAGTGGTCGTGATCCCATTGATGGTCGAATATGGATTTATCCTGTGTCAGCAACGTAAGTCGTTAGCAAGATTGATCTATTTTCTATCATAAAGCAAAGATATATCATAAAGCATTTCATACATTTAAAATGGTATTTTTGCAATTATTACTAGGTTCACTCCCGTTTGTTTGCACTTTGTTCGGCAAATCCTTCCTCTCATTCAAGCAAAATTTGACTATCCATGTTACGGTTGGAAAGTTACTCCTAACAGCTTATAAGCAAATGTGGTTTGAAGGTCAAGGCGGTATATCTAATCTCTTATATTTGTATTATATTTAATTGTTTCCTTATGATTTTATTTTTTTAACTTCTTTATTTCTCAATTATGCGAGAAAAATATAAATGGCTGCCCCAACTTGACGATGACGTGAAAAGAATTTGGAATCTAAAATGCCAAGAAATATTAAGAGGAACAATGAAAAGAATCGAAATGACTTTTTTCAAAACCAAGTTAGGCCCAATTGGATTCCTCATGAAGTCATGAATGAGTTAGAGAGAGTATGGACATCGGAAAAATATTTGAGAATTTGTGAGGTAGGAAAGGCCAATCGAGCGTCTAATAAGGGTGGGACTCAACATAAAGGGGGAGCATTCCTAATTCGAGCATAAGAAGAGGATGGTTAGATTTTATTCTTAATTTATTCAATCATTATTGATTCAAGGCTTCATATAATACATCTTTTAATACCTACAGTCGAAGGTTGGGAAGGGAGCCTTCGGTCTTTGAAGTATTCAAAAGACTCATTATAATGAGACAACTGGAGAATTTGCGGACCACCGCGGCCGCAACTCATGTAAGCATATGTTTCATTTATTTGAACTTCCTGTTCTTCATCCATATTGTAGTTATATTGGTTTCATTGCTTTGAAAATAGGATTGGTCATTCAATAAAGATGAAGAGCATTTCATAGGTCAATGATTTTACCATCATTGAACCATATTTGAGCATTTCATGGAATCATGGATTTCTTGAATGTTGTATATTCTTGGTCATTTGAGCTTCGTGGTACTTTGGTTCTTATTATGTAAAGATATTTTTATTGAAAAGATGGAAATGATATTTAACAATGGTTTCTATAGCATGTACTTCATGTGGATAGGATTTTTATGCTTTATGTATATTCTTGGTCATTTGAGCTTCGTGGTACTTTGGTTCTTATTATGTAAAGATATTTTTAGTGGATCTGCAAGGCGGGGAAAGTTTAATCCTCATCATGGAATAGTGAGGTCCAACACATTTTAACATCAACATCCTATAATAGAACTTGGTGATCTGGTTGTTGTTGACAAAGATATTTTTCTTTCTACGTAAATCCTTTTCAATCGGAAAAATAAACGCAGAGAAGGTGTAGATATCACCGTCTCAATATTTTTCGTTTCGAATTAAGCATGCCTAAACTCGAATTGATTTTTGAAAGTTAATATTCTACAATTCTTGTGTCCCTTTTTGCCTGTCTACCGGATGATTTCGAACTAGGATTTCTTGTTAGGTTTTTATTTTGGTATTGCTTCGCCTTTGCTATTTTGCCTTCTTGCATTCACTTTCAGGAGAGTCCTGAATGTCATTTCCAAGGTTTGGAGGAAAGAGTATGCTTGGCTAATTTTGTTTCTGGAATATGAATTATTAAATTGAGATAAGTATGTGAAGAGGTAATTGTGAATGTAGCTGATTGTTTAGATTGATATATTGTGATAATTGATATATTGTGAATGTAGCTGATTGTTTAGATTCTTTCTCCTGTTCTACTTGTTCAGGTTGTTATAGTTTTAGTCCGAATCGAATAATTCTATGACCGCATGGTTTTTCTTTGGGAATTCGACATGGAATCATGGTAATCAATTTGATCCGTGGCATTTCGGAAATTCCATCATGTGATGAAATTGGTTGTGAATGTGGGATAGGGGGCCCTCTTGAAGTTCCTATTGGGATCTGTTAGACTTGTTTGTCGAAATCCCATCAAGTATAGTCTGGTAGCATGTTTGGTTTGGCTATCCTGCCTCTATTTCCGACAGCTCAATTTGCATGTTGGTCTGTTTTTTTTTATTTTTGGGTACTTATTTTATGTATTGTTTGCAGGATGAATTTTTGAGGCGAAAGTCATCAATCACTTCGAGGAGGCGTGTCCAATCTAATGAAGAAGAGCTCAATTTATGGTTAGAAGTTACCGGTGGTAAGACCAAGAAAGGCCGAATCTATGGCCTTGGATCTGAAACTCGTCATGTTGTCTCTTCTACCACAACTTCTTCCATCAATTCTTCGCGGATTTTAACGTTCAAGAAATGCAAACGAAGATGACACAAATGTCGAAAAAATATGACCACCTTGTACAAGAGAATGCACAACTCAAACAATCAACCGATTTAATTATGCAAGAGAATGCTCAACGAAAGCATCAACCGATTTAATTATGTCGGCATTGCAAGGATTGGGGATTAGGTTACCCACTTTATCTAACCACCGCTAATCAAGGCGCTCCCCCTGCCAATGAAGACGCTGAGAATGAACATTAACAATTTTTATTGTTTATGATACTTGTGACTGAGAACATATATTTTCCCTTTTTTTAAGTTGTCTTGTACTTTGAACTTGTGTGGTATTTATTTCTATTAAATATATTAGTTATTTGGAATTTGTTGATTTCTCTAACTATATATATGTGTGATTTAATATAATACTTATAACTTGAGAACATATAGCTAGGAAATTGGTAAAAAAAATGGTTAAGGAAATTAGTATAGTTTGCCACGGAAGTTCAGAAGTTTTGTGGGAAATTCTCGTGGCAAATTGAGTCAATTTCGGTGTGAAATTCGCCACGGAATATTGCGTGGCAAATTTCCGTGGCTAAGTTCACACGGAAATTGCCACGGAATATTGCGTGGCAAATTTTAGCCACGGAATATTCGGTGGCAAATTTCCGTGGCTAATTCACACGGAACTTTGCCACGGAATATTGCGTGGCAAATTTTAGCCACGGAATATTCGGTGGCAAATTTCCGTGGCTAATTTCACACGGAAATTTGCCACGACTATTCCGTGGTAAGTTTTGCCACGGAATTTTCCGTGGAAATTTGTTGGCACGGAATATTCCGTGGCTAATTTACCACGGAAAATTCGCGGGCAAATTCCGTGTCGATTTTTGCCACGGAAATGTATTCCGTGGGTAAGTAGCTTTGTCACGGTTTTTTCAATCGACGGATTATATTCCGTGGGAAATCCGTGGCAAAATCTATTTGCCACGGAATTCCGTGGCAAATTTCCGTGGCAAATTTAATTTGCCACGGAATTCGTGGCAAAATTCCGTGGCAATATTGATGCTTTTTTGTAGTGTACTACCCTAAAATTAGATTTATAAATACGACTAAATTTTTTGATAAAAAAAGACTTATAAATAAAACTACAAAGTAATATGATATTAAAATCCATCTTAGATTTTCCGGTCAAATATATGAACGTGTGGTTTAATTTATTATTATTTTTTTTTTTGGACCAGAAGTGTGATTGATTCAGTGTCCACCAAATATAAGGAAAATTGATTTGATCATATCCAAAAACATATGCACACACACATGCATGCATGTTTATATATATCATCAATTGAAGATAAAGATGAGTTAGTGATGATTAATGAAGATGATGAGGATTGAAGATATTTATGTTAGAGAAGCGTCGGATATTTATGTTGGAGAAGCGTCTAGTCAATGAGGATTTGTATTTAGTGTGAACACGCAGTGTAGTGCTAATCTACGCCACGTCTGGTAGGCGCTTCATTATTTAATTAATCTCTTTAATTACCATCATTTTTTTAATTCATAAAAAACCTTTTTCTTACAAAATAATAATAAAATAACATTAATCTTCAACGTTCTGCATCAGTAGTTCATTCCATTATAACACCCTCTTATCTTTAATATATAAGAATTACATAAATAATTTATAGAGAATAAGGAAATTAATCAAGTTAGGGACTCGTAAAATCTGTATGCAATCATCATCAATAGGAATAGTTTGAAAAGAATTACAAATTTGGATAACAAAATGGGTTGATATCTTGTACTTAGAACCAAAGTATACTCCATAACTAACTATTACTATATTTTTGTATTCAAGATTTTTATATATGCTATATGTACTCTCTCGTTCATAACCTTTTAAAAGCGCACTGTGATCCCAAATATAAATCATTTTACAAGAGTTTGTGTAACCATCTCAATTTCTAAGAAAGTGATAGCTAGAAATATATACTTTTTTGATCTTATTATAAGTCGTCCCAAACATTCTATAGAATAAAAAAAAAAATAGATCTTATTAACTCTACCTTAAAATTTAACTACTTTCCAACCTTAATACATGTTTAATATACAATATATTTCAAAAGAACAATGTTTACACAATAATGAATGAACGATAACATTGTACATTCATATGAAAATGATTGATGTGACTAAAATAAATATGATAAAAAAAGGTTTCTCTCTCTGCAAAATAAATAGGATGAGAGGAGTATTTTTTTAAAAAAATTATGGTATTTATTAGGGGTATAACTAAAGAAATAAAAATAACACATCACATCTGTGTTAAAATTTGGAATTTGGGGGTGGTGGGGGGGATAAAGTTTACCCATGTTAAATGAGATTTTAAAGGAGAGAAAAAAAATACAAGGAGCAACATTTGAACATTAATTTTAAGGGCAAAATTAACAAATAAGTACTAATTAGACTCCAAATGACTTATATTTTGACCAATTTTTTTTTTTTCTAAATGTGATTTATATTGTGGAGAAGAGGGATTATATTGTATATTGTAATACTCACTTTTGTAGTGTAGTACTTAATATAAGATATATTTATTTAATTTTATAAGATATATTAAAAATTAGATTAGTTAAATATAACATGTATTTTCTAAAACATCTTAGTCATCTTCCTTAATTATTTCATTCTCTCTCTTCTTTGATTATATTGTTAAGAGAACATATATAAGGGTAAATTAGGATAAGATTGATAAAAATGAAGATTATATCTTATATAAAGGATTAAAATTAACTCCTTAAATACGCCTTATATTAATTATCGTAGACAATACTATCGAGGGCATTATAAGTATACTCTCCCTAGTCCACAATATACAATATAGGGCACTTCTAAAAGAATAGTTTAGTTCAAAATGTAAATCACTTGCAAGATAATTTATGCTCATTTTTTAGATTTGTTCATGTGATTATACTCACTTTCAATTTTGCCAACTCGTTATATTTTCAATCACATTTTTTGATTGCGGTTAAAGTAGAAAAAATTTACAATTTAGGATATATTTAATAAGTTAACTATTATTTTTATTTTTTTGTAAATTAGTTAAATGTCCTATATATGTTGTGGACTGGACGGAGTATATATTTCACACTAAAACGACAATGAGAGTTAGCAAAATTTGTCACTGAATGTTGACTTGAATGCCAATTGTGTAATGGTCATATATAAAAAGCAATGAATTTGCAAGTGGTGTAGCGTGGTCATTAAGTAATAAGTATACTTAATTAATAACCACGTTTTCAAAAAAGAAATGATCAATTAATTAGTACAAATAGCCATTAAAGGCTATGCACTTACTTATTAACAATGTTTTCCTTTTGAGCTTTAACAATGTCTTTTTTCTTGGATTGATATAAAATGTGGTGTTCAGACTAATTAAAATAATAATCAGATATGTAAGAATAATATAAAATTTCAAAGAAGAAAAATAAAATATTTTTGTTTTTGTAAGAATACTTAAGGGTGCTTTATAGAGGACATTCATTATGAGATCTGGATCTTTTTAATTTTAAGAGTTTTTAATGTGTCCTATTAAACACATTATTAGAAAAATTTGTTTTTTTTGGGCAATAGATTAGAAAATTTTGTTGATTAAGTACTTTAGGCATGCTTTATGATTATCCCTAATTTCTTAGGTGACATTTTCTGTAACCCAATGATGTTCAAACCTATATGACAATGTTAGGTTAACTTGCATACTTTCATATCAAAAAAAAAAAAAAAAACTTGCATACTTTTTTCCACTATTAAATATTCCTCCTAAAAAAATAAATATTAAAGTTAGAATGGACCGAGGCATAATGTTGGAAGATGTTGCAACCATGTTGACGAATATGAACACATCAAAACTTGTGGAAACACTCATAGTATCATACATATAATATAGACTCGTGAGTTTAAGAACTTGATGATAGTGGCGTAAACTTTTATAATAAACTCATAAAATTTTTCTTTTTATATTTAAATAGGTATTAATAGTGTATAATTAAAATATGAAAAATGACAACAATTTAATTTAAATATATTTTAAATTTAAATAATTACAATTAAATCTATCAATATTCATAATTTATCATACGTAACAAAGAAATTTCTATAAAATTTATATATAAAACAATTAAATATAATCAAATTGTAAGCTAAAAACATAAAAATGGTACACCTAGAGAGTTAACTCGCGAATTTGACCATAATGATATAAACATGTACGGTTATTCTGTTTTGTGAGTTACACACCGATTTAAAAAAAAAAAAAAAAAAAAAAAAAGAAGGCAAATAGATCTCAAAATGGACCATATATTCCCTCCATGATGGGACATCACACACCAAAGCATGGAAGAATCTAATTCCATATAATTAAAAAAGTTGAGATTCCTTCCTGAAAACAAATTGGGCATATAGAAAATCAAGTTAGTTCCATGTCCTTTAGTTTCTAGGATCCTTTTTATTTAATAAAAAAAGTTGGGAATCTATATTAAGAAGATTGAAAAGATCACATCGTTTCCTAAGTTGTAAGAATAAAATAATGAGGCTTGTTGCGTGAATGAGTGGGATCACCATTATTAGGGTTTGGTTCTTTGTATCTTTATATCAAATAATGAATCCTCAACTTTAAGCACAAACCATCATTAGGGTCCATTCTGAAGGCATATATATATATATATATATATATATTATATAAGGGAATATTGGGATGATCTATAATCTGGTTACGATTTGTTTTGTTTACACTATAAAGCTTTGTTGATTATCTCCATAAATTCTGATTGTTGGTTCAATAATAGAATCCACATCACATGGTCTTGCTTTTACATCATCAACTGCTTCAAGCACAGGTGCATCATATTGTTGGTTCAATAATAGAATCCACTAGAGACTTGTACATGATCGGATCGATTGGTTAATATGAGTAGTCCGTCGAGAATTGCTCTATGTGGTCAAATCAAGATTAGTGAACTAATTAAGAACCCGTCAAAATTTTTCCTTTTTAAAAATTCAATAACGTAAGTTATTTTGTATTTCTATTATATTTGTCTTTTGTTGTTTGGTTTTTCTTTAATATTATATGTGTGTGTGATAGTTTTGTTTGACAATTAATCTAGCATATTTGATTATTTAGTGATTTGTAAACAAATATTGTACTGAGTTAATTTTTTCATATGTTTTATTTAAGACATATTATCTTAATTTAGACCAGCCAGTGTTTAAATTATGTTCAAGTATTCGAAAATTAAAAATTTTATTGCACCATAAGTTTATGGTTCGAAAAATCATTTTAATTTAAAATAATTCAGCTAAATATGTTTTATAGTTGAGATCCTCAATCGTAATGATTTTTTCGATACATTTTGCTTCTTTTAAAAAATATAATAACTTATTGGTAATCGATGTTGGGGCATTCCCATACAAAATGTCTCCCTTTTCCATTACATAAGAAATGAAGTCGTGTAATTTAGCTTCTTCAAAATGATGCCAACTTCTAAGGACAAGCTGTTTTCTTTGGTTCTGACAAATTACATTAAAAAAATTAATTAATCAGCAAACCTAAAGCACCTTTCGTAATTAATTTTTGGGTAAAATATTACCTCCAGTCTTTAATATAAGATCCAATTTACTTTTTAGAGAAATTAAGAAACTAAATAAAATTTTTTAGAGCATTTATATTTATCTTTTTTTTTTATATTAAACTAATTTGTCAAACTTATACACTAATTTATAATTAAATAATATATAACATATATTATGATTAATTAACTTATTTAGTTTCCTTAACCTCTCTAGAAAAAGTTAATTATATCTTATATTAAATATTAGAGGGAGTGCTTCCTTATTCTTCAATATATGTTTAAATTGTAATCTTTTTTCACTGTAAATGACTCATAAATTCATGTCAGAGTTTAGAATAAAAAGTAATGCTCACTAGAATATTTCAATTTTCTTATATTATCAACTTGTATTTGGTACTTTTTTCGGATTATCTAACGCCTTTTCTGATGATATTACCATGTATCTAAGTAACTGGCTATTTGAATTTCAGAGTTCATGGCTATCCTCTCTCACTACATGTGTCATATATGGAGATCCAGAAAAATTTAACGAGACCTTACATTACTAGACTAATGTTGAGATGTATACTTCCCTTCGAACTTATAAACTATACAATTTAATTTGTTTTTCATTTCGGGTCTAGCATGACACATATCCATTAACTTAAATATACCAATATATAATTTCCGTTAGGTCACCGTGCACTCTAACTGAAAGTTAAAGGGGAAAAAACTGCTCCATTAAAAATTACATTTACTTTAGTATAAAATTAAAAATTGATCAATTTTTCAACCATTCAAATTTCTAATACATTTTGAATAATTATTTACATAACATCTAATATCATTCATAGCTCCCCTTTCGGAAGGCCCGCATAATATTTTTCAATTTCATGAAAAACTAATTTTAAAATAAAAGTGATTATTATGTCATTTAGTCGTGGCCCAAAAAATTTAGATATTTTTTCTATAAAGGGCTTAGGCCTTAGATTTCAGAACAAAACTAGGGAACAAATGAATGTTGGGCCTAAAAAATGGGTCTAATAAATATATAAATTTGTGGATTCACTACTTGATGAAAAATTCTTCGAATGCATGGTTGGGCCAGACAAGCCCAATAAAGCAAATTAACAAAACACCAATATAATCTTTAAAAAATATATACCAGAGAACAATTACTATTTTTTTTTTCAAATTTATTTGATTTAGGGCACTTCAAACTATTTTGGACTTGAAACTAATTTTTTTTTCTTTTAGGATTAGAGCGCAAATAATTTTCACCTCGGCCAAAAATGTAGTTCCCGATATTTAAGTAAAACAGTCACTACTTTTACATGTTGAGTTTATTTGTTTTTATTTTGTATTTTCTTTCCAAGACACGATTTCTATTTTATCATTATTCCACCTATTAGAATATGGACATGAATTGATACCGTTCCTACATGTAGGAAAGATATCCGCTATGGGTCTATTTCTTTCCCTAGATATATAAAAGCTATTATCTTCGGTCTTAATTATAAGATCAAGTTGATTTTTTTTCCAGAGATTTAAAAAGCTAAATAAGTTATTTAGTCATATCATATATTGTATATCCTTAGATTATATATTAGTTTATTAGTCAAACTAATTAATTTAGAGAAAAAATAAAAATACTCTAAAGTAATTTAATTAGTTTCCTTAATTTCTCAAAAAAATGTCAACTTAGTCTTATAATTAGGATTGGAGAGGGTATTTAAAATGTTAAACGCGTACCTCTTGGTTGAGGACTTTAATAAGTATCCAAACTAATTTGAATTTGAGGCAGGTCAAGACCCTTTCGGATGACAAGCTTTACCATTAACTTTGTAACTCGTATAAGTTAACTCGGTTAGAATCTATCCAAGGAGCATGTTTTTAGAAGGGTTAAAAGACTATTTTGCCCCGAAAGTTATCACGGAAGAGTAAATTTACCCGGAAGTTTTTCAATGACAATTTTTTTCTAGAAGGGTAAAATTTGGAGCAATTTTTTCATGACCATTGTCCCAATCAAATTTGATCATTAGTTGACCAAATATGTTGAATTGACAATCCACGTTATTTTTGTTAAGGTGCAAATTTTGTTTTGAATTTTTCGCTTAGAGCAATACTTTTGTTCAAAGTTTTAAAATCGTAACAATGTCGCCATTGAGAGTTATCTAGGCTAATTTTCACCGTTAGTTTATTGAATGTGTTGAGCTAGTAACATGAAAAATATTGAAGAATGAGAAGTTACATATGGAGGAGGAGCTCACATTCGTTAAAGAGTAATGAAGAAAAAGATTCAATCACTAAATGCATGACACATTAAGGAAGATTGCAAAGAATAAAACTATAAAAAACTCTTAGCCATTGTACACCAACAACGGCAAGATATGAAAATACCCGTTTAATTTTCTCTTCACAGTACAAGATATTTTCACCTCTTTGATTGTCTTTAATCTTTCGGATGTGATACATTTTTTGAAAAAGTAACTTATTTTTAAATCTAATTTTAAATAAATAAAAAATGAAGTAGATAACCCATGGACTTGCTAAATAAGCATATTTGGTCAACTAATAGGTAAACTTAACTTTAATAACAACTAGGTGAAATTTTTATAATTTAGAAACCTCCAAAGCAACATTACTATTAGTGAAAATTTCTTGAGCAAATTTGGACCTAAACCCAAAAAAATGATGTGAATAACAAGTAAACCGTCAAGCTCAAGATATTCGGTTAATTAATAGTTAAACTTAACTGGGATAACGGCTAGGTATAATTACTCTAGATTTTTCTCGGTGAAAATCCCCCCCCCCCCAAAAAAACTTTCGGGTAAAGTTGACCTCTCCATGAGCTGCAACTTATATAGTTGAAATTATGGAAGGCCATCATTGACTAGTTTCCGAAATATTCTCTCTCTCTCTCAATTTTTTTTTTTTTTTTTATAGCTTAGCCCACCGCAATGTATGTGAGGTTCCAAATAATCTACTTAAGCGAATGGAACAAAATTGCATCCAACTTAACAATAGAAATGTTAAAGTTGTTTCGTCTTCTATTTTTTTTATTTTGGATCTCATATATCTTGATAAATAGTTATCTATAAAATCAAAAATCAAAATAAAATAATATAAATAAACAAAACAAATAATATTTAATAAAACTAAAAAAAAAAAAATTAGATTTCATAGGTTTGGATCCCGAGATGAGCTAAATATCAAAACTCTTGTTACCCATTTTGTATATTGTCCTTTCCTTTTGTTTTGTGTTGGAATATAAACTTATTAGTATTTTAGTATTTAAGTAGATGAGATTTTACAAAAAAATGTTCTTCAGATTCATAAGAGAGAAAAACCATTTCATTTTTTTGATGTGAATCTGATACAATAGGGGCTAAACTACTAAAAAAATCAAATAAATTGCTTATGTTTATTTGTATTTGATTTTTATTATTATTAAATTTCAATATTTTTTCAGTTCTATAAATTCTAGAATAATAATAAATTTGAAATAGAAAAGAGTTCCAACATATACTATGACATATCATGTATAGTGAAACGATATCCTGGGTTCTCAAGAAAAAGAATCATTTTTTTTTAATATCCACTCGGTCGTTGTTATTATTATTATTATTATTATTATTATTATTATTATTATTATTATTATTATTAGTTAATAATCCTAGTGATTGGATTTATAGCTTTATTGTGAAAGGAAATGAAGATGCCGAAGGCAGCTAGTGATTGGAGTGAAGTTGTAACTAGGTGGCCGTATTGGAAGGTATGGTTGGATCACCTCCTTTTCGGGGGAGAGCTAATGTTTGTTGGGTATTTTGGTTTGACACTACTTCACACCCAAAAAGAAGTGAGCTTCGTCTAAGTTCAATTGGAGATGGAAGTCTTCTTTCGTTTCTCGACGGTGAATTAAGACTAAGCTCATGAGCTTATTATCCTAGGTTGGAAGAAGTTGATAGGACACCCTTTTTTACGTCCCCATGTCGCCAACCATTTTTAGAAAATTCTCATTTTATCGATTTAATATATATCTACTCTAACGTATTATATTCTTCTATCTTTATTATTTGCTTGTCGGGTCACTTTAAAGCTTGGTGTGTTGCTAATTCTTTTCTTTGTGGTAAAGAAGCATATAGAATGTATGGAAAAGTTGAAAGACAATAGTTATTTTAATAACACTAATTCGTGTTGGTAGAGAGAGATAAAAAGAGAGAGAAGGGTAGAGAGAGAGAATCTCTCTTTTGGATTTCATGCCACCACCTCCATTGTCTACTGCAGTGAAGGAACAGAGTGTTTCCATAGCATCACTCCCGGTGGTGGTGTGGAGAGTAAGGATTTTTTGCCATCAACAAAAGCAAGAGTGAGTGATGAGAAAAAGAGAGAGAAGTAAAGAAAGAAAAAGAGGGCACAGACCCTCAGCAAGTCCTGACGATAATGTTGGTCCTAAAGTTAATCCTCCGAGACTTGAGTGGGAGCTTCCTATAGTGTTAATGGAGAAGGAAGAGTCACTACCCACCCGGTGACAACCAAATGACTAAGAAGGTGAGAGCACTTTTAGTGATCTAGGGAGCCCCCGATACAGTCATGACACTTATAGATGAAGCCAACCTTAACAAGGACATAAGCATGAATGAGGAAGCTATGGAAAAATTGGACTCTAACCAAAGAAATGATATAACTTAAATGAATACTGACTACCCCCACTACAGAACCAGGCCTTATTCTGCGACACACTAGTTGACAAGGGAAACCTACAACACCAAATGATGAAGAAATGCACCTTGAGGAAGAGGACATAGTTATTGATAGGAGTGGTCTCTTTCCATCCATCAAGTTCTCTCCATAGGTACACAAGATGCTCGAAGAAAGCATAAGACATACAGTCGTCCTCAAACTCTTAGGTTGGCCTATCAGTTATGCCAAATTGAGAGACCATCTAATGAAGCACTGTAAATTCACGAGTAAGTTAAGACTTTTAGACCTAGAAGGGGTTGCGTCATTGCAAACTTCTCTAATAAAGAAGACTACAATGTTGAAGTTATACTAAAAGGCCCTTGGATGATCATAGGTCACTACCCAACTATTTATCGATGGACCTTAGAGTTTTTGCCACTTAACATTTCGTTTCTCATGCGGTAGCATGGATGCGAATACCAGGTTTACCTACTAAATATTACAAGAAGAATGTTATTCGAGCAATTAAAGGGGTACTAGGGTCAATAATTCGTGTTGACTATAATACGGAATCTAGAAAGCGTGGCAAGTTCGCACGTATGGTTATCATACATGACCTTTCTACTCCCCTAACATCAAAAGTAACTGTTGACAGCAAAACTTTGATCATTGAATATGGAGGACTCTAACCATATGCTATCAATGTGGGATATACGGGCACCTAGCAGAGACTTGCCCTCTAAAACAAATTGGCCCCAATAAAGACATCCTCGCTGGAGAAGGAAGATATAACGACGAATGTAATGGTGGCGCATATGCCAAAGCCCGATGAGGTTAATGAGGAGCAACCCTATGGCACATATAACCTCACACCAAGAAGGGGGAGACAAATTTTCAAACCAGGAAAAAGAAGATGAGAAGAGTTCCCAAAATAATGCTAGTACTTGTTCGAGGTTCGCCTTACTAAGAACCAAAATACCCACTATGAGAAAGTTGACCAACCCAGCAAAGAACACAACAAACTGAATGTCAATTATCCCCAGACATGACAACCTTAAGACCAAATAGCGAAGCAAAACAATCTTCTCACAAACCACCAAATATTCAAAAGCTCCTAAGCAAACACCTGCCACCAATCTCAAGCCTTAGAAAAAGCCTTCTACTGTGCCCCAAAAAGATACCCTTTTGCAAGTAAAGCTTACAAGGCCACCTCATTTGGTATAACCTTTGACCCTACTCATCATTCATATGTCTCCATCCGAATACAAAAGCCAATCCTAAGACCATGAATAAAACAAAGATTTGTACAAAGCCTAAACCCAACACCAAACTAGTTGCCTGCCCGAGCCCATCACGAACTAGCCCATCCGTGGCACCAACAAAAAGAAAACTTACTTCGTGAACCACCAGATCGCCCATCTCCTTCTGCTAGGATTAAAATTCACTCTAACCTGGGCCTTACCAAATCTAAGACCAGGCCCAAGGAAAATATCCCTGCCTTAGCATTTAAGGTCTTGTGAACTATCACAAAGGCACTAGACAACCAATACACATAATATGAGTAATAACTATGGTATTTTAGATGACAACATGAGCGATAAAGAGGAATTGACCATGGACAATTAACATTCTGTTTTAATGGTTCTCTGATATGGAATTTCCAAGGTGCGACACAGAAGAAATTCCATACTATGCTTAAATCCTTACGAAACGAGCATAACTTAGATATTGTTGTTCTAGTCAAACCTTAAATTTCTAGCATCACTGTGGATAAGGTCATCAAGAAACTTGGACTCCTAAACTCTCACCTCGTTGAAGCCTTAGGTTTCTCAAGAGGAATATGGCTCCTATGGTCAGATCGCGTTATAGTAAATGTCCTTGTTAATCACTGGCAATTTGTCTACAAAAAGGTGCATATCTCGCTAATATTGCTCATTCTTCCTCACTTGTCATCTATGTTAGTCCCAATACAACATGCAAATCACACTTATGGCTGAACTTACCCAAGTTGCAGAAGATATTTGTGAAATTTTTCCCATAGCTAGTGATTTCAACGTTGTTCTCTCAACACATGAGTGACGATCTACAGCTCGCATGTGCCGAAGGGGTTGCTAAGCCTTTGTAAATGATAACAGCCCAATAGACCTCAGGTTCTCTGGCCCGCTATTTACATAGAAGCGTTGACTCTCCCTTGCACGGCTAGGCCGAGTCCATCACATAGGCCGTTACACCTTAACTTGGGCTTAAATTCCCCCACATACAGTGGCCCACCTCCCTCTTGCTTCCTTGTGGCTTAGCTATACAATCCCCAATTTACCTAGTTAATGTGCGAAACATGGAATATACACAAATCCCTCACAGAAAACATAGCACAAAGCATTGGAATTGTGAGGTTTTCGGGCATATTGGAAACAAGAAGAATAAATTAGTGGCTTGGCTTTCAAGAGTACAAAAATCACTTAAAATCGACCATACTCTTTCCAACTCAACAATCTTGATTGAGAACTCCACCTTGAGTATGAGAACGTATGCTTGTAAAAGGAGCTTCTATGGCTCCAAAAGTCACACGCACAATTGATCAACTTAGGTGATAGAAACGCTACCTACCATCACACCAAAGAAGGAATTCGTGGTCATGAAACAAAATCTCAACACTTAAACACGACAATGACAACTGGGCTTCTAAAGAGCAACTACTCACGCCTATGGTTAAAGGCTATTTTGCCAATATTTATTGTTCCTCTGCAACTTCTTCCTACCAATATAGTACTTGAGGTATGCTTCCCCTAATTGCTACCACGTCTCTATCTTCCCTAGATGCATATAATTTTTTTTTAGGTATAAAATTGAGGCTAGAGCCTTTCAATTAAAATAAGGAAAGTAGTGATTGACTCCTATACAATCTTGAGAAACTAAGGTCCTAACAAAAGAAGGACATTCATCAAAGAAGCTTGAAACAGATAAAGCTTCTTTAGCTAATTTATCAGTGACCATATAATATCAAAGAAGTGAAGGTTGCCTTGTTTAAGATGGAACCTTTTAAAGCCCATAGACCTGATGGACTACATGCATTATTCTTCTAAATTCAATGGGATGTTGTGGGTATTTTTTTCATTTAGTATGGTCAAAGATGTATTCAATGGTAGTACTCTAGATAATGGAGTGAATAATCCCTTTATTGGCCCCATCCTACTCTAGAGAAGGAGTTCAAGCCCATAAGTCTTTGTCCAGTTGTTTATAAGTTTGTAATCAAGGTTGTAGCCAATATAATCAAACATCTCATGCCCGACCTCATCCTCCCTTTCCAATCTAGCTTTATTAAAGGGTGAAACATTACAAAAAACATAATTATAGCCCAAGAGGTTATTCACTCAATGAAAATGAAGATGGGGAAGAAAGGATGAATGACAACCAAAGTGGATTTGGAAAAAGCTTTTGACAAACTTAGTTGGTCCTTTGTTTGTGACACATTGGAGGATGCAAGATTCCCACTCTGAATTATGAATCTTATCCTTCATTGTATCACTACACCAAGCATGAAACTTCTGTGGAATGGTCGACCAACTACCTCCTTTAAACCTACTAGAGGAATCAAACAAAGTAACCCTCTATCACCTTATCTATTCATTCAATGTATGGAGAGACTATCTCAAACTTTATATAAAGAGGTTTAGTGTGGTGGAAGGGAAACTATTAAGCATGGCAGAAGAAGTCCCAATTGTCACACATTTTCTTCATCAACAATCTTATCTAGTTTAGTGGCAGTTCACTTAGGCAACTAAATATGATTCAGTGAATACTTGATGAATTTTGCCTTGCCTTGGGAAAGGCTACAAGTCATAGTGAAACACATGTTCACTTTTCTAAGAATATACCTAGGCATGAAGCTAATATAGTGTGCTAAATCCTAAAATTCTAAAAGACGAGCGGTTAGCGAAAGTAACTTAAGCTTCCAAAGCATTCCTTGATTGGCCCACACGAGAACTAACACCTGAAAAATATCTGTAACCATCGATCCAGCTTATTGTAAATGCTAATACGTGCTCATGAGGTGCCAAGTGGAACATTTTAGATAACAAAGTATTATATATCAAATTTACAAAAATATCATATCGCAATTTCTGTATCACAATTTCTAAATCAAATTTCATATCACGAGTCACATATATAACATGCCCAGCAATAGGTCGATACCCTGACAATCCTTATCACCCCTCACCCTTATAACCACTGACAGAACCCATGGGCTGTAATATAATAGGTTTAGCCTTTGTGACAAGACTGCACCAAGCTCTCCAATGATGAGGTTTAGCCCAGCCAAACACTACACAACTCATATTGGACCATGGGTTCCCTTTCCTTCGAATATGGAAAGGTGTCATTGTCCCAAGGGTTGACCCTTATCCCGGCCAAAGGAAAAGGGTGATACCAAGGGCCTTGAAAATATCAAGCCATCCACTGTGCACCGAGTGGTGGCATACAATGCGGTATTATATACACAATAACTCCCATCATCACTCCATATCTATCACCACTCCACACATCATAGTCTTGGCATGAATATATGAAATTCCAAACAAGATTTATGACAGTAATACATCGTCACGATAATCATTAAGATAACAATATTATTTCAGCTCAAGAAACCATAAAAAGTACATTTTCCATAGCATATAATATCACTAATCATTCCAAAATAAATCCCACAAGGCAACTTCGTCAAAAATATAGCTTTCATAGATTAAAAATCACTCACAAATCATAATACAAGCAAATACAATGAGTGGAAAGTGGTTACCTCTAGTTCTTGACACAAAAACTAAACCTGAGAGAGAGATCAAGTCCACTCTAAAAATAAATAAATATAATTATAGGTTAATAGCATTAACAAATATACCGACTAATACAATAATAAATAATTAATTAAACTATAATTGTCTCATTTTAGTTTTCTTAAAAGAAGTGATAATTTTATTTATTCCTCAAATCATTGTTGCAATCTCATTTTCTTCCTCCATAAATTATTTCTCACTAAATATAATTATCAAAATATTACCATATCCTCAATTTAACCAAAATATCCAATTTGCTACAATAAAAGCTTCACTTATAAATTCAAATATTCTCATTCATTTATAAACCTCAAATCTAATCCACCTAATCCTAAATATAACCTCTAATAAATTACAAATTCGAATACAAAAGACCTATTATCACAATTCTTAATTTCTTAACTTAATACTAATTTATATAAGCATAACCCAATTTACTCTACAAATCTTCAAATCTCCATATAATCAAAATCATATCGAACTCTAATTTAAATTCCAAATCCCAACTCATAATTTTATATACTTCAAGATTTAGCAAAACTAAACTGATTAAACCGACAACAATACCTCTAGTAATCCAAATAAACACCTTAAACTTCATTTAATTGGTAGAAACATCCTATAAAGCATAAATCCTAAATTCTTTTAGATAGGAAATTAAATTTAAATTCCCATAACTACCAACTAATAAATCTATACCGATTAAAATTACTTATTGATCATGCTCTTAATATATACAAGTAATCTATTATTAAAACTCAAAACTTTATCATAATTATAATCCCAAAATTTTCACTATTCAATACAAGTATTACTCTCATTAGAAAGAGAAAAATACGTAGAATAACATGAAGAAAATTTGTTGAAAAGAAATTAATTTAACTATCTAAATGATCTTATAAAATAAACAACTTACCTTAAAAATTCAAGCAGACTCCCTTTTCTTCTCTTTTCTCTCCTTCCCTCCTCGTCTCTCATGCTCTTCGACGCCCTCTCTCGGTCTCTCACTCACCTTCACTCAAACCCACCGATGACACTACACACATGTATTTATAAGGGGAGGAATGGCGGTGGATTGCGCAGAGACAGAAAGAAAGGCGGTGGGAGATCATTAATTACTTCCTCCCACCATACAATACATAATAAATTCATGTATCATGATTAATTAATTTTTCTTATTTGTAATTAAATCCTAATGTAAAAAATTAGGATATTACAACAATGACATGTCGATGCGAACAATGTTAGGCGAGACTTGGAAGATCTCGACCACATTTTGAAACACTTGCCCAAATGGCTTAGAACTGTTGGACAAAGGTCCTTCCACGGTGGTGAGTTGCTGAATTTCAATAAGCCGTTTCATAATGGCTACTCTGGAACCTCAACTCGCGATACATGTGGACTCATTGGAACAAGTCTATTTTCATGAATGAATCCCTCCTTATTGAGAGTATCATTATTGTTGTTTGAACTATTGTTTACCACACCTCTAATGCCACCGCTATCCTTAGATCCATTGAAGCGAGAGACATAGATGGTAGTGTTTTGTAATTTGTACATATTATGTTAATATATTCCTTTTCCACTACAAATAAATAACACTAATTCATAGTTAAAGGATTGAGAAGTTTGGAGTATAAGAGGAAAAAACAAGCAAAAATAAAAGAGTTGTATTTTTATTATTTGACCTTTAATTATATTCAATCTTGATCTTAGATATTATTATTAATATGTTATTTTTTATTTACTAATTTTTTTTTATTTTTTTTATTTTAACAAAATCAATATAGGTCAGGCTTTGAACCTTCATAATAATGGTTGGACTTTGTAAATGGTGTTCTTTATGAGAAACTAGGCTTACAAGCCCAATATGGGCCAAGCCTACTAGGTCTGGGTCAGGCTGACCGTTTCCCTCCTCTACTTACAACAAGCAACAAATCCCCCGCGATGCGTGGTTGCAACAATTCTATAACATTAAAGCATATCAAAACCTTCTGTTCATCCAAATGATTAAGGAATTGAATTATTCCACTCATCCAAATGATTAAGAAATTGAATTAAACATAGAGGAACAAAGCAACATGAAAAAAAAATAATTGGATTTCAAATCTACCAACCTAAAATATAAGTTGTATCACTACCCAAAACCACAAATAGACCACAACCACATCAGGACTTATACTGTTATATGTCTAGCAACTTTTCATGTTTTAAAGTGTAGTGGTACTTGAGTTCACAACAAAATTACAGATCTAGATAGTTCTAATCACCACTAGGGTCCAACAAAAAACAAAGTCATAACTAAACATTCATGTAAAAGACCCAGATTATAACACATCAATATGAGGTAGAACTTCTCTTGCTCAATGACTTCGACAAGCTTGAAAAATTATTGGCTAAGGAGGCAATGAAAGCAAGCGCATACATAGCTCATTCCTAGCAACACTTCTCTTTTCTCCATTCTTCCGGTTCCTTTTATATATGTTGCCGATGTCATCACCAGAGAGATAGGCATCTCATCAAGGCCAAAGTTGCCATGATTATTACACTGTTTTCCTTATCTATAATATTTATCATAAAATTGTATTAGTATAGCAATGACAACTGATCCGTGCCAAAAGTCATTTGAATTTCCATCAACTTATGCCCCCACAAAATGAAATTATTTTGAAAAAAGAAAGTGCAAACTTTGGCAGTTGGCTCATAAGTGCCCTTCATAAAGAAATTATTTCAAAATTGAATAATAAAAAACATATAAACAATAAGTTGATGAAATTCTATAAACATGACAAACATCGATATGTTAAGTAAAATGAAAATTTGGCAATAAAATGAGGCAAATCATAAAGAGGGAGGGAGGGAGAAGCATCGGAATGATAAGCAATAAGGATAAGCTACCAAATAAGAACATCCAAAATAAAAAGATAGGAAACAAAAGGTAAAAGAGACCACAATTACTCAAGAAGAGAGTTCCAAAAGCATGATACAAATAAGAATGAACAGACATGGTAAAAGATTTTCTCAGCACAAAATTCCCTAATTTTGGGAGCATCCAAATTATTAACACCTATTCCAAAGAGTAGACTTATTATGAAATCATCAATTTTTTGTTACCTATTGAATGAGCTTTCATGGAGCAACCTGTGTCTCCACTCTTATGATTGGCACCAACATAAATTGTTTGTCATATACCAATGAAACCGTAAAAAAGAAACCTTTCTTGAGAATATCTCTAAATCTTGGGAGTAACCAATGGGTTAACAAAAATTGCAAATAATACTATTAGGAAATCATTTAGATTATAATGCCAAGTAAAAAAAAAAACTTTATTATGCAGCTTCCATAGAACAACTTTATCTCAACTCTTCTGACTAACAGCTTAACGCTATTATGGATTGCTTAAGGAAGAATCAAAACAAAGAAAATCCCCTAATCTCTAGGAGGAACTGAGAAATAGATATGAACATTATATCTTTATACAATTATGCGTAAATACAAAAACTTAATGCAGGCCAATTGGACCTACAAACAAATCAAAAAGTCATATCACTTCGCTACCTCCTCTCCTTTGACTAACAACTATGTATGAATTGCAATACAGAAACCAATGAAGAACCAAACATTAGACTTCCTGCCTAATATTGGGAGGATTTGATAGAGTGACACCAAACTTATAGTAAAAATTCATTATTCACTCAACTACTACCCCACCTACTATCAACACACTGACCAAATCTAATGGTAGCCTCAAGCAATTGTTCATCTTTCATCTTTTTGCATTTGTAATTGACACCTATAAAGTAATGGGTATTTGCTATTTAGTAATGGTAATATAAAGAGAATTGAATGTTGCTAAATCTGAATAGGGACACATCATGTTAAACATGTGAAAAATTCATACCTTAGGAAAAAAAATACTACAATCAGATGAAAACTATCATTTAATTTTAAATCCAATTGTCAATTCTTAACTTTCAACAATCATAAAAATCATTTTCTTAAATCAATATAAATAAAATCACTCATTCATTCGTTTAGCCCCCTACAACAATTTGCCACATGCTCTAAATAAGTCAATAACAAGTGTGCTGCATTGTAGAGTATTAATTCCCCTTGCATGACATCTATTGCTTCGTCGATTGATAGTACTATTTTTGAATTCCATCCCTCCTGAAAAAAAACCATCATCCTAATAAAATGAAGACCATGCCATCATTCCTAACCATCATATCGTACAAGCATATGAATACAGCACCTAAAAGTTTGTAACTGTGAAATTCTAACTGTTGTGGAGGAGTAACATTTGTTATGTCCAAAAATACAATCCTCTTAGCTTGTTCTTTAAACCCTACCTTTCCTTCATTGTTTGATTTTACTCATTTCTTCTATGGCATATTGCTTCTCTATGCACTTGAAATTACACAGCTAATCAACCACTATAGGTTTCACAATCATAAATCAAACCTAAAATATATTGGTGTATGGAATTAGTATCTTCATACAACTATATAACCTGATGTTGCATAAATAATATGTGCAGGAACTTCTTAGCTAACCAACCAATCTTTGCAACTCTAAGATAATTTATAGAAGAAAGGTTTTATAAAATGAATGACCACACTACCACCATAACATAAAAAATATATACCAAGCTATGTACGATTGTGGCCTCAAGTGCGCTCCATACATGTATTATTTTTCATGAACAACATGAGCTATTTAGTACAATTTACTAACATATTTTGCATGATCAAGTCATACAAAAGGAAAAATAATATGACAAAAATAAAAATGTAAATGGCTGTATGAAAACACCTTGGTCACGGTTAGCATTCCACTGAGAAAAAATCTAGATAGAACATAGTAGTGATCCGCATTATCGACCAACCATACCTTTACCTGGAAATAAAGCATTTAGCAAGACAAACCTTGAAAAACATTGTTATCCTAATTAAGGTTTTGTAGAGCAGGAATGCAAAAGTCAGCTAATTTTCCCGGCCCATTTTTTGCTCTAGCAATATAAGAGCAATTGGGAAACTTTCTTCCTCAATAGGATAAGGCGTTTTAAAACCCTTTTAATATATTCCCATAAGCAGTTCACGCTTCAAAAAGTAATCTTGAAATTCATTTCCCTTAGTTGCTGTCACATCGTAGGAAAAAAAATAAGACAGGTGAATACAAATATAAATTCAAAATTAAATAAAAATAATTTCCCAAAACCTCATAATCGTTGATTTTAAATGACTAAACCAAAGATGGTACAACATTTATTGGGATTTTCAAGTAAATAGAAAAACATAACGTAAACATGTGGTTATAAGAATACAATTCAAGCTTCATTGAATATAAGATATTGACAGAGGTTGTTTGGCAAAACTAAACTGCATTGATTATAAGAAGAAGAATCCAGCAAACCTTTTCTACACCTTTATCCCGACATAAAGCACAAACAATTATAGAAATTCAAATGTACTATACAAAGTATTTGTAATCAACGTCCCCCTTTCTTTATTTCTTTCTTTCTTTTTTTTGAAAATATCGGCGAGAAAAAGAGAGGTGCATATCAATATAATGCTGGTGGAAACAAATGCAACAAAATGAACTATAACTAATAGTTTTAATATATTATCCAATGAAATAACAACAAAATTCCAGTAAAGATCAATCAAATCGGTATACTAATGAAAATAGGTTCTCAGATAAGGTGTTCAACCCCCAAATATCTCACTAAATGGAAAAACATAATGTGAATGTCTTATTTTGCTAAACATGTGGTTATAAGAATACAATTCAAGATTCATTGGATATATGATATCGACAGAGGTTGTTTAGCAAAATTAAACTGCATTGATTATAAGAAGAAGAATCCAGCAAACCTTTTCTACACCTTTATCCTGACATCAAGCACAAACAATTATAGAAATTCAAATGTACAGTACAGTATTTGCAACCAACATCCCCATTTCTTTCTTTTTCCTTTCTTTCTTTCTTTCTTTTTTTTTTTTTTTTGAAAATATCGGCGAAAAAGAGAGGCGCATATCAATGTAATGCTTTGGTGGAAAAAAATGCAACAAAATGAACTATAACAAATAGTTTTAATATATTATCCAATGAAATAACAAAAAAATCCCAGTAAAGATCAATCAAATCGGTATAATAAGGAAAATAGGTTCTCATTGATAAGATGTTCAACCCCCAAATATCTCACTAAAAATGGGAGGGTAAGATCCAATGCATATAACCAACCAATCACATCATAATAGTACTCATAATCATACCTTAGTCTTATAGCGAATATCGAGGTAGTGGTATCTTTAATCTTGCCTTCCAATCTTGAGAACTGAACTACCAACACAAAATAAAAGAGGATAATATTAGGATGTGAAGTCAAGTATGAGCAGAGTAATAAATTATGCTCTAAGGGCATGAGATAGATCTTGGGTGATATGGAAAAGATTTAATTTTCAAACTTACTGATTTCCAAATAATGCTAAGAACGAACTTCAGTGAGAATTGAGACCTTGACAAAATCATATTTGGAGGAATTGTTCTGAGAAGAGAATCTGACGCCAAAAGACGGTTCTTGCTTATCGTCACCGTCTTCATTGTCCTTATCCATTAGCTCCCACCTGAAACTATAAAACCCTCGTCCACTCTCTAACACAAACACAAATCCACAGTCTCTGATCCTTGAAATCTACAAAAATAACAATATCTCCCGAAACTGCATCTCGAGTTTCTACTAATGATGCAATATGGAGTTAGTAGAAACTTCAAATTTGAGAATTAGAAGGAGGCGTAGAAAGTGTTACAATCGGGGATCTTCAGAACTCTAGCTGCTCTCTTCAAAAGTTTCAACATCCGTTCTTGCACAGGAGAGGAGGGTCGTAGCTCAATATCTTCATTGCTATTTGAATTTGAAAATTGAAAGCAGTGTGGGTAGGGGATTATGTCAAAAGTCACAATCTGCCATGTTGAAAATTCAAAACCTTAGCACACTTTCATTCATTTTTGCACGAAGCCCAACACAAAGCCACACTATGGAGCCAAGTTATCTTGTTGAAAGGAATAGTAACGCAAGACACAAAAAATACAATGAATAGTGAAATGGCTTAAAGTGCTACTCCTATTAAGTTTATATTGATGGATTAGGATGTCATTATCTAAAAAAATTAAAGTTTTAAGATAGGGATGTGCAAATGCACTTTTTATTTGGATTATTTGAAATTTCTTGTTTTTATAATTAAATTTCAATAATTTTTAGCTCTAATATAAAATTATGAAATAGCATCAATCTTATAATTATCAAACTTATGAAAAAAAAAAAATTACTTGAAAAAACAAAAATCATAAAATTTAGACCACCTAATTTTCATAATATTATGGAATGTGATAAAAAAATTTGTTCAAAAATAAAAATAAAAAATATTTTCAGCGTATCAAAAAAGATGTGAGACACTAGCCTTATAGCTTAGTGGTATATAGATTTTTCTATATAAATTTGAAAACTCAGATTCAATCTCATTTTTAATTTTAAATTGTTAGTGCCCACCAATTTTTTTTTTGAAAAAAAAAAAAAAAAAGAGAAGATGCCACAAATTTTATGAATTATGAATAGATAAAACAGCGGGTGATGGATGAATGGCTTCCGCATACAAATTTTCGAAACGGGGGACCACCTGTGTCGTAGTATATACGTACAAACGCATTGTCGTTTTAAGAAACGAAGTGCGACAAGAGTACCCGGCCATGTGACTTGTGTCTCTTTCCCTTACTGCGAATTTGAAACGCTATGCAATGACGTGTTTACCCTTCTTCCAGGTCTCTGATGCACCGATTTTCATGTATAACCTATTTATTTAATTTAAAATTTTTGGGAATTTTGGGCCAACGGTGTAAGTTCAAAACATTCGACATCATTTCCTCAATTTTTCATGCTATGGTAAATGAGATTTAGTTAATTTTTTTTTAAGAGGTGTTAAAAATACTAAATAAATCATTTTAAATTATTTATTGGGATAAGTTATTCTGCCTACATTAGCACCCGCCGCTTCGTACAATCGACAAATTACATCACTAATTCACCGTCACTTTAGGGCTTCCTTCTTTGATTCTGTCTTCCAACTGCACATAATACAAAGTTGACCCGTCGGAGCCCCTCATCCCCGATGGCTTGTCTACTTGTTGCCTCTTTTTATGGTATTCTGGGAATTGGGTTATAGTAGTAAAGGGTTTGGGTGCTGGAAATTTTCTTAATTGAATCTGGGATTTGATAAAAAGAGGCAACAAGTAGACAAGCCATCGGGGATGAGGGGCTCCGACGGGTCAACTTTGTATTATGTGCGTTGGAAGACGAATCAAAGAAGGAAGCCCTAAAGTGACGTGAATTGGTGATGTAATTTGTCGATTGTACGGCGGCGAGTGCTAATGTAGGCACTGGTTTGTTGGGTAAAATTGGTTCTTGTATCATCCATCGGGTAAAATTGAATCGTAAATATTTAATCATTCAGAAACTGAGCAGTGTAGAAGGAGGAGTGAGAGAGGAGGTGGAAGAGATGAAGAGATAAAATGGTTTATTTTATCCCTTAAATCTCTGCCGTTAGATGAGATTATAATCTAACGGTATTAAGAGGGGTAGGTAAAGGTAGGCAAAATGAAAGTAGGCAGAATAATCTATTTCATTTAATAATACACACCATATAATATAATTAAATAACTTAGCTTCCTTAATCTTTCTTAAAAAAATCATCTGAGTATTATATTTACAACTGGAGTTAGTATATTATAAACTTGTTTATAGTTTTAATATAAATTGTCTTTTTATAAAATAAAAAAATCAAAATCTGAGAGTTTTAGTTTCATCAAAAAAGAAAAAATCGTGCCAGAGAAGCTTTAGCTCAAC